>CM066032.1:521208132-521808132 GCA_033557465.1 Ichthyophis bannanicus | reverse complement strand
GTGCATGCGCGTTGGTGTGAAGCTGGTGGGCTGGTTGAAGCAGTGCTGTTTGGATATTCAGCTGGTTGTTTAATGTGCAACACCCTGATGTGTTGGGGTGAGTGAGAGTGTTTTTAACTTGTTGTATTAGTTATATGTGTTTTTGGATGGATGTATTTGATAATGATTGCTGTATGTTTATGTTTTTAGTTGTCCCCCTGAAGAAGCGACATTATTGGCGAAACGCTCATTAGCCCTTAAACTGAGGCATTGGGGCTGAAAAGGCCGCGTTAAGCTGAACTGTTTGCAAACTAAGTTGATTTCTTGCGGCTTTTCTTTTGATTAGTTTGGGGATTCTGTGTGGGAGGTCATTGATGTGAAAAGGGCATTGAGTATTGGTGTTTGTGATCTTGGAAACAGCACAAGCACTGGCAAGTCAAATGCAAGTCATTGATAAGGCAGGCAAAGAGAGAATTTGAGAAGAAGCTTGCTGCGGAAGCAAAAACGCGAAATAAAGACCTTTTCAAGTACATTCGTAGCAAAAAACCTGTGAGAGAGTCAGTTGGTCCATTAGATGATAAAGGGGTTAAAGGAGCAATAAGAGGCGACAAGGCGATAGCGGAGAGACTGAATGAATTCTTTGCTTCGGTCTTTACTGAGGAAGATGTAGGGATGTTACCCATGACCGAAGTGGTATTTAAAGGTGCGGAAGAATTGAAGGAAATATCGATACATCGGGAAGATGTCTTACAACTATTAGATAAACTGAAGAGTAGCAAATCACCTGGGCCGGATGGTATACATCCAAGGGTGTTGAAAGAACTGAAATATGAGATTGCAGAACTGCTATCAGTAATCTGTGAACTATCATTAAAATCATCTCTAATACCTGAAGATTGGAGGATCCCCAATGTAACACCAATTTTTAAAAAGGGTTCCAGGGGTGATCCGGGAAACTACAGACCGGTGAGCCTGACGTCAGTACCGGGAAAAATGGTAGAAACCATCATAAAGAATAAAATTACTCAGCATGTAGATAGTCACAACCTAATGGGAGACAGCCAACATGGCTTTAGACAAGGAAGATCTTGTCTTACTAATCTGTTATGTTTTTTTGAAGGAGTGAATAAACAGGTGGACAAAGGTGAGTCGGTTGATATTGTGTATCTGGACTTTCAGAAAGCCTTTGACAAGGTCCCTCATCAGAGACTTTTGGCAAAACTAAAGAGTCATGGGATAGGAGGCAGTGTACTATTGTGGATCAGGAACTGGTTAAAAGATAGAAAGCAGAGGGTAGGGCTAAATGGCCAATTTTCCCAATGGAGAAAGGTGAATAGTGGTGTACCCCAGGGATCTGTGTTGGGTCCGCTGCTTTTTGACATATTCATAAATGACCTGGAAAGTGGAATAACGAGTGAGGTTATCAAATTTGCAGATGACCCAAAACTATTTAAAGTTGTTAAAACCCAAGAGGATTGTGAAAAATTGCAAGAGGATCTTGATAAATTGGAAGACTGGGCATCAAATGGCAGATGAAATTTAATGTGGACAAGTGCAAGGTTATGCACCTAGGGAAGAACAACCCAAACTATGGTTACACGATGCAAGGTTCCACATTAGGAACCACCACCCAGGAAAAAGATTTAGGCGTCATTGTGGATACCATGTTAAAACCCTCGGCCCAGTGTGCAGTGGCAACCGAGAGAGTAAATAGAATGCTAGGTATGATAAGGAAAGGAATGGAAAATAAAACAAAAGATATTATAATGCCTCTATATCGTTCCATGGTGAGACCACACCTTGAATATTGTGTGCAATTCTGATCGCCGTATCTTAAAAAGGATATAGCGATTTTAGAAAAGGTACAGAGAAGAGCCACCAAAATGGTAAAGGGGATGGAAGGATACTCCTATGAAGAAAGGATAAAAAGGTTAGGGCTCTTTAACCTGGAAAAGAGACGGCTGAGGGGAGATATGATAGAAGTCTATAAATTAATGAACGGAGTGGAACGGGTAAACGTAGATCGATTGTTTACCTTATCAGAATATAGAAAGACTAGGGGACATGCAATGAAGCTACAGGGTAAACTATTTAAGACTAATAAAAGAAAATATTTTTTCACTCAACGTGTAATCAAACTCTGGAATTTGTTACCGGAGGATGTAGTAAAGGCTGTTAGTGTAGCTGGGTTTAAAAAAGGTTTGGACAAGTTCCTGGAGGAAAGGTCCATAAACCATTATTAAGAAGTGACCGAAGATATCAATGCTTGACCCAGTACAAGCATTGTGGAACTTGTGTCTCTTGGGGAAACTGCTAGGTACATGTGACCTAGATTGGCCACTGTTGGAAACAGAATACTGGGCTTGATGGACCTTGGTCTGACCCAGTATGGCATATCTTATGTTCTTATGTTGTGTCATGGTGAACACCGGCCTGTTAATACTGAGACCTTCCAACATTAAGAATAACCAGTGTGAAGTACAGCAGCATTCGGATATAGAAGCTGATACACAAAAATTTACAAATTTATATATTATTATTATTTTTTGTTATATTTGAGTGTGTGCCATTGGATTTTTTGGATATTGTACACTCTACTAGTGACCTGAGTTCTTTTTGAAGCTTAAAGAACATGGCAAGTTTATCAGCAGGTTTTAAGAAAATAAAAATATATCAGTTTTAAGAAAATAAAAATATATCACAATAGCATAATGTATATTTTAGCCAGGAAAACAGGGATTATTCATTCGCTAGGGCCATATTATATTTTATGGTGGAAACTCTAATTTTAAGGAAGTTGGGGAAGGGATACCCTACAAAGGGTTTTATAGTGAAGAAGTAGCTCAAAGAATAGTTTCCTCATATCGTTTCATGTTTTCAATCTGAAACAGAAGTAAAAAATCTGACATTTTGTCTTTTTCCATCTGTTTCTATCAGTGCACACTACTGAGTGATAGTGTGCTCTATTAATGACATTTTCCCCTCAAACAAAAATGAAAAAGAAAAAAAAACAAAAAAATCCTGCAAACGATATGGGAAATTAAACAAAATGAACATGTTTGGCCTGCACACCCCTAATGTTAACTGGATGATGTTTTGAATATTGACCCCCATGTGTCTCCACTAGGGCACATGGCTATGCGGTCAGAGGAGCTATTTTGTGTAAGAAGGGTCACAATACCCCCCTTATTAATTAATGGCATCTGATGCTTAACGGTATCCCCTGTAAGAAATTCCAGGAACCTAAAGAAGAACTATTTCAACCCAGGATCATAGGCCTAGTTCTTGATGGGCCAGAGAGAGGAAGCGGCCAGACTGAGCATCTGCTTTTTCCAGTTCTGTTAATGAAATGATTCTTGATTAGGTAATGTCGTTTCATTTCCTGGCTCCTGCCAAACTGAGGAAGCTAAACTGGTTTGCATGTGTGTAGGCAGATTCCCTTGCCTACAGTGGGAGTGAATAATGATGTAAGATGCAATATAAAGCCCTTTGAAAGAGATCAGTCTTCATCCTTTTCTTTCCATCCTTAACGAGTGACCGGGGTTCAGGAGATTTCATTTACATTTGATTTCATGTATTTAGTTATTAGACAATAACCTACATGAAATACAACAAAAAGAGCCATAAAATCATTGGAAAAAATATATTTTAAAAAAAAAATCAATACGCATTTAAATAAAAACCATCAAAATGCATGCCTCTCTCACTTCTATCTACTAAACGCCTACACAAAGAAGTACACCTTATGCTGCTTTCTGAACTAAAGATAATCATTTTGGAGATAAAGCACAACAGGTAGCAAGCCACTGATAATAGGCCCAGAAACAGAAAATGCAGAACTTCATGTAGATGCTGGATTCCAAGAATCATGATCCTTAGGCTAATAGGCTTGAAGTTTGGAAAAAGCGCACCATGGTGTATGGCATCTGTTCTATACCGATCTAACAAGAGATTCAGTGGACCGTTTGGAAAGAGGAAAGAAAGGAAAAGGAGGTCCACAACTCAAGCGAGAGAGCATAGCTCTTGGTTCTCAAGAGTCAGAGTAGTTCTTTAGGCAGCCATGAGGGACTTCAAGCTGTAATCTTGGTGATGCTCTTTTGGGAGCTGAGATGCATAAATGAGCAGGACAGGATCCAGAGTAGCTTTGGTTATCCAGGACAGAGATTAACAGGAGTTTCTATGGAGAGGACCCTGCAGTGAGAATTCAGAGAAGATACATGAGAGTTGAAAAGATATCATCCGTGTGCAGAATTCCTATCCTGTATACCCAGAGGCTTCAGGAAAAGAGGATATTCACCAAAAGAAAAGAGGATTCACACAGTGCTACAAAATGCTTTGTAAGCAGCCTGAAGAGGTATTTGGAAATTAAGGGAGATCTCTATTTATGTAACGGTTTGGATTTATTTCATGGATTTAGATAAAGAGGGTTATTTTAGAAGTGCTGTTCATGATTCAGATGTCTGCAAATGGGCACGCAGACATCCAAATCACAGAGATGTCTCCTGAGGCACTTTAGAAGCCCATTCTGGAGACACCCACAGTCCAATATGTAAAGGGGGCATGGTGGAGGCATGTCTGGGATGTTCCCAAGAACTTGGACATCCTTACCCAATAACAGGAATGCCCTGCATGCTCTAAGCCATGTCAAAGGTTATACCTGCTAGAGGCACGAATAGGCAGCAGAAAAGTGTTCATTTGTAGAAAGAGGAACACTGATGCCCCCTATATTTTCTGTTGACAACGAACCCTAACAAGAGAATGAAGGCTCTTGTTTTCATTTTGCCATGCTGATGGATGGTCTCATCTGCAATGTAGTATGTGACAGATGTCCCCACCCCATGTTTTTGTAGCAAGGACATATATGTGAGCGCCAGCATAGGCGTCCACATTGTGGATGTCTATGTTTCTATAATCAGGCCAAAACATAGACATTCCTGGCATTTTTCTGCATGTTTTGCCCTGGACATCCCAGATTTCACTTGGATGCCCTTTCTGAAATGCCATTTTATATATGATTTTTGTCAAGTTATCAAGGTTCTCAATCAATTTTTAGAATGCAAACTGGTGTGGATTTTGCTTTATCCCACACTCATTCCAAAGGATGTCTAGCCCAAAGAGCCTTGAAAGCAAATCTTGCCACTGCCAGCGGAATCCTGGTGAGATCGATGAGCTGTTTGATGGGCCCAGGACCGTACCTAGCCCGTGCAATCATACAGGGTGCAAAAATCTAGCGGCGCATTCACAAAGAGACTGGCAATTAAGCTCTTACTTCCAGTGGGGGTTTCACCATTAGACGTCCGTGCCTTCCCCTCTTAGTTACTCATCCCTTATCCTCCTGCCTCCCGGTGGACTGGACCTCTCCATGGCACCCACTCAATATACAGCCGTGAGACCATTCTTCTTCGGTTTCATGGTTGTACTACACTGCAGCCGCCAGCATGACCGCATTGCCCACACTGTTAAAAGTGAAACGGGGGAACTTCCTGTCTCAGGCGGATGTAGAGAGAAAGTGGGAACAAGAGACAAGAGAAGAAAGGACAAATGGACAGCAGACAATGGAGAGTTAGCAGAATATATGAAGAAAGCAAAAGAGAGAGACTGGGGCAATTGTCACTGTAAACTAAAATGCCCAAACAACAAAAGGTAGAGAGAAATTATTTTATTTTGAATTTATTAATTGGAATAAGTCAGCTTTGGGAAATGTACATACATCACTGATGTCTTTGTTCAGTACAAGAGGAAATGAATTTATAGTTTTATTTCTCCAGTGTTCTGGTGCATTCCAAGTTTGGCTTTTGTGGTTCCCAGTTCACTCATTGCCTTCATATTTCTACATCGTGATCCCTTGTTCTGTATTTGATGATGGTTTGTCTGTGTTTTGCATATATGACCGAGCTGCAGTATTCTGTTTATGTAGTTTCTGTGTAGGAGTCCTACTTGTTCTCTTTTCCCAGTAGGAGATGTATTGGTTTTCTATGAGGTATACTGGTTTTATATTTTCAGTGCTGTCTTTTTATATGTAGAGTTTGGTGCTGTGTGAATCCTGGTAGTGCTGTTATGAAATGGCAGGTTTGATATGGGTTCTAAATGAGCAGAATTTGTAGTACTTCCTAATGTACCTGGCACTGGAGGATGGTAATGTAGAAATATGGTAGCCTTTCTTTATCCTCACTGTCCATGCAAATGGTATTAAGACACTCATTAAGAGGCTTATTTACTAAAGGTTAATGCGTATTCCCAAATGTTAATACTCACTAAGTGCAGCAGCACCCATTTATTTCTGAGTGTAGTGACATTTAATGCACATTAATGTTTACTAAAAAGGTCCCTATTTCATTGCTGGGACAAAAAAGAGCTCCTTTGAAAGCTTCCTAAAATTTTAGATAGACTGGATATAAATTTTAAAACTAAATATATGCAAATGAGGCCCAGTAGGTATGAGGGGGAAAACAGGTTCACAAGTCACACAGGACGCAGCTATAGCTTGGTATGGCCCTGGATGGCCCTGTAACTTACAAATGTGGCCCTTTTTCTAGTGCAAGTGTGAAAGGGGAGTTGTAAACAAATTAAACAAATGCAAATCTATAAAAATATAACCATGATTACATTATAAAATAACTTACTGTATATTAGGCCAAAATCAAATGAAAATAAACTTTGAAAAATTATTATTTCAGATTTTATTTGCTATCATCAAAAATATGTTTAATAATAGCTTATTGGCAAGAAGTGTTGAAGTGCAAGCTATCAGGACATCCAGAAACGGATAACTTGTCTGTAAGCATTGTAACATGAGATATTTATCTGATGCTAAGACTGACTGAAGGAGTTCAGCTTCTTATCTACAAGTGTTTGCTACTTTTGACTAGATACCAGTTCATAAGTATGTAGCCTGCTCCTGAGGACCTCAAAATGAGCATTGCATGGGTTCTATGCACAAGAAGGCCCAGATCCCAAAGATCCCACTTGTGGGAATATTGTAAACAAACTCTCCTCTAGCACTATGCATGGAAACGAGAGTTCAGACAAGCAGTTACTTCCCAAGGATTTTTAATCTGAAAGCAGTTACCCAGCAATGATTTGAGAACATAAAAAACACAGGTAGTGATATTCATATTGGAAGTTAAGGGATGATCCTCCAGCAAAGCCAGATCCTGTCCTGCTCATTTGGCTGCCCAAACTAAGGCCCCTATTTGCTGAGCTGTATTATGACAATAATGTTCATTATTCTCCAATAGCACAGCTTAACACCACCAGCCGTTAACAGCGACCCATTAATATACGAACTGATGCTCTTGGGGAGCGAGTCAAAGGGGCTGATGATATAGAAAAATAAAACCCTTCCTCACGCCAATCCCTCATCCCCAGAATAAATACCAAGCGGTCCCTTCATATGTCCATTCTTTCCCTGATCCCTTATGAATAGTTCGGTCCCACCACCTGATCCCCCTCTGGCACCTACAGACATCTCCCTGGTTGGTAGTGGGGAGAGGAGTGATCCCCAATTACTCCTGTTCTGACAACTGCTTCTTGACAAATAGCAGTCCCAGGCTCCTAGTGGTATATCATGCCAGGGCTCTGACTGCCAAATATGAGAGCACGAGCAATCAGTGGCCTTGTTGTATGAAGGTTTGTGCAAAATTTCTGAGCGAGTTAATGAATACTCAAAAGTCTTACATAAGAGTTTGGTAACCTGCCTCTCTCTGGCCGATTTTGGGGTCAGAAGTATTGACTCATATTAATGTGTTGAACTGAGTATAAACTTTGCAAGGACCATGGAGAGTCAGGTTTACCATATGGTTTCTCACAGCCCTTAGCCTCAAGTAACCTGACTGTCTTTTCTAAGTTTAAATACAGTACACTTAATCAAGCTGGGGGCTTCAAAGTTAAGGAAAATAAAAAATATGTTTATAATTACAATTTTAATTTTAACCCAAAATTTTAATCAGTAGGCTAGGTTTATAACTTTACTTACAAATGTGCTATTCAGGCCTACTTGTACTTCTCTACAGAGTGAATTTTCTTCAAAATAGCAACATTTCCACTAAGATAATTAAAAAATTCTGGGCAACTCAACTCAAAATTGTACTTTACAATCATTAGACATTTGAGAGTCTCTACATACAGTTGGATTTTTTTCTGTAGACCACACTTTGTTCATGATTAAAAAGCACCTTTCAGTTGTAGCATTGGAACCTGGCAAAACCTTAACCAGTTTTCAGAAATATTTAAAGGGTACCTCATTACTTTTGAGGTGTCCAAACATCTCCTTCCATTTTTAGTCAACCATGGTATCCGGCTTTTTTTTTCCATTCTTGAATTTTTTCTTCAGAAACAAATGACTTAAGACAAAAGAACTCATCAAACAGTTCAGTATCATTTATTACTGGCTCTAGGCTGGGACTTGTAGACAAAATGTATTCTAAAGACAACTCTCGCTCACACCACTCCGGCTGCTTGTGAAGAAGAGTCTACTGTTTCCTAGTCTCCTGGAAGTGGGTGGTCCACTGATCCAAGTAATCAATGCAAGTGGTGTAGAAAGATGACACAGATTGCTTGAAATCTGCTTCATCAATCCTGCCCTCTTCAAGTCAGAGAGAAAAGTGAGGTGGACTTATCTGGGAGTCTATAAATAGCAGCTTTCCAGAGAGGTAAGGGATTAAAAAGGCAGATGGAATGGACTTCAAAGGAGGGAAAGGAATGAGACTGAGGTAGAAAGAGGGGTTGAAATTGGCAGAAAAGAGAAAGTAGAAACCCAACACCACCACCACCACGGCCAGTGGGACAAGAGTGTGGAAGAATTGGTAGCCGCCATGACAGAGGGTAGCGACTGTTGTCATCAGGGAGGAGCCAGGTCTCAGTAAGAACCAGGAGATGGAGAGAATTAGAGCTAAAGAGATCTGGGGTAAATGTTAAGTTTAATAGATATGGAGTGTGCATTTCTAATTCTGCTATATCCTTTTTAAGATATGGTGACCAGAATTCAACACAATATTCAAGGTGTGATCACACCATGGAATAATAATATCCTTCGTTTTACTTTCCATTCTTTTCTAGCATTCTATTTGCCTTCATGGCCACCACTGCAAACTGGGCAAAGGATTTCAATGTATTATACATGACACCTAAATCTTTTTCCTGAGTGGTGGTTCCTAATGTGGAACCTTGCATTGTATAACTATAGTTTAGGTTATTCTTCTCTAAAGGGGTCATTCTGTTCTGTGAATATTTGTCCCCCTACCGACCCCAGCAAAAGCCTCCCCGTATGAACAGCGGGTTTGTACGGGGAAGCCTAGACGGGGGCTGGAGGGGGTGTTCTGGAAGTGGAGTGAGGGCGGAGCATGGACGGGCCGCAACAGCAGATGTACAGAACCCTGGATCTAGACAGGGGACTGGACATGACATTTCAGCGGCGGCTGGCAGAGACAGATGAGGTAGGGTTGCAGGAAGTTCCCCGTAGCTCATCCCTGGCCATGGGAGGCCAGATTGAGGGTCCAGCTGCGGGGAAAGGATGTTTTCATTGGCAGCCAGCATTCGTGGCTCCTGAATGGAACCGCAGTGCCATGGCGATGGGACATCATGGCTCTGAGGCTCCATTCAGGAACCTGACTGCACTAGTTGGGTTATGGCTGGGCATGCGGCCAGTCAGAATCGGGTCCCAGCCTGCACTTCCAGGCGCTAGACCCAATTCTGATCCCATGGCGGATGCAGGATCAGAATCGGGTCTAACTTTGCACAATTCAATTCTGCTCAGACGTACAGGGGCTGGACAGCCTGAATGGAATAGGCTTCTAGGTGCATAATTTGCACTTGTCCACATTAAATGTCATCTGCCATTTGGACGCCTAGTCTCACAATTTATCAAGGTCCGCTTAAAATTTTTTACATCCTCTTGTGTTTTAACAACGTTGAATAATTTGGTGTCGTCTGCAAATTTGATCACCTCACTCATTATTCCCATTTCCAGGTCATTTATAAATATATTAAAAAGCCATAGGTCAGCACAGATCCCTGGTATACTCCACCATTCACCTTTCTTCAATGAGAAAATTGGCCATTTAGCGCTACTGTTTTCTATCTTTCAACCAGTTCCTAATCCACAATAGTAAATTGCCTCCTATCCCACGGCTTTTTAATTTCCCCAAGAGTCTTTCATGAGGGACTTTGTCAAAGGCTTTCTGAAAATCGAGATACATTATATCAAGTGGCTCACCTTTATCAACCTGTTTATTCACACTTTCCAAAAAAAATTAAGAGATTGATGAGAGAAGACTTTCCTTGGCTAAATCCATGTTGACTTTCTGCCATTAAATCATGACTATCTACATGTTCAGTAGTTTTGTTTTTTTATAATAGTTTCTGCTATTTTGCCTGGTACTGATGTCAGGTTCACTGGTCTGTAGTTTCCCACATCATCCATGGAACCCTTTAAAAAGTGGCATTATATTGGCCACTCTCCAGTCTTCAGGTACTACAGATGATTTTAATGATATATCACAGATTACTAATATTAATTCTATGATCTCATATTTCAGTGCTTTCAGCACTTTGGGATGTATGACATCCAGTCCAGGTGATTTGCTGCTCTTTAGTTTATCAATTAGCTGTATTATATCTTCTTGATTTTTCAAAATGTTTCAATTCCTCTGATACATCACCTTTAACTATCATTTTTGGCATGAGTAAGTTTCTACATCTTCTTCGATAAAGATTGAAACAAAAAATACATTTGGTCTCTCCACTATGGCCTTGTTCTCTCTCAGTGTACTTTTTACCCCTCCATCATCCATTTGTCCAACTGACTCCCTTACAGGTGTTTTGCTGTAAATATACTTGAAAAAGCTTTATTGTGCACTTTTTTCTCTTTGCCTGCCTTATCAATTCCTTGCATTTAACTTGCTAGTATGAGTATTTGTTTCCTGTTTTCGTCATTTGGCTCTTTTTTCCATTTTCTAAAAGATTCTCTATTAGCTATAACAGCCTCTCTGACCTCATCTTTAAGCCATGCTGGTTGTCATTTGGCCTTCTTTCCACCTTTTTTAAAGCATGGAATACAGTTGTGGTCAACATTATAGGCACCCATGCATTTTAGGTATGTGGTGAACAATATCTTGAGAAATAATTGGAAATCTTCCAAGTATATGTCATCATAATATTTTGATAGTATGTTAAAAGCTATACAACAAAAAAAAGATGTATATGCAACTTAGACATAATAATTTCTGAGAAAAAAAAATATGACCTGGACAGGAATAATGGCACCCTTAAATAACACTTGGTTGCAAAGCCCTTGGCAGTGATGACAGCCTCCAAATGTTTCTTGAAGCCATCTATATGTTTTGTACGTCTATCTGCTGGTAGTTTCACCTACTCTTCAACTGAGATTTGTTCCAGCTCATGAATGCTTCCAGGATTCCTTTTAACAATGGCAGATTTCAGCTGTTTCCAAAAGTACTCGATTGGATTGAGATCAGGACTCATTGCTGGCCAGTTTAAAATAGTTTATTTGTTCCTTTTTTACAGTCACAAAGCTCCTAAGAAAATTAAACTCACAAGCCCAAATCTAGAGAAGAGCGTGAAACATCCTTTAAAAATGCCAAGAAAAGAAAAAGAAAATGTACACCAAAAGAAAAATTCAAGACCATCCGGTATAAACTAAATTCAAAGTCATAATACTTAGCTCATTCAACATATACAAAAATAAAGAAATCAGGAGCCTCCCTGCAAGCTGTCAAAAAAACCCACACTTATTTGTTCCTTTTTAACCATTCTTTTGTACTTTTGAAGAAATATTTTGGGTCACTGTACTGCTGGAGGACCCATGATCTTCGAATCAGACCTAGCTTTCTGACACTAAGGGGTATGTTTACTAAATGGTGCGATAGAGGCGTGGAAAGGCTCCCGGAGGGCGGAGGAAGGCTCCCCAGGGGCGGAGAGACGGGGTCAATGGATGGAGAGTGGGAGGGGAGAGGCTCCCCGCACAGGAGCAGGGCCGAATTTCGAGTAAAAAAATACCGCGAGTGAAAACCTCGCGGTAGAGCTGATTTAAAGGGAAGAGAAACCATTTCTGTCAGCAATGTACAGCAAAACCAGGGAAACCTACAAAAAGTGAACAGTGTGATACATGTGCACAGAACAAAAGTGCAAATAAACATTAAAAATGACCCCAACAAAATATAAAAAAATTATAATCAAGCTGGGCAATAGTGATAGTAATGGGGAACATCAAAAAACACTCCAAAAAAAGCCCCAAAAAATAAATATGAATTTTAGAAGGGTCTACGCTCCGTCCCCATGCAAGGTGAATGATCCCACAGTGAAATAGCACTGAACAGGGTTTCCCTCTCCATTGGACAGGTTACCTATGGCATGCACATTTCCACAACAGCAGGGCGGGCAGGTCGGAATGGGCAATTGGACAGATGCTGGGAAAGGGGATACAGAGGGCTGCAGGCGGCACATGCTGTGGTGCAGCTGGGGCACAGTGCGGACTAGGCAGATGCCTAGATGGCACCTAGGAATGCTGAAACTGAACAGCAGCCAAACAGCAACTGATGAGTGCCCAACACTGGCACGAGAGTGTTTAGCAGAGTGTCACAGGGTATAGTACCCAGCAGGTACCCCCAAGGGCACGGAACATTGGCAGGCGGTGATTGGGGGACGTGCGGACAGATATGCAGGCACCCCTACCCCAGAACCTGCACCATAGGCAGCAGCCTACCCGCACACAGGATGGCCTGAGACTGCGTACCACCAGCACCACCAGCAGAAGGGCATGTCAGCATGGTGGCACAGGGGTACTGGAGGTGGAGGGGGGCAGTGGCAGCTGCCCAGAGCAGACCATGGCCTAGCCCTGTGTAGGTGGGTGCAATGCACTGCAACAGACAGGCCCTGCCGGACAAACAGTCATGGTATCATCAGGGAATGCACTGTCTCTCTGGCAACATGGTGGTGCAGTGCACACAACCAGTGTGTTTGGAGACAGAAGGTCACAGGTTCAAGCCCCAGCTGGGGCTCCAGCCAATCCAGTCCCCATATTTTACCCACAACTATATCGTGATAGTAAAGACGAACCTTTATTGCAGAGAACATAAGCATGGCTCAAACACCTCTATTTTACCCTACAGAGCACAGACACCATAAACAGGCACATTACCTAGAGCAGAGTCTCCCAAATGCAGTCCTGGAGGGCCAAACACCATTCAGGTTCCATGCTGCCTCTAATAAAGATGCCTGTGCTGCATATCTATGCACCACCCCCATGGTATGACCTTGCTGTGCCTCATAGGGCACCCTATATGGCGCCCTATAGGCCGCCCTTTCAGCAACATTGTAGGGTGACGTGGCGGACAGTGCACTTAAAAACGTGCCCTCTGGGGTACCCTATGAGGCGCCTTATGCAGCACCTTATGTTACAATACTTTGAGGGTGTGTTTGCTGCCAGCACTAATTAAAATAAAAATAAAATGCCCCCCACAGCACTAATGCCTCAGCCAGCCTTCTTCATTAGGCACAGTGGGGGATTGAACACATGACTCCTGCATCATTGGTCAGTGTCTTAACCATTGTGCTCCACTGCTGCTCCTCCTTACATGTCAGCGCACCTACTTATGATTTTTATTCCTTAAACTGCACAGTGCTGCCATCAAAAAACAGTGCTGTGACCACTGTTCCCTCTAAGCTGTGCGCGTGTGTGCGCGCACACACCTCGCCGAGAGAGCACACATACTTTACAACAGAGCGCACAAAAATTACGGCTCTGATTCTGATAGAAAACAACACAGACATCTTAAAATTTAAAAGTTATGATTGTAATTACTAGAAATTTCCCACTTCATTTAGTAATCGTCTATTTTAATTTAATTTGATTAAAATCAATGTAGTGTACATCGTGTAGTCAAAATTTAAAGTATATAACTCAGAGTGTCGTTATGTGGCGCACAAAAATTTAACCTTCCTTCAAAAGCTGCACACAGCTGATATTTTATGTGCACACAGCCTACAGAAAATTAGAGGGAACATTGGCTGTGACCTTGCGGTAACTCATACGGCACCCTCTAAAGCGCCCTATAAGCAACATTCTAGGGTGCCTTGGCGGACAGTGCACTTTAAAATGTGCCTTATGGGGCGCCTTATGTTAACACGCTTTGAGAGTGCGTTTGCTAGTAGAGATAATTAAAATAAAAATAAAATGCCTCCTAAAGAAATCTTCCCCATAATAGGTAATGCCTCAGCCAGCCTTCTTCATTGGGCACAGTGGGGGATTGAACCCATGATCCCTGCACCATTGGTCAGTGTCTTAACCATTGTACTGTGGCTCTGTTCCTGTGCTTGTGCATCAGTGCGCCACTTCTGCTTCCCGCGCAACTTTCTCATGCGCTAATGTGCGGGGCGCACTTGAGCGCCGCGCACATTAGCGCATGATTAATCCCGGTTTTGCTTTTTTCAGCCTGAAACGCCCACTCCTTATATGGCATCCGCACACTAGCGCGGCGCACACATTACTGGGGTTTTAGTAAACATACCCCTAAGTAGCATATTGCATTCCAAAATGCCTTGGTAGTCCTCTAACTGCATGATTTTTGCATGGAACTGGAAAGGAGCATATGGGGTGCTAGGACTGGAAATGGGCTGTGATGGTGGTGGGGGCTAGGACTGGAAATGGGCTGTGATGGGAGGGCTAGCATTGGAAATGGGCTGATGAGGAGCTGGAATAGTACTGGAAATGGGCTGATGTGGAGGCGTGGGAGAATGGGACTAGAAGGGAGCGAATGCTGTGTGGGTCTAGAACTATAAGGGAGCTGATTTGGGGGGAGGACTAGAAGGGGAAGGGGATGGGGATAGGGAATGAGAATGGAGAGGGCAAAAAATATTTTGCATGGGAGGGAAGAAAAGTCTGTGATGGGCCGGGTATTGGGAGAATAAGTGGGGATTGAGTATGGAAGGGTGACATTTGAATGGATGATAAAGGAATAAGGAAAGAAATGGAGGAAAGAGCAAAAGGGGAAAGATCAGTATGTTAAAGCAGATATAGACAGAGAATGGAAATAATCTAAAAGAGAAGAAAGGACAAATGGATAGCTCGCAGAAGACACAAGAAACCAGAAGAAAGTGACTGGAGCAATTACAACTGAAAAATAAAATGCCCAAACAAAAGGTAGAAAAATACTTTTATTTTGAATTTATTAACTGGAATATGTCTGGTCTGGGAAGTGTGTATCGCTAACATCTTTGCGTTTTTGTTTAGTGCAAGAGGAAATTAATTTATAGTTTTATTTCTCCAGTGTTGTTGTACATTTCATTTTAGCTTTTGGGGTTCCCAATTTAATTATTTTTTTCCTATTTCTAAATTTTGATCCCTTGTTCTTTGTGTGGTGACAGTCTATGTTCTGCATGTGTAACCGAGCTGAGGTATTCTGTTATGTAGTTTCTATTTGACAGTCCCACTTGTTCTCATTCCCCCAGTGAAATGTATTGGTATTCTCTAAGATGTATTGGTTTAATATCTGCAGTGTTGCCTTTTGATAGGTAGGGTTTGATGCTTTGTGAGTCCTGGTAGTGCTGTTATGATATGGTGGGTTTGCTATGGATTCTAAATGGTCAGTGTTTATAGTATGTCCTAATGGGCCTGGTGGTTGTCACTGCAATATAGTAATGTAGAAATCTGTTAGTCTTTCTTTATCCAGACACTCATTAAGAGGCATGTTTACTAAAAGCACATGCTAGCATTATGCAAATAGTTATGCAAATGAGGCCCCACAATTAATCTCCGAACATGGCCCCGCATCCCCCTTGGGCCGCCCCTGTCGGCAATGCCCATTTATCCTGAAGTTCTCCAAAAGTATACCATTATATAAATCACCAACATGACAATATTCCATCTTTTCCCACTTCATAAAAGCAGTGCGACCCACCCCTGGTAGAAATTCCAGGTTGCCCATCAGCTGTTTGTATGGAGATATCTGAGAGGAAGCCTGCTCCAGAGTTCTCCACGACATCCATGCCTTTTTAAAATATTTCAATATCTCCATATCCTTTGACTCCAGGCCCTCTTGCACTTTCAAGCCATGTATCAGATTCACAAACTTACAGGGGGCATATAACTCATCCAGAAGTCCCTCTGGTACATACTGAGCACCCCCTGTGCAGACTTCATGCATCTACCTAAGCATCGTCACTACATTATACATTCTAAGGTCTGGTACCCCAATGCCATCTCGTTCCTTCTCGAAACATATTTTAACAAAACTCTCCCGGATCCCTTTTCCTTTCCATAGAAATTTCCTGAGTACGCCTTTGAATATCCTCTCTTCTCTAGACCCCACCCACAGTGGAATCTTTTCCAGGACATACAGGGCCTGATATTCAAAGGGCATTTACATGGTTTACAGTCTAGCATTGGGGCTTGTCGGGGGCATTCCAGAGCAGAGCAGAGGTGGGGGCGCGAGATAACCAGGCAGCAGTGATATTGCATGCTGCCCAGTTAGTGCTCTGTGCCAAAAAGATAGGCAAGGAAAACCCTTGCCTATCTTTACAGTGCAGGTGCTAACCAGGCAGCATGCAATATTGCTGCTGCCTGGTTAGCTTCCACGGCTTCCAGGTTGTGTGGTGATACCTGGATATTCAATGCCGGGGCCGCATATGACCCTAGCATTGAATATCTGGGTTTCAGGGTCAGCGGGCAGGGCTATGCACCGATGCAGTGCATAGCCTGCCCAGAAGAATATTGGGCCCACAGGATCTTGGGCAGCAGCACCATTTTAATGAGAGTAGCCCTTCCCATCAGCCAAAGGGACAGATCTTTTCAGTGTTCACAGGTGCTTTTCACAACCTCGATTTTATCTGTAATGTTGGCTTTATTCATGGTACTATAGCTGTTAACTAAGTGAATACTTAATGCTCTGCTTTGCCCACTGAAGTGCGATGTGTCCACCCTCTCCAATCCCTACAGTAGTCCCCAACTCCAATGCTTCCAATTTACCAAAATTAATTTTCAGACCTGCAAAGATCCAAATTGTTCCACTATCTATTACTCTCCCACATCTCTGCACAGATTCCCTAGGAGCAGGAGCATATCATCTGCAAACATATTAAGCCATAGACATACCCGGCCCACGGTGATCCCTTCAATGTCTGCAGCCCCCCCCCCCCCCTCAATTTCACTGCCAGAGGTTCCAGGAACATCACAAATAAGAGCAAGAAAGGGCAGCTTTACCTGGTGACTCTCAAGACTGGAAATTCGGGTGGCTGGTGACCATTTATTATAATCTGAGCCTTAGGGGCCTCATAGTATATGTACCCACTTCAAGAAAACCTTCCCCACATTATATTGATCCAATATCCAGAAGAGGTGTGGCCACAACACCTTATCAAATGCCTTCTCAGTATCTAGACTTACTAATGCTGCCCCCCTCCCAACTTGACTTGCCTGTATTGTTGCTATGGCCTTAAGAATGTTCACCATTGCTTGCCTCCTCTGTCCAAATCCCACCTTGTCCCCATGGACCACCTGCAGCAAATCTTTCTACAGCCTACTGACCAGCACACTTGTAAGATTTTTCATGTCCTGACTGATAAATGATATGGGTCTATAAGACTCAACCTCCAAGTGATCCTTTCCTGGTTTGGGCAATACCACTATGTGGGCCTTATTTTGCTCCAGCTGGAGTTTATCTTCCCATAGCACTGACTCATACATGTCCTTCAATGCCCCTCCCACCATGTTGTTGTTGTTAAGTGCTGTCAAGTCGGTATCGACTCATGGCGACCCTCTGGATAGTTGTCCTAAATTGTGTTCGGTCTTCAGTCAGGTGGCTCATTGTTGACAGACTGGCACCCATAGCTGCTGTTATTGTATCAATCCATCTCATTGCTGGCCTTCCTCTTTTGCGTTGACCTTCTACCTTGCCAAACATGATGTCTTTCTCTATTGATCTCTTTCTTCGCATGATGTGTCCAAAGTTTCAAAGTTGAAGTCTTGTCATCTGAGCTTCTAAAGAAAGCTTAGGTTTGATCTCCTCTAGTACTGACTGGTTTGTTCTTTGGGCAGTCCATGGCATATGCAGTATTCGTCGCCAGCACCATAATTCAAAGGCATCAATTTTCTTCCTGTCTATCTTTTTCACTGTCCAACTTTCACATCCATATGTTATTGAAAATGCTATGGCTTGAACAAGTCGAATCTTTGTATGGAGAGAGATATCTCTGCTCTTGAGAATCTTGTCTAGGTCCTTCATAGCCATTCTGCCAAGAGCAGATGCGTCGTCTGATTTCTTGACTGCTCGTTGCTTCTTTATTGATAGTTGATCCAAATAGGTTAAAGTGGTCAACTATTTCAGTTTCTTCTCCATCAACGATGAACTTGCCAGTTGTCAGGATCTTTGTCTTCTTAACATTAAGGTGCAGACCCATTTTAATACTATATTCCTTGATCTCATGGAGAAAGACGGCAAGAAATTTCCTCTCGATCTGGGCGTTCAGGAGCTCGCTGTATGAACTCTGTAGCATCTTGTGCAGATGAGCAACCCCATATTGGAAATTATAGGCTTCTTAAAACAATTGGCAAGGGCAACTTTGCAAAAGTCAAACTGGCCAGACACATCCTTACAGGCAGAGAGGTGGCAATAAAAATAATTGACAAAACACAATTGAATCCAACCAGTCTGCAAAAGCTTTTCAGGGAAGTAAGAATAATGAAGATTTTAAATCACCCAAATATAGTTAAATTATTTGAAGTAATTGAAACTGAAAAAACACTCTACTTGATTATGGAATATGCAAGTGGAGCTCCGACACTCTGGAACCGGCTGCCATGTGAACTTCGTGAAAGACTTCAGAAAAAAGCTTAAGACGCACCTCTTCCAATCGCATTTCAATGTAACCTAGGCCCTGTCCCCCACTACCAACTGTCTCCCTTACGTGGGAAAACCACTTTACCCCATGTAATCGCTCAACGAGAAATGCATTCAGTCATGTGTAATTATGTATATAATGTATATAATGTATCCTGTGTGAAGCGTTAACATCAATCAACTGTACTCCGTAACCCTATGTTTGCTGTGTACTACCTCTCCCTCCCCAATCGCAATGTATATATTTCTGATTCCTGGCCGGTACAGCCACTCTTACCATGTATAGCAACCGCTGCTGATCGCTGGAAGCAGCGGGATACAAATGTACACTAAATAAATAAATAAATAAATATTTCAAATCGTCTTCACTTTCAACCAGTAATGTGGTATCATCAGCAAAGCAAAGGTTTTTGATGAGTCTTCCACCAATCTTCACACCTCTATTGTCTTCATACATATCCGGCATGATTTTATAGGCCATCAGGTCCTGGGCTCTTTGCTAGTTTTAGTTTTTTAATTACGTTTTGTATTTCCACTGCTGTGATCGGCCTGTTTATGGCCTGCATTTCCTTTTCTGCAAGGTGAGGAAGCTGCAAGTTTCTAAAGAATTCCTCCCTGTTATTACTGCTAGCCTCTGCCCTGGCATACAGATTAATAAGTCTATAAAGCACTGTGCTACCTCTGCTGGCTTCACTTTAAATTTTCCTTTAGTGTTCTTAATTTGCAAAATGATTTTTTCCCCTGCCAGTTCTGGGCTAGGTGTGCAAGCATTTTACCTGCCCGGTTACTCCAGCGATGTAGCTTGTATTTGTACAAAAATATATCATGCTGCACTCAAGTCAACAGAATATCATTAATCTGTTATAGTGGCTAATATGGACTAGATAGGCCATGTGGACTTTTTCTGCCATCATGTTTCTATGTTTCTTAATTGCCATCAACTTCTTCCTATCTCTGTCCTCCAATCTGCTTAAATGTCTCTTCTGTAATGCATTTAGTTTGCTTGTCAACTCTTCTAGACACTTTTCACAATGCTTCCTATCCACACCTATATACCCCATAAAATACCCCCGCATCACAGCTTTCACTGCCTCCCAATAACAAGTATGGGATTCTACTGATCCCTTGTTAAAGGTTTCATAGTCCACCCGTGCCTTTGGGACAATCTCCTGAAACTCTTTCTTAGGGTAATATAATGGATTTTGTCTCCAAATAAACTCCTTATTGCCCGAGACTAACGATACCATCATACGTACCAAGCATGGTCAGATACCGCATTTTGTTCCACTTCTATCTCCTTAAGCTTTCCTGTCCATGATTGGGGTATCATCCGGTAGTCAATACGTGAGCACATTTTATGTGGGTTGGAGTAAAATGTGTAATCTTTCCCAAGGATATAGAAATCTCCACACATCAACTAAGCCTAACTCCTCCATTACAAAATTAACCCCTCATTCAAAGTGCCCTTTTTTGCTGTCCAGCCTGGTTGACAATCCAGGGCAGGATTAGTCACTATGTTAAGATCCCCCCCCCCCCCTCCAAGATAAGGTGATAGTCAGGGTGCTGCATGCATTTGGCAATGATGCCAGAAAAGAAGCTGTGGCAGTAAACATTAGGCACATGTAGAAGAATCTTGGTGCCCCCCATCTCCCCCAAAACTATAACGTAACGCCCTTCTGGGTCCTGCAGCTGATTGTATACCTGGAACCCCAGTCCCTTCTTTATCAGAATGACCACCCCCTGTTGCCACCCATTAAAAGCAGTGGCATAAACCTCCTCTACCCAGGATCTCTTCAGTTTGTTATGCTCAGTAGGGCTAAGGTGGGTCTCCTGCAAGAAGGCAATGTCTGCTTGCGTTTCCTCAAGTGATTTAGGATTTTGGTTCTCTTCACAGGAGAGTGAATTCCATCAACATTAAGAGTCACAGCTTGAGCACAGCCAAATTCCCCAGCAGTGCCTTCCTCCCAGCGTGTACTACCCTGACCATAGCTGTAGCGCAGTCCCTCTCTCCAGCCAAAGAGGCCCTGCATCATCACTTGTTCCTCCCCTCTTAGCCCCTCAGGGTGCCAAATTATCTGCCCCCTCTTCACATTCTTCTTCTGGGCATCGAACCCCCTCCTTTCCTGTTTCTTCCCTCCATTCCCCACCATTCGCGTTTGCACTTCAATCCGCCAACATCCATTCCCCCGCCCTCCACCCCCATTCACTCAGGTCTTCTTCTCTCTTCCTTCCTCCCTCCACCACCACTCCACATCCTGTATACATGTACAGTGATATATAATACTTTATGGAGAAACCATTATCTTTACAACTCAAGGTGAGAGTAACCAGTACCTTCCACTGGCAGATACATAATAGTAAACTAACTGCCACCTCCTCCCACCTTCAGGCCTGGAGAGTGGTTTCACGAGTAGCATGCTCAGAGCTATATCACCCAACAGGCATGGTGGCAAGGGAGACGGGCCCCTCTCTCCTGCCTGCCTGCCTCCCCTCTTAGCTCTAGTGGTCTTCCTAGGAGCTTATCCCACAGACACGTCAAAGTCTCATATTGTCCTTCAGCCTTAGTCAGTTGTCAGTTGGCATCTCTTCTATCCTCCCATCTGCCAGTGTCTCCACCTTCCAACTCCAGGAACACTTTGAGCTTGTCTGGGTAGGCCAGGCTGAATTTAATCTCCTTGGCATACAGCCTTGAGCAATAGAGGGTCTTTTTGCAGCCATCTGCACAAGTCCTGAAACATGAGAATTTGTTCTCCCTCCAGTTCTAGAGTCCTTTGATTCCAATAAGCTGCAAGAAGCATCGTTCACATAGTTTAATACTTTGAAGATGACCAGTCAAGGTCTGTTGCCACCCTCCACTCTCATGCTCAGAAGATGTGCCTGTTCCACTTTCAGTGGGATCTCGGTATGGGGAAAGCCCAGTGCTCTTGAGAGTGTTCATGCACAGGTCCAACAATTCTGTTTGGGGGAGGCAGGAAGTGGCAGCAACAGTATTTCCAAAAGCGGCTGCTTTTTAAATGCTGCTGCTGCCCGCCTACTCCTCTCGAGATGGAATCAGTGGCAGATGGGGCTATGGCAGCTGGAGGGTGCAGCGAGGCCGCAGTTTCTGCTTAGGTTGGCAGAAACCCTTGGGCCAGCCCTGTTGCTGCCCCTGGGCCTTCCCTCCTAGTCCGATCCTCAATGGCACTCTCCACCGAGGCTTGGTCTCGTGACTGCAGCCCTCTCCTGTGTAGTTACAGTCGCAGCAGCGGCTGGCCCCATGACATGACCTGGGCACTCTTCTCCTCTGCCAGTGCCCCTCTTGAGGGTTGACCAGCCCTGGCCTCTGTGGTCTTAGCTGCCTCAGCGTCTCTACACATTTCCCCATCAGATCATGTCCTGCAGGCAGACACCAGCTTCCACAGGTGTTCCCTTACCACCTTGACTTGCTCCAGTTGTATGGGGGCTCAATCATTTAGTGCTGCACCTGGCTGCTGGGTCTCTTAATTCTCTGCCAGGTATGAACGTCGCCACTTAGGTCCCCCTTATCACACCTCCATCTTGTCAGGCCCCTTGGGGTCTCCAACTTCCCACATGTTGGACGGGCCTCCAACTGCCTTGACGGATCTCTCCTTTCTCCTCCACGCCCCCCAGGTCTGAGATGGTACATTTGGCCTGGCTTTGCCGCCATTCCCACTTAGCTTTCTTTCATCAGGATTTCTCCCATCACAGGGCCGTAGAGCAGTGGTGTTATCAACGGGGATGCTCTGATCTGAGAAGAAGCACCCATCTTGCCCAGAAACCAGAACCGGAATTCCCCTCCCTCCATTTATTAAATAAAATGTGATCATGTTATGATCACTATTGCCAAGCGGTTCCAATACAGCTACCTTTCACACTAGATCCTGAGGACTAGGTTTAAACTAGTGTCCCTGCGTGCCGGATCCTGAACCAGCTGCTCCATGAAGCACTCATTTATTGGCAGCTCTTTGGCTGGGATTGCAGTCTACAAAAGTGAAAATAAAATAAATGCACTCATCCCTTCTCAAAGCTTGGACCTTAATTCCTGTAGAGATCTGCATCACTAGCAGGTACAGTTTCCAAAGACTTGTCACAAAGCACTGAAAGATTGAGCTCTTTGCACCCTCTTGCCAGGTAAGCAAATTATATAGTAACAAAGACTGAAATGGCCCAACCACTGCCAACCTCTGAATAGGCGGTAGCTGCAACTGTCTTGCTAGCACATCGTGAACGCACATTCCACCTGTGAATCCCATATAGTTTAAAGGCCATAACCATCCTTTACCTAGACCATTCATCACCACACTGGTTAGTAAAATTCACATACGAGCCAGGCACTCACCTAGGGCACTGATATAAGAAGGGTGGCATATTGCCTGACAGCTACAAGCTAGGGCCTGCAGCACAAGTGTGCTAAATGGGAGAGTGGACACACCTATACATTGGAGTGGAGGAGTGGCCTAGTGGTTGGGGCAAGGTACTTCAGGCCGGAAGGTCGGGGGTTCAAATCCCACTAGAGGACAGCAACCTTGGGCCGGAAGGACTGGGGTTTCTAGTCCCACAGATGCTCCTTGTGGTCTTGGGCAAGCCACTTAACCCTCCATGGCCCATGTCCCCTGTAAAATAGTTATCTCCAAGTTATAATGCCCTGTTCAATGTAATTTCAGTTTGTTCAATGTAAACTGCACTGATGCAGAATAGCGCGGTATATAAGAGTAAATAAATAAAATAAATACATACACAGCAATGGCTGTCTTGACAGTATGCAGGTCACATCTGCATATGGATTGACATGGGAGGCCTGGGTGATTCAGGATAAGAGGAGCTCATACAGCCATTCCACATGGTAGCTACTGAGGACACCCTGCCTGCTTCCATATAAGGTCTGCTACTTCAGTTGCTGTATTTGCACCCTACGTCACTATGCATGTGTTTGCTTTCCTGATTTGTGTGTCCTGCCTCCTTGTACTTAAGGGATGTGAGACTGCTATAAGGTACAGTGAGAAGTGATAATCATTGAGTCATGCACAGAATTAGATAGCGTATTCAGATAGACCAAAACCCCTGATGAAGATGGTGCCGAAACACGGCCGTGTTGGGTTGGCTACTAGTGGTCCCCTTAGGGGTGAATCAATAAACTGTGGCTTGTTTACACCTCACTTTAGACTGGTCTTTGCTTCCCTTGCAAGTGTGATTTTTGCTTTTACCTAACTTTAAACTATGGGATCAACTATCAGTAAAGAATCAACAAGCAGTCAAGAAATCAGATGACGCATTGCTTTTGGCAGAATGACTACGAAGGACCAAGACAATATTTTCAAGAGCAGATATGTCTCTCTTCATACAAAGATTTGACTT
Source organism: Ichthyophis bannanicus (assembly GCA_033557465.1). Taxonomy (NCBI): domain Eukaryota; kingdom Metazoa; phylum Chordata; class Amphibia; order Gymnophiona; family Ichthyophiidae; genus Ichthyophis; species Ichthyophis bannanicus. Next base: position 521,783,947 of record CM066032.1, on the reverse strand, counting down.
GTTCAAGCCATGGTATTTCCAATGTCATATGGATGCAAAAGTTGGTCAGTGAAAAAGACAGGAAGAAAATTGATGCCTTTAAAATTATGGTGCTGGTGATGAATATTGTGTATCCCATGGACTGCCCGAAGAACAAACCAGTCTGTACTAGAGGAGATCAAACCCAAGCTTTCCTTAAAAGCTCAGATGACAAGACTTTGACTTTCATACTTTGGACACATCCTGCAAAGAGACGGATAATTATCTAATTATAATTAGAGAAAGACATCATGCTTGGCAAAGTAGAAAGTCAACGCAAAAGAGGAAGGCCAGCAATGAGATGGATTGATACAATAACAGCAGCTATGGATGCTAATCTGTCAACAGTGAGCCACCTGACTGAAGACCAAACACAGTTTAGCACAGCTATCCAGAGGATCACCATGAGTTGACACTGACTCGACGGCACTTAACAATAACAACATGGAAGGGCAGACTGGATAGGCCATATGGTCTTTTTCTGACATCATGTTTCTATGTTTATCCTTCACCCATTCCCTAGTCCCCCATTTCCATCCTCTGTGCTCACCTCCTCCTAACCTTTATCAACCTTCCTCTGACTCTCATTCCCTCTCCAGCCCCAACTCCTTTCCTTTCACTCACACCCTCCTGAATTTAGATCCTTTCTTTGTTCTCTTGATCCATACCCAACTTCCCATTTCAATTCTTCCTCAGCTCCATTTCCAAATTGTCTCACCCTTTCCACTGTGTTCCATCTTTTTGCACTCCCCCTTAACCTACTTCCTAGCCCTTCCAGATCCTTCACCCCATCTCTCAATCCCCGTCTTCCCCTCCATCGCTGGAGGATCTTCCCTTTCTCAACTGCTCACTTCGGGCACTATGCTCCCTTCTCATTTCCTCCAGACATTGTATCCCCCTTTTGTACCTGCTCCTTTTCTCTCTAGACGTGATGCCCCTATCTCCTTTAATAACACCCATGTCTTTTTTTTACTCAATCACTCTTTCCCCCTTTGCAATCACTTATTCCTCCTTCCAGATACCTTTTTCCCTCTTCTCATCCTCTCCTTCTCTAAAAGCTCTTCATCCCTTCTCATCCCCTCTGTCCAAATACTCTTTCTCCCCTTCTAACGCCCCCCCCCCCAAAGATAATCTTGCTTTCTCTTTTCTGCTAGAGGTTCTTCCTTTCATAACATATCCCTTCCTAAAACCTTTTCATCCTCACCTTCCCCCCTCCTCATGATGTCCCTCCCAGGCTCTTTCCTTTTTTTTTCTCCCCGCCTATCAGTTGTTCCTTCCTCTCTTCGGAGTTACTTACCCACAATTACCCCACACTCATCTGGGATATGCAGTAAAGGGCATCAGGAAAGCACTGTTACCTGTTCCAATCCTCCTCCCCACGGCGCACACCCTTATACCCTCACAACATCCTGTTCCCTTTTCCTGGTCAATATTGGCAACAAGAGAAGCAGTTACAATCTCAGACGCCCCCTCCTGCTGCCATAGTTTTAGTCTCATGATCAGAGCCACAAAATCTCATGGCTCTTATTGTGAGACAAACAGTGCTGCAGTAGGAGAGAATGTCTGAAGCCATAAACTCTTCTGTTACCAGTGCTGACTCAGGCAAGAGGGAAGGGGAGGAGTGGAGTGGAGAGGAGTAAAGGGAGTGTGAAATGGGAAGCACTTGGAATAGGATTGGATGTGATGTCCCTTGATGGATGATACTGGGACAGCCACCCCATTCACTCCCCCACCCTTCTGAGTCCCGGCTCTGCTATTTCCCACCCAGACACCTCTCTACAAAAATTCAAAGCCCCTGCAGCTGCAGAAATGTGAAAACTTTGAATGCAAGCAACACAAGTGTTCAGTGAATCATCTCCAGCTTGTCAGGCTTGAGTTTATGTTCATTGTGAAAACCATTATCTTAGTCATGGCTGTGCCTTTGAAGCACGTTGAGCACATACACAGTGAAAAAAGGCTGGCCGGCATTTCAAGCCTTCCAGGGGATAGACTTTGACCAAGTTAAGTTTAATTCATTCCTCCTAAACAATCAATGTGCATAGCTCCATAGCCAAGATGTATACAAGGGCCAATCTCTCAAACAGTTGAATAGCAATTATGCAAATAGGCTTGGACCCAGGCCATGCATGTCTAAGGTTTTAAAGGATTGGTGGGGAAATAGGATAAATAATTATCTGCCAAAAGTCAACAGGAAGATACTGAAGGCCTAAAACTTTAATATGTCTAGCACAAGGGCAGTGGTGTTCTCACTTAAGTCAGTTCTCTTAAAAGTACAGGGAATCATTAGAGCTGGCTGTGATTCCAGAGTTTCTGACCCTCTGACCTCTACAGCTTTAAAGGACTGGCTCAGACGGGACATGGTCCTGCTGTAAGGGTTGGTTTGCCTTGCCTGTAACATGCTTCCTGGCTAGTACAAGGATAAGGTTGCCAGATTTTTTGCAGGCCAATCTGCGACATTTATCCAAAGTGTGTGTGTGGGAGGGGAGGAGAAAGGACACTTTACTTCCAAGAGTGAACAACAAGGAGTGAAGGAGAGATTACCCTGCCCTTTACCAGCCATCCTATGACGGCAACAATATTACTTCCGAGCAGACAAATCGACAAAACCAGAAACAGTGATGCACTTCCCCCGTACTGTTGAAAATTTAAAGATAATGGATGTAAATTCTAAAAACTGACATATTCATATCACTAAAGCTGACATATTCAAATCATTTAAAGAAGCTAAACAGGTAGAAAAGGTGACTGTGAAAGCCAGAAGAATACTTGAGTGTAAAGGGAAAGGAATGGGCAACAGGAAAAAGGAGGTGATAGTGCCTCTGTATAAGTCTTTGGTGTGACCTCATTTGGAGTATTGTGTGCAAGTCTGGAGACCGCACCTTCAGAAGGATATAGGCAGGTTGCAGTCGGTGCAGAGGGTGGTTACTAAAATGGTTAGTGGTCTTCGTTATAAAGCATGTGAGGACAGACTTAAGGATTCTAATATGTATACTTTAGAGGAAAGGCGGGATAAAGGAGATACTATAGAGATATTAAAATTCCTTTGTAGCATAAATTCACAGGAGAACCACTTTCGATTGAAAGCAACCTCTGCTATGAGGTGATATGGGATGAGGGTGAAAGGGGATAGACTCAGGAGTAAAGGGCAGGAATATGTAGAAGCCGATGAGGATAAAGCAGAATTGCTTAACAAATATTTCTGTTCTGTGTTCACAGATGATGAACATGAAGCAGGACCTCAGAAAACACCCACAAACAGGAACAGAAGCGAGGGACATCTTGAACAATTTTCAGAAGACTGTGTTTGTGAGAAACTAGCTCAACTTAAAGTAGACAAAGCAATGGGACTGGATGGGATACACCCTAGAATACTGAGGGGAACTTGGGGACGTTCTAGCAGCTCCACTGACTGACCTTTTCAATGCCTTGTTAGAGTCGGGAGTGGGTGCCAAAGGACTGGAGACAGGCTCATGTGGTGCCTTTACACAAAAGCGGAAGTAAGGATGTGGTTGAAAACTACAGGCCGATGAGTTTAACTTTGGTGGTGAGTAAATTATGGGAAACGCTGCTGAAAGAGAAAATAGTGAGGTTTCTGGAGTTCAGCAGATTACAGGATCTGAGGCAGCATGGATTCACCAGAGGCAGGTCTTGTCAGACAAATCCGATTGATTTTTTTGACTGGGTGACCAGGGAGTTGGATCGAGGGAGAGCCCTAGATGTAGTGTATTTAGATTTGAGTAAAGCCTTTGACACTGTTCCTCACAGGCGACTTATAAACAAACTGAGCACCCTAGGGATGGACCATAAAGTTATTGCTTGGGTTAGAAATTGGTTGTGTGGGAGGAGACAAAGAGTACAGGTAAATGGAGCTCACTCTGAGGAGATGGATGTTACCAGTGGTGTGCCCCAGGGATCTGTCCTTGGTCCGATTCTTTTTAACATCTTTGTTAGTGATATAGCGGAAGGGCTGTCAGGTAAGGTTTGCCTCTTTGTGGATGATACCAAAATCTGCAATAGAGCAGACACCCAGGAAGGTGTAGATAACATGAGGAGGGATCTAGCTAAGCTTGAAGAATGGTCTAGAATTTGGCAGCTGGGATTTAATGTTAAAAAATGTAAGGTCATGCATTTGGGCTGCAGTAATCCAAGGGAGCAATATAGTATAGGGGGTGAAGTACTTTTGTCCACTAAAGAAGAGCGGGACCTAGGTTGTGTCTGATGATTCTTAAAGTAGCTAAACAGGTAGAAAAGGCGACAGCAAAAGCTAGAAAGATGCTTGGGTGCATACGGAGAGGAATGGCTAGCAGAAAAAAGGAGGTGATAGTGCCTCTCTATAAGTCCTTGGTGCGACCTCATTTGGAGTATAGTTTGCAATTCTGGAGACCGCACCTTCAAAAGGATGTGAACAGGATGGAGTCGGTGCAGAGTGTGGCTACTAAAATGGTTAGTGGTCTTCATTATAAAGCATATGAGGACAGACTTAAGGATCTTAATATGTACACCTTAGAGGAAAGGCGGGATAGAGGTGATATGATTGAGATGTTTAAATACCTCCGTGGCATAAATGTTCAGGGGGAGAGCCTCTTTCAATTGAAAGCAAGTTCTGCTATGAGGGGACATGGGATGAGGGTGAAGGGGGATAGATTCAGGAATGATATGCGGAAATATTTCTTTACGGAAAGAGTGGTGGATCCGTGGAATAGTCTCCCAGTGGAGGTGGTGGAGATGAGGACAATAACTGAATTCAAAAAAGCATGGGACAAATAAAGAGGATCGCTAAAGGAAAAAAGGGGACTGTTGTAGTTGTTGATATGGAAGGACAGACTAGATAGGCCATGTGGTCTTTTTCTGTCGCCATATTTCTTTGTTTTTATATGCAGAAAAGTGTCTTTACGGAACGAGTGGTGGATATGTGGAATAGTCTCCCAGTGGAGGTGGTAGAGACGAGGACAGTATATGAATTCAAAAAAAGCATGGGACAAGCACAGAGGATCTCTAAAGGAAAAAAGGGACTATTGTAGTAGTTGATACGGAAGGGCAGACTAGACAGGCCATGTGATCTTTTTCTGCCATTATGTTTCTATGTTACTAAATTGAAAATATTTCTTTTCTACTCCGTCCCCATGGCTGGAATCGAAGACAGCAGACTGACTGCCAAACAGGTGGGAATTGGGCACACAGTTCTAAAATCGGGGACATCTGGCAACCTTATACAAGGATAATAAGTGTCCCAGGCAGCCCAGGATTAGGATATAGGCAAACTAGGCATATGCCTACCACTACTATTAATAATAACATTAATCATCATTTGTATCGTGCTACAAGACATACACAGCTCTGTGCACAAACACATAAGAGACAGTTCCTGTTTTACAGAGTTTACAATCTATTCAGGACAGGCAAAAAGAACAAACAAGGGACTAGGGAAGTTCAAGAGGGAAATGATTAAAACACACATGGGTGTTAAACAGGAGACTAAGAGGGTCAGGATCCAAAAATAATATCGGTGGGGTTTTAGCCTGGATTTGAAAAGGACCAGAGATGGACTCTGACGTACTGACTCAAGTAGTCTACTCTCAAATGCTTAGGATGGGCCCTCTCACATGTACTATTCAGTGACACCTAAAGCAGATTTTTGACCTGCTAAATTAGCTGCTGGCAGAAAAAAGAGTGGGGGAACAAGGCTACTCCTCCCCCATGGAAGTCTGTCTAGCAGAAGAGGGAGTGTGTGCCTCCCCTTACGGAAACTTCATTGCTTACCAATACAAGAACAAGTGAAATTTAAATGGATGCTTTTCACTTTTAAGGCAATCCTTTTACAGCAGCCTAAGTCGTTAGCAGTTTGATTACAGACGTATGTGCCTGCTAGGTCCTTATGTTTTGCTCAAGATTATCTGCTAGACATCCCATTGATTCATGTTATGTGGCTGATGAAATGGAGAAATAAGGCTTTTTCTGTAATAGCACCAAAGTGCTGAAACAAACTGCCTGATAGCTTATGTACTGAAAAGAATCTTTTGCCCTTTCAGAAACAGCTGAGGTCACTGCTTTTCCCTCAAGAGTGGTGGACCCATAAGATGTATTGTTGTTCAGCACTGTACTGTTATATATAGCACCGGCCTATTATGAGCACGATTTGTAATATTTTCTAATTTAGCCTGATTATGCTAGTTTAGGAAGTCTGTATTAGCTGTTTTTAAAGTTATCTATAAAGCACAGAGAAACACTTTTAGTCAAGTTGGTGGTATAGAAATGTTTTAATAAATGAAATGAATTGAATATATTTCCCCACCTCCTCTGCACTGTCCTCCCATTGGCAAGAGAATCCAGAGAGCAGCACCTGTTACCTCTTGCCTCTTTGGCTGTCAGATTTCCTCTGCAGTCAGGACCATGTGGGACACCAATTGTGGGATTTTTAAAATGTATTTATATTATAATAGGGGCCTAATATATCGATTTTCCTAGAGCCCACCAAAGAACTGATCCTGCCTTGACCTTAAGCATACCTTCAGCACTGTGCCTTCCTCAAGTAAATACTAGGCACCTAGCCCCATCCCTCTGAGATTTTGGAAATTACATTTAACAATCATGGTCACCCAGCACCACCTCTCCCTTGAAAATAAGGCATAACTGGGCATCATCCTTTTAATATTAAATTTTGTTTCATGTGTGTAGACACAATGACAAGGCAAATTTCTAAAAGCCATTTACACAGGCAAGTAGCTACCCAGGTAAACGACTATTTAAAACTGCTCATCTCGTGGGTAAAAGTAGGTACTGCTAGTTCTTTGATTGTAAGGATCAATTGTTTTGCTTCGACAGCCGCTGCCATTCGCCACGGCCCAGAGGCTGTTGCCCTAGATGACTGCCTAGACTGGTTAATCCAGGCCTGAAGGACAATCTGTCTGTACCTGCCCTCACATGTTGCTGCAGCCAGAAACATACAAATTTTCCAGCCATGGCAATGTGATACAAAGGTCTGTGGGATTTATAAAACTGCGATGCTCGCTCAGGTACCATAGTTCCCTATAGCAGAGTGGCTCTTACAGCATCTGCTTACTGTGGATTACTAAATAAGGCCCTAAATCCGTAAGCCTTTTGGTCTTTTTGCTACTGAAGACTAATATTGCTGCTGCTTTGTAAGATGGAATCATTTTCTTGCAAACCATTTGGAAAAAATGCACACAAAACAAAAAAGCATTCATCAGCGATACTGAAAGCTCAGATAGTAAGGGTCTTATGAGATAAAACTAGAAAATACATGAAGATAAAAAAAGCACTCAGAAGGGCAAACCTATCAGATTCTTCAACTTTCAGTAATTTCTTGCGATAAAACAACTGTGATAATCTCTTTTGATAAAACATTTTCAAACTGCTTGATAGAACTAAATGATGACATGGTCAAATTTCTGGTAATCATCAAAACAGTAAAAAGAACATAATTGTGTACTATGGTTCTTACCAAATGGTAGGCTGATTTGCATCTATTTGTGCAAAATCTATGACCTTGAAGTGGAATCAACTGAATCATGGGCTCAAGCAAGGTGTAATTTTTATGTTTGTGGCATGAACCAAAACAATGTATTCAGCTGAACAAAAGTGTTTCAACTTGCCTCACGATACTCATTCTGAATGTTCCTTGTTTTCTCAATGAGGCTGTTCATATTACATATGCCAAAAAGTAAAGTCCATCAAAGCCTATCACACTCCCAGATATTTTATAAGGGCTCTTACTGTTGCAACTGCAACGTTTTTATAGATATATGGAGTTGTTTGGTATCTAGTGCTGTCAACTTGGCGGCAAGCACTGAAAATCCTAGAAAGTTTAGTAAAGAAACCCCCAAGGTAATCAGCCTGCCAAAGTGTTTTCCACGTACCCCCCACCCCCATTTACTCATCTCAAGTCACCCACTCCTCATTCTTCACTGCCACTCTGGTGGAAGAGTTGGTAAATGATGAGATGTAAGGGGTGGAATCAAATCTTTTCAGGCTTAAATATATATAGCATTATTAGAAAAGGTTCAGAGAAGAGCCACCAAAATGGTAAAGGGGATGGAAGGATACCCCTATGAAGAGATGCTAAAAAGGTTAGGGCTCTTTAACCTGGAAAAGAGACGGCTGAGGGGAGATATGATAGAAGTCTATAAATTAATGAACGGAGTGGAACGGGTAAACGTAGATCGACTGTTTACGTTATCAGAATATAGAAAGACTAGGGGACATGCAATGAAGCTACAGGGTAAACTATTTAAGACAAATAAGAGAAAATATTTTTTCACTCAAAGTGTAATCAAACTCTGGAATTTGTTACCGGGGGATGTAGTAAAGGCTGTTAGTGTAGCTGTGTTTAAAAAAAGTTTGGACAAGTTCCTGGAGGAAAGGTCCATAAACCATTATTAAGTAGGGACCCAGGATATCACTGCTTGACCCAATACAAGCATTGCGGAACCTGTGTCTTTTGGGGAAACTGCTAGGTACGTATGACCTAGATTGGCCACTGTTGGAAACAGGATACTGGGCTTGATGGACCTTGGTCTGACCCAGTATGTCATATCTTATGTTTGTATGTTCTTCTAAGCACTCCCTTCATAAGTTATAGAAAATTAGAAAATCAGGCCCCTATGTTGGCTGGGCTGATTAGTGCTTGAAACATGCTTACACTGCATGTAAGGCGATTGCTATCGTCTCTACTGTGCAATATCTTGACACTTGGGTCCCTTGGTATAACATGGCTATGTTGTGTACTTAATTCATAGCTACATTATTGAGTGGGCCCACTCAAAAACATGCAGATACATGAACATTCATAGAGGGTAATTTCATAAAAGTAACTTAGGCAGAGAGGCCAAGTGAGTGCTTATTTTGGGCTTAAGATACATAGGCGCCTATGTGTCTATAAAACTGCCCCAGAAAAACTGCAGAAATCACAGCTAAAATGAAGCTGCAGACCTTTATGCCTGTTCAGCAGACCTTTATGCCTGTTCAGCAGCAGATTTAAATGTCTGTGTGTAAAATGTGATTCCACCCACGTTGCCAACCCTGTGCCCATGAATACACCTACTACTACCTAGTTACATACAAGTATGTGCGTGCTTGTATGCTTAGGATACATTTCATAAGCTACATTTTGTGCTCGTATACTAACATATATACACAACTAAATACCTTTACAAAATTACCATCATAGTACCATACATGCATACCAATGCACTCATATACATACTGAGAGACATAGGCATGCGCATATACTTTCTTATCATCCATGCCAGACTAGTCCAGACAAAGGAGCTATACCCTCCTGCCAGAAAATGGTGGCTGAGGGAATAAAAACCTCAGTTCTGACCACTTTCTTTATAGGAGGGAGGCAGTAGTGCTGCCTTTAGCACCTCAGTATTTCTCTGTCTACAGTAGATGGTGCAGGCATGTAGCCTGGTGCAGCCACTCTCAATAAAGTTGTAGGACCAGATTCCTGCAGAAATATATACTAACTCTAGGGGATAATCTAGGGCAACAGTCCTTTAGGCCTGATTTTCCTACATCCCTTGGGAACTGACTCAGCTGGGGTCCAAGTTTTATTTATTTATTTATTTAGCTGTATTTATATCCCACTTTTCACCAGGTCAAAGCGGTCAATTGGGGGATACATTTAACACGAGGGGATATGAGACACATATGCTAATACTTACAGGGAACATGGGCAATGGAGGGTTAAGTGGCTTGCCCAAGACCACAAGGAGTGCCTATAGGACTAGAAACCCCAGACCCTCCGGCCTGAGATTGCTGTCCCCAGGTGGGACTTGAATCCCCGGCACTCCGGCCTGAAGTACCTTGTCCTAACCACCTGTTCCACACCAGTGGGTACCACACTCAGTAGTTTCTGGCGACCTTTCATCCTTGGTGGCTGAAAAGACAGGAGTGGCATCACACTTTCTCTCTATCATTGGAGAGCTAAGAGAAACAGTAAAGGTTACCCAACAAAGGTTTTTAGCTCAGTCTCTTACCAGTTCGCCTCCCAGTCTCCTACAGTGTAGTGTCTGATATGGACTCAGTAAGAGGGTCTGACATGATCACATTCCTCCCCCTCCCCCCCAACACACCCTTGCTTCCAGTATGTCTGGAAAAAAAGAGAGGTGAGGTGCTACAAGTAAGTCATGGCAGTTTACCATGTTATCCAGTACATTCAGCCTGGCTTGTGAGCAAGCAGGCACATGCGATCTGTGGAGGCTTAGCATCTAGTCAGAAATGAAGCTGAGTGGGTTCTCCAGATTGATCTCTGACCCATGTGGTGTTAGGCAGTTCTGTGATTTGCATGGATATGGCCTTGTCAGTCTTCCCATTTTGGTGGGATCAGTAGCCATTTTACTGCCATTTCAGGCCAAAAATATATAAGTTGAATATGCCAGGTTCTTTACCTCCTTCTTTGAATTTCATAGATGAATGGGGAAGTTCTGTGGAAGTTACATACCTACCTACAGGCATGACAGAGCCTGTGTAGAGTAGCTCTACTTCTCAATGAGTTAATATTTCAGCAGGTGATCTCATAAGCATATTAGATCTTCTCTCCCCCCTTCCTCCCAGCTGGGGAACTAAGATCGGCCCAGCCACTAGGCAAAACAAGGCAGTTGCCTAGGACGGCAGACACTGGAACATGGTATCACTACCCCAACTCCATGGAAGCGGTAGCTGAACTGCTACTTCAGCACCGTGGTGAACTTTAAAATGCCTGTGCACATGTGCGCAGTTCTGGCCCACCATTCCTGCCTGCCCTCCAAGAAAGTTTCATTCGGGGGGGGGGCGGGGGCAGGAATGGCAGGCCATGAACCCACATGCACATGGGTACTCAAAATCAAACATCAATCATCAGCTTTCAGCCTACGCCCACTCATACAACCAGACAACAGCACAAGACCGAGAAGAAGAGGCACATCCAACCGTGTCAACACACCTAAAGATATCAACAGGGTACGCAAGGACACCAAAAAACGAGCCTTATCAAAGGCGGCACCAACAATCTGGAACGCCCTCCCCGACGAACTGCGTTCAACAACAGACCTTAAGGAGTTCAGGAAACTACTGAAGACAACCCTCTTCATAGAACACTACGGTTACATTACTTAAACCATGCAACAGACACCTCAATTCCCCCCACATGTCACTATAATTGTAATTAAGCAAGGAACTGATACCCATAGCATTGTAAATAGCGCATGCTGTAAACAGCACCACAAGAATCAACGTCCAGACACACTCACACGCATACACTACTCACTGCAAGTGCACTCTATACACTGTATCTTATTGATTGTTTGCTGTTCAGACCGCCTTGATTGCAGGATAAGGCGGTATAGAAATACGTTTAAATAAATAAATAAATAAAGGTCCGACGCAGTGCTGAAGCGGCAGTTCAGCTACCGTTGCTTCAGCACAAAGGAGGTGGTATGGCAGGCTGGGCAGAGGCACAGTCTTTGGGGGGGGGCAGTGGCACAGAGGGTGGCAAAAACCCTCATGCCACCACTGTGGGGAACAATGATGGGTACAGCCTGCAGAACCAGTTCTAGCTCCTCTACTTAGAAAGCTTCCTTGAGTGCCTTTAAGGCTATATTAGTATTGTAATGAATGAAGATTATGGTAGCCTGAGAATTAAAAAAAAATAAATACAGTAAATACCCCTAGAGCGCTTCCTAGATAGACCTAATACATGTACCCATATGGAAGGAACTATAACTTGGCCTGTTTCGGATACTAGAGCTCTCCTCTGGCTGAGACAGTCTAGAGCAGTGATGGCTAACCTTTTTGAGCCCGAGTGCCCAAACTGCCGCACAAAACCAAAGAATTTCCTCAAAGTGCCAGCACGTCAATTTGCATAAATATTTGCATAATGCTAACATACACTAACTTTTAGTAAACATGTCTCTTAATGAGTGTATGGATAAAGACAGACTAAAAGATTTCTACATTACTATAATCCAGTGCCAACCGCCAGGCACATTAGGAACTACTACAAACACTGCCCATTTAGAACCAATAGCAAACCCGCCGTATCCTAACAGCACTACCAGGACTCACAAAGCACCACACCATACCTATCAAAAGGCAACACTGCAAATATTAAACCAATACATTTCAGACAATAACAATACATGACCTACTGGGGAAAGAGAACAAGTGGCAATGTCAAAAAGGAATTACATAAACAGAATACCTCAGCTCAGTTTGCAATTGCTCCAGCCACTTTCTTCTGGTTTCTTCATGTTTTCTGCTAACTCTCCATCATCTGCTGTCCATTTGTCCTTTCTTCTCTCTTCTAGTTTTTTTTTCCATTCTCTCTCTCTACATCCGCTTTAACATATTAATCTTTCTCCTTTTGCTCTTTCCTCATTCCTATTTCATCCACTCAAATTTTACCCCTCCATCCTCAATCCCCTCTTACTCTCCCAATACCCGGCCAATTGTAGATTTTTTATCCCTCCCACACAAAATATTTTTCCCCTCTCCATTTTACTCTCCCAGCCCCATCCCATTCTAATCCTCCCCCAACATCAGCTCCCTTCTAGGTCCAGCCTCACCCAGCATCCATTCCCTTCTAGTCCCTGCATCAGCCCATTTCCAGTCCTAGCCCCCCATCAGCCCATTTCCAGTCCTAGCAACCCCCCAACCCAATACCAGTCCTAGCCCCCCCCCATCAACCCACTTCCAGTCCTAAACCCCCATCACCCCATTTTCAGTTTAAGCCCCCCCTATAACCCATTACCAGCCCTAACCCCCATCACCCCATTTCCAGACAGCCCCCATCAGCCCACAGCCCATTAGCAGTCCTACCCCCCAGCCCATTAGCAGTCCTACCCCCCCCGCCCGCCCGCCCGCCCGCCCATTAGCAGTCCTAACCCCCCCAGCCCATTAGCAGTCCTACCCCGCCCGCCCGCCCCCCCCTGCCCATTAGCAGTCCTAACCCCCCCTCCCTCCCTGCCCATTAGCAGTCCTAACCCCCCCCCTCCCTCCCTGCCCATTAGCAGTCCTAACCCCCCCTCCCTCCCTCCCTCCCTCCCTGCCCATTAGCAGTCCTAACCCCCCCTCCCTCCCTGCCCATTAGCAGTCCTAACCCCCCCTCCCTGCCCATTAGCAGTCCTAACCTCCCCCCCTCCCTCCCTCCCTGCCTGCCCATTAGCAGTCCTAACCCCCCCTCCCTCCCTCCCTCCCTCCCTGCCCATTAGCAGTCCTAACCCCCCCTCCCTCCCTCCCTGCCCATTAGCAGTCCTAACCCCCCCCTCCCTCCCTCCCTGCCTGCCCATTAGCAGTCCTAACCCCCCTCCCTCCCTCCCTCCCTGCCCATTAGCAGTCCTAACCCCCCCTCCCTCCCTCCCTCCCTGCCCATTAGCAGTCCTAACCCCCCCCCCCTCCCTCCCCATTAGCAGTCCTAACCCCCCCTCCCTCCCTCCCTGCCCATTAGCAGTCCTAACCCCCCCTCCCTCCCTCCCTCCCTGCCCATTAGCAGTCCTAACCCCCCCCCCTCCCTCCCTCCCTCCCTCCCTCCCTGCCCATTAGCATTCCTAACCCCCCTCCCTCCCTCCCTCCCTCCCTGCCCATTAGCAGTCCTAACCCCCCCTCCCTCCCTCCCTCCCTGCCCATTAGCAGTCCTAACCCCCCCTGCAGTCCTAACCCCCCCCTCCCTCCCTGCCCATTAGCAGTCCTAACCCCCTCCCTCCCTGCCCATTAGCAGTCCTACCCCCCCCCTCCTCCTCCCTGCCCATTAGCAGTCCTAACCCCCCCCCTCCCTGCCCATTAGCAGTCCTAACCCCCCTCCTCCTCCCTGCCCATTAGCAGTCCTAACCCCCCTCCTCCTCCTCCTGCCCATTAGCAGTCCTAACCCCCCCCCTCCCTGCCCATTAGCAGTCCTTCCCCCCCCCGGGCCAATTTAAAAAAAAAAAAACCAGGCTCTGGCTGGTGCCGCGGCCGATTTCAATGTCCCGCGGGGCCCCCGCCGCCCGCTAAGCCCCACAGCCAGGGCGTTCCGATTCGCGAGGGAGAGCACCGCCCTCGCGTCTCTGTTAAGCACGCAGGGGCTAATGGGAAATTTCCCATCAGTCCCTCGCGTCTAAAGGGGCTGATGGGAAATTTCCCATTAGCCCCTGCGGGCTTAACAGAGACGCGAGGGAGACACTCTCCCTCGCGAATCTGAAAGCTCTTGCAGAGGGGCTTAGCGGGCGGAGGGGGCCCCGCGGGACGCTGCATTCTGCCCTTGCCGCGTCCGCGGCAGCAGTCAGAGCCAGCTTTTTATTTTTCTGCGGACCTTCCCGCGTGCCAGCTGCAAGGCCTTCGCGTGCCACAGCTGGCACGCGTGCCATAGGTTCGCCATCGCTGGTCTAGAGAGTCAACTGGGTAAGAGGAGAAAATATACAATTCAGCAGAGAGTGGAAGATCGTCTACTCTGAAGGGGATAATGCTTGAGTGGGGAATCTATTCAGGAGAGAGGATCTGGTGACCTTATTTTCCATGGGATAATTTCTTGGTAGCTCTTAGATGAGCAATAAGAGACAGTAATCTGTAGGAGGATCCCATATTCTCGGTTCCTTCTAGGCCTCCCCCCAAGTGCTTCCCTCTAGCTTTTTGCTCTCAGGGAACAAGTCCAATCTCTGGAAGCTAGAGTAGCAGACTTGGAGGACAGGTGCGGCCCAAGGGGGGTGCGGGGCCATGTGCGGAGACTCGGTGCGGGGCCTCATTTGCATAAGGGGCCTCATTTGCATAAATATTTGCATAATCTTACCATATACTAACTTTTAGTAAACGTGCCTCTTAATGAGTATATGGATAAAGAAAGACTAAAAGATTTCTACATTACTATAATCCAGTGCCAACTGCCAGACACATTAGAACTACGACAAACACTGCCCATTTAGAACCCATAGCAAACCCGCCGTATCCTAACAGCATACCAGGACTCACAAAGCACCATACTCTACCAATCAAAAGGCAACACTGCAAATATTAAACCAATACATTTCAGAGAACAAGAATACATGACCTACTGGGGAAAGAGAACAAGTGGCAATGTCAAATAGGAATTATATAAACAGAACACCTCAGCTCAGTTACACATGCAGAACACAGACCATCACCAAACAAGTAATCACAATTAGAAACAGGAAGACAATAATTAAACTGGGAATCCCAAAAGCCAAACTTGGAATGTACAACACTGTAGAAATAAAACTATACATTAATTTGCTCTTGTACTAAACAAAGCGCAGACGTTAATGATGCACATTTACCAGAGCTGACATATTCCAATTAATAAATTCAAAATAAAGAGATCTTTTTCTACCTTTTGTGCATTTTTTTTTCAGCTGCAATTGCTCCAGCCACTTTCTTCTTTTTTCTTCGTGTCTTCTGCTCTCCATCGTCTGCTGTCCATTTATCCTTTCTTCTCTCTTCTAGTTTTTTTTCCACTCTCTCTCTGCATCTGCTTTAACATACTAATCTTTCTCCTTTTGCTCTTTCCTCATTCCTATTTCATCCACTCAAATTTTACCCCTCCATCCTCAATCCCCACTTACTCTCCCAATACCCGGCCAATTGTAGATTTTTTATCCCTCCCACACAAAATATTTTGTGTGGGAGGGATAAAAAAGATGTAAATAAGATGTAGATATGTTATACAATGTACATAGTTCCCCCCAGTTACTTCCAAGTTGATCTCCTGTTTATTGTAAATACAACTCAGGGTTCCTGTGTTGTATGGTTGATGTTGAATGTAAACCGCTCTGATCTAAAATAGAGCGGTATAGAAGAACTGTTAAATAAATAAAATAAAATAAATAAATAAATTTTTCCCTTCTCCATTTTACTCTTCCAGCCCCATCCCATTCTAATCCTCCCCCCAACATCAGCTCCCTTCTAGTTCCAGCCTCACCCAGCATCCATTCCCTTCTAGTCCCTGCATCAGCCCATTTCCAGTCCTAGCCACCCATCAGCCCATTTCCAGTCCTAGCAACCCCCCAACCCAATACCAGTCCTAGCCCCCCATCAACCCACTTCCAGTCCTAACCCCCTATCACCCCATTTTCAGTTTAAGCCCCCCCTATAACCCATTACCAGTCCTAACCCCCCATCAGCCCACTTCCAGTCCTAACCCCATCAACCCATTTCCAGTCAGCCCCCCATAGCCCATTGCCAGTCTTAACCCCCCTCCCCCATCAGCCCACAGCCTATTACCAGTCCTAACCCCATCAGCCCACCTCAAGTCCTAACCCCTCCCCATCAGCCCATTTCCTGTCCTAGCCCCCCCATAGCCCATTATCAGTCCTAACCCCCCATAGCCCATTACCAGACAGCCCCCATCAGCCCACAGCCCATTACCAGTCTTAACCCCCCATAGCCCATTACCAGTTCTAACCCCCCCAACAGCTCACAGCCCATTACCAGTCCTAACCCCATCAGCCCACCTCAAGTCCTAACACCTCCCCCGCAGCCCCTTATCAGTCCGAACCCTCCATAGCCCATTACCAGTCCTAACCCCCCATCAGCCCACAGTCCATTACCAGTCCTAACCCCATCAGCCCACCTCCAGTCTTCCCAGCCCCGTTCCAGTCCTAGCCCCCCCTTTGCCCATTACCAGACAGCCCCCATCAGCCCACAGCCCATTACCCGTCTTAACCCCCCCCCCATAGCCCATTACCAGTTCTAACCCCCCCAACAGCCCACAGCCCATTACCAGCCCTAACCCCATCAGCCCACCTCCAGTCTTAACTCCTCCCAGCCCATTTCCAGTCCTAGCCCCCCCATAGCCCATTACCAGTCCTACCCCCCCCTCCCCATCAGCTCAAGTAAAATTAAATTTAAAAAAAAAACCGCTGGCTGCTACCGCTGCCGCTGCTGCCACGGCAGCAGCAGAATGGATTGTCCCGCGGGTCCCCCTCTGCCCGGCTGAATCCCTCCCTCCCTCCCTCCATGACGGCTGAGCCCCTCCGTGCCGGCTTTGAGAGTCGCGAAGGGAGAGTGTCTCCCTCACGTCTCTGTTAAGCCCGCAGGGGCTGATGGGAAATTTCCCATCTGCCCCTTCAGGCTTAACAGAGACGCGAGGGAGACACTCTCCTTCGCGACTCTCAAAGCCGGCACGGAGAGGCTCAGCCGTCACGGAGGGAGGGATTCAGCCGGGCAGAGGGGGCCCCGCGGGACAGTCCATTCTGCTGCTGCCGCGGCGGCAGCGGCAGAGGTAGCAGCCAGCGTTTTTTTTTTTTAATTTAATTTTGAAAAAAGCAGAATGTTCTTTGCGCAGGGCCCCCTGAAACGCGGGGCCCTGTGCAAAAAACACTCTTGCTCAATGGACGGGCCGGCCCTGTTGGAGGAGCTAAGGAAGACAGAGAGATATATAGACGAGACCTACAGGAACATAGTAGTGAAGTCCCACCTCCAGTCTGGCAACCTCTCTGCTGCCATGGAGGAGAAAGGTCACATGAAATAACAGTATCAGCTGGTGTGGCAGGAAGTGACCCTGTAGCTAGGACCTGTCCTCCAGGTCATAAGACCAAAGCCTTTCAAACCCAGTATCCTGTTTCCAACAGCAGCCAAGCTAGATCACAAGTACCTGGCAGGCTTCCAAAAGGCAAACAAGTTCCACAATGTTTGTCCCGGGGCAAACAGTGGATTTCCAGGGTCCTCTTTATTAATGGTTTATAGACCTTTCCTCCAGGAACTTGTCCAAACCGTTTCTAAACCCTCTCACACAGAGGAGGTTTCTCTAGGGCTATGTGTCCATGAGGGAAGGGTTAGGATAGCCATTATAGTTGGCGATTGTGAGCACTTCGGGGACAAGGGAATAAAAAGTACCTATTTGTGTATATATATATATGTGTGTAAACTGCTCTGATGCGCACAGTAAAGGGTGATATATCAAGTGCCTAAACTATAAACAACCCAAACTATAGTTATATGACGCAAGGTTCCACATTAAGAAAAAGATTTAGGCATCATTGTGGATAAAGCCCTCTGCCTAGTGTGCAGTGGTGGCCAAGAAAGCAAACAGAATGCTAGGAATCTTAAGGAAAGGAATGAAGAATAAAACCAAGGATATTATAATGCCTTTGTATCATTCCATGGTGCGACCATACCTTGAATATTAATTGCTGATCATTTTTCCTTTAGAAAGTCTGAGCAATAAAAACAAGAGAAATCAGTCACAGATCTGTAGAAGGTAAAATGTGTAAAGCACTTTGAAAATTAACCTCCACAGTGTAATTTTCAAACAGGTCACCAGTAGACGGCTATTTTGACTCTATTTGATATAGGTGCTTATGTGTCTTTATAAAAAAGCATCACAGAACCAGCTGAAATTGTGGTCAGATACATTTACCCCTTCTCTGGAGCTGGTAGACATGTGCATGGCTGAAGAATGTGGTTCGGTGAGTATTTTATAACTAGGAGGCATGTTTACTATGCCCCACACTGGTGCCCCACACATGTTTACTATGCCCCACACTGGTGTAGGGGCATGTTTACTATGCCCCTACACTGGTAACACATATGTGGGCTGTGTTACCAGGGTAGGGTTCTTCACTACTGCAGGGGGCATATAGATCCGTCCCCCCTTCAGATGTTCCAGGAAAGCTGCAAGGTACTGCGGATACCAGGCTATGGGTGCAAGAAACACTGTGACAAGCTGGGAACACCCATGTCCCACTCAGTCCTGGACCTGAAGCATGCCATAGGATAGTGTGGGGCCCCAGCACTACTTTGTAGTGTGCCACCCAAACCATGCACTAGTCCTGTGCTACTCGGTAGCACATTTTAGTTAACATGCCCCTAGGTGCGTACTTTGTGACTCCTGTTGTCCAGATCTCCTATTTCCATGACCACCCTGAGAATAGCTCTTCCTGCAGGTTTTAGTCTCCATGACAGTGGACCTCTGTAATACCTTGGGCTCAGACCCACATGCATCTCTCCCAGGGTGACTTGCATTAATTCTGAGTCACAAGGCTACTTTCGCTTTCTCTATGGAATGTAAAAGGAGCCCTGAACAGTTCTTCCAGCAGGGTATGTATCCTTTGTGGTTATTTTGTATTGTAGACAACCACTATTAGCAAAAAAGCTCACACAGGAAAGTGCAGAAATATGAGGCAACATGCATTAAAACACTTCCTCAAAAGTAAAGGCAATTATTCTCACACTAACGTCCAAATAAATAAAGAAACCTCAGCAGAATGGCATTTCGCTGTTAATGAAGCAGAGCGATATACCTATTCAGAATTCAGTCTCCAGTTCCTCATTTACAGTCCTTTTTTTAATATCTTATTTTTTTACTTAATTGCATTAAAAAGAGGTTTATTTACAGTCAATAAAGGAAATAAAGAGCCCCTTTGTAAACCTGTCTCAAACTGCTTCAATCCTGACTTGAGCTTCGTCGGCTACCCAACTGCTTCAAGGATTAGCAAAGAAAATTAATGGAGCAATATCTTCTGAATAAATTCAATATAGAGTCCCAAACTTATCTTATGTTGGTAAAACAGCATCTTCAGTATCAACGCAGCACTGTCCCTTCTACTGGTTTAAATGGTACATTTACAGAGGAACAAGCCTGCACTAACTGTGATCATGGACCATTAGCCCATGATCAAGCCCATGTTAACAATGCACATGCTAAACAAACAGTGAGGGGATAATTCTGCACCATCCACTTAGTGCAAGATAGGGAGAGAAATGGGAGGTGTGGGGACAGATCATGGGCATGTCTGTACATCACGGTTAGTGCAGAGGTTGACAATACACGTTCGCCATCAATGATGTCATTAATACCATCACTGGGTAGCAGTAAGTGCATCTTGTGAGCATTAGAGTCCAAATCCATGTGGTAGCTGTGGCAATAATCAGCCACTAATCGGATAAGCTATATGGCCTAAACCAGGGGTAGCAAACTCCGGTCCTAGTGCACCACGATCCAGCATGGTTTTCAGGAAGTCCCTAATGAATATTCACGAGGTATATTTGAATCCACCTCCTCCCACTGTATGCAAATATCTCATGAATATTCATTAGAGACCCCCTGGCCTAAACTAAACTTACAAATTATCCGAATAGTGACTGAATATTGCTGC
The DNA here is from genome assembly GCA_033557465.1 of Ichthyophis bannanicus. Taxonomy (NCBI): domain Eukaryota; kingdom Metazoa; phylum Chordata; class Amphibia; order Gymnophiona; family Ichthyophiidae; genus Ichthyophis; species Ichthyophis bannanicus. The sequence goes on along the minus strand of CM066032.1, from coordinate 521,763,845 downwards.
TATCTGCATAATTTTCTGCTGTGCCCTTGCTCTTTTCCCACCAGGGCCCACAAATATACAAATAATATCTGGCTGTTTAGCAATTTTAAACAGCCCTATATCACTCAAATATTTTTTGATCATGCACAGATAGGCAAATGCATAATTACCTTTGAATATCAATTCACTAGCGTATAATTACTCGCTCATGCGGATCATTCCCAGACTAAACAATAAAACTTCCCAACAATGGGCGCAGTGTAGAAGTAGGGTGTTTCCCTTTACAATTCAATATACAAAAACAGTTCTGTTCAAATTCTGGGGTTACATTATTGACAACACAAACTTCCTCCACTACAAGAATTTGTGTGTAGTAACACAAAACCTTGCAAATGAACACTCAAAAGCTGACCATATCACACTAGAACAAGTCAAAACATTCAAACTGCACCAACTCTACCATGAAAAATCAGCAATGCAAATATTCTAGCACACCAGCACACCTCCAATTCAGAAAGGAGAACAAGCCAGACTGCTACAGATTCGTACACGGAACCAACAGAATCCCACACCTCAGCTGCACATGGCAAACATAGACCTTCATCTTGTAAAGAATAAGAAACTACAAATTAGAAACAAATATGCAGACAAAAAATGAAATAGAAAACCCCAAAAACAGACCATGAACAGTGGAACACTGAAGAAAGAAACTGAGGGGACACTTGCCTGATTATTGCCTGCTTGGATCCCGGTGCGGTGCTGTGCAAAGGAGGAGTTTGGTGATCCCGCCCACTCTTGGCCGCTATTTCAGCGTCGGCCCAGCTATTCCCCGGTGAGACACTTGCCTGATTATTGCCTGCTTGGATCCTGGTGCGGTGCTGTGCAGAGGAGGAGTTTGGTGATCCCGCCCACTCTTGGCCGCTATTTCAGCGTCGGCCCAGCTATTCCCCGGTGAGACACTTGCCTGATTATTGCCTGCTTGGATCCCGGTGCGGTGCTGTGCAGAGGAGGAGTTTGGTGATCCCGCCCACTCTTGGCCGCTATTTCAGCATCGGTCCAGCTATTCCCCGGTGGGACACTTGCCTGATTATTGCCTGCTTGGATCCCGGTGCGGTGCTGTGCAGAGGAGGAGTTTGGTGATCCCGCCCACTCTTGGCCGCTATTTCAGCGTCGGCCTACCGCAGAACGCGACCCTTTGGAGCCCCTTCGGAGCTTTGAGGAGTTTTATACATGGTCTCATGGGCCGACGGCGCAAGAAGATCTTCCCTGCCACCCCTGCTAAGGTTGGAAAACTTGTGGGACCAATGGATCATCATCTTTTGGTTCCTGGAGTTCCAGCCTTGGAGAAAGATCAGTCGGGGGCGTCTGTGAGTACTGTGTCTGATTCTTCCTCTATTACGCTGGGGGTTGCCCAACCCGAGGAGAAAGTTGTTTTGGAGGTACCTTTGGACCGGGAAAGTGTACCCGGGACAGATCTCCATGATAAAGTTGATCAGGAACTCTCAGTTTTGATGGCATTAGGAGAACAGAGAGTTAAAATGCCTTCCCCTGTGATATTTTCTGTTGGGCCCTCGCAGGTGGTTGCACCTGCGGAGGTCTCTTTAAAAGATATTTGGGAACTTTTAGTGCGTATGGAAGGTTCCGTCCGCACTTCTTTTTCCCAAGTTGAGTTTTTCTCTGGGGAGGTGGTGCAGAAGCTCTCTGAGCATGATGAATTGTTGTTAAAAAATAAGAAGTCTTTAACTAAATTGGAGGGTCTTTTTGATGTTTTAGAGGCAGCTGCTTCTTCTTCTATTAGAGATAGTGCTATAATTCACCATCAATTGGAAGCTCTTGAGAATACTAATCGCTCAAGGAATTTGCGTTTTCTTAATTTTCCTTGTACCCATTATCTTTCTCCGTTGATTTTGGTGCATAAATATTTTAAGGAGATTTTGCTAATTGATGATGTAGATGCTATAAAATTTTCCTCAATTTATTATATACCTGTGAGTCCTATGAGCAAAACCTCTTCTCCAGTGGTAGATCAGGGAGGAGACCCCAAAGGTTCAGAGTCCCTAGATGTTTCTCAGTTTTTGGAATCGTCCATAGATTTGATTCCTCAACGAGCTACTCTGATAGTTTCTTTTCTTTCTATACAGGATAAAAACTTGATCTTGAATTTATACTTTAAAAAGAAAAATCAGATGTTCTGTGGGGAGCCTATTCAAATATTTCCGGACGTGAGTAGGACTACTCAAGTCCGGAGGAAAGCATTCTTGGCTTTAAAGGAGCAGACTCTGGCCATTGGGGCCACCTTATTTTTGAAATACCCATGTAAATGTATTTTGGTGTTAGAAGGTACTAAATATGTTTTTTTAGATGTCGGTCAACTTGAGGCTTTTCTGATCGCTAAAGAATCAGTATGAGTTGATTTTTATTTTATTTTCTCCTCATGTATATTGGGCTAATTATTTTTGGATCCTTTTTGCCTTAATTTGTTTGTCACAGGCGAGTGTTTCCTTGATGTGGACTTCATTGTATCCTTGCTTTATCTCAAATAAAGATGTTTAAAACTTAAAAAAAAAAAAAAAAAAAAGAAAGAAACTGAAATACATTTCCTCCTGAATTGAACTATAACAAATGCATATTTTCAAAGTTGACATATTTCATTCTCTAAAGAATGATATTCTTTTGTATCTGGTCTCTACTACTTACTCTTCTAGGTTGTCTCCTACATCATTTTATAGGATCTCATTTCCATTTTCTGTTTTTTCACTCTCCCTATCTTCATCCCTTCGTTTCTTATATCTCTCTCTGATATTGATCTTTCTGGTTTATCTTTTTTTTTTCTCATCTTCCTTTTTACCTAACTAGATTTCATTCCTCCTTGTCTTCACCATTCACCTTCTTTTCAATTTTCCCTTGTTTACCAGCTTTCCATTTCCTACTCTTACCTCTCCAGTCCTCCCATTATACACCTCTGTATCATTACTTCCCCAGCATTCTTTTCCCCCATCTTTCACCCACTGTTTAGTCCTCCATTTCCTCCCTCCGTACTCATCTCCTTCCCAGCCTCATCTCCTTTCGTCTGCCTCTCATCCTCAAATCAGTCCTAGTTCCTTCCCTATCATTCATCCCTTCTCCACATCCAATCTCTTTCTTACATCTTTTCCCATATCCAGGCTTCCATTTCTCCTTTCACCTCCCACATTTATATCCTCTCTCATCCTCAAAGACCTGTCTCCCTTCTTTTGTCTCTCATCTATTCCATAGACCTCTGTTCTCTTCAACTGCCCCTCAACCTCTCCCCAAACCCTCCAGGTCCTTCAAACCCTGTTCCCACCCCGTATTTCTGTAGTCAGATTCACAGCCTTACTCATACACATCACCTAGTCTCCATTGTTCTCCTAATGCCTGATCAATTTCTTAGTCCCCATTCCCCCCCCCCACCTCCTGCCCCCAGCTATCTCTAAATCCCCACTCTTCCATCTTAGCAAGTCTCTGAGTCCCCCCTTATACTCCCAGTACCTAGCCAATCTCAGAGTATGTCTTCTGTTTTTCCACCAAATTTTAGGGTCTTCACCTAATCTAAGCCTTCTCTCCTGCATATTCCACTACCTGATCTCCCACCTTCTACTCCCCTTCCCCAGCCCTCATCCATCTACTTTCTTTTGTAATATATATTAACACAATCATTCCTCTTCTTTACCCCAGCATCCATTCATAAGCCCCGCCCTCTCAAGCTTCCCCCATATATGACCTTATATCTCCCACCCCACCAATACAAATACCCAATCTCTGCCCCCTCTCACATTTCACTCCGCCCCACTTCTGCCTTTATTCCCACTCTGACTCCAGCATCAGCCACTTCCAATCCCAGGCTCTCACTCCCAATATCAGTTCTCTTCCAGGCCCAGCCCTCTAGCCCCTTTCCAGTTCCCCCTGCAACAGCCCATTTCCTGTTCCAGCCCCTGTATTAGGCCCCTTCAAGTCTGTCTCTCCACCCCCAGTGTCAGCCTCTTTCCAGTCATTTACTACTACTACTAATCATTTATATAGTACTATGAGGCACATAGCACTATACACATATACATAAGAGACAGACCTTTCTCTATAGAGCTTAAAATCTATGCAAGACGGACAATCACAACAAACTAGGGACTTGGATAAAATCTAAGAGGAAATGGTTATAACACAGATGGGTGGTAAACAGGAGAATAATGGAGTCAGAATCCAAAAGCAGCCTCAAAGAGGTGGGGTTTTTGCCTGGATTTGAATAGGACCAGAGATACAGCCTGATCTCATGCCTCTAAGTTTGACCATGTTACCCCACTTTTATACCATTTCCATTGGCTTCCCATTCATTTCTGTGTTCAATTTAAGATTCTCACTCTAACCCACAAAGTCTTCTATACAGGTACCCCTGTCTTTCTTTCATCCTTGATCATTCCATATGCACCCACCCATGTGCTGCATTCTATACACACTAATCGTCTTTCTCGTCCCTTGTTCTCGGTATGAGTCCACAAGGCATTCAGCCTTTTATTTCTTGCTCCCCCCCCCCCCCATTGTGGAATACTCTACCTTCTGCATTGCATCTTGAATCTTTGGTCAGAAATTCATATCCACAGCAAAAACCCATTTATTCTTGCCATTTTTTTATTATCCTACCAGTTAATTTGTTTTGACCACCTTCTGTTAACTTATACACTGTATAGCCTGAACGCTATTGTTTCCTCCATAATCTGATCTACTCTCGAGTTTGAATGCTGCTTTCCTTTTTAGCTACTGGAGTTCATTTCAATCCTATGACCTTCTGTCACATTTTAATGTAAATCGCTATGATGTATGAAGGGTGGAATATCAAGTGAGTGCTTAATAAATGATAAAACGCTAAACAACTCAGCCATATGGTGCAGCAAAATGGAATGTACAAAGTCTGGAGTTGACAGTGGAAGAGAAGGGCGCAGATAAAAGTGATTTGCATAATGGGCAAAGTTTCTGAGGTGGGGCACAGGGACAGATAAGAGGAGCAGTAATGATGAGCTGCAGAATGACCGCAATTGTAGTTCAGTAGGAGAAGTTGATGCAGAAACAGAGAGCCAATGAAGTGACTTGAGAAGAGGTATTATTCCCCCATCAGTTCCCTTCCAATCACAGTCCCCATTCCAGCATTAGCTTCCTTGAAGTCTCAGTCCCCTCCCCAGTGTCAATCCACTTCTAGTCCCAGTCCCCCTCACAGAGTGTCAGCCCTCTTCCTGTCCCAATCCCATTTCACCCCCAAGTATCAGCCTCCTTTCATTCAGCAGCCCCAAATCAGCTTATGTCTGGTCCCAGCCCCCTCCTCAGCATCAGCCCCAGTCTCAGTCAGCATCCTCCTCCCAACTCTCAGCATCAGTCCTATCTAATCACCTCACCTCAACTTGTCTTCTCCTCCCCACTGCAGTTGAATTGATTTACAGTCATGGAAGCATTTTCCATTGCTTCTGCAGCTATGTGGTGTTGTAGGAGCTGGCACTGTGGCATTTTTAAAGGAAAATACAGGCATTTCCTGTCTCTCGCAAGAAACAGGACGTGCTTGTTACCGCCTTTAAAACAATACTGTGATGCCAGTGACAGCTACAGAGCACAGCCATAGAGGCAAAAGAAAATGATCCTATGACTGTGAAGGGGTTGAGCTAGTGAGGCAGGTTTCCAGCACCCTTAAAGGTTGTATGCCCTGAGCCAGTGCCTCACTGGTTCACATGCTTTGCCAGCCTTGCAAGGATGTCTGTAGAGTTACTCAGGCCCGAATGAAAACGTTTTCTCCAACTTAAACTTCAAGCTTTGGCAGCAGGGACTATTTTCTTTTTGCATTTTCCATGCAAGTGTTTCTTGACCTGCCAAAATATTAGCTATGTTTTTTGATCTTCTACAATTGAAGTAATTATCCTTGACTTTTCCTTGAGGGTATATACAGTGTAGGGACGTTGTCATCAGCCACATGATTTGCATCTCCCCGTGATGTGCAGAAAATGTTTTTTGATATGTGGTTGCATGACAGCTGCGGTACTTAGCCTGGGGGCTGTTTGGGATTCACCACCTCCAAGTTGTGTTCTCCCAGAGTTCCTCCTGGTAGGAAGGAGCATGGGGGCCTTCTGTGGGTAACTGGCCACCCCTCTGCTTTAGAGGTCAGAGTGCAGGGGAGTTGTTCTATACAGTAACCCATGGGAGTACCTCCTGACCCTATGACCCCCATTTGCATGCTTCCCTGAGCAGGTATGTTCACTGTAATCTCCAGACCCTCCTACCCTCCTCCAACATGGGGTGGCACACACAACAATGACTATGTTGCTGCCCAAGTCATAATCAGAGGAGGAAATGAGCTATGGAACTCATCCCCACACAAAAGGCCTTATACAGTGCTCCCTGCAGTCTAGTGAGCAGGCATCCTTGGCCCCTCAGGGTGATGGGGGTTCATATCCCTGCCCTCCAAATCGGACACTGCGGACACCCTGCCTGATCCCATACAAGGCCTTCTGCATCTCCAGATTTTACATTTGCACCTTATTACATACGGTTTGTGACACAGCAAACCCCCATCCTTTCTAATATTGCGCTTGTAGTTTTTTCTTCCCAATGTGCATTGTGACTGCACACACTATGTGCATGCACTATGGCCACGCATTTCTTATTACCATGCTAGTGACACAACTAGCACAGCAGTAATAGTGTAGCACAGCCGCACTTCCTGCATCTAACATGACTGCTCTGCCCTGGTGAGGTAAAAACATGTGCTATTCACGTGTTAGTTCTGCGCTCCTCGTGGTACTTTAGTAAACATGCCCCTAGGTGTAACCTGAGGCTTCTTTCTGTACCTGGAGTCAGAGCATAGCTCCTCCTGATTTAGTTATGGCATTAATAGAGTTTAACCAGTGTTTCAGTAGAAGAGTTGGATGTGGAGAGGCATTCGCCCAGGTACTAGGTATTATTAAACAGTTCTCTGGTAGCTTATGTGCCTAACCCCACTTTGCAATCCAAGTTCCTGAAACCTGGTTTATATCTTGTTATAGAGAAAGAAAAGTCTCTTGGATCAATATAAAAAAAAATTATCCACATTATGACAGTCGCTATCTACATACATGCCCTATCTGCCAATTTTCAGCTGCACTAAATGTTCAGCACCGCTGAAAATTATTACACATTTCTCCATCACAGTCTGGATAGTGCTGCGGCTGAATGGGAGCCAAGCATAGCAATTCTGCCTAACTATACAGAGAGCGGCGGTACTCAGTCCACTGTCCAAATAGGTATCCAGCTAAATTAGGACAACAAAACAGCTCACTGCTCTACATGATAGCAGCAGTGGGATTGAAACCCTGGTCCTAGTTGACTACTCTAACCATTAGGCTATTCCTAGACACTCCTGGTCTGGAATACTATTCCAGGGATATCCATGTAGATTTTCCACATATGTCCATATCAAGCATGTCCATTTTTGTGAAATCGTGCCTGAACTAGGATGTGTCTGCTGTTTTTTCAGATGTTCCAGTTTGGATATCCCAGATTACTGATGATAAGGTCTTCATGGCCGATTTGACTAAGAGAAATATTCACTTGATTTGTTGATTTTATTCACTTGATTTGTTGATTTTATTGATTAATACCTCTAAGCGAAAAGTTGCAGTGTTAAAGATGGACGTTGACACCAAGCTAGATGCTATAAAACAGAAGAATACCCAGTTTGAACATCACAACAAAGAATTTAATACTAATGTATGTGAATATAAGAAGTTGGTAAAAGAGAGGAAGATAAAGCACAGTTACTTACCTGTGACAGGTGATCTCTGGGAACAGCAGGAATTAGTCCTCACATATGGGTACGTCGGAACCGACGGAGCCTGCGCGGGAAAGCTCCCCAGCTTCCCAGAAGGAAGCTTTTGGGGCCTCCCACTGCACATGCGCGCTGCCTTCCCGCCTTCCTGACCAGCTCTCCTCAGTTCGAGTTTATAGCTGAGACAATAGAGAGAGGAAAGGAAGATAGATAGAAGATACAACTCCTAGGGGAGGTGGGTGGGTTGTGAGGACTAATTCCTGCTGTTCCCAGAGATCACCTGTTACAGGTAAGTAACTGTGCTATCTCCAGGAACAAGCAGGAATAAGTCCTCACATATGGGGACTCCCTAGCTAAGATGCCTGGGAGATCCCCTTCCAAGGGTTCGCCATCTTCGTATGGATCTCAGGCATCCATCCTGGGAAGGTGGGCAGGAGTTGTTCAAGTATGGAACAGGTGTTTGAGGACAGCCTGACCAAACAAGGCATCCCGGCGGGCGTCCTTGTCCAAACAGTAATGGGCTGTGAAGGTATGAACCGAGGCCCATGTGGCGGCTCGACAGATCTGATCTATGGATACAGAGTGAAGATGAGCCATAGAAGTGGCCATGGCTCTCACATTGTGAGCTGTGACATGGCCTTCCAGAGAAATATTTTTACTCTGGTAAGCAAAGGAAATACACTGAGCAATCCAATTGGAAAGTGTACGTTTGGAGACTGGAAGTCCCAAATGAGAAGGATCAAAAGCCACGAAAAGCTGGGAAGACTTTCGATGTGGCTGAGTCCTGTTGAGGTAAAAGGCAAGAGCTCTTTTACAATCTAAAGTATGAAGGTTCCTCTCTGCACTGGATGCATGAGGAGCTGGAAAAAAGACAGGTAGATATACCTCTTGATTAAGATGAAAAGGCGAGACCACTTTGGGCATAAAGTGGGGATTCGTCCTAAGGACCACCTTATCATGATGAAACCTGGTATAAGGTGGATGAGCCACTAAGGCCTGTAGTTCACTGATACGGCGAGCCGAAGTGACTGCAATAAGGAAAAGGACCTTCCAGGAAAGAAATTTCAAGGAGGTAGAAACCAACGGTTCAAAAGGTGGCTTCATAAGCTGACCCAGAACTAGGTTCAAGTCCCATGCTACCGGAGGAGGTCGGATGGGAGGCTTAGTTAGAGTCAGGCCTCTCATGAACCGTGCAACAAGCGGATGAGAGGAGACAGGTTGTCCATTTATAGGTTTTAAGGATGCTGCAATAGCACTCAAATGGACTCTTACTGAATTCGTCTTAAGGCCTGCATTAGAAAGATGCAGGAGATAGTCTAGTAGAGAATTCAAAGGAAGTGATAGAGGGTCAAGAGCCTGTTGAGCACACCAAATGGAAAAGCGTTTCCATTTGAAAGCATAGGAACGCCTCGTGGAGGGTTTCCTAGAGGCATGAAGGATATCTTTCACTGGTTGAGAAAGATTGAAGTCATGAAGGCTTAGGCCTTCAGTAACCAAGCTCTGAGGTGTAGGGACTTGGGGTTTGGGTGCCACAAAGTCCCTTCCTCCTGAGAGAGAAGGTCTGGCGCAGCTCCCAGGTCCAGGGAGGGTCCCTGGGAGAGATGCAGAAGTAGAGGGAACCACACTTGGCGTGGCCAGCGTGGAGCTATGAGGATCATCGTTCCGTGATCCCTCTGGAGTTTGAACAGAGTCTTGGGAATCAAAGGAATGGGTGGAAAGGCATATAGGAATTCCTGACCCCAATGTAGGAGAAAGGCGTCATTGGCCTGAGCTCCCTGACACGGAGTCCTGGAACAGAATCGGGGAAGTTTGGCATTCCACGGACTTGCAAAGAGGTCTATGTCCGGGGTTCCCCATTCCTGAAAGATTCTGCTTATCTGGTCCATATGTAGGGACCATTCGTGTGGAAGCAGAACTCGACTGAGTCTGTCTGCCCAAGAGTTTTGAACCCCTGGAAGATACACTGCCAGAAGATGAATTTGATGCTCTCTGGCGAAGGCCCATAATCTGAGAGCTTCGTTGCAAAATGACAGAGAGCCTGTCCCTCCTTGTTTGTTTATGTAGAACATGGCCACCTGATTGTATGTATGGACTAGGACGGTCAGGTTGACTAGGAGGGTATGGAAGACTTTGAGGGCAAAGTAGATTGCTCGCAGTTCCAGGAGGTTGATGTGAAGGGTGGTCTCTTGTGGAGACCAAGCACCCTGAGTGGAGAGGTGTTGAAGATGGGCTCCCCACCCTGTTTGGGAGGCATCTGTTGTGAGGGTTGTTTGGGGCAACAAAGGTTGGAAGGGGGCCCCCAACAACAGATTCTTGGTGGACATCCACCATTGGAGGGACCAAAACAGACGCTTTGAGGTGAGTATTTGGTCGGAGAGCGCTCCTGATGCCTGAGTCCACTGGGTGGCCAAGGTCCATTGAGCTGCTCTCATATGAAGACGAGCGTAGGGCACCACGTGTACCGTGGAGGCCATGTGGCCCAGAAGTCGCAGCATTTCTCTGGCTGTCAAGTGACTGCTGGACTGAGCTTGGGAGGCCAAGCACACCAGACGTTGGCCCCGGACTTGAGGTAGGTAGGCCCTTGCAGTGGTGGTGTCCAACTGGGCCCCTATGAATTCCAGAGACTGAGTAGGGGTAAGTTGAGACTTGGGAAGGTTTATCACCAGTCCCAGATACTGCAGAATGTGCCTTGTGCGGTCCAGGAAAATCTGGGCCTCTGACTGAGATGGAGCTCGGATGAGCCAGTCGTCCAGATATGGGAATACAAAAATTCCCAGACCTCTTAGAAATGCGGCAACAACTGCCATGCATTTGGTGAACACTCTTGGAGCAGAGGCTAGACCGAAGGGAAGTACTCTGTACTGGAAATGTTTTCCCTGAAACAGAAATCTTAGATATTTTCTGTGGGATGGGTGGATGAGTATATGTGTGTACGCATCCTTGAGATCTAGAGAACAAAGCCAATCCTGACTCTGAAGGTATGGAAGGAGAATGCCTAGAGAAAGCATTTTGAATTTCTTCTTGTACAGAAATTTGTTCAATTCTCTCAGATCTAGGATAGGTCTGAATCCCCCTGTCTTCTTTGTTATGAGAAAAAAAGGGGAGTAGAATCCTGTCCCTTGTTGAAGAAGAGGAACCTCTTCTATTGCCCCTTGGGCAAGGAGAGAAGAGACTTCCTGATCCAACAGGCCCAGGAGAGATGGGGGAGAATTGAAGTGCCTCACCATGGTATATGGAGGAAGGTTGGAAAAATGAAGTTTGTAGCCCTCTCTGATGATAGAGAGGGTCCAGTGCTCTGATGTAATTTGCCCCCATCTGGGAGCAAAGTGAGCTAACCTTCTGGGAATGGTGAGGGGCTCTGGTTGTTCTAGAGCCAGAAAGGTTAAGTTCTCTAGGGGCAAGTCAAAACCCCTGAGGGGGTTGAGCCTGCTGAGGAGTGGCAGACGCTGCAGGCTTTGACCTTGCCTGTTTAGGTTGCTGACGTTTAGCAGCAAAGCGAGGCTGAGAAGATTGTTGGCCAGTATTTGTGGAAAATCTGGCCTTTTTGTAGTAAGGCCTCTTGAAAGACTTTTTCTTGGCAGGAGTAGAGGTAGACTTAGAAAGTCTATCTAATGTAGCATTTTCTGCGTCCTTTTGAGTGGCTTTAATTTGCCAGTCCTTACCAAATAAGTTCTCACCTGTACAGGGCAGATTCCGTAAGCCATCCAGGACCCAGGGTTCTAGGTCAGAGGCCTGGAGCCAAGCAAGTCGTCGGGCTGCAATAGCAATGCCCGAAGCTCTACCGGCACCCTCAAAGGAATCAAAAGCTGCTCTGTTGGAGAACTTAGAAACATCTAGAAGCTGTTTCACCAGAGAAATGAACTCCTCCTTTCTATCCTCAGGGATAAAGGAGGCAAAATGCCGTACCTTTAAGGCAAGTTCCCTGAGAAACATGCCCATATACAGACTGTAAGAATTAATCCTGGCTATAAGCATACTAGCCTGGAAAATTTTCCTGCCAAAAGAGTCTAGGGTCTTACATTCTCGCCCTGGAGGGGTAGAAGAGTGCCTTTTGGTGCTCTTAATCTTTTTCAGCGCAGACTTCACCACAATGGAATGGTGAGGCAGCTGAGTCTTTTGAAACCCAGGAGAAGGAGGGACCCGGTACATGGTGTCCAACCTACGAGAGTAAGGAGACAACGTTAGAGGAGCCTCCCATAAGTCCATCAAGTGTTCTTGAAGGATTTCATGGATAGGCAGGGTGACTGCCTCTTTAGGAACCTTAGGGTATCCTAAAATATCCAATTTCTTTGACCTAGGTTCTTTTTCAGAGGATGTGGTAATAGAAAGTCCTTTAGCTAGCTCTATAATGAAGTCTTGAAAGGACAAATCCTCTGGTGGAGACATTCTCCTCTTTGGGGAAGAAGGGTCTTCATGAAGAACTAGAGACAGCTCATCAGAGTCCTCAGAGGAGTCAAAATCCTCAGAAGAATCAGAGTATTCTCTATTTGCTTCCAACGCACGATACGCATACCGATCGGTATCGACATCGGGCGTACCGGGTATGGGATCGGTATCAGGTGAAAACCCGGATCCGGCATGCGGAACCGATCTGCGTTTGGAAGTGGATGGTCTCGGTTCCGGTATGGGAGACGATACCGGAACCGGACCCGGTACCGCTGAATGCGGTACCGAGGGCGTCGCAGCTGTAATAAAAGCCAGCATGGCCTGCTGCATGGTCTGAACAGTATTGCTCATAGACGCCACTGCTGCCTGGATGTCGGTACCGGTATGGGCCGGTACCCCAGAGCAGTCTAACAGGTGATCAGTCGAGGCCGTGCCATCGATGTCAACCTGTAACCCCATAGGTGGTGCTTTGGAAGCCAGAGCCTCCCGCCGGGGTTGTTTGGCTGGGGCAGGATCCTCAGATTCAAAAGTGAGAGCCTCTCGATGCTTTGAAGGAGATTTGCTCTTTGAGGACCTGCCCGAAGAAGGTTTGGTTACCTGAGATCCATCCGGAGAGGAAGACCTGGATGACTGTGATGCTGGATTATCTGAAGCAAACAGCACATGGAATTTGTTGGCCCGGTTCTGCAAACCACGTTTAGACATCTGGGAGCAGGATGGGCAGTCCGGAATGGAGTGGTCAGGTCCCAAACATTTAAGACACCATTCATGGGTGTCTGTGACAGAAATAACAGCACTACACTTGGTACACTTCTTAAAACCAGGGGCTGGTTTCTCCATGAGGAGAATTTGTGTAGGCCTGAGGCCTAACCGAAGTCACCAAGTTGTGCAAAGATAAAGATTTTTTTTTTTTTTTAAAGAAAAGAAAAGAGAGACCGGCGGTACCGGTTTCGGTATGGGGAAGGCAGGTACACGGTCTAAAGAAACAAACTAAAACAATAATTTCTTCAGCGGTGACAGGAACATGACCTGCTGGCTCCGCGGAAAAAGAGAAACTGAGGAGAGCTGGTCAGGAAGGCGGTAAGGCAGCGCGCATGTGCAGTGGGAGGCCCCAAAAGCTTCCTTCTGGGAAGCTGGGGAGCTTTCCCGCGCAGGCTCCGTCGGTTCCGACGTACCCATATGTGAGGACTTATTCCTGCTTGTTCCTGGAGATAGAAATATAAAAGAGATGAGGAGGACTACAAGATAGGTGTGGTATATTATTGGATGAGTGACCATAGGGCTCCTAGGAGTGAGTCACACAGAAAAATGAATGAATGAATGAGCCTTAAAAAAATTCACAAACCTCAAGACCAAGACTGGGCAACACTGTAGACAGGGAAACAGAACCTCAGAGGAAACATAGCCATAGTCAAGTAGAAGATACCTTTAATCTCATCCAATCTGCCCATTAACCAACAGGGTTTTCCATTGGACATGCTGTGGAAGGGAGGAGGACAAAAAACAGACATCCTAACCCAAGAAAGAATTCCACAACTCGCACTATCACCAGAGATGTCAGGGAAGTGGGAGAGGGGGAACATACAGGAATCAATCAGACAGGGAATATTATATGATATTTTTAACCTTTCTGACTATATCCTTACGGAATCTGGAGAAAAGGGTTCTTATTTGTCCCAACTACCAAACACAATCCGTTCATAACACACATAGCATTATTTAAGTTTTTTCACAAGTTACGCATCACAGACTTCTTTGAAAATAGACCAGAATTGATTATAGACACCTCAGTAATTAAGAAACCCTCTTCGTGGGTGCCTCCTAATTCAGACAACGCAATTATAGAGGCCTTTGAGACTATTGTAAAATATAGGGTAGAAAATTTATATAAGGAAAAACATAAGACATATTTCAACCTCACTACAATTGAGAAATGCACTCTATACAACCTCAGGAACAAAAATGAGATTGTTATTAAACCTGACAGTGGTGGAGCCTTAGTGCTCATGAATCGGCATGACCAACTTATTCTTGTTACTCTAGATATAGAATCTTTATATACGAATATATCACAAGAGACACTTATTAGCAGAACTCAGCCAGTACATACTCCCACATCTTATCTTGGACAATTGGCTAGTTTGGCCCTATGTGAGAATTTTTTCTGCTTTAGAGATATTTTACAAGCAGGTAAAAAGGGTAGCTATGGGGTCTTCCATGGCACCAGACATAGCCAACTTATAAGTTGCCAATTTTGAACAAAACATTTTTAACCAAACATGCCTTCACATCAAATATTAAGATGTGGAAGAGGTACATTGATGATGTATTCATGATTTTGGAGGGCAATGAAAACAAGCTTCAATGTTTCTTTCTATGGTTCAACTCCTTGGACTGTAATCTGCAATTTCAAAGTCATTATTGTTTTGACCATGTATCATTCCTGGATATTATGATCAGGAAGGAACATGAAGGATTTGTTACCAATTTGTATTGAAAACTGATGGATAGGAATTCCTTGTTGAAGTTCAATAACTCCCATAACAAATCTTTGAAGACTAATCTACCCAATGGGCAATCTCTAAGGATTCGCAAGCTATGCACTAAGGATCAAGACTTTGAACACCATGCCACTGATATGATGCGACAGTTCAAAGAATGAGGGTACCCCTGTAGATGCATTCAAGAAGCTCACCACAGAGCTAAGGATAGTGAGAGGATGCCCTTTTAAAAGTTTCTTCTTTATCAAGACCAGCAAGGACAGTTTGTACACTTACCTTTTCAAATTTGTCCCATGATATCTCTCACATTTTGAGAGAAGAGTGTCATCTCTTAGCCACACTGCCTACCTTCCAATCTCATCCTTTAATAATTACACATAAGAGGAGTCTACATTTAGCAGACTTCCTGGTCCCCTAAGCCCTCAGTAAGCCTAGGATCATCTCTAAAGGACTTTTCCAATGCGGCAGATGTTCCATATGCGAAAACACAATTGTCACCAAAAATCTATTTGTACACCCTCAAAAACAGAAGACATTTTTCTTAGAAGGTTTTGCCAATTGTGAATCAGCGCAGGTCATCTATCTAATCATGTGTCCATGTAAATTGGTCTATATAGGGAAAACAGAACAAACTATCCAAAGATGTGGAGGAGTAGCCTAGTGGTTGGGGCAAGGTACTTCAGGCCGGAAGGTTGGGGGTTCAAATCCCACTAGAGGACAGCAACCTTGGGCCGGAAGGACCAGGGTTTCTAGTCCCACAGGTGCTCCTTGTGGTCTTGGGCAAGCCACTTAACCCTCCATAGCCCATGTTCCCTGTAAAATAGTTATCTCCAAGTTATAATGCCCTGTTCAATGTAATTTCAGTTTGTTCAATGTAAACCGCACTGATGCAGAATAGTGCGGTATATAAGAGAATGTAAATAAAATAAATAAAAATCATGGAACATAAGAGCTGCATACGCAGGAGGATTCCAGACAAACCATTGGTCTCCCATTGGGAAGCCCAGGGACATACAGTGAAGGACCTACATTTCCTAGTGCTAAAGGTTGTGCACTCAAACTGGAGAGGAGCAGCCATTGACAAGATTTTACTTAAATTGGAACAGCAGTTCAGTTTTACGTTCAATACAGTCATGCCACATGGATTAAATATTGAACAAAACTTATCAGTTTTTCTGTGATATTTTTCAATATACATAGCATATATTGACACCTATTTTTAGTCAATTGATTTGCCATCTACTGACTTTTTATGAGGCATGATTATGGCTTCTTTTAATCTAAACTTCTATATTTATTTTTATTTTCATCACCGTTTTAGACTTGTTATCTCCAGGAACAAGCAGGAATGTAGTTTTCACATATGGGTAACGTCGGTACCGAAGGAGCCTGTGCGGGAACGCTCGCCAGCATCCAATAGGAAAGCTTTTGGGAGCATCCCACTGCACCTGCATAGCTGCCTTCCTGCCTTTCCAGCTCTCCCTCCTCAGCTCTTCATTTTACGCAAAGCCGACAAGAAGCAATTCCTGTCACCACGGAAAATTAGTCTTTCTTATTTTTTGTGGTCACGTCTGCCTTCCTGTCGACGCTGGTACTGGCCCTGTCAGTGCTTTCTTTCTTTCTTTTTTCTTTTCTTTCTAAAAAAAAAAATCTTCTGTGAGGGAAGGAATCTTTTCTTCCTTCAGGTGCATCGATGCTATCTTAGGCTTAGGCCTTCTCTTTTGTCACAGACAAAATGAAAAAAACATCCAGTGGTTTTAAGAAGTGTTCCAAATGTGGCAGTACCATTTCGGACCCATGATTGGTGTCTAAAATGCTTGAGACTGGATCATCAACCGTCAGAATGTCCTCTCTGTAGAAGATGACAAAGAGAGGCCTACAGAACCGAGCTGCAAAGCTGGGCACTGTCTTTGCCTCCGATGCAGTATCTTTAGCATCAACGTCATCGAGAGCTTCATCTTCCTCCCACGGATCTCAGATATTGAAACCTAAGTCTTCATCGAAGACTGGCCAGTTCTCCAAGGGTAGATCTCCTTCTAAGCATCGAGATTCCTTGGGCGTTGCCCTGGAGGAGGACACACCAGCCAAACGACCCCGGCGGGAGGACTTTGCCTCCAAAGCCTTAGAGGAGTCCCCGGATGCTCCCGAGGCCTCCACCTCTGGAGAGTCCCTACTGCCATGCTCAGGGATCATGACCTGCAATTCCAGTACCGATACCCAAGCATCGGCAAGCTCCATGGATCAACATATCCTGGCCATCAAGCTCAGCTTAGCAGCCTTACTGGTGGCCTCCGTACCGGTAAAGCCTTTACAGTCACTCCCTCAGGTATCGGTACTGGCTATGGTACTGAAAGAGCCTGCATCCACTTTTTTGCCGCTTACCAGTCTACCACCCATCCCAGCCCTCAAATTAGTGTCCGGTACCAAGGTGCCAGCACCGCAAGCTTCAGCTACCGGCTTTGATCGGTATCAAGTACGTATAAAGTGGAACACCCTGCCCGTCAATACTTTGAGTCTTTGGACTCCAATTCGTCAGATGATGTATCGGTCGATACACAGGAAATGAGAACTCTCCCGGAAGACCCATCTCCATCTCCACAATGTCACATGTCCCCTGCAGAGGATATGTCTTTCCAAGACTTTATTCACAATGTTGCTTGGGGTCTGTCCATAACGGTGACTTTGGAGAAAGAACTTAGGGCTGAAGAACTTGAAATTCTTCAATATCCGATAGTCCCAAAGGAAGCTGCTACTCTGCTTATTCATCGCATACTGCATGACCTTCTGCTTCATATCTGGGAGACACCCCTAACCATCTCTCCACATACTCAACGACTCAATATCATGTACTAGGTACCAGAGTGTCTCGGCTTTCAAAAGACGCAACTATCGCACCATTCCATGGTGGTGGAAATGGCAATGTGTCGAATAAAGAGTGCTAAGACACATTCCTCGAACCCTTGATGCCTTTGGTCAACATTGTTTTCAGGCCTCTATGTTATTGGCCAGGATGATTTCCTAAATACTCTATATGGGTATGTTCCTTAGAGAGGTGGCTAGGGATTTGGAGTTAATGGCTCCTCTTCTCACTGATGACAAGAAAGCAGATTATCTCACCCTTGTAAAGCATTCTCAAAATGTTTTAAAGTTTAACAGGGCAACTTTTGACTGTTTTGAGTGCATCAGCATAACTCCAGCTATCTGCATCAGTGCATGCAGGATTGCTTGGCTGCAAGCATCCGATCTTGAAAAATGGGTTCAAGATAAGTTGGGTAATATCCCTTGCACCAGTGAAAATCTTTTTGGCAAGGATTGGCAGGACAAGGCCTCTAAGCTAGAATCTGAGAACACCACTCTTAATAGACTGACTAGATCTATTGCCAACCCAACTAGGAAAAAAGACAACGAAGAAAGTGTTTTTCAATAAGAAGTACTACCCTTCTTTCACCCCTGTGGTACAGTGTCCACTCCATGCTCCCCAGAAGGGGTAGCAGCCATCAAAACAGCAAAGGAAGGCTCAGACTCCTAAGTCACAGCTACCTCAGCAGACTCAGCTTCCTCAGGGTCTTTGATTCCTTTCTGGAGAACATAGCCACTCTGCCTCTAGAGATTCCAGATCCCATCCACATTCCTGGCAGACTTTGTCACTTTGCCCACAGGTGGCATCTTATAACATCAGAGCAGTGGGCATGCTCCATAGTACGGGAGGGGTACAAGCTTCATCTATGAAGTCTACCCCCCCTGGATTCCTCCAAGAGAGTTCTGCTCTCAACCCCCTCTCACCACTCTGTTGTTGCA
The DNA here is from genome assembly GCA_033557465.1 of Ichthyophis bannanicus. NCBI lineage: Eukaryota > Metazoa > Chordata > Amphibia > Gymnophiona > Ichthyophiidae > Ichthyophis > Ichthyophis bannanicus. The sequence continues at coordinate 521,745,386 of CM066032.1, read as the reverse complement.
AGAGGTCACCTCCCTTCTCTCTCAGAGAAGTTCCACTCTCCCATTAGCGACTGGGCTTTTATTCTCCATACTTCCTCATTCCAAAGAAAACAGGAGGATACAGGCCCATCCTGGACCTCAGAGAACTGAACAAGTACCTACCATGGGAGAAATTCAAAGTGATCTCCCTTGGTACTCTTCTCCCTTATTTCCAGAGTCAGGATTGGCTCTGTTTTCTAGATTTAAAAGAAGCATATACTCACATACTTATTCACTCACAGCACAGAAAATTTCTGCACTTCTTGTTTCAAGAGAGACATTATCAATACAGAACCCTGCCTTTCGGCTTCACCTCTGCCCCAAGAATCTTCACAAAGTGCATGGCAGTAGTAGCCACATTCCTAAGGACTCTAGGGATATTTGTCTTCTCTTACTTAGACGACTGGCTCATTCGAGCAAACGCCTCTCTAGAGGCCAATCTTTCCCTCTCGTGCACCATGCAAGTGCTGCAAGACTTGGGATTTGTAATAAATCTTCCAAAGTCCCAATTTGTTCCCTCTCAAATTCGAGTTTATAGGGGATCTCCTAGAAACTCAACAATCAAAGGCTTTTTTGCCCCAAGCCCACTGCGCTCGACTCAATCAGTTAGCATCTCAGGCATGCCTCAAGAACCTTCTCACAGCTAGAGAAATGCTAGAACTTCTGGGTCATATGGCATCAACAGTACATGTTGTTCCATATGCTCGTCTACATATGCGCGCAGCTCAATGGACACTAGCTTTCTAGTGGTCTCAGGCATTGGGTCGCCTGGGAGACAGAATAATGGTCTATAGGGATTATTAGTAGCACAAAAAAAAATAATGCTCTCAGTTATGTCTGGGGGTAATTAGCTACCGATACCCAGCCCGAAGTTCTATGAGTTTTGCTGGTAATGAGCCACGGAAGGAGTCTCGTCTATATATATATATATAATGTTTATTATGGACAGCGAGGTAGAAAAATATACAGACATATAGCTAAGGATACATAATTAGAACATGAGGCAGCAAATTGTTGCGGCACAAAATTACAGTTAGACAAAGTGATAACTCACTGATTAGCAACCAGAAGTCACTAATTCGCTCTGCACTGAGAAGAGTTATGGAATAAGTTTCTAGCTAACCACTGCCCATCCGGAGGAGGAGAGAGAAGACTGTACCTTAGCTCCTGCTGGCACTCTGGTGGCTGAAGTCTCTGGAGCAGCACAGGTCCAAGGAGGCAGCTAGGCTAGATAACGCAGGCTACAGCCCTTTCAGAGGCGAGCCACAGAAGAACACAGAAGTGAAGGTATCTGTGAAAGTCTTATCTCAGTCCTTAGAACGGCCTTGCACACACGTAGTGTGTGTCTGTCTTGCAGACAGATCAGGTAGCAGACACAAGTTAAACAGAGCACAAACAGCAAAAAGGCCGAAAGTTCTTCTGTGCAGACTACATTATTCTTTGTGATGAGTCTCTGTCATAGGTCTGGTGATTGGTTGGCACAAGACAGTCCGAGATGTTCTCAGCAAATCAGAAGGTAATGAACAGGTGTTCATCCTACAGACCTAGGAGTCATAATGAGGGAAAATAACAGTATGCAGTTCCAGACATCTCAAGGCCAGTAGCATCGTTAGTGGATGATGAAGATCAGAGAAGCAGATGTTCTTGCATGTAGACAACTAATTGGATAGAAACAATAGTCTTCTCTATGCTCAGGTATGATCACTTGGCAAGCATTTGTGTGAAGCTCAGGTCTGAGACTGTAAGCACAGGAAAAGTCCTCTCACAGGAGGACGGGATGCTGCTGCATCCCAAACCGCAGTCCCTCCATCTTATAACATGGCTGCTGAAGGCATAGCCTTCCAGGATATTAACCTCTCTCAACAGGTTAAGGATATCCTTTTAGCTTCTAGGAAGCCTTCCACCAGGCGCTCCTACGCCTTCAAGTGGCATAGATTCTCTCTCTGGTATTCTGAGAGGGATCTTAATCCCTTCTCAGCTCCTGTGGATGCATTACTTGAGTATCTTCTTCACCTGTCTTCTTCTGGACTCAAAACCAATTCGGTAAGTGTACACCTAAGTGAAATTGTGGCCTCTCATATGCCCTTGGATGGTCAGCCCATCTCTTCTCAGCCGCTTGTAGCAAGCTTCATGAGAGGTCTTCTATTAACTAAACCTCCCATTAAGCCCTCTCCAGTGGCATGGGATCTTAATGATGTTTTAGGATAGCTTCTCAAGCCGCCCTTTGAACCTCTAGCCACTACTTCTCTTAAGTTTCTTACCTGGAAGGTCACATTCTTTATTGTCCTCACTTCAGCAAGACACATTAGTGAGCTCCAGGCTTTGGTGGCTGACCCTCCTTATACACGATTCTACCATGATAAGGTAGTCCTTAGGACTCATCCTCACTTTATGCCAAAGGTCGTCTCACCCTTCCATTTAAAACAGTCAGTTTACCTCCCTGTCTTTTTCCCTAGACCTCATTCTTTTAGGGAAGAAGCAACCCTTCACACTCTGGATTGCAAATGTGCTTTAGCTTCTTATCTCCAGAGAACACGAGAGCACAGAAAGGCTTCCCAGCTTTTCATTGCCTTTGACTCAAGTCACTTGGGGTTGCCAGTATCCAAGCGAACTCTCTCCACATAGATAGCGGATTGCATCTCCTTTGCTTACAAAAGTTCAGGACTCTCTCGGGAGGGTCATGTCACTGCACATAATGTTTGAGCCATGGCTACCTCTATGGCAAATCTCCGCTCTGTAGCGGTTGATGAGATATGCAAAGCAACAACTTGGTCTTCTGTCCACTCCCGCCGGGATGCCTTGTTTGGCCAAGCTGTTCTCCAACATCTCTTTCAAACTTAGATCAACTCCTACCCTCAGTCCCAGGTTTTGATACCAGACATCCTTGGAGAATATATGATCTACTTAGTTATGCCTGTGCTCCACAGCTCACTTTTAGGTCATCTCTCTGGCATCTCAGAGCTAGGGCGTCCCATATGTGAAGACTACATTCCTGCTTGTTCCTGGAGATGTTACCCATATGTGAAGACTAAATTCCTGCTGTTCCTGGAGGTGAGTAACTATACTATACCATTCACCCCCCTCCCCCATTTTTATATATTGTCTCTTATCATCACGCTTTTAACTTTTTAAGTCCTCAATGGTCTCATGGTTTTACATGGCATGTTGCTTTTGTTTTTGTTTTTATTTGTACTGGTTTTACCATGTACTTTATTACACCTTCTGATTGGTTACAGGGTTTTAATCCATTGCAGCCAGTGATAACTCAACATGCAAGAATCGCGGACATATCTGCTTCTGTTATCCTTTTACTTTATTATCTATTATTATTTTATATTAAGCAGTATTCAATATAATTTTTTAGAGAAATCAGGATTTTATCAAATTCTGTAAAATGTAACTTTTAAACAACAATGTTTTTTAAGAAGTGGCATGTTGTGTTGCCTAGCCCCATGGCACCCCCATGACATCCCTTATATATATCTTTTATATACTTGTGAGGTTAGTCCCTGGGCCATCATTTGGTTTCTCCTTATGAAAGATCTCACACATTCACTGGAATGCCCTGCTTTGTAGACACAATTGTCAATGTAGGATTTTAATGTATACTTTTATTTATTCATTTACCCATTTAATAATTTATTTTCTTAGGTTGCTCTTAATCCTTTTAGTATGAAGATGACCTCACTCCTCCTCCCCCTTCTCCTCCCCCCTTTCCTCCCCTCCCCATCTCCGCTTCCCTCTCTCTCTCTCTCTCTCTCTCCCCTTCCATTCTCCCTTTCCCCCATCCTTCCCCTTTCCCCCTCCCCTCTTACTTATTTTACTTTTTTACTTTTTCATCCCTCCACTTTGGTTTTCCTTTCACTATATTTATTTTATATTCATTATTTATTTATTAGTCCATGGGTCACCATCCAGTTCTGCCTCATGAGTTTTTATACTATTACTGGACCATTCCCCTTTTTAAACACAATGGGCCTGATTCTGAAGGGGGACTGTCCCACCCGCCTGGATGTCCAGGATCTGGATGGGCCGGTCTAGTCCCCGATTCTAAGCCCACAGGAGCTAGATGTTCCCACAGGATCAGAATCGGGTCTAGATGGCCGGCCCATGCCTGGACAGGCAGGCCGTCCCCCGATTCTATGCCGCCGGTTGTCCACAGTTTTCACAGCACAGACCTGTCCCGGCTCCTGCATGGAGCCACGGTGCCGTGGTACCCTGTTGCCATGGCACCACAGCTCCATTAAGGAGCTTCAATCCCTGACCGCTGCCACAAGATTTTTTTTCCCGCAGCCTGAACCCTGATGCAGCCTTTCAAAGGCAGACTCGGGCTGTGGAGAAGCTCCTGCACACCATCACCCCACTGTCCTAGCCCTGTGCCGCCATCCCCTGACATCCAGGGGAACTTATTCGACCTCTGAGGTAGAATGTCCCCCATCCATGTTGGTGACCCCAGATGTACAGGGCCAACCTCAGGATCAGCCCTGTATGTCTGGGGTTGCATCCCTGCCCACCGCCCGCCCTCGCTCCTCCCTCAGCCTGCCCCTGTCCAGAGCTCTCTGTACATCTCCTATGTATGTGCGGGGAGCTTTGGGTAGGGGATATGGTCCCAGCATTTAGCGGGGATGGACGTCCGACCCAGACGTCCATCCCTGCTAAACGCGGCTTGAAATGACCCCCAATTTGTCTTATTGATTTTTGAATTGGGTTTGAATTCTGGTCAGGATGCAGATGTCCTCTTGACTTTGACTTCACTCATAGCATATTCATCACTTTTATACTCGTTATTCACTATATGCTGTTTACACACAAATTTTCTAATGTGTGATTCCTGCCCTTACTGATAACACAGGTACACTACCAAAAAACTGCCTCCAGTTTTGCAACTGATTCCTATAGATTTTGGGGTGCTAAATCCAGGAAAAATAGCCAAAATGTTCCATCACGTCACGTTTTCTTGCAAAATTAGATTTCTTACCCATATAAGGAATGTTCACATAATTTCTTTTTAGCCGACTGCAGTTTATTTTCTTGGCCCAAAATAGAGGTTGTAATGGTTAACTAACTAGAAACACTCCCTCATGATATTTTAGAGTGTTTTGTATTCATTTTATACATTAACAGGACAATTGGGAGGCGGGGGGCTAAATCCAGTACTCGCGCTGGCGCATGTTCTTTCCTGTTCGCCTCGCCTCGTTCACTCGCTCAAACACGGTGGTTGCGACATGAACGTTCCTGTCAAATTTCAGTTTCTTGCAAGTTCATTATTACCTTTTGTTTGCTCAGTCGTAATCCAGCTTTATTCCGAAGTGGTTCACTACAGTTGTAGTTTGCAGTGCTGTGTATTTGTGATGGCTCACAGAGCCAGAGGTTGCGTCAACTCTCCGGACAGTTTTTGTTTTATTTGTGGGGAATATACCGTGAAAAAGCGGCAGAGGAACATTTCTGCATTTATTAAAAAAGTATATTTCGCCTATTTCGGTTTGAAGTTAGGCGATCAAGACAAACCGTGGGCTCCTCACAAAGTGTGCAAGACATGTGAGGAAGATCTACGCTTATGGATGAAAGGTAAAAAACAAGCATTTCGTTTCGGAATACCTATGATGTGGCGTGAACAAAGAGACCACAGCAGTGACTGCTATTTTTGCTCTTGCATTGTGAAGGGATACAACTTAAAAAATAAGAACGTAATAAGTTACCCCAACCTTCCCTCAGCAATTAGGCCTATGCCTCATAGCAACGAAGTACCTGTGCCTGAACCACCAAAATCTTTGGATCATATTTGTGTGGACGGTTCTGATCATGATGAGACTCATCAGATGGCTTTTCCCGATGAGTCCAGTACTTCCGAGTTTGAAACTGAACCAGATCCGAAACCTGAACTTTTCTCTCAAGCTGAATTGAATGATTTAGTCCGGGATTTAGGACTCCCAAAAGATGCTGCCCAACTGCTAGGTTCTCGGCTTAAACAGAAAAATCTATTGTCACCAGGAACAACTTTTTATTGGTACCGCAACCGCGAGACACAATTTTTGAAGTATTTCAGCAAAGAGGAAGATTTGGTATTTTGCAACGATATATACGGAGTGATGGAAAAGTTTAAACTCAAGTATGATCCTGCTGAATGGCGGCTGTTCATTGATTCGTCAAAAGACAGCATAAAAGGTGTTCTTCTTCATAATGGCAACACATTCGCTTCAGTTCCTATTGCTCACTCTGTTATTCTCCAAGAAAAATACAAGAATTTGGCCCTGATTCTTCAGAAGATTCGTTATGATGAGCATAAGTGGATGATTTGTGGAGACTTTAAAATTCTATCCATGCTATTAGGGCAGCAATCCGGTTTCACCAAATATCCCTGCTTCCTTTGCTTGTGGGATAGCCGGGCCCGCGAACTACACTGGGGGAAAAAAGACTGGCCAATTCGGGAGTATTTGAGACCCGGTGAGAAAAATGTTCTTCATGAGAGCTTGGTACCTCGTGATAAAATTCTATTACCACCTCTCCACATTAAGTTGGGTCTCATTAAGCAATTCATCAAGTCCCTTCCAAAAGATGGTCAGTGCTTTCGGTACCTTTGCTCAAAGTTCCCCCGACTTTCTGAAGCAAAGCTAAAGGAAGGAGTGTTTGTTGGCCCTGATATAAGGAAACTCATTTCAGATGGAGCATTCGCTGAAACGATGTCTGAGAAGGAAAAAGAAGCCTGGGATTCCTTCAAGGATGTTGTTCTCAAATTCCTGGGGAACAGGCGGGATGAGAACTATAAGGATATTGTTGCCAGGATGCTCAATGCCTTCAAAGAACAAGGCTGTAACATGAGCCTGAAAGTTCATTTCTTGCACTCCCATGTGAACTACTTTCCCGAAAACTTGGGGGCGTACAGTGAAGAACAAGGTGAAAGGTTTCACCAGGACATCAAGGACGCAGAGAGAAGGTACCAAGGAAGATGGAACACCACTATGATGGCTGATTTCTGCTGGTTGCTGCTGCGGGAAACCCCAGATGAAAAATACGCCAAGCAGCGCACCAAGAGAAGCATTCGGGGGAAGAAGAAACGGGCCCACCAGGAGATTGATTGACCCAAGAATGACTTTAAAATCTAAACTGTGTTGACAAATATCGTGTTTTTACTAAACTTTGAAATAAAAATTTGCTAGTTATTACCACAGTGTCGGATCTCATTTATTAGAATTTTATTTTCACACCATCGGGTGTTTGTCTTCATGTATTGCAATGGTGCGGTTTGCGTTTTCTATTCTTACATACATACCTGTACAACATTTTTTGCACATTTCTTTGCTTTGCTTTGTGTCTAACCTGGCTCTTATATGCTCAATGTTTGTGCACATGTATGTGGCTGTTTTAAGTGCAGACAATTTTGCTACCATCACAGTGTGTTTTGTTGACATTACTCTATTCTTATGTGCTGCCTTGTTACAATTTTCTTTATTCTTATTTGAATAACTACTAAACAATTAGTATAAAGAATTCATCCAAGAAACTTTTATCTCGATCGCACTCAATCTGAAACGTTCACCTCAAACTGCTAACCCAATGTAGCAAAAAATCTGTACGTGATGGAGCAAATTGGTTACCAGATTTGGATTCAGCGCACCAAAAAACATAAAAATCAATCGAAACATTAGAGGCAGTTTAAAAAAAAATTTTTTAGTGTACCTGTGTAATTTGCATAGACTGTGAATGCTGTTTTATGAATTGTCCGCACCAGTGCCAGCTTTCACCCTCCTGCTGTCCTTTTCCCTCCCCCCTCTTCCTCTTCCTTATAATAATTTTTATAATAAATGTTCCACTACTCTCCCATTTACAATTTCTGGACACTAGCTGGTAAATAAAAACTTTGTGCAAGCATCGTGGATTTTACAATTAAACCGCTGGCTCAATCATGCTTTTACGCCCTTAGTTAATAAAATAATATACAACGCAGGCAGTTCGTGAGCACATGACAAAGTGATATCATTTACTCTATTTAGGTACTTAATATTTATGCTACTACAATAAACATTATGATATTCCTCTTAAGTTATTATGTCACTTCTTTCAGTCTCGTTCCTCAGAATTGAATGATTCACGGGGCTCATGCCATATTCATTATATTGTGACAGCTGTGGTTCACACTTTTAAAGTTCCAACTGCAATTTAATACAAAATCCTTTAATTTGGTTCATATCATGTCATATGAACATGTAATTGATTTTTTAATGCATGGGCAGATTTTTTAGTGTAATTCTAACTGCTAGGGTAGTGCACTTTGACCTATTGATTTTGGCGCAAAGGACGGCATCCTTTAAAAGGCAACAACATTATGCACTTTTCCTCTCTTAACGTTAGTTCCAGACACTTATGGATGTTTAGGCAAGTTCATTACTCTCCTCCCTTATATATTATATATTTCTAGATCTGTACATACAACCGGACACCATGACACCCCGGCTCTATTCAGGAGCCTTGATTGAGTTAGCTGGGCAGAGGCCTGTATGTGCAGGCCAATCGGAATCGGGTTTCAGCCTGCACATACAGGCCTAGATGGGATTCTGATCCTGCGGGGGCTAGACGTTCTCCGTGGGATCAGAATCCTGTCTACCTCTGTGCATCCTGTTCCAACCAGACGCACAGAGGCCTGGGGCACACATCTTAGAATATGCCTCTCAGTATATGCAAATTGACTTCATGCATATTCATTGTAGATATCTTGAAAACTTGACTGGCCATGGGGTCCCCCAGCAGGTTGGAATCCCTGCCTTACAGAATAAATATGGAAGCTTGCAGATGAGAATGAAAAATAAGAGACAGTACGATCAATACACACCCAGAATAATATGACGAAAGTAAGGCATTTATCCAATAATATATTGGGTGATAAACCTGCTTACAGGGGATGCCCTAAAATGGGTCCCTGCTTTGATGATTGAAAATCTGTAAAACCCTTGGGTAAATCTTTAACTGAAAGCTCTTGCATGTTTTCAGAACCACATCTGAAGCTCACCAGACATCAGCAGCTCTTGCAACTAAGTTAGGAAGTAGGCTCTGTTCTTTCATATCTAGCCCATTACCATCAAGTGACTGTGGGAGTCTTGGCTGTGGTGGCTTGACCCTCTGGAACCATTTTTGTACAGGGCTATAAAAGGTGAACAAGCCTGATATGGGCAAATTTATGGCCATCGGCATCTAGATAGATATTCTAAGAGTGCAAAGGAAGGGAAAAGGTGCAGCACCAGCGTTGCCACATTTTATTTTTTTTATTTATAGTCCACAAAATCCAGTAAAATCTATCATCTCATTAAGGTCCTCTCGCGGTACCTCAGCAAAGGACTGCCACACCCCATGAGTGTTGATGTTCTTCATCGGTGGGAATCAGGATCAGAGACAGCACTGAAGACTATTGTGGATTCTTCCCCCAAGGGATAGAGACCCTTAACCTCAAATCACTCTTTTCCTCCTTTTTTCTACTCTCTGATGTTATGGTTTATAGCTTATTGGTACTTAAAGACAGGATAGACCACAGGTACTGCATTACCACCACCCAATGACCAGCCTCCAAATATCACGCTGAATAAATGTGCTTTCAAACCCACCTTGCCATTTTTATAGGATGGCAGTGTGTAAATGGAGAGAAAGTGTGTTCCAAAAGGTGGAAGAGGTAAAAGCTGAGCACCTAGTGCTCTCCAATTTGGCTTGAGAGACAGATGGAATATTCAGGTGGTTGCCATGGACAGAGCTGGGGTATGCAGAGAGATCAAAGATGCTAAGTAGGACAAAGTACTGGTATGTGCTAATATAAGGATTTTGAAGAGGACAAGGAGCCAGTGTTGCTGCACTAGAAGAGGGATGACATGGTCAAATATGCATGCATAACAAAGAATCCTAACCATTGTGTTTTCAATAGTCTGGAGGTGTTTTAGTTCTGGCAGGAAAACGTGAACAGGGTGTCGAAGTCCAGCAGTTGCTATGTGGAAAAAACTGAATTAATGAAGAAGATAACCAACTAAAGAAGATGAATGATGCTATATTGATTGAAATAGGATATTTTTCCAAAAACAAATATATATTATTGAAATGCAACTTTGTGTCAGAAGACCTCACTTCATCTTATCAAATAAGTTTAGATTATTATCCATCAAACATTCTCTCAAAGAAGATAAGATTCATGCCTATATGAGTATATTTTCATGGAATAGCAACTGCAATATATTCAATCAACCTTTTTAAGGGGTCTTTTTACTAAAGTGCACTATGCAGTCAACTTGGCTTTGCCACATCTTAAGCATGCACTTAAGCCCGTGGTGACTGACAGCGCCGAGTCAAGACAGCAAGCATATGCTGATTACAGTGATTCTTATGACACACATTGGGGTGATGAAGGAGTGGGATGAGGTGGAGAGAGGGCGTAGTGAGCACAATGCAGTTAGAGTGGGGATAAACACCACATGCTACCTGCGTCTTCTGCAATTAGCCCAGATGCATCTAACACCACCTCAATAGGGGGTGTTCAGGGTACCCATGATAACAGTTCATACTACCATGGTGCATTAGAATGCTATTCTGTGCAGTAACTGTCCCTCTACCTGATGCATAACTCTGAGCTGATCCTCCTCCCCCCCCCCCCCCGGCATAATTCTGATCCAATCCCCCTCTCCCCCCCCCCCCCCACTCCAAGCAACCTGGAGATCCCCCTCCTTCTGAAGGCCCCCACAACCAAATACTAATATAGGGCCCTCCCTCAAAGACCCCCCTCCTCAACAGAACTGAACTTCCCCCACCGCCCCAATAGGCAACCATGGGCTTATCTGCGACATTGGTGTATAGTGGGAGTAGGTGCGAAGCTCTTTCGTTCCTGCTCAGCATGTGGTCGCTTATCAAAATGGTACCAATGACCCCTGGTGGTAACCTCATGGGGTACTGCCTATAAAGTACCATAAAGATTACAACTAGAGGTCACCGGCACCATTTTGAAGAGAAACCATCAACTGAGTAGGAGGAAGTGGAATTTTCTTCTGCCTCCACTACATGCCAATGACCCCAGTAAACCTGAGGTTGCCTATTGGGGGTGATGGGTGGGGGAAATCCAGTTTGTTGGGGAGGGCGGTTTTCCAATAGGTCCCTCTATTGATATTTGGTTGTGGGAGCCTTTGAGGGAAGGGGGCATCTTGGAATTGCCTTAGGCGGATTGGATCAAAGCTCTGCCTCAGGGGAGGAGGGATCAGATCAGAATAATGGCTGGAAGGGGGTGGGAGCAGGAATCAGAGTTACAGTTCAGAGGGGATGTAAGTTTACATACCAGATCATGGGGCAGCCAGAAGAGGGTTCCTGGGTCATGGGTGCAGGTTGGAGGGAGGGTCTGACATTGGCATACTTGGGGACATGTGTAAATGCTGACAACTACATTTTATTTTCCAGATGTGGATTCCCTTTATAAAATCGTGACTCCATGCCTACAGGCTATACCCATTTCACTCCAAGTCCATCTCTCCCCTGGCTCAATAGATGTGATAAGCATTTCCATGTCTAAAAAGAAACAGGTTCTAGAACGGCATGGAGACGTGCATCTCAATCTACACATCTCAATGTGCTTTTTGGATGTGGAAATGCCTCTAAAATAATCCCCTTGAATGCATCAAATTACTTTCTCTGTCTATTTTGTTGATTTGGTTCTGCTGTGTTTCCTGAGGAAGACATCTCAAATATTTTATTCTACAGCCTGCCTGGAAATGATTATACAGATTCCTGCTGTCATAGCTAAAGGGTTTACAGAATGCAAGAGGCCAGGTGTGCCTGGAGAGGTACATAAACATGGCTATTCAGGAAAAACCTATAAACTAGAGGGGGTTTCTTGCTAGTTATATTTTGGAAGCTGGCAAGTGTACAAGCCTGGTTAGAAATGGGAATCAATAAGGCCTTGTAGCGGAAGAATAACTAAATGGTGTTTCGATTTCTTCAAACTGCTTTCTAGAGCTGCAGATATATGAGATGCCTTCCTGTTTTTCGAGAGCCCACCTCCCAGTCCTGAAGAGGTGAGAAAGAGGCTAACATTAAGTATATGGACCTCTCCATTTCTTCTGGAGCTCTTATCCCTATCCCTTTTCCCTCTTAAGCAGCAAATAGCAGGAAGTAGCAGATAGCAGAAACAAATGGCCACAGATAGTTTACCACCATTAATAAACAAAACATAATTTACAATCTAAATACCTTTCTTATAAACTCACAGTGGTCAAGAGCTCCCAAACCAAAGCAGCCCCAGTCATAAAATACCCATCATTCTTCATGTACTGCCAATCTAGCTTGGCTGCCATTGACCTGCTAATCAGATCTGGCTGACATTTAATTGTTATAGCCTGCTAGACCAACCAACATATATTACTGCCTGCATCTCTGTAGACAATTTGTACCGTGAGCTATGGGCCTGTATAGCCAGTCCTAAACGCTCATTACAGCACTGTATGAAAGGGAGATGGGCACAGGTCACTGAACTGGCTACTCATTGTAAGTCTTACCTAAAACTAAACGTGGGGTCATGACAACTTTTATTAACAGGGCCTCAATGCAGTATGCATGGTGTTGGAATTCTATGCTTAGCTCCTTCACACAGCATTCTAACACTTGCACTAAAACCAGGGCCAGCCCGTCCACTAGGCTGGCTGTGCGACTGGCTAGGGCACCCCCAAAGAGCCCAGCCATGCCATCCTCCTCATGCTGAGCTGTACTGCTGCCTCTCACTGCCACTGCTTCCGGGATGGTGCGGCTCAGCGACAGCAGCATGCCATGTGCTTCAGCACACATGGCCTGCTACTTCTGACCCCCAAAGTTGTGTCGGAGGGGGGTCAGAAGTGGCAGGCCATGTGTGCCAAAGCACATGGCCTGCTGCTACCGACAAGCTGAGCTGCCCCCCCCCTCCCGTCAGCAGGGAACAGTGGCACAGCTCAGCATAGGAGGGGGGAGAGCAGGGCACAGCAGCGCGGGGGTGGGGGGGGAGCAGCACAGCTGGGGCTTCTGCCTAGAGTGCCAGAAACCCTCAGGCTGGTCTTGGCTAAGACATACTTTTACTCCCTATGCAATAAACTAATAGCATGCAAATTATCGCTGCATTAAAAAGTGTACACTGTCAGAAAAAACAGCATACACCACTGCGGTAATGTGGTAGGCGAAGGCCTATGATCCATGGTGTCTGAAATAGGCAGGCAGGCCTAAGCAGCTTGACCTGTGAATGAAGCCTGTGGAGAGGCCCAAAGGAATTACACACTCCCCTAAATGCTACTACCATAGAATCGAAACTTAACTGAGCACAATTAAGTATAGCTAAGCAGAATCGAAACTTAGAGAATATAGAAAAACAAGTTTTAATTGGTATTGATAAGATGTGTGAAGCTTCTATGGAATTAATTAACTCTGTTGAAAGAAAGGTTACAGTGCCCTGCTTCCCCACATATTCTAGCTGGTTAGCGACCTTGGAGGAGAAAAGTATCAAAGTTGGAAGAATTGACCATTGTAATTGGGACTGTAAGGGGGGGAAACAGGTGCTGAGCCCAGTCAAAGGTCCTCATTGGATGGCTACGTAACAGTACCGGGACCAATAGAAGGGGTAAGAAGGGTTACCGGGACCAATGAAAAGTTTGACTATGTCTAGAATGGGAACGAACGGTATAAAAAAGTTGTTGTTTTGCTAGAAACCATTGCTCAGCCATTTTGAATGTGATTCTGCTTGAGTCTTGTGCACAAATAAATGATTTGGACCTTCTGAACAGACTCCTGGTATTATTGGGTTGTCTGCGCTCTGCTGCTACATATTCTTGGTGCGTTGGCCGGGAACGTGTGGTCGGTCAGAGGGTATATGGGGCAATATACCACGACTTTCCGCCTCTACAGGTTTGGTCCTGCCGGGATCGTGCCCTCCCGACGTGGGCTCGGCTCCCAGGCGCCACCGGTCCAGTTGCATCGGAGGGAGTTGGGCCAGACCTCGGCGGGTGCCGGACCCGGTCGGAGCCAACACCTCGAACCCGTGAGGGGAGTCCGAGGTCCAACTCATGCGCTTGCTCGGGAACGGGGACCGGATCCGGTGAGTATAGTTTTGATTTGGTATGTCTAGACAGATGAGTCAGAGCAGAACTGCTGCTTGAATTTTGAAACTTTGGAATTTGGTATTTGGTAAGAGAGCTTGATCACCTCTCAAGACGGTCCGACTAACCCCGCATGAGTATGCGTGGGGTAAAACTATCATCTTTTTGATTTTGATTTTGGAATTTGATATAGCCTAGTCAGCAGAGACAGGATTGGGCTGTTTTTTTGGGATACGTTGCTAGCATGATTGTGTGAATGAAGTGTGAATGAGAGGTCTGGCAGCACGGACCAAGTGAAGGCGGACTCCTGAGTAACGCATTTCCTGGCCGGGCGACCGCGTCCAGGTCGTAAAAAGGAGGAAGCGACCGTCGTCTTGTCTTGTTATTTGTTTCCCTTAAATGTTTCTAGGGCCGTGAGGACCCCTTACCCACGGTCCGCCCTCCTTTTCCCTTCTGTTTGTTGTTGCGCGCACACATCGATATGGGAGGGGCGGGGTCTACTAGGCACATTCCGTTAGAATGTATGATCAAGTATTTTAATAAAGGATATTCAGGAGATTATGGAGTAAAAATGACTGCTTCACGATTACAGCTTTTGTGTACTAGGGAGTGGCCCATCATAGACCCCATGTGGCCCCGAGATGGAACATTTAGCATAGGAATTGTTCGATCAGTTCATCAGAAGGTGCGAGCAGCGCACCCCGATCAGTACCCCTATATAGATTCTTGGTTAAGTATTTGTGAGAACCCACCCCCGTGGGCACAGCGCTGTTATGAAGAACAGTGCAGAATAATGTTAGCATTAACAGACCAGACCCAGAAGACAGGGACAGTCGAGAAACCTAGTCAGAAACCTGTCCTTGTAGATCCTGAGTCCCCGGGGGCTGTAACTAGACAGCCTCAAGCCCAGCACCCAGTGAAAGTACCTCCGCGTCCTGCGGTAGCACCGCGGCGACAGCGGGACCCATCCCCAGACCCAGACCCAGACCTAGAAGGGCAGATAGATGATCCCCCTCTTAACGAGGATACTGGCTCGCCTGAGACTGAAGAGAAGGATGAGTCAGAGCAAGAAGAAGAGAAAGTGTCCTCTCAGGGCGAGACTGATAGCATAACATCAGCCGTCAGTGCAAGCTCATCTGTAACAAGCGAAGCGCCCCAGACTAAGCGCACTGTGAGACAGAAAGCCCCTGTCAAGAAAGTTTCTATTAAGCTACAGAAAGCTTCTGTCAAGAAACTGATGCCACTACGGCAAGTCCCGGGAATGCCTGTGCGAGATGAGAATGACCAGATAGTAGCGGGACCCCTAAGTCTAGTATATGTGCCTTTTTCCACTACTGATTTGCTGAACTGGAAATTGCATTATGCTTCCTACACTGATAAGCCCCAAGAGTTAACAGAATTGATGCATACTATTATGGAAACTCACCAACCCACTTGGTCAGATTGCCGTCAGCTCCTGTCTACTTTATTTACTACTGAGGAGCGGACACGAATTAAGCGAGCAGCTATTGACTGGCTAGCAGACAATCCCCTGGCAGAGGGAGGGGAAGGAGCAGGAATAGACAATCGTGAAGCAGCTAAAAGAGAATTCCCTAATGAAGACCCCCAGTGGGATCCGAATACTGATAGAGGATCCAGAGCTCTATCACGGTTTCGCCAAGGCCTTATGCAAGGTCTGCGAAAGGGGGGTCAGAAAGCCATGAATCTCTCTAAAGTGACCGAAGTTAATCAGGGCATAGACGAAAGCCCAGCAGTATTCTATGAAAGATTGTCTGAAGCGTACAGGATGTATACTCCCTATGACCCAGATGCACCAGGAAGCCTATGCATGGTGAATGCTGCTTTTGTAAACCAGTCACAACCAGATATTAGACGTAAGCTACAGAAATTAGAAGGGTTTGCGGGCATGAATGCAACACAGTTACTGGAAGTCGCTCATAAAGTGTTTGTGAATCGTGATAATGAAAGACAGAAAGAAAGTGATCGAAGGATGAAGAAGAAAGCAGATTTTTTGGCTGCGGCCATAGTGGAACAGAAAAGGGGAGGTGTCCCTAGTCAAAGGAGCAGAGGAAGAGGGCAGGGCCGAGGAGATGACCGGCCCCCGTTAGGCGTGAACCAATGCGCTTATTGCAGGGAAGAAGGACATTGGAGAAGTGCATGCCCGCGACTCGAAGAGGCCTCTCAGGATGAAGGGGAACACGCCCCTTGGAGAGAAAGAGAGAGAGGCCGACCCCAGAACCACAGAGGAACCAATCGAGAACAATTTCAACGAGAACGAACGGAGGCCATACAGGGAGTGGCAGCCGCAACAGCCTATGATTTAGATGTAGCAGATTAGGACAGACTGGGCTCCGAATTCGCTTTAGGTCTCCAGGAGCCTATGGTCAGTATACAAATAGGAGACCAATTCATGGACTTTATGGTTGATACTGGAGCAGAACATTCTGTAGTAGATAAACAAATAGCCCCTTTTTCCACAAGAGCAGTCACCATTGTGGGAGCGACTGGTGCTAAAGCCACAAAGCCTTTTCTTCAAAACCGCATATGTAATTTAGGAGGACAACAAATAACGCACCAATTCCTTTACATGCCTGAGTGCCCGGTGCCATTACTGGGACGAGACATGCTAGCCAAGCTGCAGGCCCAAATATGTTTATGTTTATGTTTATGTTTATTAAAATTTGATATACCGCCCATCCAGAAAGATCAGAACGGTTTACAATATAAAATCACATAAAACACTCAAAAATAAAAACAATTAAAAACAGGTTTAAAACATAGCCAGAAAAAGAGAAGCGAAATACAATCTTAATAGGAGAGAGGGAATTAAAGAACACGACATAGACTGCAATAAATAGCTTATACAAAGGGGGAGGGAAGGTCAAAGGCAAGGGAGAAGAGGTGAGTTTTAAGGTTACATTTAAAGGTAAGATGGTGAGGTTCAAGTCGAAGGGAGGGAGGTAGGGAATTCCAGAGGGCAGGAGCTGTGAAATAGAAGGCTGAGGAACGGGTAGATTGGAGATGCGCCAGAGAAGGGGAAGGAAGAGTGAGGCGGTTGAGGTGGAATGATCGAGGTGTACGTCTAGGAGTGTGGTAAGTGAGGAGATCGGCCAGATATTGCGGGGGGTGCTAGCATGAAAAGCTCGATGGACCAAAGTTAACAATTTGTAATGGGAGCGGAACGGTAAGGGCAACCAGTGGAGACGGAAAAGAAGGGGTGAAACATGGTCACGAGAGGAAGAATGGGTAACGATGCGGGCAGCAGTATACTGAATACGTTGGAGACGGTGCAATTGGGACTTAGGGAGACCAAGAAAAAGAGAATTAGCGAAATCAACACGGGACATAACCAAAGAAAGAAGTAAGGTAGCAAGTGCAGGAGGAGTGAGAAAAGGACGAACAGCACGAATTTGACGTAAGAAGAAGAAAGATGTTTTGGCAACATGGGAAATGTGATCATGGAAAGAGAGGTGAGAGTCGAAAATAACCCCGAGGTAACGGAAAGAAGAAACCAGTGGAACAGGGGAACCCGAAAAAGAAGGGGCTAGGGAGGGAAGAGAACCATTACGAGAGAACCAGATAGCTGAGGTTTTTGCAAGATTAAGATGTAGACAGTTTTGTGATAACCAGTTAGCGACCATGGTGAGACAGGAATTGAGTGGAGAAAGATCAGGATGAGATTGGGAAGTGTGGTGAAGAAGGACAATATCGTCAGCATAGTAGAAAGCACTAATCCCGGTTTGTTGGATCTGAAGGGTGAGAGGGGCAAGAAAAAGATTAAAAAGGAGAGGGGCAAGTACAGAACCCTGTGGAACACCACATAACAGAGGGAAAGGATCAGAGGGAGGGGCGGAGGAGGAAGAGGAAAGAACTGAACAGGAACGCGAAGAGAGAAAAGAATGAAACCAGTGAAGAACCGTGTGACAGAGGCCTGCCTCTTGGAGACGGAGGAGAAGGAGGGAGTGATCAACAAGGTCAAAAGCAGCCGATAAATCAAGTGCGACCGCCACCGAGATATCACCACGATCGTGTGCTACGTGAAGAGCGTTAGTGAAAGCGAGAAGAATAGTTTTCACACTGTGACCCTGACGAAATCCAGATTGACGCGGGTGAAGGAAATTGATATTGTCCAGGTGGTGAGAAAGCTGAGCGAAGACAAATTTTTCCAAGAGCTTAGAGACGAAAGGAAGATTTGAAACGGGCGATAGTGTGAAGGAATCATAGGGTCAAGAGAGGTTATTTTGAGGATGGGGCGAATTAGTGCGTGTTTCCAGGAGCGGGGGAAGATTCCTGAAGTGAGACTAGAGTTGAGCATAGAGAGGAGAGGAGGAAGAAGCCCCAAAGATGGATCCAATAACCAAGTGGAAGGAATCGGGTCCAGGGAGCAAAAAGTCTTATTAGAGGAGGAGATTAGTTGATGGAGTTCAGCTGAGGTTATTAAAGAGAAAGAAAACCAGGTGTGAGAGTGAGTAAGAGACAGCGGGGGGGAAACAATGGGGGGTGGGTAGAGAATAGGTGGGGGACAGGATGGAAGGGAGGCTCTAAGATTGATGATCTTATCACTAAAAAAGGTAGCAAGGAGTGAGGGGGAGGGAGATGGATGGAGAGGAGGGGTAGAAGTGGAAGGGAGAAGGGAGGTAAGTGAGCGGAGCGTATTATAAAGGTGTCGAGTCTGATTTGGGGCATTGGAGATGGCAGTAGAGAAAAAATCCTTTTTGGCCGAATGTACCTGAGAATGATAGTACGAGCAGAGAGCCTTAAACGAAGAGAGAGTAGACGGGGAAGGAACCTTACGCCACTGTCGTTCGGCTCTACGAAGCTGGGAGCGGAGCAATCTGAGACCAGGGTGGTACCAGGGTTGGGAGGGACGGCGTGTTGGGGGGCAAGGTCGAAGAGGGGCCAAAGCATCGAGAGCTTCAGATAAAGCAGAGGACCAGTGGGTGGCCTGGGAATTAGGAGAAAGGGAAGGAAAATCAGGAGGGAAAAGGCGGGGTGCAGAGGGAAACAGTTGGATGGTAGAAGGAGTAATACGACGAGAGAAACGTTGGGGGGGAGGGGACCCCGGAATGGATGACTGAAGTTCAGAAAAGGAACATGAGAAGAATAAACAATAGTGATCCGACCAGGGGAGAGTGAGAGAGGATATGGTAGAGAGAACAAAGGCAGGGGAGGGGGGAGTGAGGATGAGATCAAGAGTGTGGCCTGCTATGTGAGTAGGACAGGAGACATGTTGGGTGAGTGAGAGAGACAAAGATGTGATCCCTGGAGGAGGCAGGGGAATCGAGGTGGAGGTTAAAATCCCCGGCAATAAGAAGCTGGGGAAAAGCAAGGGTTAAATCGGAGATGGTGAGGATTAAAGAATCCCAGAGATCAGAACATATGGTCGGAGGGGAGTAGACGAGGAGGAGGTGCAGTGGGGAGGGAAGATGAAAATGGAGAAGTAGTGCTTCAGGGTAATGAAGCAGAGGGGAAAAAACTTGAGTGAAAGGGAGAGTAGGGTGCAGGATGGCAGCCACCTTTACCGAGAAAGAAGAAATGCAAATGACAGTAAATTCAAAACCTGCTGGACTGATGGTGCTTACTGTTCCTTGAGAAGAAGAATGGAGATATTATAGTACCGAGCCAATCCATGATACCTATTTCGAACCTACTCTGAAAAGCATTGATGCCCCTCCTGGAGTATGGGCAGAGGGCAATCCACCAGGCCTGGCCAAACATATAGCTCCAGTAATTGTGAATCTCAAGCCTAGTGCAGAACCAGTACATGTCAAGCAATACCCACTTCCAAGAGCAGCAATTGAAGGCATCCACCGCCACTTGTTGAGACTACTGGAGTATGGCCTACTTAAAGTTTGTCAGTCACCATGGAACTCTCCTCTCTTGCCAGTAAAGAAGCCTGGGACAGGTGATTACCTCCCAGTGCAAGACCTAAGGAGAGTGAATGAAGCAGTTGAGACCATACATCCAGTTGTGCCGAATCCCTACACACTCCTAGGACTGATTCCTGCTGAAGCTACTCACTTCACTGTTTTGGACTTGAAAGATGCATTCTTTTGCATAAGATTAGCCCCAATTAGCCAATTGCTGTTTGCCTTTGAATGGCAGGACCCTGTCTCAGGGAGACGGGGCCAACTCACTTGGACACGATTGCCTCAAGGATTCAAGAACTCACCTACCATTTTCAGTGCTGCACTAAACCAGGATCTTTCAAGCTACCCAGTGGCCCCTGAAAGAAGAGTACTCCTCCAATATGTAGATGACCTACTGGTAGCTGCCACATCGGAAAGTGAATGTATACAAGCCACTACTGACCTCTTGCAACTATTGTATGAAGCTGGATACAAAGTTTCCAGAGCAAAAGCACAGCTATGCCAAAAAGAAGTAAAATACTTGGGCTTTCGCTTGACAAAAGGAAGCCGACAAGTGGGACAAGAAAGAAAAGAGGCCGTGTGCAGTATCCCAACCCCAACTACCAGAAAGCAAGTCAGAGCTTTTCTGGGAGCAGCAGGGTACTACCAGATATGGATACCTAACTTTGCTCAGATTGCTAAACCACTATATGAAGCCACCAAGGGAGAAGAAAAGTCGCCATTAGAGTGGGGACCTGAGCAAGACGCAGCTTTCAAGACCCTGAAGGAAGAATTGATGTCATCACCAGCACTCGGATTACCAGATGTTCACAAGCCCTTCCACCTATTTGTGCATGAGATGCACGGGAACGCTCTAGGCATGTTGACTCAGAAATTAGGACATTGGGAGCGACCAGTAGCATACCTATCGAAACAATTGGACACTGTAGCCAAAGGATGGCCACCATGTTTGAGAGCAGTTGCAGCTACAGCATTATTACTGAGTGAAGCAGACAAACTCACCTTAGGACAGAATCTACGCGTCACAGTACCACATGCGGTACTTGCCCTTATGGAACAAAAAGCAAATCATTGGCTCACCAATTCTCGAATGCTGAAATACCAAAGCATGCTATGTGAAAATCCACAAATACAACTAGAAGTGAGCCATGCCTTGAACCCAGCCACGCTGATACCAGTCAGCGAAGACCCTCCAGAGCATGACTGTATAGAAGTCATGGATACAGTATTCTCAAGTCGACCTGATCTAACAGACGTGCCCCTAGAGAATCCTGATCAGACCTATTTTGTGGATGGAAGCAGCCTCATCATTAATGGACGACACTGTGCCGGGTATGCAGTAGTCACCCGGGAGAAAGTCATTGAATCATCAGCTCTTGCATCAGGCACATCAGCCCAGAAAGCAGAATTGATAGCACTCACCAGAGCACTAGTATTGGGTGCGGGACTTCTGCTGAACGTATACACGGATTCAAAATATGCCTTCACCACTTTGCATGCACATGGGGCTCTCTACAAAGAACGAGGGCTCATTACGTCGGGAGGCAAATCAATCAAATATGGCCCAGAAATATTGATGTTACTAGACGCAGTATGGGCCCCTACCCGTGTGGCTGTCATACACTGTCGAGGACACCAAGCGGGAAAAGGAGAAATTGCCCAAGGAAACAGATTTGCTGATGCTTCAGCACGTAAAGCAGCCATGACAGGCCAAATTTCACCACAAGCCATGCCAATACAAGCAGCATTGTTTCCAGTACCCCTTAATTTATGGACACCACGATATACCACCAAAGAATTGGATTACTACTGTAATAAAGAAGAGGGAGTACTGAAAGATGGATGGATTGAGCTGCCACCACCCGAGGGCAGTCAACTCCCAGGACGAATAGTGATCCCTGAATCATTGGGACCAGCCTTTGTCAAGGCCTTTCATCAAGCCACACATTATGGGAAGAGTGCTATGGAGAAAGCACTTAAACCACATTTTTGTATCGCTTTATTGGGAGCCCTGTCAGCCTCAGTAGCCCGCCAGTGTCTAATTTGTGCCAAGAATAATGCCAAACAGGGTCCCACGCCACCACCACGAGTTCAGTCGGGAGGTGTAACCCCCATGCACCACCTGCAAGTAGACTTTACTGAAATGCCAAAAGCCAATGGATACCGTTACTTGTTAGTATTAGTTTGTACCTTCTCTGGGTGGGTGGAAGCCTTCCCCACCAGGACTGAAAAAGCCCGAGAAGTTACTAAAGTTTTGTTGAGAGAAATTATCCCCAGATTTGGGATTCCAGCAGTAATAGGGTCAGACAATGGGCCCTCATTTGTATCTCAGATTACCCAGCAGTTAGCAAGTGCCTTACAGATACAATGGAAGTTACACACTGCATACAGACCCCAAAGTTCAGGGAAAGTTGAGCGAATGAATAGAACTTTGAAATCTCAGATGTCCAAGCTATGTCAGGAGACCCACCTAAAGTGGCCCCAGGTTCTCCCAATAGCCTTACTTAGAATACGCTCAGCTCCTGTGAAGTCATCAGGATTTTCTCCTTTTGAAGTTATGTATGGCAAACCTCCACCAATAGTGCAGGGTGTAAAAGGTAGTTTGCCACAGATTGGTTCAGAAATAACTAGACAAGAACTCCTAGCTCTTAGTTCTGTTCTGCAGACTCTCCATGTGTGGATACAGGACCAGTTGCCTATCAATTTGACGGAACCCCTGCATCCCTACAAGCCTGGTACCTCGGTGTGGATCAAAGATTGGAAGAAGACACCGCTGTAACCGCATTGGAAGGGGCCATACACCGTCATCCTGTCTACCCCAACTGCAGTAAAGGTAGCAGAAATCGATTCCTGGATTCATCATAGCAGAGTCAAGCCAGCAGCAGTTCCAGATCAGGACCAGTGGACAGCAGAGCCACACCCTGACGTCCCTTTGTGTCTTACCCTACAGAGGTAGCCAGCAACCTAGAACTCCTCGGGGACACTCATGAACTACAGTGTCCTACAGTAGACAAGTCTTTCGAAGAGGATCGCTGTTTCTAATACAGCAAAGACATTTGTTTTCTTCATCAAATCTTCCATAAACCTTTGTCAGGCCAACTACAATTGGTAAGTTAGCATCACAGCGGGACATTTGAGGATCTTCAATCAACATTGACACCCGTTGAATTGCTTCATTAGCAAACGGGTCAGCATTGTGCCAAAAAGAAGAGGACGTCGAGGTCAAGATTTTCCGGCGGAGATCCAGAAGAACTACAATCAACATGCATCTTTATTTCTATTTTGTTCTGGTTGCTTGCCTGGGGCGCTTTGAACTTGCTCATGCTTTGCCCCCATGCACTGCCTGCATTACTTCTACTCGAACTGGAATGAAAGTGACTCAGACTTTGCTTTATCACTCTTACTATACCTGTACTGGTACAGTAAGTCGGTGTATATACAACACCACTGAACTGAATGTTTGTACTAAGGGAAATACTAAAGTTTGTTTTAACCCACATCAGAACCCATCCTATTATACTCTAGAAATACGATGGGATGATGCAGATGGAGCTGTACTTAATGCCACACCCCCACTCACTGACCCTACAAAGAGTGCTGCTTTGTATTTTGATGCTTGCGATGCTATAAATAGGGATGGTCGGTCTCATTGTGCTAACTGGGAAAAAGCATACTATAATGATCATAAATATATGTGTCCAGAAGGAACCACCGGGTGGGGGGCATGTACAGGCAAACGAGTTTTAGCAAATGAATATAGCACAGCACCAGTTCAATACTACTATTGCCCAAAGTGGGAATATGTGTTTTATGCTACATGGAAGACTGGTATGGTAGAGAATACCAGGGATAATCGAATGGCAGCCTTACTCAAGTCCTCTCTGACGAATCCAGAAAAATGTAAGAAGGGTGCCTGTAACCCATTAGAACTACATGTAATGAATCCCAGTGCATGGAAACAAGGGTATAAATTTGGATTACGCATTGCAGGCTCTGGATCAG
The DNA here is from genome assembly GCA_033557465.1 of Ichthyophis bannanicus. Classification (NCBI taxonomy): domain Eukaryota; kingdom Metazoa; phylum Chordata; class Amphibia; order Gymnophiona; family Ichthyophiidae; genus Ichthyophis; species Ichthyophis bannanicus. Next base: position 521,721,427 of record CM066032.1, on the reverse strand, counting down.
ATCCAGGGACCATTGTATATATTAGACTAAATACCCAAGCCCATCGATCATCAAGGTACCATATACATAACACTTTCTATGAGACCATGCATATAAACAAGTTTGATATCCCTCACCCTTCTCAGAATTTGTTCTTAGAGTTGGCTGGAGCTGTGGTCTCCAGTCTCCATATTTCAGATTGTTACTTTTGTGGTGGAACCAGAATGGGTGATCAGTGGCCTTGGGAGGCCCAAGAACTGAATTACTCAATAACCTACAATCAGACAGAGCTGCACAAGAATACCAGTGAATGGGTATTAGCACACCCAATAGTTGGACGTCTGTGTTACGCTCGAACTTGACCCCAGTTTACCTCGAAGGTAGGACAGCTCGTCTGTCTTAGCCAGAAGTTCTATAATGACACCACAAAACAGACATCCTGGTGGTCAGGAGTTTATGAATCTGAACCCACCAATCCATTAGCGAGATTTCCTGAGCTTGCCCCTCTATGGACTGATCTTGCCCAACCTCATGTCTGGCAAGCCCCACCTGGCCTATATTGGATTTGTGGAACCCGAGCATATGCTTAACTCCCTATTCATTGGGGAGGGGCGTGTGTCTTAGGGACTATCCGACCCTCTTTCTTTCTATTGCCCACAGAACATGGAGAACAACTAGGCTACCCAGTCTATTCAAAGAGACAGAAGAGAGCAGCTCTACAGATAGGCAAGTGGGAGAAATGGAATGGTGAGGATTGGCCACCCGAGCGAATCATTGCCTATTATGGACCTGCCACTTGGGAGCAAGATGGCATGTGGGGATATCGTACCCCAATTTATATGTTGAATAGAATTATACGCTTACAGGCAGTAGTTGAACTTATTACTAATGAAACCAGTCAAGCACTTACACTTCTAGCCAGACAAAGCACACAAATGCGCACTGCAATATATCAGAATCGCTTGGCACTAGATTACTTATTAGCTGCTGAAGGAGGAGTCTGTGGTAAGCTGAATCTCACAAATTGTTGCTTGAAGATAGATGATAAGGGTCAGGTAGTTGAAGAAATTGCTGAAAACATGCGAAAGCAAGCTTATGTGCCAGTACAGACCTGGCATAGTCTTAAGATACTCAATTGGTTTGCATCTATCTTCTCTGGTCTAGGAGGACTTACTACTTTCGCTATGCTGATATTGCTCTTTCTAGCATTGTTTCTACTCTTACCATGTATAATCCCATGTTGTATGCGCTCTATTAATAGTGTTATTGAGAATACAGTGGAGCGGAAAACCGCAACTAAGATTTTAGCCTTATGGCACCCTAATCCTGTTACATATGGTCGAAACCCGACCCCAGTGTAATTGAGTGATTTAACTCTCACACCTTATTGGTATTAGGGTGAGATTAATCAAAGGGGGGAATGTGGTAGGCGAAGGCCTATGATCCATGGTGTCTGAAATAGGCAGGCAGGCCTAAGCAGCTTGACCTGTGAATGAAGCCTGTGGAGAGGCCCAAAGGAATTACACACTCCCCTAAATGCTGCTACCATAGAATCGAAACTTAACTGAGCACAATTAAGTATAGCTAAGCAGAATCGAAACTTAGAGAATATAGAAAAACAAGTTTTAATTGGTATTGATAAGATGTGTGAAGCTTCTATGGAATTAATTAACTCTGTTGAAAGAAAGGTTACAGTGCCCTGCTTCCCCACATATTCTAGCTGGTTAGCGACCTTGGAGGAGAAATGTATCAAAGTTGGAAGAACTGACCATTGTAATTGGGACTGTAAGGGGGAGAAACAGGTGCTGAGCCCAGTCAAAGGTCCTCATTGGATGGCTACGTAACGGTACCGGGACCAATAGAAGGGGTAAGAAGGGTTACCGGGACCAATGAAAAGTTTGACTATGTCTAGAATGGGAACGAACAGTATAAAAGTTGTTGTTTTGCTAGAAACCATTGCTCAGCCATTTTGAATGTGATTCTGCTTGAGTCTTGTGCACAAATAAATGATTTGGACCTTCTGAACAGACTCCTGGTATTATTGGGTTGTCTGCGCTCTGCTGCTACAACACCACTGCGGTAATAGCCTGTTAGCTGCATTATGAGAAATATTTCCCTTCCAGTCAAAGCATGAGTGGGGATTAGCTCATATACGGACAGGAAGAGAGACTTAAAAAGAAAACAGGCCAGAATCTCTGATTCTCATTTCCTAGTCCTTTCCACCCTAAAAAAAATGCCCTGTGGCCCAGTGGATCCTAGGCCATTCCAAATTTCCCCTATACTCCCAACTTCCTCATGGACATTCCTGGTCCCCTTCTCATTCCCCCTGATATTCCCGATTGTCCCCTCTTACCCACATGACACTCCTAATCCCTTCACCCTTACCCAACACTCCCAATCCAATGGCCTGTTCCCCCTGGCACTCCTGAAATTCTGATTCCCCTTCCCCAACCTCCTGACACTACTGATTCCCTCTCTCCTTCCCCTGACATTCCAAATCCCCCTGCCTGAATCACCCTACATCTGATCGTCTGCCCTGCTCCCCCTGACACTTCCAACTGCTCGGACCCAGCTTCCCTCAGGGATATCTGGGCCAGGATACCCCTTCCAAGGCTACCCCTCTATCAGAGAGCCTCTAACTTGACCCCCCCAGGCCATCTCTGGAGTTGGGAGACAGGAGCAATACTCACTCACTCATGCCTCTGTGCCATCATCTTGGAAAATGGCAGTGCCTGATTCCATGTGGTGTGTCAGACTGCACTGCACAGAGTCAATCTGCCAAATAAGGCAATAATTCCCTTATTTGGTAGATATTGTCTTTCATGGTGCATCATGACCCATGAGGTCAAGCACTGTCATTTTCCAAGATGGTGGGACAGAAGCAGGAGCAAGTGGGCATTGCTTCAGGTGAGCAAGGGGTGTTTTAGGGGGCATCAGGGGAGTCCATTTAGGACACCAGGGTCTTTTTCTGGGATTAGAGAAGGAAGTGGGAAGTTCAGGAGGGCCACTCGGGCTACCAGAGACTTTTATTTTATTACATTTCTTCATATATCGTCTTTCAGGTTAGCAGCAAAGTGGTTTACAATGGCATCTATGGGCTGGGGGGTTGGTAATCCAGAGGCTACTTAGTCCATAAGGATTTTTTTTGTGAAGATGGGAGAGAGTCACAGAGTCTAGGTCCCACCAGGGATCTTGAGTCTGCCCATATCTTCCTCGGACCACTAAAGGGAACAAAGAGATGGTCCAATCTGTGGAAGGAATTGGTAAATTCCAAGTATCCGAGTAACACCCTCCTCATATCCAGAAGCAGAAAGGAGTCCAATTGAAGAGCCTCCCCTGAAGAGGAGAGCGGAATGACCACCTAGATTGAGGTGGAAAGGAGACAGTATCTTCAGAAGAAAGGGTAGCGACAAGTGAAGTTCCAACAAACACATGGAAGATGCTATAGCCACTGGAAAAAACACCTTAAGGGTCAAATCCTTGAAAGAGGTCTTACAAATGGGTTCAAAAGCAGGTCTTTTCAACATCTTTAATATCAGAGATAGGTTCCACCAGACACCGTGGTAGAAATATTTTTGTTACATATCCCATGTTTAGGGGATAATATGAGATCTAGTGGATTTCCTCTTGAGTGCGTTGAAGTATCAGTGTTTTGCATATAGCCAATGTCTTTCATTGCCTGGAGGAATGATGTGCTTTGTGCATTAGGTATTGATGGGAAGTTGACGTCTCCTAATATGATATGTTCTTTACCAGTTGGGGTCTCAGAGCATGTGGTTTCAATTATATTGGCTAATGCGCTGGTGTCGGAGGATGGGGATCTATATATTAGTGTAATTGCAAGTCTTCTTGTTTGAATCATTAACATGTCTAATCCTTCAGCCCTAGTAGAGGTGATTTGTTGTGTTTCCAGAGCAACTTTGCATAGAATGATTACTCCTCCTCCTTTCTTATTGTGTCTTGAGCAATAGTGTATACTGTATTCTGGTGTTTTTATTTGATTAAGGAGTACCGAGTGTGTCGTAGAGCCAGGTTTCAGTAATGCAAATAATGTCAGGTTTAGAGTCATTCATGAGGTCTTGTACAATGGGGATTTTGTTCCCTAGAAATCTTGCATCTATTAGATACTATTTTAGGAGCTTTGCGTGTTCTTTTTTGTATGGTTTGAGGTTGCATTGGTGTGGTTGGGGTTTTATGTAGATGAGCCGTGGAGCCCGGTGCATTAGGAGAGAAAGGAATTGGTTGTTACTGTCTCCCTTTGTTTGATTTGGCAGGGGATTATTAGGATAAAGTGTTGGTATTGATATTGGGAGAGAGACTGGATTGTTGAAGATGCAGATTAGCGCTGTTAGGATGATGATGACTTTTGTTCTTTGTTCCATGGTTGGGGGGGGGGGGGTATGATTATGTGGTGAACTGGGAGGAGGGGGAGAATTTAGGCACTGTTCTGGGCGAAATATCAGGAAGGCACCTTAATAGCAGTTTGGAGTTTTCTTGTTGTTGGTGTTAAATGTGGTCTTGTCGCAGAGAGGTACTTTCTTTACGAAGCTGTTCATTTGGGTTTTGCTTAAGGAGCTGTTTGTTCATGTGGTGGAGTTTCTATGCATTCTCGGTGGGTCTTTACAGGAGGAGTTATCCTTGCTGGGTGTTGGAAGGGTTCCTACTGCTGTATGTAATCCCATGCCATAGGGCCCTCAGGCATGGGCCTGCCAGGCGCAGGCACGCCCGATGGCACCTTGAATTTAAATGAGTCCTGAAGCCCCTGATTGGGCTGGAACTGGAGAGCGGGGAGGCGTCTGACTTCTCGCTATACCCCGATCGGGGGAGCACTGAGGTGATTGGCAGTGTTGCTGTTCCTTGCTGTGCATCCGATGGTGCCTTGAATTTAAATGAGTCCTGAAGCCCTTGATTGGGCTGGAGCTGGAAAGCGGGGAGGCGACTGACTTCCCACTCTCTCGCTCATCCCCAATTGGGAGAGCGCCGAGATGATCGGCAGATCTCTCCTCAGCCTTTGATCTCGTTGACCATGTCACCCTTCTTTCACGTCTTTATGACTGGGGCTCATGGGTCTGTTTTCCGCTGGTTTCACTCATTTCTCTCCTCAGTTCTTTTTCAGTTCTCTCTGGCAATTCCTCTTCATCACTTATACCCCTCCCTTATGGTATTCCCTAGGGATCAGTATTAGCTCCACTACTTTTCAACATCTTTCTTGTCCCCCTCATACTCCTCATACAGCAACATCATTTTGGCATATTATTACACTGATGACATTATTCTCCTGATCTGCCCCGATCTTATGTTTCTTAACTCCTCCCTTTAATAGGTGGCTTCTTGGCTATCCTCTAACTTTCTGACCTTAACCTGACCAAGACTGCTGCTATGTATCTGGTTTACTGTAGGTGACTCTCTTCCCTCATTGGCTCCTATGCTCCTTGGCACCATCCTGCTGGTCTCCTCCCCCTGATATTTACGTGTTACCCTCGATTCCTCTCTCTTTTCGAAATCACCCATCACATCTCATCCAATGTTCATTCTATTCCCTCAGGCAAATCCGGGCCATCTGCTCGTTCTTGACCCCTGCAACTTTGACCACCCTCTTCCTTTCCCTTGTCATCTCCAGAATCAATTATTGTAATGTGGTGCTTGTATGTCTTCCCCAGTATCAGTTAAATCGTCTCCAGCTTCTACAGAATACAGCTGCCCAGATGATCTCACACGCTTTCCACACTGATCACATCACCCCACTCCTCATACAATTTCACTGGCTCACCCTCAGGTTTCAGATACATTATAAGCTGTTCACTATGGTTCATAAAGTCCGGTATACTGGCACCCCCATATACCTGTCCGACCTCATCCATCTTAACCTCCCCCTCTAAAATCAGTGCATATCCCCCTCCACCTGTAACTCTCCCCAATCCAAGCCTAGTAAACCCACTTCTCCAGCATCTCCACCCTATCCTAATTGTTACCCTAAAGTCAATTTACCTTATGAATCTATTTAATGTACATAAATTAACTGGGTTTAAGTTATAATGTTCACTCCCTAATGTTCTCTGTAATAAACTGATTTTAACTGTAAACCGCTTTAATAATTTGAAAAGCGGTATATAAGAACCTTTAAATAAATAAATCAATAAGTGTCATACTGCCTTACAGATGACCTTTTGCTCCCTTACTGTATCTTTACTGCAGTCCTGAGCTGGTGTACAGATTCAGCATTAAGGAAAGGGTGAAAAATGATGCTAAGCTTCAGAACAGTTTTTTACATCGGAAGCAATTTCATATTCAGCAGTTTGCCTATGAATTGCATGCCCACTGCAGTGTTTTTACTCAAGATTTTCCTGTACTAGAAGTACTTCGGCATCAGGAGCAGGACTAGTGGAGGAAAATATTGGGTAAACAGCTGCTCTAAAGCACAGGGCAGTTTATTGCCTCAGCTGTTAGTGGTGTCAGATTATGCCTGTAAGGCCATGTCTTGGTTTTCTTCAGTCTTGAAAGAACAATAGCTTGGATCTTCCTCCTTCCTTCTCCTCAGCTGGCTGGCTCATCTGAGAAGAGTAAGGGGCATATCAATGACTTCCTGATAAGCCCCTTTTCCCACCAGTAGACTCAGGTACACTAACATGGTGGCCATATTAGAGTCACTGAGTCCATGATTATCTTTTTTCTAGATTATATGACTCATTAATAGTTCAAAAATAGATAATTATTCTAATATAAAAAAGGAGAGAATTTATTGATAATATATACTGATTTCTCTGAAGAAGTGTTATTAAACATATACACACATATGTACATGCAAAAATCCATTTTGAATCCTGAAATGTTCACAGTTTTAGCAACTATTTTATTTCACTTCAACTAGTTGCTAGCTAAGCTTACCATATGCTGCTTTAAACAATAGGTGCCAAATTATATTTACATGGTTCTTGAAAACAATGTTGTGACATTTGGTACCTCACATTTTTCCAGAACCTTGTCTTTGGTGAGAAGGCACGCTTCGTGAAGCCTCCTTTCCATCTGATGGTGCCTTGCTTGTGTTGGATATATTTAAGAGATTCTGGCATATTTGTAAAGTCCACTACTTTTTCCAATTCGATAAGAATAATTTTTATTTTATTGTGTATTAAAGCATTGTAGAGCCCAATGTATTGCTCAAACAGAGTTTGACCTTTTCCATCTTCATAGGCCATGGAAGTGAGAATAATTATCAGTGTTCGGCTTTTTTGAATAACGTCTTCCACAACATCAGCTACCGCTGCAAAAATATAATACAAATTATGTAAACAGTGGACTCTACATATAGCAGTATGCATGCAGGTTTGATATGCATCTGTACTTGTCTAGCACATACAGAACCAGTCATCCCTCAGATGTGAGGAATAAGTGACATCCCTTAGCATTCATGTAAGAGTTGGTTCAGCCAGATTTACAAGTTCCTCATTTCAGACAATTTCAGCTTTGTCCTACATAAATTTATTTATTTATTTATTACTTTTATATACCGCGCTCTTTAAAATCAGTGCGGTTTACAGGTAACATTTGTGCATATCGATATATCAGATATGCCTTTACAGAAAACAGGGATACAACTTGGATTTCAACTTGGGTAACTATTTACAATATCTACAATTCTGTACAACATAGCTACGAAATGTTTTGTGGGTCATGGGTCATAAATCATGAAAGCTTGCCAGAGAAACAGAGTGCATTGCCGAAATATTCATCCCCTCTGTGTTTGTCCTGTTCTGTCACAGTACAACCTGGAATTAAAATGGCGTTTTGGGTGTTAGCACCATGTGATATACACAACATGCCTATGACTTTGAAGGTGCAAAATATCCTTTATTGTGACAAAAACAATTAAGACAAAAAAAACCCCTGAAAGCAGGAATGTGCATATGTATTCACCCCCAAAAGGCAATATGTTGTAGAGACCTTTTGCTGCAATTACAGTTGCAAGTCTCTTGGGCTATGTCGCTATTGGCTTAGCACATCTAGAAAACTGGGATTTTCACCCATTCCTTAAGACAAAACTGCTCCAACTCCTTCAAGTTAGATGGGTTGCATTGGTGTACAGCAATCTTCAAGTAATGCCACAGATTCTCAATTGGATTCAGGTCTGGGCTTTGACTAGGCCATTCCAAGACATTTAAATGTTTCCCTTTAAACCGACTTTAGGAGTATGTTTAGGGTCATTGTCCTACTGGAAGTTGAACCTTTGTCCCAGTCTCAAACCTCTGGCAGACTGAAACACGTTTTTCTCAAGAATTGCCCTGTATTTACAGCGAGGGGAAGGATTTGATTCCTCCTTCTTTTGCGGATTGCTCCAACAAAAAGTTAGAAAGGGCTTTTCTTGATCACGTTGGGGTTTTTCTGAATTAGTTTCTTTACCCTGAATTAGTATTCATGTTTTCTACCGCTGCCACTGCAGGGGTAGAAGCAGCGGTAATGGGGGTGGACAAGCAGCAGGGGAATGGCAGGATAGAGGGGCCTGCCTAGGGCACCTCCAATCCTTGCACCAGCCCTGGAAGGAGGGACAGATACAAAGACATGATAATTTTACAAGTCCAATTTTTCAATAGGAAAGGAGACTAAAAATAGAAACACAGAAACATGATGGCAGAAGAAGACCACATGGCCTATCTAGTCTGTCCTTCCATATCAACAACTACAACAGTCCCCTTTTTTCCTTTAGACATCCTCTGTGTTTGTCCCATGCTTCTTTGAATTCTCTACCACCTCCACTGGGAGACTATTGCATGAATCCACCACTCTTTCCGTAAAGAAATATTTCCACATATTACTCCTGAGTCTATCCTCTTTCACCCTCATCCTATGTCCCCTTGTATTAGAGTTTGATTTCAATTGAAAGAGGCTCTCGTACTGTGCATTTATGCCACGGAGGTATTTAAACCTCTCTATCATATCTCTTCTATCCTGCCTTTCCTCTAGTCTAACATATACATATTAAGTCTGTCCTCATATGCTTTATAACGAAGACCACTGACCATTTTAGTAGTCACCCTCCGTATTGACTCCAACTCGTTTATATCCTTTTAAAGGTGTTGTCTCCAGAATTGCACACAATACAAGGCACTATCACCTCCTTTTTTCTGCTGGCTATTCCTCTCCCTATTTATTTTATTTATTTAACTGTTCTTTTATACTGCTTCTCACCGGGGCAAAGTGGTGTACATTTTAATCCACAAACAAATTGTTACAGTAAACAATAGGAAGTTATGTACATGAGTTAGAACATATATACATGCACCCAAGCATTCTTCTGGCTTTCACTGTCACCTTTTCTACCTGTTAAACTACTTTAAGATCATTAGAAACAATCACAACGGGTCCCGCTCTTCTTTAGTGGACAGAAGTACTTTTCCCCGTACACTATACCACTCTCTTGAATTTTTGCAGCCCAAGTGCGTGACCCTGCATTTTCTAGCATTACATCTCAGCTGCCAAATTCTTGACCATTCTTCAAGCTTAGCTAGATCCCTTATCATGTTATGTTCTCCTTCCTGGCTAGCTACTCTACTGCAGATTTTGGTATCATTCGCAAAGAGACAAACCTTACCCGACAGCCCTTCCACAATATTACTAACAAAGATGTTAAAAACAATCGGACCAAAGACAAATCCCTGTGGCACACAACTAGTAACTTCCTTTTCCTCAGAGTGAGCTCCGTTTACCTGTACCCTTTGCAACCTCCCACTCAACTGATTTCTAACCCAGTCACTTTAAGGACCATCCCTAGTATGCTCAGTTTATTTATAAGTCACCTGTGCAGATCTGTGTCAAAGACTCAATCCAAGTCCCTGGTTGCCCAATCAAAGAAATCAATAAGATTTGTCTGACAAGACCTGCCTCTTGTAAACCCATGCTGCCTCAGATCCTGCAATCCATTGGACTCCAGAAACCTCACTATTCTCTCTTTTAGCAGTGTTTCCAATAATTTACTCACCACAGAGATTACGTAGACTAACTGAACTATAGTTTTCAACTTCATCCTTACTTCTGCTTTTGTGTAAAGAGACCACATGTACCTTTCTCCAGTCCTCTGCGACCACTCCCAACTCCAAAGAAGCATTGAAAAGGTCAGTAAGTGGAGCTGCTAGAATGTCCCCAAGTTCCTTCAGCATTCTCAGATGTATCCCATCCTGTCCCATTCCTTTCTCTACTTTTAGTTTAGCTAGTTCCTTATGAATACAGTCTTCTAAAAATGTTTGATGAGATAAGATGATGAGGCGGCTGATTTTCCTGGCAGCTATACCAATGTGAAGCATAAGCTCCTGGTAGGATGTATCTTTGCTGAATTTTGTCACCTTGTTTTGATTATGATTTTTAATTACTAGCTTTCACTACACACAGTTGCTCAAAAATTTGATCAGTGGAAATTTTTGTATATGGGCTGCAAATTCTACACATCAATTCTTGGAGAGAACACTAGTTGCCTAATTTAAACTTTCCATCCTTTTGTTCGAGGCATTTTGAGATTCAAATTCAGCAAGAGATTTACCCTCATAAGGTCAAAATCTGATGGACGTTCCCTCCCGCAGGTTGCATGTAAGGCAACTATACAAGACAGAACTTGCTCTATCCTAGGTCGTCATTTGTGGAATATCCTAACCATTGAATTGAGGCTGATGTCCGATGTAAAGGACTTCCAGGAAAAAACTAAAAATCTGTTTATTTGCTAGCTACTATCTTACTTAGGGGCCCTTTTATTAAAGTGTGTCAAGTTTTTGCAGTTACAGCATGTTTTGAGTAAAACTTAACCTGTGGTAAGTGCAAACGTCATGTGGTAAAAGTCAGGGGTTTGCCCAGCATGTTCCCTGCAGTTACTGCACTGAAAGGTTCGTTACTACGCATCAAATTCATTCACAATTACTGCAGGCACACTACTGAGGTGACATTATGTGCACTGCAAGTATAATGTTCTAACCACAATATGCAATCCATGCCCACTCTCTGCTCATAATATGCCCATTCTCTGACCTGTCGCATGATGAACAATTAGCATGGGAATTAGTGCAGAGTAACTGTCATACCACCGTGCTAACAGTTACCACGTATTGAAACGCACGTTAACCACGTAGCGCATTTTAGTAAAAGGGCCCCCATAAAAATGTAATTGTAAACTTTTGCTGAAAATAGTTAATACTTTGTGTTTATTTTATATGTAATGTATATAAAAATTGTGTGGTGTTTGTATGTATGATATCAGTGTTTTAATGGAAGCCAAAGAAAATCTGAGGTCTGCAGCATAGAAGAATATTTAATAAAGGAACCACAGATTCTCCAACTCAGCCATAATGCTAAATCCCACGATAGATAACTGCCTCGATGAAGCCTGGGTAAAGAGGTGGGCTTTTAAGAGCTTTTTAAACCAAGAGAAAGAAGACTCCAGGCGAAGCTGGGAGAGGAGGCAATTCCAGAGGGAAGCGGCAATGAAGAAGAAAGCAGATCGGCGAGTGGACTCATGTTTGGAATGCAAAGGAGGGGGAAGGACAAGACGGTTATCTTGGAGGGAACAAAGACAATGCTGAGGCACATAAACCCTGCCTCGTTTTGCCTGGAAGCCATCTCCATTCTACCCCCGGAACGCCCTGATGCTAGCCGGCTATCATCGGGGCATGCACAGACAGCACCCGAGGATATTCAGCACGCTAGCCATGTTAGTGCCAGTGAATATCCCAGCCACAGAGATTAACGTGGTTAGCAGACCTTCCAGTATTGGGCCCATAATGTTTGGAAAGAAAATCAAGATGTCGTGCCATAAGTTATGCATTGGCCACTATCAGATTTTGAAAAAAATGATTTGCGCACTTAATTCTGAAGTTAGCCACCTAAGTCCTTTTGAATATTGAGCTCTATGTGCGCAGGCTCCTCTGCATCCTCTTTTATCTGTTTAAAGAGATCTTCATTTCATTCATAACAAGCTTCAGAGATGCCAATATTCGGTAGGAAGTTGTTTATTTAACCAGCCAGAATTATCTGTGTAACTTTGGCCAGCCAACAAGACCTAGTTGAAACCAAGAAAATTTTGTGCGGACAACAATTTGCCCAAACAATATTTAGCTTGTGAACCGAGGGGACAGAGGGAAGAATATTTGCTAATTTCCAGCGTTAGGCTAATAAAACTTTTCAATATGGACCTCTGAATTTCTGCCAGGCTACTTGAGTATATTAAAAGTTTTTATGTGTAGTAAAAGAGTCAAAAATGCCTGAGTCTTCATAGACTAAGAATAATGGGCAAATTTCAAGAGGCGTGCAGTATTCACAGCAGTAATAATGATCATAGAATATACTTTGGAAGTCATGGTAGAAGATTAGACGGGATTTACACCCATAAAAAGCTAGAGCCTGATACTGAAGGAGATTCATATGGTTAGCAGACCTGCTAGCCTCGTCAATCCCCTTGGCCAGAATATTCAGCGGCAGTAATACACTTAGTGCCACACGCTTAATGCTGCTGAATATCCCCGTGTGCTGTCGCTGCAAGCTCCGATGCTAGCCGGCTAGCATCAGGACGTTTTGGGGGAGGACTGAGGACAGCACCCGGTGATAACCAGGCCACGGCGATTTTGAGCCACTGCCCGGATATGTCAACAAGGCGAAAGTTAGGCACATTAAAGACTGGCCTTTCATTGCTGAAGCTAGCTTCATGGCAACCAGGGCAACCCAAATATTCAATGCCAGTGCCCCAATATGATCCCACCATTGAATATCAGAATCTAATGTCCAGTTGCAGTGGCTAGCCACCACCACTGAATACAGGGCCCCTAGTTTACATTTTAAATGGGCATTTCTTAGGATAAGCCATACCCCAAGGGGTGGACAAAAATATTCATTTGTCCCTAGTTCTCTCTCCTCTTCTTACTTGCCACATGCACTCTCAGTTTCAGGGCTTGGCTCTTTTGGGGAGGGGGACAGGGAGGGGGAAAGGTTTGCTCTTCAAGGCCCAAATGTACTACTAATTTATGCTTCAGACAAACACTCAGAAATTGTTATATAATACTCCATCTAAACTTTGCTGAAAACTTCTGCAAAACATAGACTGCTTTGAGGTAGTCTCATGGCCAGATGTTGTACAGCATTCAGTAAACACTCTTTCAATATAGTAATACACCATACAGCTCCTTAACCTCTATCTGTGATCTACACTTTTTCTCAAGTTGTTTGTATTAGTGGCTTCCAGAGTGATGGGTAAACAGATTCCCTTTGATGGTATTTTGTCTACTGTGGGATCCTCTTCCGTACAGACTCTCTCCATAATGGATTTTCCCCACTGTATCTTTTCTTCCTTTTCTCAAGCTCTGATTTTGTGTTTTCTCTCCCTTTGGCCTACAGACTCAAGCTGAGTTCACTTGCTTTTTACAGTCAAGCAGAGGGGTGGCTAAAACCTAAGAACATAAGAACATAAGAAATGCCATACTGGGTCAGACCGAGGTCCATCAAGCCCAGTATCCTGTTTCCAACAGTGGCCAATCTAGGTCATACGTACCTAGCAGTTTCCCCAAAAGACACAGGTTCTGCAGTGCTTGTACTAGGCCAAGCATTGATATCCTGGGTCCCTTTTTAATAGTGGTTTATGGACCTTTCCTCCAGGAACTTGTCCAAACCTTTTTTAAACCCAGCTATACTAACAGCCCTTACTACATCCTCCGGTAACAGATTCCAGAGTTTGATTACACGTTGAGAGAAGAAATATTTTCTCCTATTTGTCTTAAATAGTTTACCCTGTAGCTTCATTACATGCCCCCTAGTCCTTCTATATTCTGATAGCGTAAACAATTTATCCACGTTTATCCGTTCCACTCCATTCATTAATTTATACACCTCTATCATATCTCCCCTCAGCCGCCTCTTTTCTAGGTTAAAGAGCCCTAACCTTTTTAGCCTCTCTTCATAGGAGTAGCCTTCCATCCCCTTCACCAATTTGGTGGCTCTTCTCTGTACTTTTTCTAATAACTCTATGTCCTTTTTAAGATACGGTGACCAGAATTGCACACAATATTCAAGGTGCGGTCGTACCATGGAGCGATACAGAGGCATTATAATATCCTTTGTTTTATTCTCCATCCCTTTCCTTATGATACCTAGCATTCTATTTGCTTTCTTGGCCGCCGCTGCACACTGGGCGGAGGGTTTTAACATGTTATCCACGATGACTCCTAAATCTTTTTCCTGGGTGGTGGTTTCTAATGTGGAGCCTTGCATCTTGTAACTATAGTGTGGGTTGTTCTTTCCTAGGTGCATAACTTTGCACTTGTCCACATTAAATTTCATCTGCCATTTGGATGCCCAGTCTTCCAATTTATCCAGATCCTCCTGCAGTTTTCCACAATCCTCTTGGGTTTTAACAACTTTAAACAGCTTTGTGTCATCTGCAAATTTGATTACCTCACTAGTTATTCCCTTTTCCAGGTCATTTATGAATATCTCAAAAAGTAGCGGACCCAGTACAGATCCCTGGGGTACTCCACTATTCACCTTTTTCCATTGGGAATATTGGCCATTTAGCCCTACCCTCTGCTTTCTATCTTTTAACCAGTTCCCGATCCACAATAGTACACTGCCTCCTATCCCATGACTTTTTAGCTTCGCCAAAAGTCTCTGATGGGGGACCTTGTCAAAAGCTTTCTGAAAGTCCAGATACACTATATCAACCGACTCACCTTTGTCTACCTGTTTATGCACACCTTCAAAAAAACATATCAGATTAGTAAGACAAGATCTTCCTTGTCTAAAGCCATGTTGGCTGTCTCCCATTAGGCCATGACTATCTACATGCTGTGTAATTTTGTTCTTTATGATGGCTTCTACCATTTTCCCTGGTACTGACGTCAGGCTCACCAGTCTGTAATTTCCCGGGTCACCCCTGGAACCCTTTTTAAAAATTGGTGTTACGTTGGCGACCCTCCAATCTTCAGGTATTACAGATGATTTTAATGAAAGTTCACAGATTACCAATAACAGGTCTGCAATCTCATATTTCAGTTCTTTCAACACTCTGGGATGTATACCATCCGGTCCAGGTGATTTGCTACTATTCAGTTTATCAAATAGTTGTAATATATCTTCCCGGTGTAGCGATATTTCTCTCAATTCCTCTGCAGTATCACCTTTAAATACCACTTCAGTCTTGGGTAACACCCCTACATCTTCCTCAGTAAAGACCGAAGCAAAGAATTCATTCAGTCTCTCTGCTATAGCCTTGTCTCCTCTTATTGCACCTTTTACCCCTCTATCATCTAATGGTCCAATTGACTCTCTCACAGGCCTTTTGCTACGAATGTACTTGAAAAAGTCTTTATTTCGTGTTTTTGCTTCCGTAGCAAGTTTCTTCTCAAATTCCCGCTTTGCCTGCCTTATCAATGCTTTGCATTTAACTTGCCAGTGCTTGTGCTGTTTCCAGTTTTCATCATTTGGCTCTTTTTTCCATTTTCTGAAGGTTGCTCTTTTGGCAGCAACAGCCTCTCTGACCTCACCTTTAAACCATGCTGGCAGTTTTTTGGACTTTCTTCCACTTTTCTTAATGCGTGGAATACAGCTGGTCTGGGCTTCGAGGATAGTATTTTTAAATAACACCCAAGCTTGCTGTAAGTCTTTAACCTTTGGAACCGCTCCTTTTAGTTTTTTCCGAACTATATTCCTCATTCTATCATAGTCACCCTTTTGAAAGTTAAAAGGTAGTACTGTGGATTCCTTTACTATCTGTCCTCCACTGATTAAATCAAACATGATCATACTATGATCACTATTGCCAAGTGGTCCCAACACCCTTATTTCTTGCACCAGATCTGGCGTTCCACTAAGGACTAGGTCCAGTATGGCTTCCCCTCTGGTCGGTTCATGAACCAGCTGCTCCAAGAAGCAGTCATTCATTTCATCTAGAAACTTTATCTCTTTAGCTTGTCCTGCTGTGACACTGTCCCAGTCGATACCGGGGTAATTGAAATCACCCATTATTACTACTCTGTTGTGGCTTTTGTTAGCTTCCTTGATTTCTTTGAGCATTTCATCATCCATTTGTTCATTCTGGCCAGGTGGTCGATAGTATACTCCCACTGCCATCACCTTCCCCTTCATAAATGGAATTTCAATCCATAGAGATTCTACAGCATATTTTGTTCCCTGCAAAACTTTAATCCTTTCTGACTCAATGCCCTCTCTAACATAGAGTGCAACCCCTCCACCAATTTGTTCAGCTCTATCATTACGATATAGTTTGTATCCAGGTATCACAGTGTCCCACTGGTTATCCTCCTTCCACCATGTCTCTGAGAGTGCAATCATATCTAACCTCTCATTTAATGCTATATATTCTAATTCTCCCATCTTATTGTTTAGACTTCTAGCATTGGCATACAAGCATTTTAGAGACTGTATTTTATTAATATTAATCTGGCTATTGGTAGGCATGGGTAATGGGGAATCTTTATGCTCTGTCTGCTCCTTACTCAAGGGCATTTGGGCTACTATACTCCCTTTTGGAACCTCACTGCTTTTGGTAGTATCCTTCAAGGATACCTTTGTCCGAACCGTGCGCTCCTGGGTGACTGTCGGCTTTCCCCTATTTTCTAGTTTAAAAGCTTCTCTATCTCTTTTTTAAAGGTTAATGCCAGCAGTCTGGTCCCTACCACTTATATGCACTTCATGAAGGAAAAAAACTCAATATTCAAGGGAGGCTTTTCAGAAGACAATAAAATGAAGGCAAAAGACAGAACACGCGTGAAATGCACCTTGCTTCCAACTCCAAAGCAAAATCCCCCAAATCCACACTGCCACCTAGTGGTCTGTGGTTCATATAGGTTTAGGCAAAACCACAGCAGCTCTCAAAAGAGGATGCTATATAGGCATTAATGGTCCACTCAAAGGAAAGAAACTCCTTAGCTATCTTAGCCATGAGCATGTTGATTTAGTGTTTCTTCAGGAAACGCATTTAAACTCTGCTGAAACACTGAAACTCAATGCTAAGCCTCACATGGTAGCTGCCTATTCTCCCACCGTTTTCAAATGGTACGGGATAGCCACTCTGGTTAAGAAGTCTTAGCATGCTACTGTACCTGATATTAGCGCTGACAAGGAGGGTAGATGGGCCCGTGTACACCTTGAGGTTGGAGATAGTGAATTCACGTGTATTTGCATTATGCCCCGAATGTGGACAACCCTGCTTACTATGCAAGTATTGCGCAGTTGGCCTTGGCCTCTGCCAATGCCCCATTAATACTTGGTGGTGATTTTACTCAAGTGTTCCCTCAATCTTTTCTTCTCAAACAAGGTGCTCGTTGGTTGGAAGATCCAATACCGAGTAGACCTGTGTGGCTAGATATAGAAGCGGGCCTTTGCAAACCGATTCCTCTTACCTTTCTCCCTGGTATGACTCTCCCATCAGACTCCCACTATCCACCAATACTTTTAGACACTTAGGTGCTTTTAATACTCTTATGCAATCTTTAGACTCCCGACTCTGGTCAGTGCAACTTCAGCATCGCCTTCGGTGCACTAGAGTACTCCCGCCATCGGCATTCTCTACATAAGGTTGATTGGAGCCCTTCCGATCTCTCGGTAGTTCACCGGGTGTAGCATCCAATTTTACTAAACCTTTTGTAATGCTATAACTAGAGATACCCCTATAGCGCAGAAAGTATGGGAGAGAGAATTGCATGTGACTTTGACCTCGGAGCAATAGAGCCTTATCTGGAGTAGAGGGACACGGGTTCCCGATCCGCCTCACTCATTCAGACCCTCTTCTTTCTAGCCCACCGGTGTTTTTTACACTTCTCACAGATTAGACAAATGGAACACTACTCAGGGCAATGGTTGCTGGACACGTCCTGCGGCCATTGGTTCATTGCCTCATGTTATGCATGAATATCCCGCACTACAGTATTACTGGCGTCGGGTCTGGGGTCGTATTTAGTCTATCTCGCACTCTCAGGAGCCCCTCTCTTGGAGGATAGTGGGACTTCGCCCAGTTGCGTGGATCCCCTCTCTCCCAAAAATGGCTTATTTCCTTTCGAACTTTATGCTTGGCATTGCTATTTCCCTAATTAAGTAATACTGGAAAATTAGCTCCCATTTGAGCCCCAATGAATGGTGGAATCATGCCTGTCTTTACAGTAAATATGACCAAATACCTCGTCTGTTCGCTTCTTCCGTTCAGACTCCTTCTCATTGGTCTCAATGGAAGATGCTCAATGACTATGTACATTTTGCTAAATGCTCTCATCTGACTGTCTAACTTTGTATATATCTCTGTCCCATGATCATGCTGTATTGTAGATACTCTTTTGACTGTTTGATGTATAATCATTGTTAATTGGAAGCGCTCACATGTTGATATAATCGGGTAGAGAAGAAGCCTCGGGGTGGGGGGTAATGGGTTTACTTTTCCTTATTGTATACTTGTTTTGTCTCTTTTGGTGTGTTGTTTCTTTTGTTTGTTGCAAAATGAAAATAAAAGTTTAAAAAAAAAAAAAAAAAAAAAAGAGGATGCTATAGCAAAATGGCTTACATCTCCTCATAGCACTAAGGTGGTATGGTCCTGCTGCCAGGAGCATACTGGACTGGTGAGAGTCCCAAAGGGATCCTTACGGACAAGTAAGTTGTGATTTTAGAAAAGCCGCCACTTACATGTGTATATCCACAACATGTACGGATTTCAAGGGGGCATGGTGTGGCTGCACTTCAAACTATAGACGTACTTTCCATTTTACAAGGGGACGCATGTATATTTCAAAAAGTTCCCCCGTCTGCGTTTCCATCTCCAAATCACCCAAATGTGAACAAACTGCTCGTCTGGACCTGGGGTTTTGAGGAGCGCGTGAGGACGCAATTGTGCTTATCTCTTTGACCTTAAGAATCATGACAAAAAGCCCACAATTTTAAGTACAAGGTTCTGCAAATGGCTTCTCTTGAAAATGCAGTTTTACAAAATCTTCCACTTACATGCTATTGTTAAGTGCCGTTGAGTTGGTGTTGACTCACGACAACCCTCTGGATAGTTGTCCTAAACTGTGTTCGTTCTTCAGTCAGGCAACACATTGTTGATAGAGTGGCATCCATAGCTGCTCTTATTGTATTGATCCATCTCAGTGTTGGCCTTCCTATTTTGCATTGATCTTCAACCTTGCCAAGCATGATGTCTTTCTCTAATGTCCTGTCTCTTCATATGATGTGCACAAAGTATGAAAAATCTACATTTACCCCTATAAGTACCAGCAATTACATGTGTAACACTGAGTAAAAACGCTTTCTATTTTTTCTACATTAGGGAGGTCGTTCCAGAACACAAATAAGCCCTTTGGACGTGTGGTATAGATGTTTCTTTCTAGGAAAAACATCTACAACTATATTCTGAAACCCTGCGGTCCTGCACATTCACGGCGCTCATAACGTGTGCTGGAGTGGGCAGAACGGGGGCATGGCCAGCATTGGAGACATCTAAAGCATATTCAGGAGAGGACTGTGTATGTCTGCAGTGTTTCTCACAGACGTCCATGTTATTCCTACAGAAACATGGAATAAAGGCAGGACTTAGAAAAATGTCTGCTCTGCTCAATGCATACCGTATTCAACAGTTGTGACACATATGTTTTGAAATGTTATGTCTGTAGTCTGGAGGGACACTAGATGCAGGTATAAAGAAAAGAAAGAAGAGGTGAGAGAAGGTTGTAAGGTATAGAAACAATATTACACACCCCTACAGAAACATTGAGATGAGCAAGTGTGTTTATTCTGGCTATGCTGACATTTGCTGTTTGTGCAAATGGAGCTATTCAAGGATTCCATAACATATTCCATGTAAATGGGACTGTTGATGTAGGGCTAGTATTTGACTGAGCATGGAAAAGATTCTTGTTCGAGTGAGAAAAGCAGATCAGATTTGCAGACCTGGGACACCATGCTATTATGTTATACCAGCTGTTGTTTATAGCTGCAGGGAATCATTTTGGCAGAAGTATGTTTAATGTGAGTGCAAGTGAGAATGTGCTTGTGTGTGGTGTCAGGGTTGCACAGGAGGATCTGTGTGCTCCGCCACAATTCTGGGGGGACATGAATACCTGGCCAGTACCTGGACCATAGGGATGATTGCTGTGTCACTAGGTGCCAGTGTGATGGGCTCAGAAAACTCAGCAAAGGTTCTCTATAGCAAAATGTGAAAACATATCCTTGTTAGGAATAAGGGACTAGTAAAACAAAACACCAAATATGGGGTCGAAACATCAACCTGCCCTAGAGTAACATACTCCCTTCTATCAGGCATCAGCTGAGATATGCAGCTTGGAACATACAGCAGTTGGTTCAATGATCAGGCCCCCAGGACAGGAGGTGCACCCATCACTAGAACCAGACACTGTAGAGCACTCTGTGGATACATAGTCGTGCCATGGTCCCTGCTTGGTCAGAATGAGAGTGCCCTCCCAGTATGACATGCTGTGGCCACCTAGGCCATGCATGTGGCAGACAGGCACTATGATGTCTCAGCCATTAACCCTACCTCCAATGCAGACCCATCCTGGCCAATCTGCCCTGTTTCAGGCCATAGCCACAATACTTTGCTCCTCATTATGCACATTTGCAGACTAATGCTGGAAACAGCTTAGGCACTGTGAGGCTCAGTGAGGTGTAGAAAGCCACGACTAAATTGACAGACATACACACACATACACTCATATTGACACGCTGTGCAAAAATGGGGATGGTTGGCACTCTTACCTGCCACCTTGGTTCTGATATCAGCTTCAGCATTGTTAATGTGTGCTCCTTGTGCAGGAGCTAGTTGCATGCTCTGATGTTAACGCCCGCTCAGTGTGCCGGTGCTATCAGCCTGACTCTCCATGTAATTTTGGATAGTGGAGCCTGTCTGTGTGGCTGATGGGTGTTTGTACCCTTGCTGGCTGATTCATTGGTGCACATGTTGGTGCTGTATCTGCACTGTGGGCTAAAGTTCAGCCACAGGGACATGCAATGCATAATCCACAGCCAGGACCAAACCTGTGACCCTCCACTCATAGACACACCAACTGTATGCATTAAGCCACATTGCTGCCATATGGTTATAACACTCCCTGGGGCTGACATACTATGCATAGGGTATGGCTTTGGTCTGTTGTAAATGGGTGCCACTGGCACCTCGGCCAATACCCCCATGCCATGCTGACATGCCCATGTGCTGTGCGTGTTGATAGTGTGCAGTCCCAGCCCATCCAACATGCAGGTTGGCAGGTGCCTGGGGCACATAGTCCAGATGGGGGTGGGGGGGCAGAGGCATACATGGACAAACACACAGCCCTCTCACCAATCACCTGCCTCTGAAAGGACCCCTTTACCGCCTGCCAATGATATGTCTCGGGAGGAGGATGACAACCACTGCTATGGTAGTCCTCTGGGCACCTGCATGTTGCAGCTGTCTGGGGGGATACAGCTTCTGGCACTATTGGCCAATTCCCCCACAGCTGGGTTCTGCAGCAGCGGGGGTGGGGGGCCAGCCTGGATCTCTGCCTGGAGTGCCAGGACCCTTGGACCACCCCATATGGGACATTGCCTTTTCGCAGCAGTAGCAGGACTGTGTGCTGCCATTATCACTGTGGGATCATGATTGCACAGATGGTTCTGCGAATGGAAGAATACCCCTTTGTGGAGAGGTTGAAAAGGTTGGGGCTTGTCAACCTGGGGAAGAGATGGCTGAGGGAGATATGATAGAGGTCTATAAATTATTGACCGGAGTGGAACAGGTAAAATAGGTCACTTTCTTATGCCATCAGACTGGACAGACTAGGGGACGTGCAATGCAGCTACAGTGTAACACATTTGGGTCTTCTAGGTGAAAATATTTTTTCAGTCAACTTGTAATCAAACCCTACAATCCATTACCAGAGGATGTGGTAAAAGCTGCAGTGTAGCTGGGTTTAAAAAGGTTTGGACAGGTTCCTGGGTAACGGTGCATATACCATTGCTAAAGAGGACCCAGGCTATGCACTGCTTGCCCCATTACAGTTATTAGAGATCCTGTGTGTCTTTTGGGGAAACTGCTAGGTACTTGTGCATTAGATTGGCCACTGTTGGACACAGGATACTGGGCATGATGGACCTTGGTCTGACACAGTTTTGCTTATTTTGTAGTCTGATGTTCCTATGTGCCATCTAGGCAGCTGCCTGGTCTCCCCTTGCACCAGCAGCCCCCACTGCATGACCCATGTGCCACCTCCTTTGTCCCCATTTGCACCATCAATGGAGCACTACTATCACTCTCATGGGCTCACCTGTCTGTGCATCACATAGCAGACATTAAATAGGCTCTCTCTCCTCAAAAAGCACCCTTTCTGTGAGGTTTTGAGTTGTGTTAGGGTTCCTGCCATTAAGGTGCCTGCATTAAGAGAGCAAGCCTTGTTCCTACCCACTGACCCCCACTCTCCACCCCGTGTACGCCTTCTCTCCACCCAAAGGGCAATTTATGCTGCTGGTACCATTAACGTGCACTAAAGTAGCCTTTTGGATGCACTAAGGGTACAAGTGCACCATTAGCACACGCTGACGGCACACCTGCTCCTTTACCGCAGTTTAGTAAACATACCCCCATGTCTTATTATTACAGTATTTAAGCTAGCATTGGTTTGATGGAGTACAGGCACATGCATTGTGGGATGAAAAGGCATATTGTATAAAGTATATTGGTTAAAAATTAAAAAATCTTAATTCAGGAGTTTTTTGAGGATCATTGATGTGGCAAAGCAGATGCTAAGGGCTGAAATCATGAAAGCCTATGAAAAGATACTTGCTTTCCTCTGAGATCTTTTTTCTCCTTTTTTCAGAAAATTTTCTACAAAACCCAGTGAATTCCTTCCTGCTGTGTTCTGGATATTGGAATGAAATATAGTGTTTTTTTGATACTTTGTATTTTTTTCATTCCAGGATTGGTCTATTTTGAGTGATATATTCCCTCGACATAGGGAATTTAATTCCTCTGTTTTCCCTAGACCTCTCTGCTGCACTTGACTTAGTTCATCATCATATTCTTGTTCAGAGTTGGCAGGTCTCAGGGTAGGTGGTACTGCCCCTGCTTGATTTATTTCATTTCTAGATTCCCATTCATTTAGAATATGTTAGGACTATTATTTTCCTTGTCATTACCCTCAGTTCTGTAGAATGCCACAGGGCTTGATCCTGGCCCTAACCCCTTTGCTTTTTAACATCTTCCTCAAACCTTTTGCTACCTTAGTACAGGAGCACTATTATGCCGATGACATTGAGCTATTATACTAGGTAGATCCCTCTTCTACTGACCTTTTTCAGTTCGACTGATGTTTAGATGCAATTGGTGGCTGTCTGATTTCCAATAGATTAAAAATGAATTAACTAAAATCCACAACTGCATGTGCTTTACTTCTCCTACGGACATCCGGGCCGTCAGACCATTCTTAGGTCTTAAGGACTTAAAAACGTACAAACATTATATATAGATCCATTCAACCCAATACCTTGTTTCCAACAGTGGCCAATCCAGGTCACAAGTACCTGTCAGGTTCCCAAAAGGTACAAAGATTCCATGCTGCTTGTCCCAGGGGTAAGCAGTGGATTTCCTTGGTCCACTTTAATAATGGTTCATGGACTTTTCCTCCAGGAACTCGTACAAACTTCTTTTAAACCCAGCTACACTAACAGCTTTTACTACAGCCTCTGGTAATGAATTCCAGAGTTTATGTGCGGAGTAAAAAAATATTTTCTCCAATTTGTCTTAAATATGCTACATTGTAGCTTCATTGCATGTCCCCTAGTCTTTCTAACTTTTGAAGGAGTAAACAACTGATCTACCTTTACCCGTTCCACTCCTTTCATTATTTTATAGACCTTTATCATATCTTCCCTCAGCAGTCTTTTTTCCAAGCTGAAGTGCCCTAAACATTTAAGCCTTTCCTCGTAGGGGTATCCTTCCATCCCCATTATCATTTTGACTGCTCTTCTCTGAACTTTTGCTAATTCTGCTATATCCTTTTATAGATATGGTGACCAGAACTGCACACAATATTCAAGGTGGTGTTACATAGAAACATAGAAACATGATGACAGAAAAAGACCCACATGGCCTATCTAGTCTGTCCTTCCATATCAACAACTACAACAGTCCACTTTTTACCTTTAGAGATCCTCTGTGTTGGTCCCATGCTTTTTTGAATTCAGTTACTGTCCTCATCTCTACCACCTCCACTGGGAGACTATTCCATGGATCCACTACTCTTTCTGTAAAGAAATATTTCCGCATATCACTTCTGAATCTATCTCCCTTCACCCTCATCCCATGTCCCCTCGTAGCAGAACTTGCTTTCAATTGAAAAAGGCTCTCTCCCTGAACATTTATGCCACGGAGGTATTTAAACATCTCAATCATATCACCTCTATCCCGCCTTTCCTCTAAGGTGTACATATTAAGATCCTTAAGTCTGTCCTCATATGCTTTATAATAAAGACCACTAATCATTTTAGTAGCCATCCTCTGCACCGACTCCATCCTGTTCACATCCTTTTGAAGGTGCGGTCTCCAGAATTGCACACTATACTCCAAATGAGGTCGCACCAAAGACTTATACAGAGGCATTATCACCTCCTTTTTTCTGCTAGCCATTCCTCTCCGTATGCACCCAAGCATCCTTCTAGCTTTTGCCGTCACCTTTTCTACCTGTTTAGCTACTTTAAGATCATCAGACACAACCACGCCTAGGTCCCGCTCTTCTTTAGTGGACAAAAGTACTTCACCTCCTATACTGTATTGTTCCCTTGGATTGCTGCAGCCCAAATGCATGACCTTACATTTTTTAACATTAAGTCCCAGCTGCCAAATTCTAGACTATTCTTCAAGCTTAGCTAGATCCCTCCTCATGTTATCTACACCTTCCTGGGTGTCTACTCTATTGCAGATTTTGGTATCATCCGCAAAGAGGCAAACCTTACCCAACAGCCCTTCCCCTATATCACTAACAAAGATGTTAAAAAGAACACAGGTACACTAAAAAAAATTTTTTTTAAACTGCCTCTAATGTTTCGATTGATTTTTACGTTTTTTGGTGCGCTGAATCCAAATCTGGTAACCAATTTACTCCATCACGTACAGATTTTTTGCTACATTCGGTTAGCAGTTTGAGGTGAACGTTTCAGATTGAGTGCGATCGAGATAAAAGTTTCTTGGATGAATTCTTTATACTAATTGTTTAGTAGTTATTCAAATAAGAATAAAGAAAATTGTAACAAGGCAGCATATAAGAATAGAGTAATGTCAACAAAACACACTGTGATGGTAGCAAAATTGTCTGCACTTAAAACAGCCACATACATGTGCACAAACATTGAGCATATAAGAGCGAGGTTAGACACAAAGCAAAGCAAAGAAATGTGCAAAAAATGTTGTACAGGTATGTATGTAAGAATAGAAAACGCAAACCGCACCATTGCAATACATGAAGACAAACACCCGATGGTGTGAAAATAAAATTCTAATAAATGAGATCCGACACTGTGGTAATAACTAGCAAATTTTTATTTCAAAGTTTAGTAAAAACACGATATTTGTCAACACAGTTTAGATTTTAAAGTCATTCTTGGGTCAATCAATCTCCTGGTGGGCCCGTTTCTTCTTCCCCCGAATGCTTCTCTTGGTGCGCTGCTTGGCGTATTTTTCATCTGGGGTTTCCCGCAGCAGCAACCAGCAGAAATCAGCCATCATAGTGGTGTTCCATCTTCCTTGGTACCTTCTCTCTGCGTCCTTGATGTCCTGGTGAAACCTTTCACCTTGTTCTTCACTGTACGCCCCCAAGCTTTCGGGAAAGTAGTTCACATGGGAGTGCAAGAAATGGACTTTCAGGCTCATGTTACAGCCTTGTTCTTTGAAGGCATTGAGCATCCTGGCAACAATATCCTTATAGTTCTCATCCCGCCTGTTCCCCAAGAATTTGAGAACAACATCCTTGAAGGAATCCCAGGCTTCTTTTTCCTTCTCAGATATCGTTTCAGCGAATGCTCCATCTGAAATGAGTTTCCTTATATCAGGGCCAACAAACACTCCTTCCTTTAGCTTTGCTTCAGAAAGTCGGGGGAACTTTGAGCAAAGGTACCGAAAGCACTCACCATCTTTTGGAAGGGACTTGATGAATTGCTTAATGAGACCCAACTTAATGTGGAGAAGTGGTAATAGAATTTTATCACGAGGTACCAAGCTCTCATGAAGAACATTTTTCTCACCGGGTCTCAAATACTCCCGAATTGGCCAGTCTTTTTTCCCCTAGTGTAGGTCGCGGGCCCGGCTATCCCACAAGCAAAGGAAGCAGGGATATTTGGTGAAACCGGATTGCTGCCCTAATAGCATGGATAGAATTTTAAAGTCTCCACAAATCATCCACTTATGCTCATCATAACAAATCTTCTGAAGAATCAGGGCCAAATTCTCGTATTTTTCTTGGAGAATAACAGAGTGAGCAATAGAAACTGAAGCGAATGTGTTGCCATTATGAAGAAGAACACCTTGTATGCTGTCTTTTGACGAATCAATGAACAGCCGCCATTCAGCAGGATCATACTTGAGTTTAAACTTTTCCATCACTCCGTATATATCGTTGCAAAATACCAAATCTTCCTCTTTGCTGAAATACTTCAAAAATTGTGTCTCGCGGTTGCGGTACCAATAAAAAGTTGTTCCTGGTGACAATAGATTTTTCTGTTTAAGCCGAGAACCTAGCAGTTGGGCAGCATCTTTTGGGAGTCCTAAATCCCGGACTAAATCATTCAATTCAGCTTGAGAGAAAAGTTCAGGTTTTGGATCTGGTTCAGTTTCAAACTCGGAAGTACTGGACTCATCGGGAAAAGCCATCTGATGAGTCTCATCATGATCAGAACCGTCCACACAAATATGATCCAAAGATTTTGGTGGTTCAGGCACAGGTACTTCGTTGCTATGAGGCATAGGCCTAATTGCTGAGGGAAGGTTGGGGTAACTTATTATGTTCTTATTTTTTAAGTTGTATCCCTTCACAATGCAAGAGCAAAAATAGCAGTCACTGCTGTGGTCTCTTTGTTCACGCCACATCATAGGTATTCCGAAACGAAATGCTTGTTTTTTTACCTTTCATCCATAAGCGTAGATCTTCCTCACATGTCTTGCACACTTTGTGAGGAGCCCACGGTTTGTCTTGATCGCCTAACTTCAAACCGAAATAGGCGAAATATACTTTTTTAATAAATGCAGAAATGTTCCTCTGCCGCTTTTTCTCGGTATATTCCCCACAAATAAAACAAAAACTGTCCGGAGAGTTGACACAACCTCTGGCTCTGTGAGCCATCACAAATACACAGCACTGCAAACTACAACTGTAGTGAACCACTTCGGAATAAAGCTGGATTATGACTGAGCAAACAAAAGGTAATAATGAACTTGCAAGAAATTGAAATTTGACAGGAACGTTCATGTCGCAACCACCGTGTTTGAGCGAGCGAACGAGGAGAGGCGAACAGGAAAGAACATGCGCCAGCGCGAGTACTGGATTTAGCCCCCCGCCTCCCAATTGTCCTGTTAATGTGTAAAATGAATACAAAACACTCTAAAATATCATGAGGGAGTGTTTCTAGTTAGTTAACCATTACAACCTCTATTTTGGGCCAAGAAAATAAACTGCAGTCGGCTAAAAAGAAATTATGTGAACATTCCTTATATGGGTAAGAAATCTAATTTTGCAAGAAAACGTGACGTGATGGAACATTTTGGCTATTTTTCCTGGATTCAGCACCCCAAAATCTATAGGAATCAGTTGCAAAACTGGAGGCAGTTTTTTGGTAGTGTACCTGTGGAATCGGACCAAGGACAGATCCCTGGGGCACACCACTGGTAACATCCTTCTCCTCAGAGTGAGCTCCATTTACTTGTACTCTTTGTCGCCTCCCACCCAACCAATTTCTAACCCAAGTAGTAACTTTAGGGTCCATCCCTAGGGTGCTCAGTTTGTTTATAAGTCGCCTGTGAGGAACAGTGTCAAAGGCTTTAACTGAAATCTAAATACACCACATCTAGAGCTCTCCCTCAGTCCAACTCCCTGGTCACCCAGTCAAAGAAATCAATCAGATTTGTCTGACAAGACCTGCCTCTGGTGAATCCATGCTGCCTCAGATCCTGTAATCCGCTGGACTCCAGAAACCTCACTATTTTCTCTTTCAGCAGTGTTTCCAATAATTTACTCACCACCGAAGTTAAACTAACCGGCCTGTAGTTTTCAACCACATCCTTACTTACGCTTTTGTGTAAAGGCACCACATGAGCCTCTCTCCAGTCCTTTGGCACCACTCCCGACTCCAACGAGGCATTGAAAAGGTCAGTCAGTGGAGCTGCTAGAACGTCCCCAAGTTCCCTCAGTATTCTAGGGTGTATCCCATCCGGTCCCATCGCTTTGTCTACTTTAAGTTGAGCTAGTTTCTCACAAACACAGTCTTCTGAAAATTGTTCAAGATGTCCCTCACTTCTGTTCCTATTTGTGGGTGTTTTCTGAGGTCCTGCTCCTGGTTCTTCATCTGTGAACACAGAACAAATATATTTGTTAAGCAATTCCGCTTTATCCTTATCAGCTTCTACATATTTCCCCACTACGGAGTGATACAGAGGTATTATAATATCCTTGATTTTATTCTCCATTCCTTTCCTTATGATTCTTGGGCAGAGGATTTCAAAGGATTAGATGATGCCTAAATCCTTTTCCGGGGTGGTGATTCTTAATGTGTAACATTGCATCACGTAACTGTATTTTGGGTTGTTCTTCTCTAAAGGCATAACTTTGCACTTGTCCAAATTTCATCTGCCATTTGGATGCACAGCCTCCCAATTTCTCAAGGTCCTCCTGTGATTTAACAACTTTTAATAATTTTGTGTCATCTGCAAATTTGATCACTTCACTTGTTCCCATTTCCAGGTCATTTATGAATGTTAAAAAGCAGTGGGACCTTCAAAAAATATAGCAGCTTAGTGAGACAATACTTTCCTTGGCTAAATCCATGGGGTATGTTTACTAAAAAGCATTAAGGAAGCAAGTGTGCCGTTAACGTCTGTTATCAGCACCCTTGCCCCATAACACTGCAAAAAAGACACATTTGCAAGTGCTAAAGGCTCCTGCAGCGTTAAGGGCGTTAAATGGGGCGGAGAGTGGGAGTTAACAGTGTATGCTCCCTTACCCCTGGTCATGTAATGTGTGGAAAAGTCCTTTAATGCTGGGAACCCTAATGCCAAGTAAAACCTCGCAGAAAGGGGGTATTTTGAATGGCGAGAGCCTATTATAACATCTGCAATGTGATGCACTGACAGGGGAGTCCTAGACACTGATAGTAGTACTCCATTAGCAGCAACATCATGGTGCCCAAGTATGAAAGGGCACTATGTTGATGGTAAAAATGGGGCAAAGAAGGTGGCATGTGGGTCATGCAGTGGGGGTTGTTGATGCACAAGGCAGACCAGGCAGCTGCCCATGTGGCACATAAGATCATAAGATATGCCATACTGGGTCAGACCAAGGTCCATCAAGCTCAGTATTTTGTGTCCAACAATGGCCAATCTAGGTCACAATTACCTAGCAGTTTCCCCAAAAGACACATAGGTTCCACAATGCCTGTATTGGGGCAAGTAGTGGATTTCCCGGGTACCCCTTAAGAATGGTTTTCCTGATCTTTCCTCCAGGAACTTATCCAAACCTTTTTTTTAACCCAGCTACACAAAGCGTAGTTACTCACCTGTAACAGGTGTTCTCCAGGAGCAGCAGGAATCAGTCCTCACATATGGGTGACGTCGGCGCCGACGGAGCCCTCGCGGAGCAATTTTCCCCAGCTTTCAAAGAAAGCCTTGGGAATTGCAGCGCGCATGCGCGGTCCTCTTCCCGCCCAAGGGTGCCATCTTGCTCAGTCAGATGACATAGCTAAAAGACAGCAAAAATTAGCAAAAACGAAAGCAAAGAACTGCAACTCCAAGGGGAGGAGGGAGGGTTGTGAGGACTGATTCCTGCTGCTCCTGGAGAACACCTGTTACAGGTGAGTAACTACGCTTTCTCCAGGACCAAGCAGGAAGTCAGTCCTCACATATGGGACTCCCAAGCTTAAGGCTACTGGAGACCCTAAGCACAAAAATGAGCTCCCTCAAGGTCATTAGCACAGAAGGAAGGAATCTTCTCTGAATATGTCTCCACCCGGTAGCCCAACATCCGGGACGGAGGGTAGGAGTTGCCTATACCTCGAAGAGGTTACGGAGGACTGCCTGTCCGAAAGCACTGTCCCTGCGGGACTCCCTCTCCAGGCAGTAATGGGCTGCAAAAGTCTGGCTTGAAGACCAAGTAGCGGCCCGGCAGATGTCTGCCAATGGAACAGAGCGGAGGTAAGCTACCGATGTAGCCTTCGCCCAAACACGATGAGCTGTGACTCTACCTTCCAGCACGAGGCCGGCAGCCTCGTACGCCCAAGCGATACAGTCCGCAATCCAGATGGACAGAGTACGCTTGGAGACAGGGAGCCCCAACCTGTTGGGGTCATAAGACACGAAGAGCTGAACAGCCTTTCGGTGCCCCCGCGTACGGTCAAGGTAGAAGGTCAACGCCCTTCTACAGTCCAGGGTATGCAGGACCATTTCAGCTCGGCTGGAGTGTGGCCTGGGAAAGTAGGTCGGAAGTACCACCTCCTGGTTGATGTGAAAAGGGGAAACCACTTTGGGAAGAAATTTAGGGTGAGTCCGTAGGACTACCCGGTTCTTGTAGAACCTAGTGTAAGGAGGATCAGAAACCAGGGCCTGCAGCTCACTAACGCGTCTAGCCGAAGTGAGGGCTACCAAGAACAAGGTTTTCCAGGAAAGAAAATGTAGCAGACAGGTAGCCATAGGCTCAAAAGGCGGACAGGTAATCCGCTGCAACACCACATTAAGATCCCAGTCCGGGGCTGGCGGGCGCAAAGGTGGCTTAAGGAGAAGGAGGCCTCTGAGAAACCGAGCCACCAGAGGGTGGCTGGAAAGAGGTCTACCATCCACCGGCATGTGATGCGCAGAAAGAGCACTGAGGTGGACCTTTACCGAGTTGGACTTTAGTCCAAGGTTGGAGAGAGAGAGCAAGTACTGCAAGACCACTGATGCTGAACAGGAGAAAGGATCTTGAGACTGCTGAGTACACCAGATGGAGAACCGACGCCACTTGAGAGCGTAGGCCTTGCGGGTGGAGGGCCTCCTGGAGGCCAAGACAACCTCCTCCACATCTGGAGGTAGCTGCAGAGGAGCAAGGACTACCCTTTCAGCAGCCAGGCCATCAGATGAAGGGACCGGAGATTGGGGTGTAGGAGAGTCCCCTGATCCTGCGACAGGAGGTCGGGCTGAAATCCCAGTGGAAGAGGAGTGTCTACCGCTAGCTGCATCAGAAGCAGGAACCAAGGTTGTCTCGGCCACCGGGGAGCCACTAGGATCATTGATGCTTTGTCTCTGAGAACCTTGAAGAGCGTCCGAGACACCAGTGGCATGGGAGGAAAGGCATACATGAGGCCGGTGGACCATGGAATTAGAAAAGCATCCGCCGCTACCCGGAGAGGATGCGGCTGTCGAGAGCAGAATCTGGGCAGCTGCCGGTTCAGAGGACTGGCAAACAGATCCATGGTGGGGAGGCCCCACTTGAGAAAGATCCGCTGAACCACCAGCGGATCCAACCTCCACTCGTGTGGCTGGAGGATCCTGCTGAGCTTGTCGGCCAGGTAATTTTCTTGACCTGGGAGATAGACAGCCTTGAGGATGATGCCGTGGTGGACTGCCCAAGAGCATAGTTTTTGTGCCTCCTGACAGAGAAGGAAGGAGCCTGTTCCGCCTTGTTTGTTCACGTAGAACATTGCCACCTGATTGTCTGTCTGTATCAGCACCGACTGGTGAGAAACCAGGTGATAGAATGCTTTGAGCGCTAGGCGGATGGCTCTGAGCTCCAGGAAGTTTATCTGCTGAGCAGACTCCCAAGGAGTCCAGAGGCCTTGAGTACATGTCCCTTGGCAATGTGCTCCCCAACCCAGGAGAGAAGCATCGGTCGTCAGGACCTGAGAATGCATAGGGGGCTGAAAAGTCACTCCTAGTACCAGGTTTGGCAGATGAAGCCACCATTGTAGAGAAGAGACCAGCTGGTCGGAGATCTGTACGGAGTCCGCTAGGCTCCCCGTGGCCTGATGCCATTGATTGCGAAGGCACCACTGAGCAGGACGCATGTTCAGTCGGGCATTGGGGGTCACATGGACCGTGGAAGCCATATGGCCGAGCAGTCGCAGAAAGTGCCTGGCTGAGACCAGCGCATTGCTGTGAAAGTGGCCGGCGAGATCCATGAGCCGCTTGGCCCTGTCCAGAGGGAGGAAGGCCCGCGCCTGAAGTGTGTCCAACCGGGCACCGATGAACTCGAGATTTTGAGAGGGGAGCAAAGTGGACTTTGCGAAGTTTATGACAAAACCCAAGTGCTGGAGCAGAGCCACAGTGCGATGAGTGGCTTGAGTGGCCTCTTGGGAAGACTGGGCTCTGATGAGCCAGTCGTCCAGGTATGGGAACACAAACAGACCTTGAAGTTTCAGATAAGCCGCCACCACTGCGAGGCATTTGGTGAACACCCTGGGTGCAGAGGATAGGCCAAAGGGCAACACTCTGTACTGGTAATGATTTCCTCCCACAACAAATCTGAGATATTGTCTGTGGTCCGGATGAATGAGGATATGAGTATATGCATCTTTCAGATCCAAGGAGCATAGCCAGTCTCCCTGCTGGAGGTAGGGCAGCAGGATTCCAAGGGTAAGCATCTTGAACTTTTCCTTTGCAAGGAACTTGTTGAGGTTTCGCAAGTCCAGGATGGGTCTGAGGCCTCCTGTTCTTTTTGGAATCAGGAAGTACCTGGAGCAAAACCCTTGGCCCTTCAGGTGGTGGGGCACCGGTTCCACGGCTTGTTCCTGAACAAGACTTGCTAACTCCTGAAGGAGTAAGGCCCTGTGCAAAGGCAGTCTGGGAGGCTCCCCCGGAAAGTAGGAGGGAGGTACCTGGTGAAAGTGAAGAAGATAACCCTTTTGAACTATGTGAAGTACCCAGGTATCTGTGGTGATGTTGGACCACCTTTGGGCAAAGTGGACCAGCCGGCCTCCTGTGCTGAGAGAAACCAGCTGAGGGGGAGAGGCTATGCTGAGGAAGTCAAAAACCCCCACCCTGCTGAGCAGGGGCCGGTGGTGCAGGCTTGGGGGCTTGCTGCCTACGGGACCCATTACCCCGTCCCTTGGCCTGCTTTCCCTGTGGGGGAGCTGCTGAGGCCTGATACTGAGGGTAGTATTTATAGGCAGCACCTTTCCTCGGGTAAAAGGGCTTTTTCCCCGAGGCCTTCTTCTTTTGAGAAGGGGCAGAGGTCTTCCTTGAGAGACGAGTCCTGGTGAGAGTCTCCGTCTCAATTTGTGCAGCCTTCTCATCCATGGGCTTGCCAAAGAGGTTATCACCTCGGGAGGGGACATCGACCAACTTGTCCTGTACCCAGGGCTCGAGGTCGGACGTCTGAAGCCAAGCCTGGCGGCGTCCACCAATGCCAGCCGCAGCTACTCGAGCCGAAGCCTCAAAACCATCATAGGCTGCTCGAGATATAAACTTGGAGCACTCCCGAATACCAGTGGACAAGGTTTGGAACCTCTGTAAAGGTTCGTCGGAGAGACCAGCAGAGAACCCGGCTATTTCCTTAGCCAGGTCTCGGAGATACATGCCCATGTAGAGCTGGTATGTCTGGACTCGACAAGCAAGCATAGAGCCCTGGAAGCACTTCCTACCGAGGGCATCCAGGCTTCGGGCTTCCCTACCAGGGGGCACCGAGGAGTGCATTTTTTGACTCTTAAGTCTATGCATGGCCGATTCCACCACCATGGAATGGTGCGGTAGTTGTGCCTTCTGGAAGCCGGGGCTCTTGTGGACTCGATAAATGGAATCGACCCGCTTGCTTAATACCGGCGACGACGCCGGGCTCTCCCACATGCGGAAGAGAAGTCGTTCCAGCATCGGAGGAACCGGTACAATAAAGGCCTCCTTCGGGGGAGAGTCATATTGGAGGGCATCGAGTTCTTCGACTCGAGGCTCCTCCTCGGGATCCGCGGGGAAGGCCAAGGCCTTGGCCATATCCCTCACGAAGTCCGAGAACCGGGTATCCTCCGGGGGGGACCGTCTCCGAGGTTCGGACTCGGGGGAGTCCGAAGGGACACACCGAGTCCGAAAGGAACCAGGTGACTCTTCGTCCTCAGATTCCCAGGCCGACTCCTCGGAGGAGGAGTCGAGCGGCTCCGGTCGGGCGGGCACCGATGCTATCCGCTCCGACGCCGAGGGAGTCGGCGTCGACAACCTCGGTCCCGAACGGGAGGCCGAAGGAGACCTCGACCGAGGATCGACTCGAGCCCTCATGGACTCGAGGATCGGCTCGGTCTCCGGGGTCGATTTGGAGGTCGACGTCCCGGCGGTCAGGGTAGAAGCACCGGCGAGGCCAGCGATCAATACCCGCTGCTGGTCCAAGAAGGCAGTCAGACTGCTCTCCAAGGCCGTCAACCTCAGTCCGAGCTCAGGAGACCCAGCAGCCCCCAACTCGGGCCCCGACGGCATCGGGCCCGACGTCGGGTCCTTCGGAGGCGAGTCAACGAGGACAACAGTACTCACGTGAGCGGGCAAGTCCACCTCGAGTCGAGGATGTTTTGACGGCCTCTCCATCTCTGAGGACCCGGGACGGGAGTCGGGGCTATGCGACCTGGCCCTCGAGGAACCAGGAGCGTCCACCGATCCCGCCCTCGCGGGTTTCTTCTTCCGATGATGTTCCCGGGTAGGAGACCCCCTCTCAGAGGAACTTCGACGATGCTCAGGACCACAGTCCCGAGACGTCGAAGCCTCTGACGAGGTCCGAGCCCGGCCGGAGTCAGAGAAGATACGCTCCCGCTGATGCTACCGACTCCTCAATGCTTTTGAGGACATTTTGCCGCATGGCACACAGATCAGGGAGTCATGATCTGGGCCGAGGCAGCGGAGGCAGAAGTCATGAGTGTCTGTAAGAGACATGAGTTTCTTACAGAGATCACACTTTTTAAAGCCGCTGGCAGCCATCGGGGGAAAGAGGGCCCCTGCGAGGTCGAATGACCGGGCTGCCAGGGAAAAAGGAAAAAGGCGCGAAATCTGTCACGAAGGACAAAAAACCGAAAAATAAGGGACGGACTCGCAACCGGCATCGCGAGTCCGGGCGGGAAAAGAACCGGCGTCGAACCGAAGAAAAAAGAGAAAAATAGAGAAAAAATCAACTTTTCTGCGGGGATTCACAGGCAACGTCTGTAGGGCTCCGCGGAAAAAAGAAGACTGAGCAAGATGGCAGCCTTGGGCGGGAAGAGGACCGCGCATGCGCGCTGCAATTCCCAAAGGCTTTCTTTGAAAGCTGGGGAAAATTGCTCCGCGAGGGCTCCGTCGGCGCCGACGTCACCCATATGTGAGGACTGACTTCCTGCTTGGTCCTGGAGAAACAGCTCATACTATATCCTCCAGTAATGAATTTGATTATGTATTGACTGTAAAAATATTTTCTCTCATTAGTCTTAAATGGGTTACACTGTAGTTTCAGTGCATGTCCCCTAGGCATTCTACATTTTGACGGTGTAAACAATCGATCTATATTTACCCATTCCACTCCATTCACTATCATATCTCGCCTCAGCCATCTCTTCTCCAGTTTGAAGAGCCCTAACCTTTTTAGCCTCTCCTCATAGGGGTATCTTTCCATCCCCCATGACTACGGATGGAGTCCCTGCAGAGGCAGATGTTTGGGGGGGCTGTATGGCCATCCATGTGTGCCTCTGCCCCCCCCCCCCATCTGGACCTTGCACCTTAGGCATCTGCCAAACACGCATGTTGGACGGGCTGGTACTGCCCAACACCACCACTGACAGCATGCGGGCATGTCAGCATGGTGGGGGGTGTTGGCAGCGGGTACAGTGGCACCCGCCTGCAGCAGACCAAAGCCATATCCTGGTCCTGCGTGCTATGCACACTGCAACATGTGCCAGGGTCTGTCTGATGGGAAACATATCTTCATTTCTAGCATATTAGACCACATGATCATCAGATGCAAAGTGTCCAATGCCAGTCCATTTCAGTTCGCTGACACCTAACAGATCAAGTTGTACACATCCCATTTCATTATTAACCACCTCCAACTTCCCTTGGTTCATGCTTCGTATATTCCATGTTCCAATGCGTAAGACATCTTTGCAGTTTCTGACTCATTTCATGCGCAGCTACATCAGCAGTCAGATGTCCCGAGGGCTTTGATCCAACCACATCATAAATGCTGGTTTCACTCTGAAAAGTCTTCAGCTCCTCCCCAGTTGCCAGTTGAGTGTGTTCCAACCTGGGGGTCTCATCTTTTAGCACTATAGTGCAAATTGTTTTGTAATTTGCTTGTAATTAGGGATTGTATATTTCTTTTGCAGGGACTCTTCTTGTTTACCTGTGTTATTCTGCATTAATTTTACTTATTTGAGTGGCACCAGGTGCTACTATTACTACTACTACTACTGAGCATTTGTATAGCGCTACAAGACAAATGCAGTGTTGCACAGACATGTAAGAGACAGTCGCTGCTCATCAGAGCTTACAATCTAGTTAAGACAGACAACACAAGGGAAACACAAGGAGATCAGCTGAGTCAAGATCCGAAAGCGGCTCTATGAGGTGGGCTAGAAAGTTTGATTTTTCTTAATTTGTTCATAGGTCAACTATGGATTTTTCTTCTTTCTTTTTTGCTGATTCTATTTCCTTGCTGTTTTCCATATCTTATTTGTATATTATAAGATTGCATAACTCAATTTAAAAAAAAGTTTAGGCAGAGCATGGGTGGAGTCATTATGGAAGTATGCATTTTATACAATATGCATGAACATTTACATCTGCTCTCAGGCAGCTTGATTTTAGCCATGATTTTGCATGTTTGGACTAGTATATTAGAAAGACACATGAAAGCGCATTTTGAAAATGACATCCAAGTGAAACCTGGGTCATCCAAGCCAGAACTTATCAAAAATAGGCAGGCACGTCCAAGTTTAGGTACAAAGATGGATCTGCCTGATATAGATGTCTGTGGGGGCCAACTAAATAGATGCCCCTGGAATAGTAGTCTAGCTCATGGACATCTCAGAGATATCTAGCGGAGGTGCAAACACAAACACATTTCCCAATTACCCCAAAACTTTTATTGCGCTTGTGGAGAGTACAGGGGATGCTGGAGTGCCGTTGACGCTACATGATCCAAATGTTTTACAGCCTAAACACTTTTCCTGTGCCTATTCATGCCTAGAGCAGATCTAAATTTGGATGAAGAGGCAGAATCCCTGAC
Organism: Ichthyophis bannanicus; assembly: GCA_033557465.1. NCBI lineage: Eukaryota > Metazoa > Chordata > Amphibia > Gymnophiona > Ichthyophiidae > Ichthyophis > Ichthyophis bannanicus. Next base: position 521,684,042 of record CM066032.1, on the reverse strand, counting down.
CTTTCTGCGATCTCTAAGGCAATTGCCCTGTCCCAGACATGCCTCCTCCACCCCTTGCCTACTTGGACATCCCCACACCAGGGACATCTTTAAAAGCCATTTGTGAAATGATTCCGGGGACATCTCTATGCCTGTTTTTGGACATCTAAATCACTGAAGTCCCTAAATCACTAAAATCACTAAAGCCTTTTAAAATGACCCCAATAGGTGCTTATGTGCCTTTTTGACCTGCCCATAAAGGTGGCCTGTTACATAATTAATCTCAAATTAGCATGCATATTTATTACTTTACCTTCTCCTGGTAGCTCATCCCTCCCTAATATAAACAGGTTGTAGCCACACTGTTTCTCTAAGACTGCAGGCATTATTTCCAGAGCAAATGTATCCACCATGCAGTTCGACTCTGGTATTTTACTTTTTGGATAAATGACATATGCATCATAAATCTTTCTATCTGAAATTACAAAGAGCATAACATCATTATTGTTGGTCTTTGAGTCATTTGCAGTAACAATTGCACCACATTTTTAAAGAAAATAATTAAAAATATATTTTCAGAGGTCTCTTTCAGAGCACTTCCTCCAAAAGAGTTAGTTCTGCGCATACCGTGACAGTCATGAATCTCGCTTCTAAGCCAGGGTATGTGGAATATGATCTGTCTCTCAAATTTACTGCTAATACTTGGTGTAGTACTTGCATCCTGCCAAAGAGAACCTCCTTCTTGAGTTCGTAAGATGTAACATATATTGCAAATTTGTTTTCAGAAGTCCCATTGTAGATACAGAAATAGGCCATCAAATGATTTCTAAATTGTGTAGACTGTTTCTAGGATTACTGAAGGCAAGTGGAAGCCTAACCTGCCCCCTGCACCTCATCCCAGTTGATGGATTTTTGGCCTTAAAGCCCCAAGAAGGGATTCCTTGGTCTGCACCACTCCTTTATCCTTTAGGACTGGGATGACCCAACTCATACGGAATCTCTCTCTCTCTCCCTCCCTCCTGCTAAGGCCAGGGTGAAGATTCCCTAGCTTGCACTGACACTCTACTTCTCCTGGGGTAGAGATCTCCTGGCTTGCCCTTGCTGTCCCTTCCCTCTGGCCAGGGCTATGGAAAAGAGATCCCAGGTCCTTTAGAGGCTGCTTAGGGCATCCACAGCCTGTGCTGACCAAGTCACAGGAACTTAAGGGCTGCATGTTTTAGTTATTTTTATAGGAGAACAAATTGTGATGTGATTTTGAGACTCTTAAGATTCATTAGAAATTACACCTATCTAATAGGGAGGAGTAGTATACAGGGTGGCCCAAAAAAGTGAGAACATCTCGTAAATTAAAAGCTTAAATAGTTTACTTATTTACCTTTTTTAGCTATATAACGTCTTTATTTCGACAATTTCCAGTCGCCATCTTTTTTTTTAAATTTGTCAATCGTTTACATCTGTCTTTTTGAATTTTTAAATAACTTATATGCTACGAGATGTTCTCACTTTTTTTGGGCCACCCTGTATATGTGGGGGATTCACAGTGCATACAGTCAGCGTATTTATTTATTTAAATATAAGCATGGAATTTAAATATGTATAATCAACTGCTATGCATGTGAAGACACATTTCACAAATGACATCCAAGTGCAATCTCGAACGTCCAAGCCAGGATGTCTGAAAAAAAAAAGCAGGCACATCCACATTCAGGCACAAGTTCACAAATGTGAACATACCCGATATGGATATCTACAGGGACATCTACACAGACGTCCACGGAATAGTATTTGAGAATGGGGATATCTCAAATCCCACTCTGTTTGTTGTGATTTTGGGCAATTCACTTAACCCTCCATCTTGACATCTTCTGGATGTTTTGTGGCCAAAACAAGAACTTTCCCAATGTTTATTCAGCCTTGGAGCAAGTCTAAACTTGGAATCCCCGAAGACATCCCCGACGTTTCTGAGATCGAGAGGAGAGATCAAGTCCATTGTACCTTCCCAGACACGCCTGCACCACACCACCTACATACTTGGACATCCCCACCAGAGAGATGTCTTTAAAAGCCATTTGTAAAATAGCTCCAGGGACATTTCCATAATTTGGACATCCATATGCACATTTCCTGATGTCCAAATCCACAACTAAGGCTCTTAAAATGATCCCTATAGTTGGTGGCCATGAATGCATGTACTCACTGCTGACTGCCGGCCATTATCCAGATAGCAGCGATATTCAGCTGCTATACGAACCTATGCATCTACTAGAGGCATCTTTTACGCATACAAACTGTATATTTACTACTTCCTTAATGGCTAGCGGCAGGACCGTACCTAGCCCTGTGCGAGCAGTGTGGCCGCACAGGGCGCAAAGGCTTAAGGGGCACATTTTAGCTGTCTTCCGTTGCCTGCCGCCGTCACTTTTTCTTCTCTCAGCGGCGACAGGCAATGGCAGGACAGCTAAAATGCGCCCCTTAAACCTTCTCGCCGGCATGCTAAGCAGATCTTTTCCTGACAGATCTGCTTAGCATGTTGGCAACTTGCACATCGAGAGCGCCTCTTCTCTCCCGCCGCAGGGGGGGGGGGCGCCCGATGTGCAAGTCGCACAGGGCACAATCTTCCCTCGGTATGGCCCTGGCTGGCGGTATGCTTTCAAGTTAGCATAGTTAGCATGGGTCAACACCACATTCCATACTAATCTTTGGGGATTTTCATGTGCTAACATAGCACATTTTAGTAAAACATGCCCCTTTATGAGGTTTTGAAAAATGACTACACCCTGGCTTTTTAATTAAGTAATATTTTTTTCTGGTGACCAGTTATCATTTATAATGGGGAGAAAAGGGTTGCAATGGAATGAGAAGTTGTTTTCAAATTGTTAGTGCTTTGTACCACTCTTGGAGTAGGTTTTTAAATAAAATACATAATCAAGAGGAAGAAGTACATAAAGAATATACCATCATCAAATCAAGCAGCTCCCTACATTATGATTTCATTTCAATTTGTAGTATTGGTTATGTGCTTTCTAGCAGGTCCAAAAATATAACATGGGAGTTCAACAGACACAGAGGCTCTTTTACTAAAGTGTGTTGTGTGGTTGTCATTCATTTTAGTGTGTGGCAACAGTTAACGTAAGGGCATGACCGCTGCCACGAGCTAATTCCCATGGTAAGTGCAAATCAGCAATAGGGTGGGGAATGAGTGGGTTAGGGGGTGGAGAGTGGAGAGTGGGCATGGAGAACACATTGCAATTAGCACAGGAGTACATATGGCACATCAACTGCTAATACTGCAATTAGCATGAGCGCACATAATAACACCTCAAGTGCACCCGCGCTAATTGTGAATGCTGTTGCCGCACATTAGAGTACGTGTCTGTATGGCAACTGCTGTGAACCTGCTGGCCATGATCTCGATAGTTACCATAGAGGTTTTGCACTTACCGCATGTTAGTTTTAGTGCAAAACACACAGTAAGTGCAAAATCCTATTGCATGTTAGTAAAAGGGTCCCATGGTAAGTGAGACTAATATCTAGATCAAACCATGATGCTTTCCATCCTCCCACTGAGGTTGAGGCACTTTACTTGTTCATGTCTTAAATAACAAACACGTCATTGTGACAATTTAGTACTAAGACAATAGATTCGCAAACTACTTGCCTTCTTTAGCCTTTCGGTTGCAAGACTCATGGTAGAAGAGGATAATGTCAATCTTGAAAAAGACATAGATGCAAATTAGGAGAAGAATCAAACAAATCAGCACAGCAATGGCCAAAGCTGCATGGTGCCAAGCAAACATTCCTAGTTCAATACAAAAAGAAAAATAGACATTAATATAGAACAAATTACTTCAGCCCAGTATTCTGAGCTGAAGTAATCGAACTTAATCAGTGAAGTCAGCAGCTTAGTTAAAGTTAACAGAATGCTTTTATCCGTTAAATGCAGGACACATTTTTCTGATCAGATGCTAAAGCTGCAGTAAAAAACATATTATACCACAGTGGCCTTTTTTGCCTCTAACCTGTGGCTCCTCACTCAGCAGGTTAGCGACTCCTACAGAAATATAAATTCACGTTGCTGCAGCAAGGAACATCATGTTTTTCTGACTGAAGTAAAGAAGATAGCAGAGCCCAAGTCAGGCTGCTATCTCTTAAAGGGTCTTGGCTTGTCATGTGATAAATTAACTCCCTGACCTCCCTCCCCCCCCCAACACAAAGCACAACCACCCCCCACCCCTTGATCACCCCCTAAAAAAAAGCACTAACCCTCCCCTCCCCATGAACCCTCCCACCAACACTTAAAGGGGGTTTCCAGGTATCCAGTGAGAGGGCAGGAGCAGTCACTCCTGCCTCACAGAGTGCCAGCATTCAAAAAGGTGCTAGTCAGTCATTAGTCTCATGCTAATATGTGGCAACAGCATTCACAATTAGCGTGGGTTCACTTAACACCGTCCATTGAGGTGTCATTAAGTGCACCCACGCCAAATATTAGGCAATCACGGGGTATTCCTTCATGAAGGAATACCCCATGATTGCTCCGTTTTAAAAATTTTCTTGCTGACCGCGGACTGTCTGCCCACTCAGCTCTAAGCACAGACTGAATGGAGCCTTTTTAAAGACTACACACGTACACGGTGCCTTTATACATACCCCCTGAAGAAGGCATACTGCCAAAACGCGTTGGGGTTTCTTTGAATACAATTAGCACCAGTGACCTCACTTGACCCCTTGCCTTTATGCGTACTCCCTGAAGAAGGCGTACCGCCGAAACGCATTGGGCGTGGGGTTTCCTTTAATAAAAAGACCTATTCCATGTTTTCTCCTAACTTTGCTTCATATCTTCATAGAAACGTAGAGGCGCATTCCATTGAGTACGTGCAGGCCCCTGGGCATCCAATCGGAATAAGGACACACAGAGGGAGACCGGATTCTGACCCACTGGGGCTAGACATACCCTGTGGGATCAGAATCCGGTCTGGGCCTGTACATGCAGGCCAGGACCTGATACAGATCTGCCTACATGTACAGACCCCTGCCCGACCAACTCAGTCAGGCTTCTGAATGGATCCGCGATGCCATGGCACCACGGCTCAATTCAGGAGCCACAATACCCGGCCACCAACCACAATCTTCATTTCCCGTAGCCCAACCCCCGATCTGGCCTTCCATGGCCAGGGTCGGGCTGTGGGAAACCCCCTGCACCCCCTCAACTCTCTGCTGTTGTCCGGGCCTGCCATCCCCCATCTAGATCCGAGGCCCCGGATGTATAGGGCTGACTTCAGAATCACCCCTGTATGTCCGGGGCCTCAGACCGCCCACTGCCCGCCCTCACTCTGCCTCCGCAACACTCTCTCCCACCCCCGTCTATGCCTCCCCATACAAACTCCTTGTTCGTATGGGAAGGCTTTTGCCGGGGATGGAAGGGGGGCAAATAGCAGTACAGAATAGACCCCATAGTAAATGACAGCAGATGAAGATCAGCATGGCTGACCTAGTCTGCCCAGTTAGGGGTTTAGGGTCATAACTGCTGCACCACGCAAATTACCCTCACTCTATGCTTTTACTTTGGGTTGAAGCTGCCACTCCGTGCAGGTTACCCCCGCTTTGCTTTTACTTTAAGTTGTATACTCCCGCTCCATGCTTTGACTTTTGAGGTTTTACTGCTGCTCTATATAGGTCATCCCCTACTCAAAGCCTTTCTGAGCTGTAAAAGTCATTTAAGTTTTATTTTGAACAGGAATGTTCCCCACGGTATATATGATCCTCTGTGCTTATCTCACACCTTTTTGGAGTCCACCACTGTTTTTGTCCCCACCACTGCCAGTGAAAGGGCATTCCAGACATCCACCACCTTGTCTTTGAAAAAGTATTTCCTGATGTTACATTTAAGTTTATCTCCTTGCCGCTTCCCCATTGTTGGAAAAGGTTTGTTTGTTCGTTAATATCTTTCAAGTATTTAAATGTCTGTATCATATCTTCCCTGTCCCTCCTTTCCTCTATGGTATATCTAGGCATGTCTTCAAGTCTCCTCTCTTACGGCTTCTGGTACAAACCCCATATCATTTTGGAGGGGTCAAGAATGTCCATCCATCTGTCTGTCGGGGGCAAAATAACTCTACAAGCATTTAACAGAATGGGATGAAACTTGGCATGTGGGAAAAACTGGTGAAAAGACATATTGAGTTCAAAAATGGGCCCAATCAGACTGGAGTTCCAGAGAAACAAGCCCCTCTGAAAAATAACCCAATGCATTTCTATGGGAGAAGGAGTTCCAGCCTCTGTAGCATAGAAACGCACATATAGTGAAACATAGTGGTTAGAGAATTGCTCCCTTCAAACTTTCTCTCCCTATTTTCTATTCTCCCAAGCCTACCCTGAAAAACTGCCCTTTCAAACTTACCCCACACATTGTCCCACCCCCAAAAAATATTCCCTTGCAATTGCTCTCCCAACTCACCAAATGTACTCACCAGAAACAAATACACCCACACAACTGCCTCACCATGCTGCAAACTGTCTCCATCCAAAACACTAACCTCCCGCAGCTGTCCCACCACTAAAAATATCCCCCCACAACTGCTCTACAAACCTGCAAACTGTCTCACACCTAACCTCCCCCTGTAACTGTCCCACCACCCCATAACCTGCCCACCCTCCCACATCTACTGCCCCACAACTGTGCACCCCCAACATTACCCTCACAACTGCCCCAGCAACCTGAAAACTGCCCCACCCCTAAAAAACACTCTCACAACTGCCCTATGACTGCATAAACAGCCCCTACATCTGTCCCAACCCCGCAAACTGCCCCACTCCCAAAAACTACTACCCTACAATTACCCCACCCCCAAAAAATTACTCCCTTGCAACTGCTCTACCACCCTGCAAATTGCCTAACGCACAAAAGCTGCCCCACCCCTCCAGTTGCCCCACCCCAAAAAACTGCCCCATGCCAATTCCCCGCCCCACTCCCCCACCACCTTGCAAACTACCCTCACCCCCAAAAACTACATCCTCCTGAAATGACCCATCACCCTCAGGCACCCCACTACAGATACAACACACACACACCCCAATGGTGTATCCAAGGGTGGACCTGGATGGTCCATAGACCCTCCACTTTTGTGTCAGGCCCACCCAGTCAGTGGCAGCATGTGGTCAGGCCTACCCAGTCAAATGAGAGGAGAGCCGCAGCCGGTGGTAACATTTGTATTGCCTTGTGCTCCCCGTGCTAATCCTAGACCTCACCAAAACATCAATCCACTGGCAGACATAACACATGAACACCACACACACAGTCACAGCAATTACAAAGAATTCTCTAGCTATGGTGCACTGCATTTTACATTATTGCCATATATATTTCAGGGTAGTATATTCAGACTGTGGAGGTCTGCACTGATAAAGCGTCTGAATGGTGCAGGCAAAAATGAAATCTATCTGGCGCCCAGCACTGAATATCGTGTTGACAGTAAAACATAGATCTTGCTATCTGGATACTAGTGATATTGAGCCACTAACCAGATGGCAAGATTTGCATAAAGTTAGGATAGTCATTACCTGTTCTAACTTTATGCTATTTGCCAATCCAGTTAACAGCTGAGTACTGCCACTAAGCTGCAGAGGAGAAGCCTAATGGTTAGAGCACTGGCTTGATAACCAAGCGACCAGGATTTGATTCCCCACGAGCACTTCTTGTGGCCTTGGGCAAGTCACTTAACCCTCCATTACCCCAGAAGGAAAGCCTGGCAATCTACCTCTAGTCATACTATCAAGAAAACCCAGGAACTGCCGAGTCAGCATTGAGTTGAAGGCATGCATTGCACACCGCAAAGAAAACCCAGAAGCTGTTGGGTTGCCAGGAGTCAGCATTGACCCAATGGCGCACATTGCATTTGAATATCAGGCAGAGTGGGATTTAAGCAATCTGCAAGTCCTGCAAATGGCATAAACCCTTTTGAATATTAATTCCTTCATTTTCTTTGCTGTTATTTCTACTGTCAAAGCTACTGATTGAATTGTATCGCTTTCTTAGTGATTGCTACAGAGTTGTCAAATTACCCAGTTCCAGCAGTGAGACCTTTTGCCCCGTTCTGGTCTTAAATTTGCATTGCAATGCAGTATGGAATTTGTAGATCCATTGAAATCAGTGCTACAGGTCCCATAATGCATCAGGATGAGATTGTCAGTCATCCAAGACTGACTTAAAAGCTCACTCCTGGAACTTGGTAACTTGGCAACTCTGTTGCTATGCGTACTGCCAGCTAGTATTCTTTGCCATGGACAGGGCTAGATTAAGGTACTGGCAAGAGAAGACCATATCTAGAGTTAAAATATGTGCAGCTCTCAGGAGGTTCAGACTGATTTTTTTTTCATGATTCTACTGATTTTTACCTCAGTGTCTTGGAGCTAGAAGGAAGACTAACATGTCTGGACATTTTTCTGAGTTTAAAACCTCTATCTGCAGTTCTCTAATCCCCCTCCCCCATGTTTGTGAGCCTGCCCTGCCTACCTCCAATATAACTAGATTGTGGCATAGGCAGCGGAAAGGGACTACCAAGATTTTTCTCAACATGGTATCAGCACTAGAGAGCCTGGAGGCAGGGCTAGAGATTGGTCTGTTCGACTGCCCCTGGATTGTGGGTAGGATCCAGTCAATGAGGAGGTTGTGAGGGCAGAGCACAGAAATGCTTTTCTAGTCACAAAAAGGGAGATGGGGAAGTTCCTGTGTTGTACAAGCTTGGTTTTTGTGTGTGGCAAGAGATGGAAGAGAAATGGCTCCCCCATACCCCCCAAAAATGTCTCAAAGCATTTCTATAGAAAGAAGCAATTCCAACAGCTGCAGTATACTAACATTGACTCACAGTAACACAGCAATTACGGAATTGCACCTATCAAATAGTCCTCTCCTCTCCTGATCACAGACATACAAACAGTGATATAAATACACACACACACACAGACTAATATGTCCACATGCGAACAGAAACATGCATGCACAGGCACACATTCAGTGAAATGCAAACCCATAGACACTCATACAACCACACACAGACATACCAGCCCATAAAGATACATATGCACACACAAACAAAATAGAGATGCAGACCAACATACAAACAAAGATGTGCACACACATATACAAACATATGCACATACACAAAGGCAATGCAGACCCAAACAGACAGGGGGTGTAAATACACACACACAGAGGAGTTGGATGTTCTGAAGCTTTCCCTAAAGGGTTTCTTCAGCAGTATCTGTTGACTGGATGAGTGGAGCCAGCCAGGACCTCTGGCGATTTTCAGAGCACTATCAGGACAATGCCTCTGAAAACCTTTCTGGCCACTTTGGCACAATCTGGACATAAGAACATAAGATATGCCATACTGGGTCAGACCAAGGTCCATCAAGCCAAGTATCCTGTTTCCAACAGTGGCCAATCTAGCTCATACGTACCTAGCAGTTTCCCCAAAAGACACAGGTTCCACAATGCTTGTATTGGGTCAAGCAATGATATCCTGGGTCCCTTTTAATAATGGTTTATGGACCTTTCCTCCAGGAACATGTAAATGCAAAAGAAAGACAACCAACAGAGAATGACCACGGCTGAGATCCAAAGTCCCCAAATAAAATATTAATGAAGGAACAATTGAGGGTCTCAGTCATGGTCATTCTCCGTTGGTTGTCTTTCTTTTGTATTTACATATTGCTTGTTCATGGAGAAATCCTTCCCCTTGCTCCAATCCCAACAGTGTCAGAGCAGTCCATGGGCACAGATTAGTGGAGGTATTCATTCCACTATCTGGATAGCCATCTGGCTAAAGTTATGGCAGCAAAAAGGCTAATCTAACTTTATCTGGATTGCTTTCCAGAGAATCGCTGCTATCCAGAGCATGGCGCCAGTTGCTGCTCCATCCAGATATTCAGTGCCGTTCATTATTGAGATATTGGTACTAAGTATTTGGCTTATTTAGGGTTGCATCGGCTAGCATTTAAAAAATACACACCTCTGCTGGCTGAATACTGGCCCATAAAACTCATATTTCTCAGGGCTCCATGAATCCTAGGAACATCCATAAAAAGATTCTAGGAATGGTATGCGTTACCAAAACAAAACTGTGACAGAAATGGGAGTCAGAAAAAGCTGAATACAGGTGAGCACTAAAAATATCATAAGAAAACCAGAGCAGATTGTGTCTTCCTCTTTGATCTATATATTTAATGATTTTAGGGAGGCTCATGCTTTTCTGTTGTCAAGTGGTGGGATGTGCACACCTCCAAGGAACAGCCCCAGTGGTGTGTGAAATGGGGAAGCTCCAGCAGAAACCCACAAAATGTTTGCAACAGCCTCAGCATCCCTCTCCCCCTCCCCTCCCAGCCCAATGGCAGTGAAGTTGCAGGAGTTCCGTCTAACCCACATTCTCTGAATGGCTGCAGTTCTCTTACCACCACCTCCTCCTGCCCGCATGGGTCGGCACTCAGCAGATCCAAACCAACAACAGTGACAAGCGGATCTCCCTGGAGAGATAGGAGGGTGCAGCAGAAGGAGCACATCAACAGCAGAGAGAAGGACACAGTGGCATGGGTAAGATAAGGCAAGTGGGACTCGTGCCGAGTATGGGGAGAGAGGTGAGTTCTGGGGCTCCTGCCAATGTTTAGTGGGTTTCTGATAGTTAGAAAAAAGCATTTTGTGATGCTAATTATTTGTATGTACTGGAAAAATCCTTAGAAAATGGAGTCGTCATATTTGAACATTATAGTGCTCAAAGATTAGATGGTACTTGACTGGGAACAAACCTGGATGTTTTGGATGTATTAAGTGCAAAAGACAAACTTCCATTCCTGAAGCACTTATCACTACACATGCGAAAGGAGCAGTGTAAAAAGCCACGATAACTTTATTTATAACCAGGAGAGATTCCACATATGCTGCTTCTCCAATTGACGACACTCTGAAAATGAAAAAAGCAGAGGGCATGAACTAAACGGTGCATCATTCAGAGACACAGCCGTTGCATAAAGATATCCACTTTTAGTCAGCAGCCCTTTCAATTGAGGTTGGACCGTCCCAATAAATGGATAAAGCTATCCAGATAACTTATGACCATATCTCCGAACATTCTTGGCCATGTCTTATCTTCCATGGAATACATTTTGTCCAGTCACTGAATTCTCTACCCAAAATATATGCATTAGCTGGCACAGAATTTAAATTGAAAAGCTCTTATACTAATACTAACAATTGTATTTGATATACCACCTATACTACTAGATAACTAGGCCATTAACAATAAAATCAATTACAGTTACCACCCAGATGCCAACCGCATGCATTTGATTATTGACTCCAAGGTGACCAACTAGGTCAAACGTCAAAAGCAAGCTGCAGTCAGTCCTGGTTCTATCCTCATTTCATTTGATCCATATTCCCATTTCTTTAAGAATGGTAAGAATACAAGATCAATAGGTACAAAGGGGTAACAGCAGCTTTATGGTGTTGTGGGACTATCTGCTCAGCTTAGATAGGTAGCAAAGTTTAACTAAGAGAAAACAATATATGAGATCAATATTGAAAGGCCTTCACTTGTTATAGTTTTATTATATCAGTTCCTTATTTGTTTGCTAACCATCGTGCTATTCTAATTATTAGCAAGAAATCAGTAGATACTTACATCGGGCTTACTTCTTCTACTTCTGAATAGGTTTCAGTAAATTCTTGGTTGATAAGCCAATAGACGGGTATATATTTTGCATCTTCAAAACTCACATTATAGCCAATGAACGCTTTGCAGGTTATGTTCAGTTTTGAAGCTGTTGTGAAGAAAAGCATTGCAATTTTAAAGTATTTAGAAAAGAAGACAAAATATGCCCTTTGTTCACAAAAGACCTCATTAGGAACATCCGCAGAAACATCAATGATGATTAACAAATCTACCATAGCAGGCTTAAAAAGACTGGATACATTATCTGATTATCTTTAACCAACTGTATTCAAACAGCCCAACTTAACCAGATACCTTTGAATAACTGGTTAAAGATAATCAGGCAATGTATCTGTTTTTTCATTCTTTATTACAATTTATGTAAAAAAATGCAAACATTACTTAACCATAAACTGCATAAACGTTTCATTCTTTTACATGGACTCGATGGCACTTAACAACAGCAGCAAAGGAGCACAAAGAAACCCCCCCCCCCCTCAACTTATTAACGAAAGAAAGATCCACAAAAAAGAGAGGGGTCCAAGAAAAGACAAGCAAAGAATAACACTAAGGGACATGCTGGATGCGTGTGATTGTGCTGCCCAATTAGCACATAGGCCCATGCTAATATCTGGGGGCATGTGCATCCGTCCCCCTGCCAACAGTATGATGCTAATGAAAGAGAAAAAGATCACTCCACATACACAAACTCCACGCTTGTTGTACATAAAAAACTACAAAGAGGAGAAAAGTCCTAGGAACTGCATCAAACATAGAGCTAATACAATGGGCAGAAACTGCCCTAAGCTCAATACAGAAACATCAGTGGCCTAAAAAACTCCTCCAATATTATACATAATTCTGTTCTCCACTGGAGCATAGATGGTATAAAGCTGGAGCGTTGGTATTACGGTGCTTGCTGTTTGTCATGTGAGAAGCTTTCCTTGTGTCTTTTCAGCATATGAGGCTCCCCTTGAAAAAGCACTCGGCGAAACGCCTAGCCGGCATCGTTGGTGGCATCGGGGATTACCTTGCTGTAATGCTGCGATCTGATTGATCTTGTTGTTTGGAAACGGAAGACTTTCATTTTTGAGATAAGTACACCGTATTTTTGGATATGCTTTATACCATCTATGCTCCAGTGGAGAACACAATTATGTATAATATTGGGGGAGTGTTTTAGGCCACTGATGTTTCTGTATTGAGCTTAGGGCAGTTTCTGCCCATTGTGTTAGCTCTATGTTTGATGCAGTTCTGAGGCCTTTTCTCCTCTTTGTAGTTTTTTTATGTACAACAGGCATGGAGTTTATGTGTATGTGGAGTGATTTTTTTTCTCTTTGATTATTATCTTTCACTTTGATATTGACCCTACTTTTTTATTGTGAAAACAGTATGATGCTAACATGCAGCACCATGCTAGCCACATTTAATGCCACCCATTAGCATGCACCCACAAAACCCACACTAAGCACAATGTGCCATCAATGTCCCCTTTACTCCCCTAACCCACCCAGTCCTTGCTCAATCATTCACACACTGAGCAGTCAGCACGAGCCTTCTAACACACGGCTGTTAGTGCAGTTCCCGTAGCACATGTGAACCCACGCTACAGGTTAGTGCACTTTAGTACATACACCCCTAAGATACTAACATAACGCAGGCTAACTGAATCCTACAATCTACCACCCAAAATATAGATGAAACAAAGAAATAGATTTCATTGCCCATCGATCTTCATGATTCATCTACTGAGGGAACTAAGTTCTCCCAAAGGAGAGTTTCCTTCTGCTACAGCGGCCTTTTCAGAAATGAGCCCAGCAATTTGCAGAGATTTTAATAAAGACACAGTCGACATATCACAGTCAGTAACTTTATATGTAGCAAGTCACTCCCGATTTCAACAATTCAGGTTTCCTTGCTTGCATCATTCTAGATATATCTGGAAATAATCTAACCTTACATCCCATGAAATTTTTTGAAATATTCCCAAAGAAAGATCTCATGATCTCTTTTTTTATCTGGTTCTACTAGGAAAATAATAGCAAAGTCTCATTAGTTGTATTCAGCATTGATGTTTCAAGATCGCGCATCAAAGACTATGGCTGTTCCAGAGCACCTGCAGGGTTAGAGAAACAGAAGGCTTTCATGGTAGGAGGAAGTATACTGTATCCCTAAGAGTAAAAAAAACCACACTCTCCCAGAACGTTTTCAAACTATTCTATCCCTGCAGGTAGCGTGGGCGCAACGACTGCGACCATACTGAATGGTGCTGGCTGTTCTCCGCTGACCATGATAAATTCTGGGGGATGGCTGCCCCCCCCCCCCCCCCGTGCTAGTAATGTAGCCCAAACCCACATTATTAGTGGGGCTAGTAAATATTAGAAACCCTACATTTCTACTGTTTTGTCACCTTTCAGTCACCCATCCATCTCTCCCACCGTCCCCATCCACCTACCACAACCAGTACCTTTTCCCATTAAGACTATCACTAGTATGCTTTTATGACTCATTTCTCCACTTACTGTTCGGTGTAACTTATGTTCAGTTGTATTTAATGTAAACCACCTTGATACTTCTGAAAAGTGGTATATAAGAAATGTTAAAGAAATAAATATTCTGGTATTGTCGTATTTTGCTCATACTGTTCTGACCTGAGGAAAATTTGAACTTCTGAAGCTAGTCAAACAATTTGTTTAGTTCAGTAAAAAGAAATCACCTTATATTCCTTTTTCTTGTTTGTTTTATTTGCACTTATTCCCTCCTCTTCCACGTGCCTTCTTTCAAACCAGGGAGGGGTTTTCTCAAAGTCAGGGCTGGCGCTATCACCAGGTGAACTAGACGGCCCTCTGCAGGCAGGCATTGCCGCCCCTCTCTGGGGCCTGCAGCAACAGCAATATCCCTCAAACCGCAACGCAGCGCTTACTAACACTCTAACGCTGCGCTACTCTTTCCTACTCCAGTCCTCACAATATGCTGTTTCCGTCCCTCCTCCGAAACCGGAAGTAGCATCAGAGGGGGGTGGAAATGGCAGATTATGCAGAGTCCAGAGTTTTAGAACGTGCCTTCTTGTACTTTGCTGAGCTAAGGTGGAAAAGCAATACTGTCTTTGAGTTTCAATCAGACAGACTGCAGGCTTAGTTAACTGTTGCCTCTTTAATTGAAACTCCTTAGTAAGTGAAGCATGATCCCAATAGACTCAGCCAACTAAATCTAGATACATAAATCTGTTCTGGTAGATATTGCATATAAATTTAAACACTAAAGACAAGCCTCAATACAACCTCTAGATGGCAGCAAGCAAACAAATATAGAAATTGAAAAAAAGCCATAAAATAAGGAATTTTAGAAAGCTGTCACTACTTAACTGCTACTACTTAATATTCCTATAGCACTACTATGCGTACGCAGCACCGTACACACAAATGTAAGAGACAGTCCCTGCTCAACAGAGCTTACAATCTATCCAGAACAGACAAGCAGAACAAACAAGGGGCTAGGGAGTTTCATTATAGGAAATGATTAAAAAATACAAGCATGTTAAACAGGAGAGTAGTAGGGTCAGGATCCAAAAGCAGCCTCAAAGATAGGTTTATAGCCTTGATTTGAATAGGATCAGAGATGGATCCCGACATACCGACTCAGGAAGTCTATTACAGCCATATGATACAGTCAGGTGAAAGCAACAGAATCCGGCGTTTGCGGTGGAGGAGAAGGGCACAGATACAGTAAGTGATTTATCTGATGAATGGAGTTCCCAAGGAAGGGTGCAGAGAGAGATAAGAGAGGAGAAGTAATGAGGAGCTGCAGAATAATATACTTCTAGGTGAGTAGGAGAAATTCGAATTGCACACAGAAACAGATAGGGAGCCAATGAAGTGATTTGAGAAAGGGGGTTACTTGAGTATAGTGACACTGGTGAAAGATTAGTCATGCAGCTGAGTTTTGAATAAACGGAAGTAAGTCTATTTAGCATGACTGATCCAGCCAAAATCCAGCCAATACTACGGAACCTGCCATAACAACACAACATAACAAATCTGGACATCCACATGGTAACTAAACTGACACACACACACTACCACCAATAAATATAGCTACGTTTGTACATAGCTCAGTTAGTATAAATACCACGTTATTATAGGTTAAAGTTCTACCTGACGGTTTTCTGATTTATCCTTTATCTGTTATGTTATCATGTTTCTGTTCCTTGTAAAGTGTTGAGTTCAATGTAAACCACATTGATCTATGGAAATGCAGTATATAAAAAACATTAGATAAATAAATAGTAATAATAACAGAAAGGAAGGGAGAGGACTGAGACAACAACAGCTGTATTGAGATCTTTTCAGAAGATAAAATAGTGTTTTAACCAAGGAAATGGGCTATTAGAAATTTGACCTCCCTGTGGAATAATGTAATAGTTTCCCCACATTTAGCGGAAGCATTCACGGGGTGGAGTTAGGAAGGGGACTGAACCCATGCATGTTTTTTTGTCTGCATCAGAGGAAGCAGAAGCAGGAATAGCACCGCAGCACTGAAGGTGCTGTTTAAAACCATTGCCACCGCTGCTGATCTCAGAGAGGGGACGGCAGCGGCAGCAATAGGTCTCCCTCGCACCACTGACATTCTAGGCAACCGCCTAGTTCACCTAATGGTGGCACCAACCCTAATGCCAACTAGAACAATTTTCTGGATAACGGTAGTCATGTTCCTGATAACTGCTGTTGCATATCGGGCCGAGTATTTACAAGCTCAAGGCACAAGAACTGTACCTAGAACCCCGGGAAAGGAGTGAGCTAAATCCAGTTCCCTTTCCCTTTCAAAGTAAAAAGCACT
This sequence comes from Ichthyophis bannanicus, assembly GCA_033557465.1. Lineage (NCBI taxonomy): Eukaryota > Metazoa > Chordata > Amphibia > Gymnophiona > Ichthyophiidae > Ichthyophis > Ichthyophis bannanicus. The sequence continues at coordinate 521,667,525 of CM066032.1, read as the reverse complement.
TAACAGAAGACACTTTGAGACAGTAATCAATAACCAAACTTTCCATTCCAAATATTTCACTTAATATAATTCAGACATTTATATTCTACCTTTTTGGCATCATAGCCAGGCAAGGTGGCTCACATGAAAATATTACCAAAGTATAAGGATAAAGACAAAAATACAATAAATAAAAATCTTTATAAAATAAAATAAACATCATGACAACATAAAAACTTTCTTAAACCAAGTAAAATACATAATTGCAGCCAGAATTTGACTTAAATCAGACAGTAATATTTATAAATTCAAGTATACAATAGCAGTGAGACACAATGACGTGTTTCCCCAATTTCCAGAATCAGGCATGTGGAGGAGGGAGTTTATATGTGTGACTCATAGGAAGTATTGAGGGATGTATATTGAGGGAGGAGTGGCCGAGTGGTTAGGACAAGGTACTTCAGGCCAAAGGGCCAGGGGTTCAAGTCCCACCTGGGGACAGCAATCTCAGGCCAGAGGGACTGGGATTTCTAGTCCTATAGGTGCTCCTTGTGGTCTTGGGCAAGCCACTTAACCCTCCATTGCCCATGTTCCCTGTATGTGTGTCATATCCCCTCGTGTTAAATGTATCTCCCAATTGACCACTTTGACCCAGTGAAAAGCAGGATATAAATACAGCTAAAATAAAATAAAATAAATATGTGGATGTGCCATAGGGTGTGTCAGGGACTACATATGTATGTGTGTGTTTGTCATCAGGTATGTTTGAGGCTGAGTGTGTGTATGTTTGTGTGTGTCATGGGAAGTGTCAAGTATTGCATACATGCATGTGTGTGTCACATGGTGTATCAGGGGCTGTGTGCCTTTTGTGTATGTCCCTCTCTCTCCTTTGACTCCCCTCTCCTTCTCAGGCTTCCTCCAGTCTCTCTCTCTCTCTCATAAACCCCCACCAACCTCCCCCTGTCTCTCTCTCTCTCTCTTATGATCCCCCCCCCCCAGGCTTTACCCAATCTCGCTGTCTCTCGTAGACCCTCCCCCACAGGCTTCACCCAGTGCCTCTCTCTCTCTCTCTCCCATATACCACCCCCTTCATCCAGTATCTCCTTCACTCACCCATTTTTTTCCCTTGTCACAGTTCTTCAAAAATGTGACAGTTCACTCTTCCCCTACTGCGAAGGGCTCTCAGTATGGTGGAGCCACCTGGTGTAGGAAGTTCGAGCAGATCTCCTGGTTTTAAGTCTCATGAGACTTCAAAGCATAAGATCAGCAGGAACTTCCTGCACTACATGACTCCACCATTAAGAGAGCCACGTTTTTACTAGCCTCACAAATGCATGCTTGCTCGTGTATGCTTATCCATGCGTACAGACAGGCAATTTCGCTACTGCCGAACCCTCTCAAAATAAAGTCTGCTAGCTAAGGGGTCCTGCCATTCTCAGTGTCCAGCGTGGTTAAAATAATTACAGGGGTCCATTTTCAAATGCACCTATGTGGCCAGCAATGGATGCTGGCGGCATAAGTGTTTTATTGAAATTTCCTGCTCCCTTGTGTCATGTATTTATCATCAGGATACCTTCCTTATAAAAGAAGGGAACCATGCCTTCTATCTGCCTTTTTAAAGCCATTGCAAGTCATACCCTGATGATGCTACTTGATCTCACTAGCTCATGAGACTATTTAAACTGAGACCTCCCATTATGTCCTGTCCTCTGATAGGTCTCTTGTGAGAGCTTTAGGTATGGTATACTCTACTTTTGTTACAGTGTACAAGGTACGATCAAAAAGTATTGAGACTTGTTCAATAACACAAGAAGTATAACACTAACTGTTATTGCACTCAGTCTCCTTCAAAGTAGTTCCCTTCTGATAAAACACTTCCTCCAGCGTTCCTGTCGCTGCTGGAAACAATGTTGAAATGCCTCTTTCGTTATGTTGTGAAGCTGCTGTGTCGAATTTTGCTTAATGGTCTCCAAGATGTCATATCTCCTTCTTTCAGTGGTAATTTCCGTTTTGGGAATAAGAAAAAGTCACAGGGTGTGAGGTCAGTGAGTATGGATGCTGTCGGACTTGCTCAATTTGGTGTTTGGCCAAGAACTGCTGGACAAGATTTGATACGTGAGTTGGGATGTTATCGTGATGATGCAACCATTTGCCATTTCTGTGCAACTCTGGCCTCTTACGGAAAACTGCATCTCTCAAATGAGTCAGAACTTGCATGTAGTACTCCTTATGGATGATTTGGCCTTTTGAAGCATACCCATGATGAACAATACTCTGGTAATCAAAGAGAACTGTAAGCATTAGCTTGACATTGCTCCTCATCAGACGGTCTTTCTTGGGTCTGGGAGAGTTTGGAGTCCTCCATTGTGAGGACTGAGTCTTAGGGGCTTGCTTACAAAGCCACAGTAGCAGCTTCTGCCCGATATCGGAGCCACGGTCCCATTGAATTCAATGGGGCCGCGGCTCCGATATCGGGCGGAAGCTGCTACCGCGGTTTTGTAAACAAGCCCCTTAGTTTCCAGGTCATAACCATAAACCCAAGATTCATTTATTTATTTATTTATTTAGTGTTCTTTTATACCGCACTCTTTTTCATCAACGCGGTTTACATTAAACAGAAATACTCATTGCAAGCAACAAACTGTGATGAGTTTACATATAACAGGAGAATTCAACTGGGAATTTAACTTTGGGAAACTTTGTACATATTTGTAAATTTTTTGTAAAAACTTAGTACATATTTGTAATGAACCTGTATACTTATAGAGACTTTATACATATTTGTAAAAAACCTATATACAGAGGATATCACCAGTAATAATCTTTTTGATGAAATCTGAATCATTTTCAACACATTCCAACCACTACCCGGCTGCAGAGAGTCTATCTTCTTTTTGGTCAGGGGACAGGAATTTCGGGATGAATTTTGCAGACACGCATCTAATCCCCAAATTGACAGTAAGAATGGCCTGTCCTGACTCGAAACTGATGTCCATGACCTCAGCAAGCTCCCTGATAGTCAATTAACGATTTGAGTGTATTGCGGCATGCACTGCTTCAACACAGACTTCAAGAAAAACCTACTCACTTGTTCCTTGAATACTTCACCAATGAGAATACATGATCTACCAGTATAACCTTCCCATCGCAACCCCCTCAGCTCCTTCACCTCCCCCCTCCTCTACACTTCTCCTGGCCCATCCCCATTCTCATCCCCACTCCCTACATAACAGCATTCCAAAACCTATTGATTGTTCTTATCTTTATTTGTATTATATTATAACAATTGTTTAATGTTTGAGGTTCCATGTATTTCACTATTGTCTCATCCACGCATTGAGACTCTGGAGTTCTGCCTGCCTTTCGGGCCCTGCGTATAGCACAGGAAGCATTTCAGAGAATGCTACCCAGGAAGTTCTGGATTTCAACTTCCTACCTAAAAACCTAAATTTGGCCTCCAGAACCTCCTTCCCACATTTTCCTATGTCTTTGGTACCAACATGTACCAAGACAGCAGACTCCACCCCAGCACTATCTAAAACCTTGTCTATGTGGCTGTCTGTGAAGGACTGTCTGTGTGGACAGAGGCAGAAGCTGTTAATGGGATCCACAGCTTTCGCAACACCATTCTTCACAGCCATAGTTCAGTTGTTGGAGCTTTGGTGCCTCTTGAAGGAAATGGAAAAAAACTACCAGTTTCTAACTTTTCCTCATAGAAAAAGCAGCTTGCCTCTTTTATGTGTGTCCTAACAGTTCGATTCTATGTACCTGTGTGTAGTCCTGCTAGCTTGCTAAACAGCTATTATCTTACACTTCTGATATTATGTATCTGAGATATATCATTTAATGTGTTCCCTTTGTAAAATTACCTAATCAAATCTCCTTCAAGAATATCAAATTGTTTACTTTTAGTAGATATCCAAATGTGGAACTGTTTACTTCCTAGAGTTTCCCTACCACCCGATAAAAAAATCTGTTATCTTTGCTAAGAAGCTAATTGGTGAGTTGCCCTATATACAAGACTCCTCACATGGGGTAGGTGGAAGCTGGAGTGGGAAGGGAGGGATCTAACACCCGAGAAGGGAAGTGACTTCCGAGCTAGCCTTCCTCTTTGAACTTGAAGGTTGGAGGAGAAGGAAAAACAATCCTATAACAGCTCACTAAGGTCCTGTATTTTTATTTTACAAGGTCCTCTGGTGGCTCTACTAGAGTAGTTTAAATAACCAACATCACACAAGGCTATATCAGGTGAAATCCAATAATGCATCCAACCAAATCAGCTGTAAATAATGTTTCAGAATTTCTTTTCTAATTGTCCTTTTGCTGAGTCAGAAATGATATCATGGGTATATTGCCTAGATAGCGTGCCTGATGTATCTGCCTGCATAATATCTGTCTGATTTATTTGCCTAGATAGCGTACCGATCTATCTGCCTGCCTGTATCATATCAAATATTTATTTATTTGCATTCTCTTATATACCATGCTATTCTGCATCAGTGCGGTTTACATTGAACAAACTGAAATTACATTGAACAGGGCATTATAACTTGGAGATAACTATTTTACAGGGAACATGGGCTATGGAGGGTTAAGTGGTTTGCCCAAGACCACAAGGAGCACCTGTGGGACTAGAAACCCCAGTCCTTCCAGCCCAAGGTTGCTGTCCCCTAGTGGGATTTGAACCCCTGACCTTCCAGCCTGAAGTACCTTGCCCCAACCACTAGGCCACTCCTCCACTCGATAACTTATCTATTTGCACTAGATTAGACAGCCCACCTGTGCACCTTCCATACTGGGAAAAGACAAAGATGCACCCCATTATAGCAATAGCCAGTTTCTACCTCCTCGCTGGGCTACCCGTCAGAGCCATTGCTCTTAAGCCAGCTCATAACCCCATACCAATCCTAAGGTACAATGGGAAGAGATGGACAGGGAACTCTCACCACTTTTCAACGGAAACCAACCACAAGCTCCACCACCACATGCTGCTCATCGCTCTACAACACACCAGAAAGCCCCGCATTGAGAAACACCCGCACCCCCACACACTGAAGTGTGCCCTTATCAATACCCGCTCAATTCGCAAAAAATGGCCAGTCGTCACAGATTTGATAACACTCCACGATCTGGATATCCTAATGATCACAGAGACATGGCTATCCGAATACAACACTGCTCTACTCAACCTGATGCTATCCCACAACTTCTCGCTACACTCCTGCCACAGAGCAAATCTGAGAGGTGGTGGAACACTCATCCTCTCCAAAACAGAGTTACAATTCCAATTGGTTAACACTTCCAGTACAGCCCACTTAGACACAGTCACCATAGCCAACAATCTTTGCACAATCAACCTACTATACCGAGCACCGGTTCCCTCCCCAGATGACCTCTCGACAATAATTGACCTTGCCTGCAACACCAGTAGCAATAATAATCTCACGTTCAAAATAACAAAAAGTGTTCGTTCTATTTCTTCTCCTGAGTTGAAGTTCATTCACAGGACCGGTACTAGGCTGAGACCACCCTGCGATATTTTATTAAAGTTCTGTGCTGAATGAGAAGAAATAGAACGAACACTTTTTGTGTATTTGTTATTTTGAACGTGAGATTATTATTGTTACCGTGAGGATACGTTCAGGAAGAGACCAATATTGACGTGCAACACCAGTAGGCCACGATCCCCAAATTGGATACTAGGTGATTTCAACCTGCCCACTCTTCAAGATACCCATGCCTCAGCCTGCCTCGAAGCCCTCGATGGGTTAGGATACAAACAATTAGTCAACGAGCCTACCCACGTGAGAGGAAACAAATTGGACCTAGTCTTTGCACCACAAGCAGCTGTCGAACCGAACCGTGACCTGGAGATGTCTATAACCCCAGTACCATGGTCCGACCATAATCTGATTAGATTCCAAATGCCCACCTACTGTCACGATCATAACACTCCCCAAAAAGTATTCCTACACTCTAATATTTTTGAGTTGCGATTTAATATAAGGGATTTTGCTTATGCTTTCTCGGGTCTCAGACGTGGGCAGCATCAACATGTCAGGTATTTCATTTTTTGAGTGGTTAAATTTTAAAAATAGATCTAAGGAGGTAGAAGAGATAGGTTTTAATTAGGGTTGGGTTTAGATAAGTGAAGTATGTTTGTTATTTATTATAATAGGATTTTTGGTCCCCTGAAGAACCTGAACAGTGAAACGCGGGGGCGCTTTCAGCACAGCATTGGGACGTCAAGAAGCAATTTGAATTCAGCAACTTTTATTGAAAATTAAAAGAATATAAGTTAAGTGGACTATACAGTTTTGAAATTAACATTGGTTGCTGTATGATACAAGTGATAAAGGGAACATTTTTGCATACACCAGGGTCATTGATGCTAAACAGGCATAACACTGGGCTTATACAATACCCAGAACATCATGCCATTGTGAAGTCTGAGACCCGAGAAAGCATAAGCAAAATCCCTTATATTAAATCGCAACTCAAGAATATTAGAGTGTAGGAATACTTTTTGGGGATTGTCAAATTCACTCTACTAGCAGACCATACAGTGACGATCATAACGCTAGCAGAGATGCTGTCCCATCAAAACCAGCAGCCAGAAGATTCCGACCTTTTGTCAAAGAAAAAATACTGGAGAAAGTCATTCCACTTCTCAACGCAACGGCCCCTAACCTCGAGGAAATGATCGCTAGCTGGGACAACAGCCTCAGCACCAGCGCTCAGCTCCCAACCACAAACAAACCCCCAAGGAGACGCAAGCCAGCACCATGGTACTCCACTGAACTGTGCTCCTCACTTCTCCACCTACGCAAGCTAGAGAGACGATGGCGCCGATCTAGATCCACTGAAGCACAGAGTGCATATAACCTTCACCTACGAAAGCACTGTGCAGCAATTATAGAAAGAAGGAAGCAATTCCACACAGACCTCTTAAAGCGCTCGTTGAGCAAACCACACGACCTCTTCAATATAGTGAAGTCATTAACAGGGGAACCAGCCCCGGAGCAACCACTCATGCCGCAACCACAGGATTATGCTGAATACCTCCAATCAAAGATGCAACAGACTGACAAGACCATAAGCCCCACAAACAACATACCCTTACACAAACTACCCCACCCAACACCATTGACCAAATTCACCACCCTGTCAAAGAGAGAAATTGAGGACACCATCGCCTCCATCAACACCACCACTGCACCAAACGACCCCTGCCCCGCGTTTTGGGTAAAAGAACTACGTTGCGATCTCAGCCAATTCCTCAACAAACTCATGGATCAATCCTTTTCAACCGGGTCATTTCCACAAAGGCTGAAGCATACCTCCATCAGACTCCTGCTGAAAAACAACAAACTGGACCCCCTAAAGGTCGAATCCTTCAGACCAATATCGAGCATTCCACTGCTCGCAAAGATAATAGAAAAGGTAGTCCAATGACAAATACAGCAACATATCGAGTCTCATGCCCCCTTGGACTCAAGCCAGCATGGTTTCAGGGAGGCACATGGCGTGCAAACCCTCCTCACCACCTTATTCAGTACCATAATCTCTGGAATCGACAACATCAGACAAGGGTTCGCTCTGATCTTCTTGGATATCGCAGCGGCTTTTGACTCCGTAAGTCACAAGATTCTCCTGGAACGACTCGAGATAAAAGGAATACAAGACTCAGCGCTAGGTTGGTGCAAATCCTACCTGACCAACAGATGGCAGCGTGTAAGAGCTGGCACCATGACCTCGGAACCGTTCCCACAAAAACAGTGTGTACCACAAGGGTCCTCGTTATCAGCATTGATGTTCAACATATACATGCAGCCCATATGCTCCTTGATTCATTCTGTCAACTGCCTGGTCTACGCAGATGATGTTCTACTTTACATGCCATTTGCAACGGACCAGCTGGACTTTTCCCCGCTGACTAGCTGCTTCGACACAGTAGCCGACTGGCTCCATTCTCAAAATCGCCGAATAAACCACAAGACAGACGTCTTCTTCATCATGAGGAACCAAGGCTTCTCCCCCCTGCCTCCTTAAAGGTGAAGAACGCCAAGCTTATAGTAAAACACACAATCCGATATCTAGGTGTCACCCTAGACCAACGGCTGGACCTGAAAACCCACATAAAAAACACAGTAAAGAAAATATACCACAAAATACGGACACTACGACACCTACGGCCCTTGCTGGACCCCGAAGATTTCCGAACAATTTACCAAGCACTAGTAATTCCACATTTTGATTATGCCAATGCAATACTATACAGGCTCCCACAAACATCACTGAACCCTCTCCAGCTGGCAATGAATGCAGCTGCCAGGATTCTATACTGAGTCTCAAGAACGGATCACATCACACCAATCCTAAAGAAACTCCACTGGCTACCAGTCCAAGGCAGACTATGTTTTAAGATCCTAGTAATGGCCTTCAAGGCCATGAACAATCAACCCTCCACCTCCATCACCGAGTTAATCCACCTCACACCCCCTAACAGATCCAGAAGATCCACAGCCATCAACACACTGATTATCCCTAAGGAAACAACGAAATGCACCCACATGACATCTAATAGAGCTTTCATGCCCTCCCTATGGCCATTCGAACAATTACCAATCTGACCCAATTCAGGAAGGTGCTGAAGCACCACCTATTCATATGGCATTACCCAGACAACAACCCCATAGATCAGCTAGCAAACATGTCCACCAAGCACCAAGGCGCCCACATCAGCACACCTAGCACACTAGAGGGCAGCCAGCCCCAACGCTGCAACCTCAAGTAAGCATCACTGCGCACAGTATAGTTATTAATGTAAATAGTGTAAATAAGTTATAGACAGTTACCCCAGTTTCTAGCCAAGTTATATTCCCTGTTATATTGTAAATACAATGCAGTCACGACTGCATTGTATAAACTACAGTTGAATGTACACCGCACTGATATTGAATAGCGCGGTATAGAAGAGAAATTAAATAAATAAATAAATAAAATACCAAAAACACATTGCATATATTGGCATCAGCTGAAAGATAAGTTTTGAAATATTTGATTTTTCGATATATTGAGTATTTTTGTTGATAAAATAAAAATAAGTTACAGTGAGGGGGTTTTTATGACCTATGAGGATGAGTGCCCTAGACTTACCAAAGGGTCTAAAGTTTACTTGAGGGACCATACTGAGGTCTTTTCCTCGTCTTTTTAAGTTATTATTGAAAACAGATTTTTATGTCATCATTGCTTTAATGAAAGGACACTTAGAAAAACAATTTTTGAAACTTATTTACAGGTGATTTGGTTGGTTGTTCTACTAGAGTAGTGCCATCTCACCCCTCGGTATGCTGCCTGTTTCCAGAACAGGAAGGAACTTTCTGGCCCCTGACTAAAGCACAGTTACTTACCTGTAACAAGTGATCTCCGGAAGAGCAGGAATTAGTCTTCACATATGGGGTTCGTCGGCGCCGACGGAGCCCGCACGGGAATGCTCCCCAGCATCCAATCAGAAGGCTTTTGGGAGCATCCCTCGCGCCTGCGCGGTAGCTTCCCGCCCTTCCCACTGCCTCTCCCCAGTTGCGTTTAATAGCTGAGACAGAAGGAGAGGAGAGGAAGGAAGAGAGAGAGAGAGTTACAACTCCTAGGGGAGGTGGGTGGGTTGTGAAGACTAATTCCTGCTGTTCCGGAGATCACCTGTTACAGGTAAGTAACTGTGCTATCTCCAGGAACAAGCAGGAATGAGTCTTCACATATGGGGACTCCCTAGCTGAGGGTGCCAGGGGAGATCCCAGAATGCGCCCCTGGACAGGGCGGCATCGCCCAACCTGGATCCCCGGCATCCCCGGAGGGATGGAGGGTAGGAGTTGAGAAGAGTTGCCAAGGCACAGCAACCGAAGACTACAGGGGAGTCTTCATACCACGTCAAGTATCATTAAACCGTTAATGATCTAGCACAATCTAGAGCTTACCTACTGGATTGTAGAAGGCAGAGCTGCGACGGGTACTGCAGATGCAGTAGCGAAGTCTTCAAGGGAACTTCACCGCAGAGAGGACAAAGTTCCCAGTCCGGGCGGGCACCGGAAAGACGGCAGGTCTTCACGAGGAGCTCTAAGAAGCTGAGAACTCCAGTAGGAGCAGAGTCCCCAATCCGGAGGACTATTCAGAAGACTGACCGATCTGGGAGAACCCAGCCCGGAGAAGAACAGAAGTGTACCCCGGGATACCGAGGGGTACACTGTCTACCGTAGCCGGCAAGGGATAGGAAGACAATGGGTTCGAAAACCTCCAGACAAGGAGGCGTAAACCAAGGGGCTGTTGACATCATAGCAAGTTTAAGCATAACCGGTCCGAGCACCCGAGCCGCAGAACGCAGGCAAGCGGGCCGGCCGGACCCCGTAAGAAATAACAAAACGTCAGTACCGACAATTGGGGGATAGTCGGTAAGACACAGGGCGCTATAACATTTCCCAAAAAGCGCCCACCTGTACCGATATATATCCAATAACAGGTAAAGATGTATATCGGGCTATAGGTGGGCCCGGGAGTGCCCACCCAGGTTACTAAACCGGTATGGACACGTGAGAACGATACCGCCAACTCGGACCGGCCCTTGATCCACAGGAGGGCGCCTACCTGGAAGGTGGCGGGAGGAAGGGCCATCCAAAGTGATGGGCCAATGTGCGTGGAGCAGGGCAGATCGGCGAGAGTAGCAGTATGGTTGCGTGACCGCCAGATCAGTTGGGGAGAAGCACATCAGGAGTGCGTAGGCCCCTGAGGCGTCCACCTGACAGCCACCCAAAAACGTGTCCTCCGTGCCACAGGGAAGGCAGGAGGATAGAAAACCCTATAGCCACGGCGTGACCGTGGGGTCATCTCCGGCCTATATTAAAAAAACCCTCGGAGTTAGGGCCAATGCAGGGAGTGCAGGGAGCGGAGCCGGGGATCGGCATGGGTCAGTGGGACCACTGTCCACTGTAACCTGATGGACCCAGGGATTTCTCTGCGAGAGCGGAGACACAGACCGGGGGGGATTGTGGTCCGGCCCTGTCGAGGAATAGTTCGGCCACGCTCGGAGAGTAGCGGCCAAGGCCTACACTGGGAGAAGGAGATTCGGTGCGCGATCCCCTCAATCCGGGGGAACCAGGCAGAGGGGAATCCGAGGGATGTACCCGAGGGTAAGTCCGAAGAAGACTAGCATGGCCCTGAGGAGCCAGGCTAACCTAGCGTGGGAAGGGTCCCCCCCCCCCCGGGGGAGGGGGCTCCATACCTCCAATCAAGCAGCCGAACCGCTTGTCACGCTGAAATAACCCCAGTGTAGAACTGGACAGTAACTTCATGTAAGAGGAGTTAAGCGCAAACTGCCGCATACCGTAGCCTAAGGCTGCCTGGCATGGGCAGCCTGGCGCGAGCCCTGGCACTGCCGACCGGTGTGAGACGTCCCTGGCATGGGTGCACCCGGCAGGTGGGCAGAGGGATGAAACCTCCTCCTCTTTGGACAGGAGGGTCGGGAAGGACATTTCCTACCCCCGGGAGAGGGGGAGGGCCGCGGGCGGCCAGTGCCAAACAGGTCGGCGGAGCACTGAGCAACCTGACGCAAAGCCTCGCCATTGAAGAGGTTCTCCCCGGTGCACGGGAAAGTACCCAGGTTATGTTGTGCCCAGCTGCACAAGTCGGAAGCCTGCAACCAGGCTGTATGACGTGCCCCTATGGCTACCGCAGAGGACCTGCTAACTGACTCAAAAGAGTCCAAGGCAGCCCGAGAAAGAAACCAAGAGATATTCCTGCAATGGTAAAGAAGCAAGGAATAGTCAGGGGCCCGAGGGGCCGACATAAAGGGAGACAAAAGAGATAACCTCTCGGTGACCTCCCGAAGCGCCAGGCTCATATAGAAAATATATGAGAGAATCCTGGAAGCCAACATGGACGTTTGGAAGGTTCACCACCCAAAATTGTCCAGAGTTTTAGAGGCACGATTCGGGGGGCAGGAAGAGTGCTTCTTCTTGCTTCCGACCTTCCTCAGAGCCGATTCCACCACAATGGAATGATGGGGAAGCTGGTGCGTCTGGAAACCCGGAGAGGGGGGCACCCGATAACGTGCATGCATGGCTGCAGGCGGTGCCGGTACCTGTAAGGGCGAGCGCCAAATCCCAAGCAGGAGATCCCGCAGGGAGGGATGTAAAGGAAGCATGGCGGCTGCCTGTTCCGCAGTACCCGGACTTAGCGAAGGGCCCGGGATAGGAATGGCGAGCAAGTCCGCCATGTCAAGGAGGAAGTCCTGAAAAGACGGCTCTCCCAGAGGGGCTATCCCGGGGGAGGCCGAGGTGGAGGGGCCCGCTTGAACACCAGGGGACCCTCCGTGCTGGTACACGGGAGGAATCGCTCTAAACAGAGGAGGGTACTGACAGGCCCAATTCAAGGCAGTCGGTACTGCATCGTCAGAGCCCGGGATTGACTCCAAGCGGGGCATCGAAGGGAGCGGCGTCCCCGACGGGCCCACGGGACTCGGCCTCGGCCCCGATTCCGGGGGCGGGGCCGCCCCGGGGCAATCCGCAAGGGCGGCTGGAGTGGTGCCGAGGCCGCTGGAGAGCAGGTGAGCGCAACACTGTGCCGTCGGAAGAGACTGGGGTCGGATCCGAAATGCGCCGGAGCCACGCTTTCCAGACTGGAGATCGATTCGAAGCTGGGCATCGAACCGAGCGACGCCTCCTTAGGGGGCCCCGGTGTCGGCGGCCGCGCCGGTGCTGCCACTCCCGCGAATGGAGTCGGGGTCGCGACGATCGGTGCCGAGGGCAACGAGGGCTTCCCAGGCCGAAATTCGGCGAAGAGGGAAACACCCGAAGTCGGCTCCGACGCCGAGAGAGAGGCCCTTCTAGGCGCTGGGGTTCTGCCCGCGCCTGTTTTATTGAGCGGGAAACCCTTACGGGGCGTACTACGCGGCCTCGAGGATACCCAGGTAACCCGCCGACGAGCCCCGGCGGGGAGCGAGACGCCCAGCCCCGGCTCCGCGGCCGCAGCGCTTCTTTGGGTTGACTCGACCGAAGGACCCGGGTCCCGCGGGTAGACTCTAGTGACGAGTGGAGCACTCGACGCCCGCGTAGATGCCGGGAGGTCGGTGGCATCCGGGGGAGGCCCCAGCCCTGCGCAAGGTGGGGGTGCCGACCCGCCCGACCGGGATAGATCGATCGGCTGCACAGGTGGAGCCCGGAGTCGACCCCTGGCGAAGAACGGGGCCCTTGTTCCTGAGACCGCCGCGGGAGGGGCGGAGCCGCTCAAGGCCAGTACTGCCCCCGCGGAAGCCGGGGACGAGTCGATCGGCCCTGGCGGAGCCAAGGGCACCCGGTGCCGATCCCCGGCAGGGAGCGGGGCCACCGACTCCGACGCCGATGCTGAGGACTTGGTCCCGCTCGGAGCGGTCACCACCTCCACGCATGGCAGGGGTGTGGGCACGCCATACCGGGTCAGGTTGGTCCGACGATCCCCGGTGACGAGTGGAACACTCGACACCGACGCCGATGCCGGGGAATCGGCACCGCCGAAAGCGGGTACCGCCCCCGCGCAGGGCCAGGATGCCGTAGAGCCAGACTGGGTCGAGTCGATCGGCCCCGAAGGCACCAGTCGACAGTCCCTGGCGAAGAGTGGAACACTCGACGCCGGCGCCGATACCGAGGGATCTGCACCGCTCGAAGCAGGTGCCACCCTCGGGCATGACTCGGGAATGTTCTGTGAGGAGCGAACCTCAGGAACAACCCAAAACCCCGTGGAGGCTCTGGAGCCCGAAGACTCCCTCCGGGGTGTAAGGGACTGGAGGGGAAGGCCGGAGCCGTCGTCATGCGGCGCATGAGACTCACCCCTCAAGGCTCGGTTAGTCTTAACAGACTGTTGTTGGGTTACCTGATCCTGGCGAGGAGAGAAAGCCGACGACCGCACCTCAGAGGGAAAGACGTCATCGAGGGACACTCGAAACAGGGAGGGTCTTCTCCCGACGCTGAAGCCCGGGGAACCGTGGGAGAAGGGGTCAGGACCCCAACAGGAGAGACACCAGGCGTTGGAGTCGGAGAAGAAGACAACGTCTCCACAGTGGGGGCACTTCTTAGGGGAAGAAGGCTCCATGCTGGAAAGCCCGGTAGGCCTCAGAATAACACGAGGAGGATGCTCCTCGAAGGAAATTAAAGAAAACAAAAAAATAAGGAAAAAGGGGCACCAGCGGTGCCAGAGTTAGCGGGGAAAAAACCGCGACCACAGGAAACAAGAAAAGAAGAAAAGAAGAAAAAAGTTTCTGCGGTGACAGGAGGTACGTCCTGTCGGCTCCGCGGAAAAACGAAAACTGGGGAGAGGCAGTGGGAAGGGCGGGAAGCTACCGCGCAGGCGCGAGGGATGCTCCCAAAAGCCTTCTGATTGGATGCTGGGGAGCATTCCCGTGCGGGCTCCATCGGCGCCGACGAACCCCATATGTGAAGACTCATTCCTGCTTGTTCCTGGAGATTCCAGTTGATTTCAGTGATATACGGTAGCACTGCAAGGGTCCTTGATTTGGTGCTGTTATTTGGAGGGATTTGTGTAAATCTGGAGGGAAACTGTAAGGGGTATAAAACCCCAGTCCTAGTTCAAATCTGCGTCTTTGGCTCCAGAGCTATCGTACTACAGTGTGGTGCTTCTGGCCTTTAGCCAAGCATCTAGAAGAGGAAGAAATGGTGCAAATCTGCTGGAAAAGAAACAAAAAGCAGCACCAGAGAATTGTTCTGTGCCAACCCAAGGTCTTCAGAGGAGGGGTGTTCGAGGCTCTGTAAGCCAATGTGAGGTAGCTGTAGGTAGCCCTTCCCCCAAGCCATGCTGCAAGCCATGAGGTTCTGATCAGCCTGACCCTTCCCCCGCAAGCCATGAGGTAATCAGCCTGCTATTTCTTTAGACACCCTTCCCCCACTCCAGGTCTGAGCACAGTATCCCCTAGCCCAGAAACCAAAAGACCAGAGCACACCGGTTTGGACAGGTCACCCAGGTACCTTCCCCAGGGGCTGCTGATTGGTGGACAAGAAATACCTGTGGCAAATGGGATTACAGAATGAGTTTGAAATTATACTGTATTTAAGGCATTGAAGGACGTCCCTCGGGGTTCAGACCCTTGTGGAGGTTGCTGGTATCTCTGTCTGATCCTGTGTGCACATTAAAGATCCTGTTTGCATTCCAGCCTGTCTGAGAGTTTTCCTTCTGTGGGTGAGTGATAGAATAAGAGCTTTTCATAGCGCTTGCCATTACATTTTGGAACCCCAGGTGGGACCCTTTTAAATTAAATTTAAAAAAGCCTCTCTCATCACACCCACGGTGGGAAGACTACTGCTTTTTGCAGGATCGGGGCCTCCACCAGTCAGGGACCGGCCCCTCCAGGTGATTAACGGTCCTTGGCGCCCCCGGGCCACTTTGTGCTCGGAAGGACACCTTGATTTGTCTGGACAGCTGATCCCTGCGGTTGAATCCCCGATTGAAAAACCAGCTGGATAGACTGGCATCCAAACTTCCTGTCTGATCAGAGTTCTGGTGAGTACTGCTACCTTACTGTTTGGGGCTAGTTCTGTACTCTATCTGTGAGTCCTGGTAATTTCTGGGAACCTGTAGCAGTCTGATCAACTGCACGAGCAGTCCTATTAGGGGCCTTAGTGGCCCTGAAGCCATTGCTCGTCCTGTATCTGAATACCGGTAAAAATATCTGAACTGCAGTAAAAAGTAACCAAACTATAGCACTTGATAAGCTCTCTAATGTGCTCCGATGTTAATTTCTGCCTCCCCATGTGCTCCGGTGTGGATTTACTGCCTTTCCCTGAACCCCCGATGTAATTTCTGTGCTCCGATGTAAATTTCTGTTCCCCCCATGCTGCCGCTGTGTTAATTTCTGCTCCGATGTTAATTTCTGCCTCCCCATGTGCTCCGGTGTGGATTTACTGCCTTTCCCTGAACCCCCGATGTAATTTCTGTGCTCCGATGTAAATTTCTGTTCCCCCCCCCCATGCTGCCGCTGTGTTAATTTCTGCTCCGATGTGAATTTCTCTCTCCGTTGTGCTCCGATGTTAATTCTGCCCCCCCCCCATGCTGTCCGATGTGAATCCATGCTCCCCATGTGCTCCCATGTGAATTTCTGCCTTCCTTGGGCCTCCGCTGAGGTTTTGTGCCTCTCGGTGCTGTCTCGGTGCACCGCTGACCCCCGCTGAATTTTCCTGTCTTCCCCTGAGCCCCCGCTGAGGTTCCGGTCTTCCCCTGAGCCTCCGCTGAGGTTCCTGCCTTCCCTTGGGCCTCCGCTGAGGTTTTGTGCCTCTCGGTGCACCGCTGACCCCCACTGAATTTTCCTGTCTTCCCCTGAGCCCCCGCTGAGGTTCCGGTCTTCCCCTGAGCCCCCGCGGAGGTTTCCTGCCCTTAAACCAGAATATGAGAAGCTAACCTTTTTTTTGGGTCGATTGAGGGAGAAGTGATCATTTGAAGGTCCATCATTTTCTTTTTTTCCATCTGTGGAGTAGAGGGTGAGCCAGTGTGAAGGAGCACGGTGGGGTGGCAGCCATCTTGGGAACACCACGTGTGCGAATTCCCCTGCACCCAGGAGCAGCTATCGGGACGCACGTGGAGGCGGCCATCTTGAAAAGACCACGTGTAAGCTACACTGCAATATACTTAAAGTGACTCTGGAGCTCCATCTAGTGGACATTAGCTGTAATTACTACTATTCCCTGTGTTTTAAGTGATCCTGGAGCTCCATCTGGTGGACATTGTAAGAATAGCTAGCTTATATATTTTTTAACTCTTGTCTAAATCAAATCTGAGTATATATATATTTTGTTAATAGCCAAGACCTATATTATAAAAATTTTGTTTTGCTTTGTTTTTGTTTTTTTTTCCTCTCTCCCCTCCTGTATTAAGAATAGATAAGGTCTGTATTATAAATTGTATTATTTTTCCCGGATTAAGTCTAGATAGGATCTGTATTGTAAATTGCATTTTTCTCTCTCTCACTGTAAATTGCATTTTTTTTTCCCAAATTGAGATTAGGTTGGAAGATCTGGTCCACATTGTATACTGTACTTAGTTATTGAACTAGGATTAGAGCATGGGGTTGGGAAAGTCTAAAGTGAAAACGCCCCTACAGTGCATGCTTCACAATTTTAAATCTGGGTTTAGAGAGGATTACGGGGTACCTCTCTCCGCCTCCAGATTAAACTTTTTGTGTGAGAGGGAATGGCCAGCCTTAGTTAAGTTATGGTCTCCTCAGGGATCTATTGATTTGGCCACTGTGTCCTTGGTCCATCAAATTGTAGCAAAAGAGCACCCTGACCAGTTCCCATATATTGACTCATGGCTGACCATATGCCAACTCAGACCAAGGTGGCTCCAGCGCTGTCACGAGGATCAGTGTAGAGTAATGGTGGCGGCCATCTGTCGCCAAAAGGGATGGACACCCGCCCCTATCTACCAGGGACGGGACTCTCCTGATATTCCTCCACGTCCCCTCCCTCTACTTCAACCCCGTGTCCCGTCCGCACCACAACAGGATCCTCCCATAGCTGAAAGGTCAGGACTTCCTGGGGTGGGTGATGCCAGATTTAGGGAAAGTCCTACAGACTCCGGCCCCTCATCTTCAGATTCCCCTCTCACATCTGGTGCCACCCCCAGTGACACCATCTCCTCCCCCGAGAGCACAGGGGCTGAGCCAGAATCGTCACCCTCGTTAGCCCACCGCCTGCGGTCGCAATATCTCCAATTACCACTACGACAAGTACAGGGGCTCCCGTATATTGATGCTACTGGAAAGGTGGCAGTGGGACCATCAAGCCTGATTTATGTCCCTTTCTCCACTACGGACCTGCTCAACTGGAAAACCCACTATGCCTCATATACTGAAAAGCCCCAAGAACTGACAGATCTTATGACCAGTATTATGCAAACACACCAGCCTACCTGGTCGGACATTAAACAATTGCTTGCCACCTTATTCAATACAGAACGGGCGCGCATTGTACGGGCCGCCCTCAAGTGGCTGGAGAAACATCCTGCCCAAGAGGGAGAAGTAAATCCACGGCAGCAGGCAGAGGCAGAATTCCCAAATAAAGACCCCCGCTGGGACCCGAATGACCCTGTTGGAGCAGCGTCTCTCACTCGCTTCCGGACTACACTCCTTGAAGGCCTTAAGAAAGGGGGGCAACGAGCTATGAACATCAGTAAAGTCGCAGAAGTTCTCCAGTTTCCTGACGAAAGTCCGGCGGTATTTTATGAGCGTCTGACTGAAGCATACCGATTATATACCCCCCATGATCCAGCAGACCCTGAGAATCTTAAGATGGTGAATAATGCCTTTGTGGCTCAGGCACAAGGTGATATACGGCAGAAGCTGCAGAAACTGGAAGGGTTTGCGGGCATGAATGCAACGCAATTGATGGAAGTGGCACAAAAAGTATATGTAAATCGTGACCAGGAGCAGAAGCGAGAGTCGGAGCGCCGGATGAAAAAAAAGGCAGACTTCCTAGCAGCCGCCTTAGCCGAGCGACCACCAGTTCCAGCCTGGGCCAGAGAAGGAAATAGGGGACGAGGACGCGGATATGGGCGGCCGAGGTTTCCCCTAAGCCCCACTCAATGTGCCTACTGCAAAGAGGAGGGACACTGGAAGAATGACTGTCCAAATCGTAACACAAGGCGAGGGAGATATCCATCCACGAGGGGTGTAAGAGCACCCGTACGAACTACACGGGAGCAAGATCAGCATAATGCTTTCCCGCCTCCACCGGTTCCAGCTCTCGAAGGCCTTGCAGCTATGGAACATTATGACCCGGATGACTACTAGGCCAGACCGGGCTCCAAGTTTCTGTTAGGTCCCCAGGAGCCTATGGTCAACATGAATTTAGGGGACCGGAAAATGCAATTCATGGTCGATACCGGAGCAACACACTCAGTGGTCACCCAACAAGTAGCCCCGATCTCCTCCCAGTCAGTAACTGTTATGGGAGCTACGGGGGAGAGGGCCCAGAGACCTTTCCTGCAAAACTGCACGTGCCAGTTGGGGGGACGGACCATCACTCACCAGTTCCTGTATATGCCTGAATGTCCCATACCCTTGCTGGGTCAGGATGTTCTGGCAAAACTCCAGGCCCAAATCTCATTCGGGTCTGATGGCCAGGCTGAGCTCCAAATACCCAGCCTGGGCCCAACAGTTTTGGTACTGTCCGTCCCCCGAGAAGAAGAATGGCGGTTATATGAGAACAGGCCCAAATCTGATGTGGCTACCCTGGTTACGTGGGAATCAGTGCCCCCTGGAGTATGGGCAGAAGGAAACCCCCCCGGAATGGCCATTAACATCCCTCCCGTATGTGTTGAAATGAAGCCGGGAGCCTCCCCGGTGCATGTGCGACAATACCCGCTGCCGCGGGCAGCTGTAGAAGGAATCCATCATCATCTGGTGCAGCTACTACAGCATGGTATCCTGCGGCCCTGCCAATCGGCATGGAACACTCCTTTGCTGCCAGTTCGAAAACCTGGAACCACTGACTATCGACCTGTTCAGGACCTCCGTCGTGTCAATGAGGTCACTGTGACTCTGCATCCAGTAGTACCAAACCCTTATACACTGTTGGGCCTCATCCCAGCGACTGCTTCTCACTTCTCAGTACTGGATCTAAAAGATGCCTTCTTTTGTATACGCCTGGCTACTGCAAGCCAGCACCTGTTTGCTTTCGAGAAAGAGGACCCTGCTACTGGCAGAAAGTCCCAAGTTACCTGGACTCGTTTACCACAGGGATTCAAGAACTCTCCTACCATCTTCAGCACAGCATTGGCCCAAGATCTCGCTAGTTTCCCTCCAGGGGAGCCCGGCAGACGAGTACTTCTGCAGTACGTTGATGACCTACTAATCGCTGCTGACTCTGAGGCTGAATGTGTATTGGCAACCACAGAACTTCTCCAACTCCTGTACAATGCGGGATACCGAGTCTCCAGAAAAAAGGCTCAGTTATGTCAGTCGGAAGTGAAGTATCTGGGATTCCATCTGTCAAAAGGAAGCCGACGGTTGGGGAGCGAGAGGAAGGAAGCAGTGTGCCGGATCCCAGTGCCAACAACCCGCAAGCAAGTACGTGCTTTTCTCGGGGCAGCTGGGTACTGTCGTATCTGGATTCCCAACTTCGCAAAGATCGCAAAGCCCCTCTATGAGTCTACAAAGGGCCCAGAGAAGAGCCCCCTTGAATGGGGTCGTGACCAACAGGAGGCCTTCGAACATTTGAAAAGGGCATTACTGTCATCACCAGCCCTAGGCCTTCTGGATGTCACCAAGCCTTTCACCCTCTATGTGCACGAAGCAGCAGGAACAGCTTTGGGAGTCTTGACCCAACAACTGGGGTCTTGGCCACGACCAGTCGCCTACCTGTCAAAACTGCTGGATCCAGTGGCCAAGGGATGGCCACCTTGCCTGAGAGCAATAGCAGCAACAGCCTTGTTGGTGGAAGAATCTGATAAACTGTCCATGGGCCAAGGCCTTCTAGTCACCGTCCCACATTCAGTCCAAACATTGCTAGAGCATAAAGGAAGTTACTGGTTCACCAGCTCCCGAATGTTGAAATACCAGAGCATGTTATGGGGAAATCCCAGGGTGCAGATAACTACCAGCCAAGCCTTGAACCCTGCTACTTTCCTGCCTGTTGGCCCGGGACCACCTGATCACGACTGCCTGGAAGTGATGGAAACAGTCTTCTCCAGTCGCCCTGATCTGACGGATGTGCCGTTAAGCAATCCGGATGAGACCTACTACGTAGATGGGAGCAGTCTGATGCTGGAGGGCCGCAGGTGTGCGGGGTATGCGGTGGTGACGATGGAAGAAATAGTTGAAGCACAGCCTTTGCCCCCTGGAACCTCCGCACAGAAGGCGGAACTCATTGCCCTTACCCGTGCCTTAACCCTTGGGACTAACAGTCGTGTAAATATATACACAGATTCCAGATATGCCTTTTCCACTCTCCATGCCCACGGGGCCCTGTACAAAGAAAGAGGGTTAGTTACTGCAGCTGGCTCTGAGATAAAGAATGGCCCCCAGATATTGGCCCTGTTAGAAGCAGTCTGGCGTCCGAAAACAGTAGCCGTAATGCATTGCAGAGGCCACCAGAAAGGGAACGGTGAAATAGCTAAGGGAAATAGACGGGCTGATGCAGAAGCCCGGCGAGTAGCAACCACATCCTTGTCCCAGTTTTTCCCGCAGAGCTCCCAGGATCTACAAGCCCCCCTGTTTCCAGTCCCACTAAGCCAATGGGTCAAGAGGTACACTACACGAGAGCTAGATTTTTTCTGTCAGGAGGAGGGTGGGGTGTTACACACAGATGGTTGGATAAGGTTACCTAGAACAGGGACAGCTCCAGTGATAGTCATCCCAGACAGCCTTGCCCCAGCATTCCTATCATCCTTTCATCAGGCCACTCATATGGGCAAGACAGCAATGGAAACTACCCTCCGCCCATATTTCTTCATTTCTTGCTTATCCTCGCTGACAGCTGCAATTACTAGACAATGCACCACATGTGCTAAAAACAATGCCCGTCAAGGCCCAAGCCAACCCCCAGGGGTCCAGTCTTATGGGGTCACCCCTATGGGAAACATCCAGGTTGACTTTTCAGAAATGCCCCCAGCAAATGGGTACCGGTATCTGCTGGTATTGGTCTGTACTTTCACGGGGTGGGTGGAGGCCTTCCCAGTCCGCACAGAAAAAGCCAGAGAAGTGACTAAGGTGTTGCTGCATGAAATCATCCCCCGATTTGGGCTTCCAGTAGTAGTGGGATCTGATAATGGACCTGCATTTGTGGCCCAAGTGATACAGCAGGTAGTAAAAGCCTTACAGATCGATTGGAAGCTACACACAGCTTACCGCCCGCAGAGCTCAGGGAAAGTAGAACGCATGAATCGCACCATAAAGAGCCAGTTAGCAAAATTGTGTCAGGAAACCTCACTGAAGTGGCCCCAATTGCTCCCTATAGCTCTGCTCCGCATACGGTCAGCCCCACGAAAGGGTATCGGTGTTTCCCCCTTTGAAGCTGTGTATGGTCGCCCTGCACCCCTCATACAGGGCGTCCATGGAGATTTAGTGCAGATAGGTTCAGAAATAACCCGGCAGGAACTGTCGGCTCTCAGTTCTGTATTGCAGAAATTGCACCGGTGGATCCAGGAGCGACTCCCCATCAACCTGACTGAAGCGCTCCATACGCACCAGCCTGGTTCCCAGGTGTGGGTCAAGGAGTGGAAGAAAGACCCATTGACCCCCCAGTGGCGAGGCCCGTACACTGTTCTGTTGACCACCCCCACGGGTGTTAAAGTGGCTGAAGTCGCTCCGTGGATCCATCACTCTCGTGTCAAGGCCGCTGCACCAGACGTTGTTCCAGCCTGGACCGCAGTCCCGATTCCAGATCAACCCCTGCGTTTGAAACTGAAGAGGGACCTTTCTGCCCAGTAAAGGGCTCTAACAGACTGCCGACGAGACCCCCGGAGAGACTGATCTACGAGACCCCCTTTTCCAGAACCAGGAGCAGAATGAGAAGCGGTGCCCTAGCCTTACTCGTTTCCCTGACATGGGCCCGTTTTCCAACAAGTGCAGAGACTACTAACACAGCAGTATTACTCGCCCAAACTGCTCTGAACATGACAAACTTTTGTATACGAAACTCTCTACAAACCTCTCTTATTGCTGTACCGTCTAGTTTGTGTGAGATGCAGAACTTCACTATGCTTGCTAATTTAAACTGTAAACAACCTGGAATATATTTCTACCATATTGGGGTTACCCGACCGACTTCTACACTTTTCAACCAAGTGCCTTTTTCCTTGCAGGTAGTTTCCACTCTAAATGCTAGTGATTGTTTCTTTTTTGTCAATGCCAAGAGGGGAGGAAACAATGTATCAAATACTGTGTTATCATGCAGCTCTGTTACAAATGTATCCTATTCACACTCAGAAATGTATCTTCCCTTAGGCTGGTTTTTAGTATGTGGCAAAATGACGTACACTTACGTCCCTGCAAATGCCACTGGTGGTCCGTGCACTTTTGCTAGGCTTACAACTGCTGCCTTCGTCCGGCCCCCCAGTTATCCCCGCTCTGCCCCCATGCCCTCGACCTGTAACTCAAACGTGGAGCCTTACAGTGATGAGACAGCTCTAGGGCTGTCAGTGTCAATCCTTGGGACACCTGGATTGGCCCTACACAACTCCCTGGAGGTAAGCCGACTCGCTTGCTCCCTAGCCAAGACCATTAACCTCACCTCAACCATACTAGCTTCCATAAATTATGAGCTGTCCAGCCTACGTACAGCGATTCTACAAAATAGAATGACCATAGATTTCCTGCTGTTACGCCTCAACCATGGGTGTGAGGAATTCGAAGGAATGTGTTGTTTTAACCTCACAGATGAAAGTGTGTCCATTGAGCGCTCAATCCAAGACCTACGTGACTTGGCGAAACAAATCTCAGACCCGTCCATGGGACTGGGGATGGGGTGGTTCTCCAAATTGTTTGGTTGGTTGGGGGGCCTTAAAACCCTAGTTATAGGAGTTTTCCTTCTCTTCTTAGTATGTGCCCTCATACCATGTTGTATCCCCATCCTCCACCGCTCCATTACCACCACCCTCGACACCCTGGTAGAACGCAAGGCTGCTACCACTGTTATGGCCCTGACCCAATACACCCCTCTGCGGCATGCCTCCAGTAATACAGCCCTCTACCGCCTCTAGCGGTTGAGGTCTTACTTAAAAAGGGGGGAATGAGGTAGCTGTAGGTAGCCCTTCCCCCAAGCCATGCTGCAAGCCATGAGGCTCTGATCAGCCTGACCCTTCCCCCGCAAGCCATGAGGTAATCAGCCTGCTATTTCTTTAGACACCCTTCCCCCACTCCAGGTCTGAGCACAGTATCCCCTAGCCCAGAAACCAAAAGACCAGAGCACACCGGTTTGGACAGGTCACCCAGGCACCTTCCCCAGGGGCTGCTGATTGGTGGACAAGAAATACCTGTGGCAAATGGGATTACAGAATGAGTTTGAAATTATACTGTATTTAAGGCATTGAAGGACGTCCCTCGGGGTTCAGACCCTTGTGGAGGTTGCTGGTATCTCTGTCTGATCCTGTGTGCACATTAAAGATCCTGTTTGCATTCCAGCCTGTCTGAGAGTTTTCCTTCTGTGGGTGAGTGATAGAATAAGAGCTTTTCATAGCGCTTGCCATTACAAATGCACAGCAGTGGGGCCTCATCAGGAGTTACTGGAGGGAGCAGCCAGGGGAAGCATCCACCGAGGAAGAGGTGATCTTCAGGGAGGCTGAGACTCTGAGCCACAAAGAGTCTGCACGCTGAAGGGGAACAATGTCTGCCACTTTTCTAAACCAGAAGGGTCCTATTTGCTTACTCCCTGAACAAGTAAAGGAGTAAAGTGTGGAGTTTTGAGTGTTCCATCTGCAGAGAGCCCAAAGACTTGGACTGTATTTAAAGAGTACAGAGATTGCAAGTTGATACGTTGAACTTGTTAATTTATTATATGTTGGAAAGTGACACGTGAAGCCCAATTCACTAAGGGGCACGTCCAGGCCGTATGGACAGCCCTGAGTAAGACGGGCCCATTAGAACCCGATTCTGCACCGGTACACAGAATTGGGCCTGAGGATGGCTCAGCGTGCCCCTGCTTGCCTGCGGGACGTCCTCCCTGCAGGCACCCCTGGCTCACATGGATAAGACCTGACTCTTTTCCTCCACCCAACCCATGGCTGTCCAGCTGGGGTCTGGATTGTGTGGCAGGGACCCCACCTCCACCCCAGCCCTGGCCCCAGGGGGGGGATCCCTGGGCCCAATTGCCCTGCTGGTGTTGATTATTCTACCTTCGAGGTGGAATAATCAGCATGTCCCCTCTGACCCCACAGGATGTACAGGGCCGTGACCTGAATTGGCCCTGTACATTCTGCTGGCTCGGCCGCTCTTGCTGCACCCTCACTCCTGATGGCTCTCCCTGTCCTGAGACTCTAGCTGTACAGGGAGAGCAGGAGGGGGAATAGGGTCAGGACAGCATGCTGGGACATGCAGCACTGCAACCCGCGACTCTGAATTAGGTCCTTAATTTTGGAAAAATTTTATAAGTGATTCTGATTTTCACAAGTAAACCTCACCGGGTTCAGAACCAGCTTTTGGCCTGGACTGATTCATTTATGGTGAAAGAAGTGATGAAAGTGATCTGTGAGTGCACTAGGCCTCCCAGGATAATCTGGTTCCAGACCCGGCTCCAAGACTCCTATATAAACCCTGGGAGTCAGATCTATAGTGCGAGTCTGCCTCCTGGAAATTGTGTCCCTGGACTGCTTGACAGCATTCTCAGCAGCCGCAAGGGACATACAGTCTAGCAGGGGTTACATATATGTTACATAGAAAGAGAGAAAAAAATGACAGCAGATTAAGATCATACAGCCTATCAAGTCTGTCAAATCCATACCAGACACTAAGCTCTATTATCTCTTCCTCTCCCTCTGAGATCCTCCGTGCTTGTTACAACAAATTCTTTCACTTAAAATCTTACCTTGTTCCACTTCCAAAAAGGTATTATTTTGTGGATATATAATCCTGGGTGCTTTCATTATTCTACAATCAGCTGAAAGAAACAGAATAAATGCAGCTGAGTATAAGGTGAAATAACAATTAAAAACAAACATTAAATTCCTCTTCTTTCTAGCTTCTTACACACATTTATAATCCTATATTTATTTAAGAACTTGAGCCCCCGTTTCATTAAACTGCAAGATTCTGTATTTTAAATTCAACATTGACATTGTACGTGGCTTTCAGTTTTGATGTTTGTGTTATGCTTGCAAGAAAGCTTTTGTTAAAGCTCAAACTTCAGTGAATATGAATGTTTTAAATGATGCCTTCACTATTTTTGGTAGCCATGTGTTAGAAATCTTGTGTAATAAGATATAGAAGGCTTCTAGTTAGGGTTGCCAACTGGCTCCAGATGCGCCCGACAGGTTCGATCCAGTACTGGGTTTACCTCATTGCATGCAGGGATATGTAGTTCTGATTTCTCCATTGCACTCCATAAGTAAAGGAAAACTACAAGTCACTGCAAGTAATGGGGTAAACCCAGGACTGGATCAAGCCTGTCGGGTGCATCTGGAGCCAGATGGCAACCCTACTTCTAGGTATTGTATTTAGAGCTGGTATTGGCCATACAAAGGTCCAGGGCAGAAACTGGAGAAAGAGCTCCAAAGCCCACCTTCAAGCTATTACTCCCTCAGAATGAGACAGACTTTGGGCCCTCTTTGGTATGGGGGAGCCAGGGCAAGTGGATTTACCATTGAGTGGGTAAAAATGATAGAAAATGACAAAGCCTGAGATGGCCTGCTAGTAGAGATGGTAGAGGCCAGTTCTTTAACAGTCTGAGAATGCCTGAGACTGGTGGGCAGTGGTAGAAAAGTGATTGAAAGTTCAATTTTTGTGAGCTGGGGAATCAACTGGTCCCTGTGTACTCATTCATTGGCCTCATCTTTGTAACCATCCAACTCACTAGACACTATCAATTCTCAGTGAACAAAATTTTAAAACACCAATGAATGAGAATGCTGGGACCAGTTGATTGGAGGCTTGTTCTTCCGGTATAGTCCTAAAGCGAACATCTGAAGGTTTCTCGTTGTTGTCAGCTGTATGGTTTTCTTTGACATAATGTTTAAATGTTGGAGCTGTATGAGTGAGTATATTTGATGATTGTGAATAATCATGTCCTGGCAATATCCCAGTTTTTATACCAATTCCTACTGTTTCCTTTTTTAATTGGTCTTGTTTTATTTGATTCTTTTTTTTTTTTTTTAATTCTTTATTTTCGTTTTATAACAACAAAGGAAAAGGAAGACATACAGCTAAAAGACAGATACATAAAGTGTAATACATACACCAAAGTAAACCCCTGCCACCCCCCTCCCCCCTGCTTCTTCTCTAGAAAACTAATCATTCCCGAAGCGGGCGTGTACTTACATTATTGTGTTACAAAACCTAACGGTGATCTGAAACATGATGAGTGCACATTATACAGGCATGTTGGAGCAATGAGCAGATTGTACATAATCATTAAGCATCTGCCATTTAGACAAGCGAGAGTGAGGTTGGGCATGGGGAATAGCTCTCCGAGGTATCTGCTCATATTTACTATATAAGCAGACGAGGTTCCACCATTCATTGACAGTAAGTCGAGAGCTATCCTTCCAATTCCTCGTGATTAAGCATATGGCTATACCCAGCATGAAATCAAGGAGAAAGCGACCCTTCTTAGGAAGAGAGGGGACCTCCGCCACAGAGCGGAGTCCCACGATCTTCCAAGAGAGAGGTTCGTGAAGGTGTAAGATAAATTGAATACAACCCCAGACCCGCCCCCAATAAACCTGTAGTTGAGGACATTCATAAATAACATGAGCGAAGGTTCCCACAGCAGTATGGCAAGACCAACACTGGTCCCTAGCATTTGTGTTCCATTTGGCTATTTTTTCTGGGGTATAAAAGCATCTGTGTGCAAAAAAGAAGAGAGTTTGGGTAACAGAGGCAGACCGGGAAACCCGCACAACTTTGCTCCAGAAAACGCTACATTGCACAGGGGTTAAAGTGGTTTGCAGTTCGCGCTCCCAGGCTTGTTGGGCTCTAAAAGTGGCCGTGTCTGTACCCTGACATAATATTTTATAAAAGTTAGAGGCTACCCCATGTGTACTACTAATAGAGTGAACTATCTCTAATAGCCCGTCCTCAGTAGGGGCAGAGGGCGGCATGATTCGAGCACTTTTGAGGCAGTGTTGAAGCTGCATCAATTGAAAGTAGTGTTTCGCTGGTAACGCAAATTCCTTTTGTAAATCAGAAAAGGTTTTCCAACGAGCTGCAGAGAAAAGCTGTTGGGGTGTCCAGATCCCCCTTGAGTACCAGGGTTTCCATGCTATCGTTCTATTTAGGACTTGAATTCTGGGGTTATTCCATAGCGGGAGTCCGTCCTGAGGACAGACGTTCGGGCCCAGTGATAGAATGAGTGTGTTAAAGGCCGCAAGAGTATCGACAATCATTGGTGGATGGCGGGTGTCTACTTGATAGGACATACCGGGGAGATGGGTCAACGGAATTGGGCTACTAAGCTCCTCTTCTATGTCAAGCCAAACTGGTCTGCTGTCTGTTGAGGCATCTAGCCATCGGGCACCTTGCTTAAGTAGGAAGGCTTGATGATATCTAAGAAAATCAGGAAATCTGGTACCCCATCTTTCCTTTGCAGACTGTAGTTTTTGTTTAGCTATCCTTGGTGGCTTGCCCTGCCAGAGATAACGGACGAGAAGGCCCTCAATATCTTTATAAGTATGTAGCGGGAGTAAGCATGGCAGCATTTCTAAAATGTAGTTCACTTTGGGGACTATCATCATTTTCACAGTTTCTAAGCGGCCCCACCATGTAAGAGATAAGGGAGACCAACGATTCGTGAGCTCACGGACTTTGGAGACTACCTCTTTGGCATTAAAACTGATAGTGTCTTCTAAAGGAGAACAGTAATGGACCCCGAGATACTTCACCATGCGGGATTGCCAAAGGAAGGGAAAGGCCTGCATGTCAGCCTCATGTACCCAGCGGTTCAGTGGGAATGCTACAGATTTGGTCCAGTTAATTTTATAGCCCGATAATTGTGAGTATCCGTCAATCAGATCCAAGACAGCTGGAACCGAATCGAGGGATACGAAAAGCATAAGGTCATCTGCATATGCAGAGAGTTTAATCTCCCTATGACTGAAGGGGACACCTCGAATACGTGTGGACTGTCTAATAAGGAGGGCTAGGGGTTCAAGAGCTAGATCAAAGAGCATTGGTGATAGGGGGCAACCTTGACACATGCCTCTTTGGAGATTAAATGGCTGAGACTTGATGGCATTTACACAAATACTGGCGACGGGTTGAGTATACATAACTTGGAGATATCGGAGGAAGCCCTCCCCAAAGCCATACCATCGGAGAACTGCAAATAAGAAGGGCCATTCTAGGCGGTCAAAGGCTTTTTCGGCATCCAGGGAAAGACCCACCCATGGATGATCTAGATTGGCAGCACTGGATAGCACATGGCACAAGGTCCGAGCATTGTCAGCAGTTGATCTGCCGGGTATAAAACCGCATTGGTCGGGGTGAATTAGGGTGGCCATCCTGTCAGATAGCCGGGTGGCCAAGATCGCTGCGAAGATCTTATAATCGGCATTAAGTAGGGAGATTGGACGGTAGTTGGCGGTTAGTAGCGGGTCTCTGCCTTCTTTCTCAAATACTACCACATTAGCTGCAGAAAAGGATCCCAAAGAGGATGTATCTACCGCAAGGGCAGTAAAATAGAGTTTTAAATAGGGAACTAAATCTGCACTGAACGTTCTGTAGAATTCGGTCGGGAGACCGTCGGGCCCTGCGGCACGGCCCGAGGCTGTTCGTTTTAGGGCAGATTGGATCTCTGAAGTAGAGAAGGGTTCATCCATCGCATCCCTATCATCTTCAGAGAGGGTCGGCCGCTGAATGCCAGAAAGCAATCGCTCGAATGTCTCTGACGAGAACTCACATTCAGATTGATATAGGCGGGTATAGAAATCCCGAAAGAGCTCTACAATGTTGGAGTCTGTGGTCACTATGCCCCCTCCCTGTGGAGCTCAAAGGGCCACTACGCGTTTGGCTTCTTTTTGACCTTTCAAGGCGTTGGCTAAGAGTCGACCGGCTCGGTTATTTTCACGATAATATGTCCCTCGCTGAAGCTCAATACTCTTAGAAGCTGCAGTTGAGAGGATTGAATTATATTGAAAACGGAGACACTGTAATCGAATTAATACACATGGATCAGTACGTGAAGTTAGAACTCGTTCGCCTGCTTTTATTTGTTGGTCTAGTATGAGTAGCTGCTGTTTGCGTTGTTTTCGCAGGCGGATTTGATAGCTAGTGATCGTTGCTCGAATGGCCGCTTTAAAGCCCTCCCACCAAGCCCAATTCACAGTATCCTGGGGTAGATTAAAATGGAAGTAATCCTGTATGGCTGCTCGAATTTCTAACTGGAACTCTGGCTGAGTTAACAGGGCTCTATCAAAGAACCAGGCCCCCGAATTCCCTTGGGGTGCAGTAGTGTGTAATTGAAAGGAAATGGCAGCATGATATGAAATATGTTGGGAGTGAATCTTTGCAGTGTCCACCTGAGGAACTAACAGTTTTGATATTAGAAAGAAGTCTATGCGAGACTGGGATTTATGAGGAGAAGAGAAGAAGGTGAAGTCAAGCTCATTGGGGTGTAGTAACCTCCATAGATCAACTAAAGCAAGATCTTTGATCAGAGAGGTAAGCGTGGTGTGACTCTTGGGGGGATCACTTGTCCTAGGCGGCTGTTTGTCAATCAGGGGATCAAGGACTAGATTGAAATCCCCCCCAATTATCAATGAGGTATTAGCAGAGGCCTG
The DNA here is from genome assembly GCA_033557465.1 of Ichthyophis bannanicus. Classification (NCBI taxonomy): domain Eukaryota; kingdom Metazoa; phylum Chordata; class Amphibia; order Gymnophiona; family Ichthyophiidae; genus Ichthyophis; species Ichthyophis bannanicus. The sequence continues at coordinate 521,637,090 of CM066032.1, read as the reverse complement.
CGCAACCTGAGCAATGGTAGCAAAAAAGGCAGGGTCATCCACATTAGGAGCTTAAAGGCATATACATGTAACTTCAAGGCTACCTATCTTGAGATGAACTCTGGACCATCTACCTTCTGTATCTGAGCTAGTCGCAATAATAGTAGCATGCAAAGATTTCCTAACCAGTATGGCAACCCCACATTTCTTAGAAACGGCTGGGGAATAGGCGGCCACCATGTAAGGTTTAATATTGAGTTTAAGAGTTTCCTTCGAATTTAAATGCGTTTCTTGGAGAAAAATCAGATCCGCAGCTTCCTGACTTAGGTAGCTTAGGATTTTCTTCCGTTTGATCGGATTATTGATTCCTTTTACGTTCAATGAGAAAATCTTACATGGTGCCATCAATCAGTAATAGACATTTTAGGTAAGGGCGCTTGAAAACATACAACATAATCAGAATCTGTGCAACAATGACATAATCACCAAGTATTCTGGCTAATACACCCCATATTGAAAAGTATGTACCAAAGTATCTTAGAGAAGAAGCAAAACCCCAAACGAATATGGCGACCATATGTCTGCGGGAGGAGGCCCTAGAGAGGAAATAGAAAGACATGAAAAAAAGGAAAAGAAACACCAGAGTCCATAATTAACACTGTCTCTGATACTCATCGAGGCTACTGTGGGTAGATGGAGTCGGGTCACAGATATCATCAAAAGTAAGGCAACAAACTGCCCTCGCCAGACTCTTTGCTGGGCTGCGGCAGATCCAATATGGCAGGTACAGCGGATATGAGAATACTTGCAGGAATATTCTGGAAATCAGCGCATCAAGTCGGCTTCTTTGGAATCCAAAAACTCCGCTAGTAAATCAGGGTCCTCAAATGTTCTTGTCTGATTGTGAAGCGTGACTCGGAGCTTGGCCGGGTACATCAGCCCATAGCGTGCTTGTAGTTGTTGAAGCCGCGGCCGGAATTCCAGAAAGCGCTTTCGGCGGTCGACCGTGGGTTTAGCCAAGTCGGGATAGAAGGAGATCTTGTGGCTCTCAAACTCCATATGGCCCTTTGCCCAAGAGGCATTTAGAATTTGCTCAACGTGTTGATATCTCAAAAGTCGAAAAATGATAGGCCGCGGGGTCTTCCTGTTGAGCGTTATGCTTGTGGGTACACGATGAGCGCGATCGATCTCCAAATCTTTGGTAAAGGTGATTTGGAGCAGGGAAGGGAGGATTTTGCATAAAAACTCTTTCATGTCTCCCGATTCCGCTCCCTCCGGTATGCCCACGAGTCGTATGTTGTTGCGGCGCGCTCTATTATTGCCATCTTCCGCTTCTTTCTGCAAGGCCCGCACCTGACGTTCAACTTTGTCGAGTTTGGACAACTGGGCCGCATGGGAGTCCAATATGCTCTCCATTTTGTCCTGACGCGAAGAAAGCCCTTCTAGCTTGCTTTGCAGCACACCAAAATCTTCCCGCAGCGCTCGGATTGCTTCACCGTTTGACTGCACGAGGTCTTTGACCCCTCTAATCTCTGCGAGGATTTCCTGCTGCATTTCGGGGCCCTCGCGCAAGGCCAGCCCCTTCTGCGGGGACGGAGGTTCAGTTTTGGAACGTTTGCCGTGAGAAGCCGCTGGAGATCCAAATTCCAGGAGCGTGGGTTTGGTCCCCGCCATCTCACCAATGTGCCCCGGCAAGATCAGAGTAGAAGTTCCAAGTATGTACGGTGTTAATTCAGGATTCTGAGTAGGCCTCTCGGGAGCCTCAGCGTTATGCGACCATCCCGCTGGACATCAGGCTCCGCCCCCCGTTTTATTTGATTCTTTTATGTGTCAAATATGTGTGCATATATAGTCCAAAGCCATTTCACTGGCCAATTTTTTTTTAGGAGATATTGGACATTAAGAGGTTGAACTGCAAAGGTGCCAGTAATGTTGACCACAACTATAAAACTTTACATAGGACCCTAGCAGCCGTGTTAATGTCTGAGACACCTTAATATGGTGGTTTTCTACCCAGTTGTCCGGTACCTTCCAGGCCATGAAGCTGGTCGGGATATCTAGGATGAGTATGCACTAAATAGAGCTGCATGCAGTCTCTGCATTGTATGCAGATTTATTCCACACACGGTCATTATGGATGTCATGAAAAACTGACTGACCTTGGAGGGGGGTGGTATATCAGAGGACTGTGTTGAGAATCACTGCTTTTATTGAATCACTGATGACTCTTCCCCCCAATATTTTATGAATTTTGTATTACCATATTTTATGTTGTATTGTGGTTTGTTTTACTGATTTAGATGATTATTTTTGATTTGTGTATAATTGTATTTTATATTCTATTATAATTTATATTTCAGATATCTGGTCTTAATATTTGTAAACTGCTTTCATCCTTTGGGAAAGGAGGTATAGCAAATTTCTAATAAACATAACAAACACCAACAGAGAGGTCACTCTCTCTCAGTTTTTACTATGAGTAACCATCTTTGCTACAATATTTTGGATATGCTGCATCTACTTAATCAAAAACTTAGGTAAACTCCCACTACAATAAAACCCTCAAGCTGTCTTTAACTTAAACCAAGTCTCAACCGGGCAAGTGGTATCCAGGCTCCATGCAGCCTCCCCCCCCCCCCCCCTCCCCACACACACACAACAGGCGCGGACTACCACTTAAGAGAAAGAAGGTTTATTGAGATACAGTTTTTGAATAATTTCTGACTGCAGCATAACAACAAATCACTTATAATTTCTGGCTGCAGCATAACAACAAATCACTATCAGATACATCACTATCAGATAATACAGGTACATACAATAATACAATACATACTTATGCTATTATACAATTATAATCTATATATAATCTAGAAGAACCACAACTTTGAGATGCACAGACCACACTTGCCTGTGGGTAAGGCCATCAAAGCCCAGCCCCCTTCTCCTCAACTCTTTCCCTTCTCATTATGTGCTGCCAACCAATACACAGCATACATGGGGCCACTGTAGGGCAAACCATTAAAGTGTGCCTCCTGGCCCTCTGTTCGCAGCAGGGGTGCACCTTCAGAGTTCAGTCTGACCCATCAAAGGTAGGTACTGACACCCACTTGGGCCATACGCAGCTCTCCCCAATGGCTTCCATAAACCAGGCCATCCATCTATTCACCTTGGGTCAGGTTTTCCACGGCATGGTGCGATTGCTTGTCCCTCCATATTTTGCGGTATAATGTGCAACCATACCAGTCGACAGCCGAGGAAATGATCTGCCAGCAGTAGGAGGTCCTTCTGTATCTTCCTGGCAAGCACCACACTAGGAGTCTTTGCCAGGTCATTCCACCCTAGATGCACAATCAATGCCAAAGGTGTCCACCCCCACCCTCCTTTGGTGTGTGAGCATCGGCAAAAAACTGGTCCCACATCATACCGCTAATGCACATCCATACAATGGACACTTCCACCACGCCCAGGCCCAGATTGAGCCCCAGAGGTCTAGTTCATGCTCTCTGTTGGGCCTAATGCACATAGGAATGTCTGCATATCCATACCTCCGGGGGTCTCGTGCGAAAGGAATTACATGACGGACATAGAGCTTGTAGCGGTCAGAGTGCCATCGGCCTACAGACATGATCTGTTCCCGTGTCATGCCCAACCCTACTGCAATTGTGGCCACCCCGATGCAGAATGAATGCATGCTGTAGTAGCCCACCTCCAGTCCTGCCCAAGCCAGAGTCAACTTCAAGACCCTGTCAAACTGAAAATGTGACAAGGATATGCCGTCCGCATGAATCAGCAGTTGTGTGCCACAAGGCAGATGGACGTGACAGTAATCTTTGAAAATCCACACTGGACATGTGGTTTCTGCTAGGAGGGGCACCAGCAACAACTGGGCCCCCCTACCCTTGGGATCTGTCTTGGAGCGCTGTATATGCAACATGAGCATGCCACCACTCTGCACGACGTCCCCCAATTTGAGACCCACACGTCCCGGTGTGTATTTTGAAGAGGGTACCAGTTCCCCCACCCTAAGTGCCCCAAAGAATACCAACATGAATGCACTCCTGAAGAGGTGTGCCTCGAACGAATCATAACAAATATCATCCATTACCGTGACCAGCATCCTCAACACCTCGTGGGTAATTGGGCATCTGCGGTCAGGCGCGCAGTGACACTCGGCAGACCATCCCCTCTTTATCCTTGTGGAAGGGCTCTGCTTTCCCATCACTTTGGCAAAGAAGAAGATAGCCGCCAAGCGAGTATGCACTGCGGATTTGTTCACACCCATATTCCTGAATGGTGTTGGTTGTGAAACGGTCACCTTCCCTTATGCTATCATGCACACAGAAGCCCTGGAAGTCCTCCCATGCCTTCATGTAGGTGAGCCTGGTGTGCTCCACCAGAGAGCCCATCAGGAGGCTCCAAACTTCGGCAGGCCAAACACCCAGACTGTCTCCAGAACTGCTGTCTTGATAGCCTCTGCCTCTGGGGCATGTGCCCGAAATGCTGCCATCTTAAAATGAGAGAGGGCATCAGCAATTCTGTTATTAAAACCCAGTACGTCTTCTACCCTGAATATAATGTTGTGTAGGAGGTTCCAAACTCCTGGGCAACCCGTTCATAGGAGCGACAGACTCGATTGCACTCTTCGATCCTAGCACCCACAAACAGGAAGTTGTTGAGGTAGTGCACCACTGAATCAGGGCTGGACAACTCCTCCACCAGCATGAAGGAGCTAAATTGCTTGAAATACTTGTATGAGATTGAGCATCCCATGGGCATGCACTTGTCATAGTAATAGCAGCCTTTGAACATAAATTCCAGCAGATGAAAGGACTCGAGATACACTGGGAGGCACCAGAAAGCAGACTCGATGTCAGCCTTGGCAAGCTGTACCCCTGGACCCGCTTTTCTAATGATCGCTATAGTCTGGTCAATAGAGGCATTTCGCACCTAGCACAGGTGAGGGTCGATGTGGTCATTGACTGCCCGCCCTCTGGGTAGGAAAGGTTATGGATGAGGCAGAATTTGCCTGGCTCCTTCTTTGGGACAATGCCCAATGGGGAGAGGTCCAGTCGCGAGAAAGAGAGGTCCCAGTATGGGCCCACTATCTTCCCCAGACAAATTTCTTTGGCCAGCTTTTCTTTAACTATGGGAAAATATTTGAGGACCGAAGGGGCATTGCGCACTGTACGTGTGGCAATGGGCTCAATTGCAGGGATGTGGAAACCTAGCAAAAAAACATTGGTAATGCTACGCACCTTGTCGCGATGGTGATATAGCCTGATTGGTGATGGGGTCAGGTCCGCTGATGGGGCATTGGGGTTGTGGCCTGAAGAGCTTACTCTCCCTGGCAGATCTGCACAGCATAGCAGGATGGTTGGCTTTGCAGGCTGAACAGACATGGCAGAACTTGCATGGGTACCACATGCAACGGCCCTCATTGAACTGGCAGCAGTGATGCCTCCTGGGAATCTGGCCTAGGCCAAGGGACCATATGGTTTGCCCCTGAAAAGGCTGAATCATACCATCTGTGCCCAGGGATATGTTGGGCACCATCTCATCTAGCCAAATGTCCAGGACTCTGTGCCCCCACGTAATCATGGGATCCTCAGCCATACTCCTCCTAAATCTGATATCATAGTTCAGCCAGGCCCAGCCACCAAAGCACTTATAAGCATGGATTATTGTGTCAAGATAGCGGATCATGTAAGGGCCGAGCTCTGGCTCACACTCCATCACCACACTCATAAAATTATGAAAAGCAGAAACCCAGTTATTGATGGACTTAAATATCTTAGGTTTATTTTCCTTATCCCGGGAATTCTCGTTCTCTTTCTCCCTACTGTCACCATCCTGGTATCTTATAATCAAGGAGAAGATGTCTATGAATTTCCGTCTCCAAATTTTTTCTTTAACCTTTTGGACAAAGTGGAGACGCCACATTGCACATCACTGCCATAAGTCTCTAGTGCAGGGTCTGCCGACGGCATCATCAGGGTGGCCGCCCTACCATGGCTGTGGCTGAAACACCACTCCCCCCAACCCTGCCAGATCACACCATGGCCGCTGAACTCCTCTGGTGTCTCTTACACTTTCTGAAGTTCTTTAATGCATCTTGGATTAACCCTGCCAGTGCAAGCTCCCCATCACTGTCCGATGCTGAGCTATTAGAAGATGATGTCACTTCCTGCACTCCTACAACCCTTCTGGACTTACCTTGTGAAGAGGCTGTGGCTGAGCTTGGTCCTACGTCTGACTGTGTGACCATTTCTGTTGCGGGCATGGCAACCTCAAGGCACTGTCTGACAGCTCCTGGGCCGAGCTGACCAACCTGCTCACGCTGCCCCCATATGAGCTCTTCCATCTCCTTGATGATATTGGTCGCACTTAGCTCTTGCTGTGCTGGCACCAGCCACTTACTGCAACATGTGGGTGTTGCTGCCGTGATGCTATTCACCTTCCTCTTCATAGCCACGGCCATTGTGGAAGCCCTAGCCACAGCCATGGTCAATGTCCTGGTATTTGCCCCACCTGTGCCTCCAGATCACATAACCCTATTGCTTTATGAGCAACATTAGCTTCCTGTTTCCTATAGGCTACAATTAAAATACTTTTACTGACTCACCAGCCTTCTATTTGGGTTGTTCTAACTTGATCATTGCTCTCTGCTAACCAAAATCTTAGTCACTCTGTCAAAAACGTTTCTGCATCTGGAAACATGCAGATCCATTGCCTTTTCCTTCTCAGTTTCCTGCCTTCGGGAATGCTCTCCCAATGGAACTTCGACTTGAGTCCTCCTATAGGAAATTTAAAACAGGCCTAAAAACCTGGTTCTTCGGATGTGCTTTCTCATGATTTATTGCCACTGTCAGACTGCTTATTGCTGTAATTGGTGTGCCCCCTCGTGTATCTCAGACGCATGTTTGTCTCTGGCTGATATCGTTGTTCTATGCCATAGCTCAACCTTCTGTCTCGGTCTTGTTTTTTAGACTGCTGTGTGTTGCCTTTTTTTGGTCTCTGGTCCCCTGCCTCGTACTGTAAACTGCTATGAGGCATTGGCCCTAGCGGTATATAAAAAATGCAAATAAATAAAATTTACTCTTAACCTTCTTTGGGACCGTACCAAGCTAGAAATGTGTCCTGTGTGACTTGCGAATCTGGTGCCCCCCCCCCCCCCCGCCTTCCCGACCACATGCAGGAACTCGCTCTTATCAGGTTTGCTGAAAACCCAGTGACAAGATCAGCACCCCTTATGTACTTGCACACTCTGTGTTTGCACCATTTGCAGTCTTTGGTATGGCCCCAAAAACAATACAGCAAGTACTGTTGAACAACCGCAAACAATAAAATGAAACACTATAATACATGATCGAGCATCTTAATTCCCTGTTACTGAATAGAGAACAACATCTAAAGACATATTCATTTTAAAATCACCACTACTTCTTGTCAATAGGCATCCCAAAATGACACAGTACATTCTTTCATAGGTTAGATAAAATTCTTCTTAAAATCCCAGTCCAAGATGAAGTGCCTAAATAGATGATAAGATTTTATGTCACTGCCAAATGCCAGACCAAACAATTTAGCATTCGGTGTTGATTAGGGGTGTGCAAGGCCAGCACTTTTCATTTGGTTTAGTTTCCGGTGCCATTTGTGGGATTTCTCTCTTTTTTTTTTTAATTTCATTTTAAGGAGAAATGTCATTCATAACGTGCACTATCACCTAGTGGAGCACACTATAGGTGAATAGTGTGCACTATTTAGCAATAGTGAACATGTGCAAATAGTGCACAGTAATGCTTAATAGTATGCACTATCATTCAATAGGCCTATAGAATGCACTATGGAGCAATAGTTTGCACTATAAATGACAGACAGGAAGTGACAAAATTTCATCAGTTTTACTTGTGTTTTCACTCGAACAACATGAAGCTTGGAAACATAGTAAATGACAGCAGATAAAGACCATATAGCCTATCCAGTCCGCCCATTCAGAAGGACCAGGGCCGCTTCAACCCCTTATGAGGCCCAGGGCAAATTTTTCCAACTGAGCCCCCTCTCATCCACATGCTACCCCCCTTATCCATGCACCCCTTCGCCCACCACTGTTGCTTCTCCTCTCTGGGATGTGGCGGCAAGACATAAAAAAGGCAATGCGCCGGCACCAATGAATCAGAGGGAGGCGGTAGTGGAAGCAGGAACAGCACCATGGCACCAGAAAGAAGGTAACTCTGGCGCCGCAGCACCTTTTTTATATATTGTCACCACTGCACAACCTGGAGAGAGGCAGCAATGGACGTGGGGGCAAGAGCAGGGCCGCCATTGTGCAGGAGCCTGGATCAGCTGCCCTTTTTCCCATAGGTAAAAGTGACCCTGATAAGGACTATTACGTTCTACAGTCACTTTCTCAGAGATCCTCTGTATTTGTCCCATGATTTCTTGAATTCAGATACAGTTCTAATTTCCACTACCTCAACTGGGAGGCTGTTCTATGCATCCACCACCCTTTTCCATTAAAAAATACTTCCTCAGATTACACCTGAGTCTATCCCCTTTCATCCAATGATCCCTCAAGAGCTTCCTTTCAACTGTAAAAGGGCCACTTCCTGAAAATGTACACCATGGCAGAATTTAAATCTCTCTCTCATATCACTCTTCTCCCACTCTTCCTCAAAAACATAAATATTGAGATCTTTAAGTCTATCCGCATATGCCTTATGATGGAGACCACTTTAGTAGCTGCCCTCTGGACTCACTCCATACAGTTTATATACTTTTGAAGGTGCTGTCTCCAGAATTGTACACAATTCTCCAAAGGAGGTCTCATTAGAAACTTATACAAAGGCACTATTGTCTCCTTCGTCCTGCTGGTCATGCCTCTCTCAGTGTACCCAAGCATTCTTCTGGCTTTTGACATTGCCTTTTCTACCTGTTTTGCCACTTTAAGGTCATCCAATATGATCACCCCTGGATCCTGCTTTTCCTTCATACACTGAAGTGCTTTACTCCCTATACTCTACTACTCCTTTGAGTTTTTGCAGCCCAAATGCACGTCCTTGTATTTTTTTTTTGCCTTAAATCTCAGCTGCCAAGTTCTCAATCATTCTTCAAACTTTGCTAGATCCCTCCCCATGTTATCTACATCTTCCAGATGAATTGTCTGCAAGGAAGCATACCTTTCCCAAGAGACCTTTTGCAACATTGCTTACAAAAATATTAAAAAGAACCGGACCAAGGATTGAACCCTACAGCACACCACAGGCAGGGCTTTTTTTGTGAGGGGGTACATGGTGATACAGAGTACCAGCACCTTTTTCTTTGCCTGCTAAAATTGTCCCATGGTCCTCATGTATTAACGAAAGAGCTCTGCATATGAGTACTGGCACTTTTTTTCTAGGAAAAATGCACTGGCCACAGTGCACTTTGTTGCTTCCCATTCAGTCAGTTTCTTACCCAGTCAGTCACTCCAGGAGGCCATCCCAGGGTCACTCAGTTATAAAGTTGCCTTGCTGAAATCTAAGTATAGCACATCTAGCGCTCTCCCCCGATACAATACTCTTGTCACCCAAAGAAATTCTCTGATACTAGACACGGTTTCACAGACCCTCCTGGAGTTTGAGTTTGTTCCCCGTGTCTGCTTGGAGCTTTATTCCGACGGAACAAATTGGATAAGAGGGGCTTCCTCACTATTTGCTGCCATTCTTTATTGGATCCTGGCACTGGGCGTGGGGCCGCCTTTTCTGCATGAGCGGACGAGGCCAGGGTATGGGCTGCCTTTGAGGAGCCGGCATGACGGCAGATGGATCAGCGCCTGGTTACAATGTGTGTTACGTTTTAAATTTGGTTTGTTAATGAATTTATTTTTTAAGCTTCTACTAGTATTGTTTTCCTCTGCTCGGTTGCTTTACTATAATAAATTAGTCATCCAGAAGCAGAAAAAGAAATTAAAGGAAAGAGACATTAAAAATTAGTAATCATAAATCTGAGGTATATTGAAGATGTATTTGAACGTCGGTCATATTGGTCTCCCCTAAACCATATGTTGCAACAGAAACAAACACAAGTTTCATTTACCACCACCCTCTGTTGTCTGTCACTCCTGGGCAAATCTTTTGATATTGTTCCATGCAGGAGGTTTATAAATAAACTGAGCAGCCCTAGGATGGGCCCCTAAGTAGTGATGAGAAACTGTTTAAGTGATAGATGACAGAGGGCAAATATATACTGAACTTATTCCAATGAGAAAAGGTGATTCATGGAGTTCCTCGGTGTTCAGACCCGGGGTCTGTTATTTGAAAATTATTATGAGGGAGTAGTCAGACTGAGAAGTGACCTTAGAAAACTTAAGACATGGACAATTGTTTGGCAGTTAAGATTCAGTGCAAAAAAGTGCAAAGTCCCACATCTGGGTTGCAAAAATCCAAAGGAGCTATACATGTGTAGAGATTGCTTAGATGATTGCTGTGTGAGCAGCAGTAGCATCCAGTGTCACTACTAGAAACTTGCAATGAAAATCATAGAAGAACTTCATACTTTCCAGAACAGGGGAAGTTCTTGTTGTCAGTCATATCCGACTGGAAGGAGACTCATCTAGGAGCAAAATATAAGGTTCATATAAAAGCCACTCCCAAAGATAATATTCTGTCTTTGGCACACAACCGCGCACCAGCAGGGAGTGAGGGTGTCTGCCCTTTGGGCAGATGCTGTTAGCTCACAGCCACTCATACCATCAAGAGTGAGCAGCAGGCATCAGAGCAGTAATTTAGGAGAGGAGAGAGTGGATGCTGTGCAAAATCTGCCTGTTGCCCACTGTCTCAGAAGAGAATTTCTGCCTGTGCCATCAACCAAGTGTTCCAATCCATCAGAGCCAGGAGTTTCAGGGACCTATTTACATAGATGTTTCCAGCTCTTTGAAAGAAAGGAACCCAAGTATTCGTCATATGCCAGTGACATCAGATCCATATGTCAATTCAGCACAGCATCGGGAACCTATATCTTGCTCACATGCAGTTTCAGATATGCTGGGTAGAGGTACTAAATATCCATAGAGAGAGGTTCCAGTCATGGCAACCAAAAAAGATGCAACAAATATGCAAGAGTGGTGAAGAGTAGTGTAACTGGTCAGTATGATCTTAAAATTAATTTAAGGGAGTTTTATAGCTTACTAAATTGGGAAAAGAAAGAGTAACCCACATGTAACTACATCTTCGATTGATGAGGACAACTTAATACCTGTAATATAATAATTGTTTGTTATTGCTGCCAGTTGTCATCCTTGCTTACTCAGTGATCCTAATGTTTAAGTAAATTGTTAGTTTAGAATACAAACTCTGGACTGGATTAATTTATTTGTGATTGGAAGAGAAGTGAGAGTGTCAAGTGCCAAGGGCCTCCCAGTGTATGCCAGTTCCCACAATAAAGAACCCTGATAATTGAACCCCAAGAGTAAAGACAGAGGGCCCAATAATGTACTGAGATGCAGCAGTCGCTGCCGACCTCTGACCCCGGATATTCAATGCTGGGGTCATATGCGGCCCCGGCATTGAATATCCAGGGTCATTGCACAGCCTCCAATGCCTCAGAAGCTAACTGGGTAGCAGCGATATTGTACCGCTACCCAGTTAGCTCCTGCAGGTAAAACTAGGCCAGCTTTTGCAGAGCCCGGCTTTACCCGCAGATCGCTAACCAGGTAGAGGTGCAATATCACCGCTACCCATTTAGTGACATGCCCCGGTTGCCACCGAAAACGCCCACAACATGCCTTGATGCTAAGCAGTTAGCATCAGGGCATACAATGCAGATAATCGGGAATATTCAGAGGCACTAACCATGTTAGTGCTGTTGAATATCCAGTTTTGCAGCATTTACTCGGTTTACAGGTCAGTAAACCGTGTAAATATCTTTTGAATATCAGGCCCTGAAAGACTATGAAAAGCTCTTGGGTTGGTGTGCTCCCTTGTATGCCAAGCAGCTTCCGAGGCAGCTGCTAGGACTACACAGGAAGGCCATGACCTGGGAGGAGAGGCTGATGTGCACCAACCAGGAAAGATCTCCAGGTGGCAAAATAGTGTGATAATAGGTTGGCTAAAGCGAGGGGGATGCTAGGTTGCATAGAAAGAGACATATCAGGCATAAAAAAGGATGTGATAATGCCTTCATACAGGTTGTTGGTTTGGCCTCCATTTAGAATACTGTGTTTAGTTTTGGAGGCCACATCTCAGAAAGGATAGAAAAAGGCAATCAACATGGTGCTGGGACTGCAGCAGAAGTCATATAAGATGAAACCTCTGGACCTAACATGCATACCCTAAAGGAGAGGAGAGACAGGGGAGATATAATATAGAGGTTCAAATACCTGAAAGTTAAGGATGTGCACTTTGTGCTCCTTTGGGCATTTGCTTGGGTGCTTAAAAATTAAAAGTGCGTGCAAATCACTGCATGCACATACCTATGAAATAGCACGAGTACATTAAAGGTGTGCAATTAAGATAAATGTGCCAAAACAGGAAAGAAAAGACATAGAACTCGCTAAAACTTCGTTATGAAAAGAAAAATAGTCACATTTTTGGGGGGTGGGGGCTCTAACTAACCTTTTCCAAAAGAGATTGAACCAGGGGTCATGATACAAAGCTTGAGGAGGCAGACTAATAACCCACAGCAGAGAATACTTTCTCATGGAAAGGATAGCGGTCGCATGGAATGGACTCCTAAAGGAAGTGGTAGAGGCAAATATGGCAATCAAATTCAAAGAAGCATGGGAAAACCACAAAGGATCCCTTAATAGCAAAAGAATGGCAACAAAATATTGGAATAAACTCCACAGAAGAATGATTCCGCCCAAAGGATTCTACTGTGCTTCCAGCCCAGAGCAGCAATTACAACCAGAAATAAGGCATACTGTATGAGTGAGGGGGAAATAGCCAGCGTGGATGCTAATCACCTTGCCGGGAAGACTGGCTGGACCATTTTGGTCTTCATCTACCATTATTTACTATATTACAAAAATCAGAGCTCTTTGTAGAAATGATGTACAGTTAGTATGTGAATTCACACGTGGGTAGGGATGGATGACAAGTCTATAGCCTCAACCACAAGTTAAAGTTGCTAATGCTGTGGTTAAACATTCCTCAGTATGTAAAGCTCTGCACTAAATACATAATCTAAGCAAATTCTTAAAACCGCAAGATAAACTAGATTCTTCAATATGTCAACTTGGCTGTTTCTTAACACTGTTGTTTCATTCCACAGCCTTCTTTGACATTTAGAAACAGAGAATATGATGGAAACTGAAATGGTAGTAGTAGTAGTATTTAGTAAGTTGTATTTATATCTCGCCTTTTCAGTAATAGTTCAAGGCAAGTTACAGTTAGGTACAGGAGGCATTTCCTTTTCTCCAGAGGGCTGAGAATCTAAGTTTGTATCTCTGGCAGTGGAGGGTTAAGTGACTTGCCTAATGACACAAGGAGTAGCAGCAGGGCTGGTGTTAGGGAGTGGCAAACAAGGCAATTGCCCTAGACCCCCATGCCACAGGGGGTCTCAAGTCCTCCTCAAGCTGAAGGAGGCATATTCCGGAGGCAAATTTTGGGGCGCCCTCACCAGTTTCTGCCCTGGGCCCCTGCATGTCTAATACCACCCCTGAATAGCAGTAGTAGAGTTTTAAGCAGACCTTAAAACTCATCTAGATTATCCACTTTTTTTCATGTTGCGATTCTGCAGATCCCAATTATCTCTTGTTATTTTTTCACTCCTTTTCAATGGAAGATCCTCAACACTTATCTCATACTTTCTTGAATCTATCACCAATTTTTGTTCTCCACCATCTCAGCTGAGATGTTGCTCCACAAATCGACCCACCCTTGTTTGAAGAAATGTTTCCTTATACAATGCCAGAGTCTTCTCCTATGATCCTCTTATCATGAACTCTTATTCTAGAATTTCTTTGCCCCTGAAAAATATTTACCTCTCAAGCCTTCTCTATAACTTAAATATATTTGAATTTGTTTTATTTATTTATTTATTGACCCAGTGAAAAGCAGGATATAAATGCAGCTAAATTAAATAAATAAATAAATAAATAATTATTTCGTATTAGCTCATGCTTTTCCAGTAGTTGTCAAGGCTCATTGAACGTGTCTGTTAGGTCACCTCCCTCTCATCTCCTATCCTTTCCTCCAACATCTATGAGATGTGACAAAAAAGAAATGAGACTGTGGCAGCCACGCCCATCACTCAATGCCAATTGGCTAACCACTTATTTCACTGTGTTGTGCAACATCTCGCCACTATTCGGCTATAATATTTTTCATCTCTCTCACTCTGTTTTTCTTTTTCAGGTTTTTTTGTAGCACACTGTTCCATCGCTTTGTCACGAGGTGGCAGAAATATGGAGCAAAGAATCAACTTGAAATTTCTAGTTAAGTTGGAGAAAGGCCCAACTGAGTGTCTCCAACTTCTCCAAAAGGCTTATGGAGAAGATGCAATGTCAAGGCCACGAGACTTCAAGTGGCACAAATGCTTCAAGACTGGCCACAAGGAGGTGGAGGATGACCCCAAGTCAGGACGACCTTCCACGACAAAGATGGCTGAGAACATTGACAGAATGAACCAGCTGGTGTGGAGTGATCGCAGATTGACGGTGCGGATGATAGCTGAGGAGCTCTGCCTGAACAGGGAGTTAGTGTGGACCATCTTGGTGCAGGAGCTGGGGATGTGGAAGGTGTGCGCCAAGATGGTGCCCAAGCTTTTATCGGATGACCAGAAGGAGCACTGGGTCAATGTTTGTCAAGACTTGCTAGAGAAGATCGGAGAAGATCCAGAGTTCCTTGGCTGAGTCATCACAGGAGATGAGACTTGGATCTTCCAGTATGACCCTGAAAGTAAGAGACAGCCTGCAGTAGAAGACTCAACTGTCACCCAGATCCAAGAAGGCGCACATGTCCAAATCAAGGATCAAGGATCAAGGTCATGCTAATCGCATTCTTCGACCAGAAGGGAGTGGTCCATCATGAATTTGTGCCTGAGGGTCAGACCAGCACTTCTACCAGCAGGTCCTCAATCGCCTCCATGACCGGGTTTGGCACAGCAGGTGGGCTCTGTGGAGAGACAAGTTGTGGCTGCTCCACCACAACAATGCACCCGCACACACCGCACTCAATGCGAGGCAGTTCTTGGCCAACAAATAGATCACAGACGTGACCACTCCTTGGGTTTTTTCACGAGATCTTGTTTTTTTTCAACTAATCTTGGGTTCTGGGCATTTCCATTGGAAATCTTGGGTTTTTTAAAGACTTTACTTTGCATATTCTTATTTTCTTTTTCATAATGTTATTTAGAGTTTTAGAAGTCATTTTTAAATGTCATAATTAAGGCGCGCTATATATATACAATATTATACATATATATACACACACACACACATATATGGGTATATGCATATCTATGGTACTTATATTATTTTATAGTACGTGGCGGCGATCTATGCCATTTCTCATTTCCGGTTACGTCACTTCCGAGTCTTACGAAATGGCGTAAATGTCCACAAATGGTGCTATTTTGTGTGCTGTTACTGATATTTTTGTCACATCTTGGGTTTTTTTATCGCTTTATCTTGGGTTTTGCAAAATCTTTGAGTGGTCATTCCCCAGATCTCGCACTGTGTGACTTCTGGCTCTTTCCCAGGCTGAAGACTGTGCTCAAAGGAACTCATTTCACCTCTGTAGAAGAGATCAAGGCCACTATGACAAGGAAGCTGAGGGACCTCAAGGAGGAGGACTTTACCGAGTGCTTCCATATGTGGCAGAAGCAAATGCAGAAGTGCATTAACTCTGGGGGGGATTATTTTGAAGGGGACAATGCGTAATTTCTCTGTAGATTTTGTAATAAAACATTTATGGGACAGTCTCATTTCTTTTTTGTCACACCTCGTACATATTAAGGTCCTTTGCTCTCATTTTGGGGGTCATTTACTAACAGGATGTGCTAACTCTGTCCACACGTATTATCTGCCACAGGATCCATTTTATTTAATAGGCCCTGCAGCTGATAATACATTAATGCCATTAGTGTGCCCTGTTAGTAAATGACCCTCTTTATGGGGCATATGGTACACCAAGAGAGGAGCAAGGAGGTTAACACTGATTTTCAGCACTAAGCACCTAAATTAGGCTCATAAATCTAGGGAAATGAAAGGTAGGCTTAAATTTAAGAGCAGAGGACTTGATATTCAGTGGCAGTGGCTAATCACTGTGAAGAGGCTAACAGAAGCCACTGAACTTAAGATCCACATATTCAATGCTGGGGCCATATCCAGCAACCAGCATTGAATATCTGCATCGGCCAGATAGTGGCAAAGCTAACTGGGCTGCAGTGGTATTCAGCCTCTGCCCAGTTAGCTTTGGCAGTAAAGGTTAGGCCCCCCTCTTTAAGGGTGCCCGCTGCCCGATTATTACTGGGTATCTGCCTCTGCTCCTTCCCTCCAAACACCCGAATGCTAGCCGGCTAGCATTGCAGCACCCCCACCATACACCTGGGAACAACCCCGTCACCACACTTAACGGGGTTAACAGGTCTGCTAACCGTGTTAATTGCTTTGAAAATATTCCCAGAAATTTTAAGCTCCTAAATTAAGATGAATTTTCAGCTGAAAACTGAGGCTCCCTAGTGTGGCTGAAAATAAGGCACAAATTTAGGGTCCTAAATTAGGGACCTAAATTTAGGGACTCAGCTTTTTTGGATATGAAACCCAGCAACTCTAAATTTAAGAGCATAACTTTTAGGCCCCTAAATTTAGGTGTTTTTTCAGTTGAAGCATTACCTCCTAAGTTTGGCTGAGAATAGGAAAGAAATTTAGGTACCTAACTTAGGTTCCTAAATTTAGGAATTCAGGTTTTTTTGAATGTTGGCCTCATTGTTCTGTACATACTCACTTGTCACATTGAAAAAATGTAATAGTTCTTATACAATGCAGCATTTTAAAGGAAGTGGTCAATTGCTCTATAATAAACACTGTCATTTCTCTCTGACTTCTCAGCTCTTACTGTGGTTAGAAAAGTCTTAAACCTATCTGCAGCGCAGGCAAACTACAGCTATTCTGAGGAACTAACTTGCAGCTCCGTTTCAGCAATATCCCTTCCACTACCTCAGGGATGTGCCAGTGTTATAATAGCGGGCTTCATCAAGATGCCATTTCGAGTATCCATAATCCTCAAATTCTTTCACCTTATGCACCTTATACAGTTGAAAATTTTTCTTTTGTTCCATTTTATAAAATTATGTCTTAAATCATTTCTATTTACAGGGAAATTCTATAATGTGTGATGGCAAAGTACGTGATTGTGTGTGGATTTGGGGCCTATTCTATAAAATAAAGCAAGTGCAAACTTTACTTTATAGAATAGGGGTGAATGGAAGCACCCGTGTTTAGTCGTGGCAGTTATGCCTACTGTAGATTGGCCCAGTGCTGCATATGTGAGAGTATTTTATAACTTACACATATAAATCTAGGCCCTGAAAGTACGGTATGCATGATAGGACTTACACATGTGCGTATAGAATAGCAACTAACTAAAGTGCATGCGTAAGTGCCTTTCTAGTCTTGAAGGACTAGAAAGGGGGGACTGTTACTTCTGGAGAGAAATCTGCAACTGTGAGTATATACTTCTGGTAATTTTCTAAAAAAAATTCTTTGTATTAAAGCTACTTAATCTGTGAACCCACTGTTTTTTGTTGGATCAGTTGGGGCCTAGTAGCAGCAATTAAAGTTTGAATTTAAAACACAGAGGAGAGCTTTCTGGTTACATTTCATATCCAGCAGAGAGCTTGTAGTTTAAATTTAATAGTCACTCAGGGCCAAGTAACAGCAAAGTACTTTTAGTTTAAATTTAACACACAGAAGAGAGCTTTCTGGTTAAATTTAGTACCCAGCAGAGAGCTTGTAGTTTAAATTTCATAAGAAGTTAGAGCCTAGCAGCAGCTAAGAGCTATAATTTAAATCAAATCAGAATTTAGCTTACCTCAGCAGCACAAGACAGGGTACTGTGTAGCAGCCCTCTTTTAATAAGTGTTATTTCCCTCCCTCCCTCCCCACACCCACCCTCCCCTGGGATAATCATAGCTTTATAGGTACTTACACATCTTAAAAGACAGGAGGTGCTTTCAGGTGAACCTCATTACCCAAATCAGTCATACACTAAGGACCTGAGATTAATTAAGCGTCAGGTGAACAAGGTATATTAAACGTATTAGGTACAGTTTTATTGGTATAAATACCCATAGCAACCCCTAGTAAGTAAGAACTTAAAGATCTAGACACAAACCTAAAACTAAGATGCAGACAGCAGTCCAGCAGTGGGATGGGGGCTTTCCAGTCTTTTGCATTGAGTGTCACATGTATGATTTTCTCCCAGTTGGTGAAAGGTCTTACGTGTGCACTAGGTGCAAGGAGCTCTTTTCTCTCAGGGAACAAGTCCGTTCTCTAGAGGCTAAAGTAGCAGACTTGGAAAACATAAGACAGACAGAGAGGTACATAGACGAGACCTACAGGGATATAGTCCTGAAGTCCCACCTCCAGTCTGGCAGCACCCCTGTTGCCATGGAGGAGAGAGGTCACGTGAAAGGAGAGCATCACCCTGGTGTGGCAGGAAGTGATCCTGTAACTAGGACCTGTCCTCCAGGTGATGTAAAACCCTCTCGCACCGAGGAAGTTTCTCCAGGGCCATGTGCCCATGAGGGAAGGGTTAGGACAGCCGTTATAGTTGGTGATTCGATCATTAGGCATGTAGATAGCTGGGTGGCTGGTGGACGTGAGGATCGCCTGGTAACATGCCTGCCTGGTGCGAAGGTAGCGGACCTCACGCGCCACCTGGATAAGGTCTTAGATAGTGCTGGGGAGGAGTCTGCTGTCTTGGTACATGTCGGTACCAATGACATAGGAAAATGTGGTAGGGAGGTTCTGGAGGCAAAATTTAGGCTTTTAGGTAGGAAGTTGAAATTCAGAACGTCCAGGGTAGCATTCTCCGAAATGCTGCCTGTTCCACGCGCAGGACCCAAAAGGCAGGCAGAGCTCCGGAGTCTCAATGCGTGGATGAGACAATGGTGCAGAGATGAGGGTTTTGGATTTGTTAGGAACTGGGGAACATTCTGGGGAAAGGAGGGGCTCTTCCGAAGGGATGGGCTTCACCTTAACCGGGATGGAACCAGGCTGCTGGCATTAATCTTTAAAAAGGAGATAGAGCAGCTTTTAAACTAGATATTAGGGGAAAGCCGACAGTCGACCAAGAGCGGATGGTTCGGAAGAATGTATCCTTGAAGGATACTACCAAAAGCAGAGAGGTTCCACAAAAGAGTAAAGTAGCCCAAATGCCCTCAAGTATGGAGCAGAGAGAGCTTAAAGATCCCAATTTACCCATGTCTAACAATAGCCAAATTAACATGAATAAAATACATTCTCTAAAATGCTTGTATGCAAATGCTAGAAGTCTAAAGAATAAGATGGGAGAGTTAGAATATATAGCACTAAATGAAAGGTTAGATATGATTGGAATATCAGAGACATGGTGGAAGGAGGACAACCAGTGGGACACTGTGATACCTGGGTACAAACTATATCGTAATGATAGGGCTGATCAAATTGGTGGAGGGGTTGCGCTCTATGTTAGAGAGGGCATTGACTCAGAAAGGATTAAAGTTTTGCAGAAAACAAAATCTGCTGTAGAATCTATATGGATTGAAATTCCATATAAAAGGGGGAAGGCGATGGCAGTGGGGGTGTACTATCGAGCACCTGGCCAGAATGACCAAATGGATGATGAAATGCTCAAAGAAATCAAGGAAGCTAACAAAAGTTACAGCGCAGTAATAATAATGGGTGATCTCAATTACCCCGGTATCGACTGGGTCAGTGTCACGTCAGGACATGCTAGGGAGATAAAGTTCCTAGATGAAATAAATGACTGCTTCTTGGAGCAGCTGGTTCATGAACCGACCAGAGGGGAAGCCATATTAGACCTAGTCCTTAGTGGAACACCAGATCTAGTGCAAGAGATAAGGGTGTTGGGGCCACTTGGCAATAGTGATCATAGCATGATCGCCTTTGATTTAATTAGTGGAGGAGGGATAGTAAGGAAATCCACAGTACTACCTTTTAACTTTCGAAATGGAGACTATGATAAAATGAGGAAAACAGTTAAGAAAAAACTAAAAGGAGCAGTTGCGAAGGTTAAAGACGTACATCAAGCTTGGGCGTTGTTGAAAAATACTATCTTGGAAGCCCAGACCAGCTGTATTCCACGCTTTAAGAAAAGTGGAAGGAAGTCCAAAAAACTGCCAGCATGGTTTAAAGGTGAGGTCAGAGAGGCTGTTGTTGCCAAAAAAGCATCTTTCAGGAAATGGAAAAAAGAGCCAAACGACGAAACCTGGAAACAGCACAAGCACTAGCAAGTCAAATGCAAGGCATTGATAAGGCAGGCAAAGAGAGAATTTGAGAAGAAGCTTGCTGCGGAAGCAAAAACGCGAAATAAAGACCTTTTCAAGTACATTTGTAGCAAAAAACCTGTGAGAGAGTCAGTTGGTCCATTAGATGATAAAGGGGTTAAAGGAGCACTAAGAGGCGACAAGACGATAGCGGAGAGACTGAATGAATTCTTTGCTTCGGTCTTTACTGAGGAAGATGTAGGGATGTTACCCATGACTGAAGTGGTATATAAAGGTGCGGAAGAATTGAAGGAAATATCGATACATCGGGAAGATGTCTTACAACTATTAGATAAACTGAAGAGTAGCAAATCACTTGGGCCGGATGGTATACATCCAAGGGTGTTGAAAGAACTGAAATATGAGATTGCAGAACTGCTATCAGTAATCCGTGAACTATCATTAAAATCATCTCTAATACCTGAAGATTGGAGGATCGCCAATGTAACACCAATTTTTAAAAAGGGTTCCAGGGGTGATCCAGGAAACTACAGACCGGTGAGCCTCACGTCAGTACCGGGAAAAATGGTAGAAACCATCATAAAGAATAAAATTACTCAGCATGTAGATAGTCACAACCTAATGGGAGACAGCCAACATGGCTTTAGACAAGGAAGATCTTGTCTTACTAATCTGTTATGTTTTTTTGAAGGAGTGAATAAACAGGTGGACAAAGGTGAGTCGGTTGATATTGTGTATCTGGACTTTCAGAAAGCCCTTGACAAGGTCCCTCATCAGAGACTTTTGGCAAAACTAAAGAGTCATGGGATAGGAGGCAGTGTACTATTGTGGATCAGGAACTGGTTAAAAGATAGAAAGCAGAGGGTAGGGCTAAATGGCCAATTTTCCCAATGGAGAAAGGTGAATAGTGGTGTACCCCAGGGATCTGTGCTGGGTCCGCTGCTTTTTGACATATTCATAAATGACCTGGAAAGTGGAATAACGAGTGAGGTTATCAAATTTGCAGATGACACAAAACTATTTAAAGTTGTTAAAACCCAAGAGGATTGTGAAAAATTGCAAGAGTATCTTGATAAATTGGAAGACTGGGCATCAAAATGGCAGATGAAATTTAATGTGAACAAGTGCAAGGTTATGCACCTAGGGAAGAACAACCCAAACTATGGTTACACGATGCAAAGTTCCACATTAGGAACCACCACCCAGGAAAAAGATTTAGGCGTCATTGTGGATACCATGTTAAAACCCTCAGCCCAGTGTGCAGCGGCGGCCAAGAGAGCAAATAGAATGCTAGGTATGATAAGGAAAGGAATGGAAAATAAAACAAAAGATATTATAATGCCTCTATATCGTTCCATGGTGAGACCACACCTTGAATATTGTGTGCAATTCTGGTCGCCGTATCTTAAAAAGGATATAGCGATTTTAGAAAAGGTACAGAGAAGAGCCACCAAAATGGTAAAGGGGATGAAGGATACTCCTATGAAGAAAGGCTAAAAAGGTTAGGGCTCTTTAACCTGGAAAAGAGACGGCTGAGGTGAGATATGATAGAAGTCTATAAATTAATGAACGGAGTGGAACGGGTAAACGTAGATCGATTGTTTACCTTATCAGAATATAGAAAGACTAGGGGACATGCAATGAAGCTACAGGGTAAACTATTTAAGACTAATAAAAGAAAATATTTTTTCACTCAACGTGTAATCAAACTCTGGAATTTGTTACCGGAGGATGTAGTAAAGGCTGTTAGTGTAGCTGGGTTTAAAAAAGGTTTGGACAAGTTCCTGGAGGAAAGGTCCATAAACCATTATTAAGAAGTGACCGAAGATATCAATGCTTGACCCAGTACAAGCATTGTGGAACTTGTGTCTCTTGGGGAAACTGCTAGGTACATGTGACCTAGATTGGCCACTGTTGGAAACAGAATACTGGGCTTGATGGACCTTGGTCTGACCCAGTATGGCATATCTTATGTTCTTATGCCCATTCACTTTTCAATGCTTCTTTAGAGTCGGGAGTGGTCCCAAGGGACTGGAGAAGGGCACGTGTGATCCCTCTTCACAAAAATGGAAATAAGAATGAAATTGGGAACCACAGGCCGGTTAATCTGACCTTTGTGGGTAAATTAATGGAAAGGCTGCTAAAACAGAGGATAGTGAGGTTTCTGGAATCCAATGGATTGCAGGATTCGAGATAGTAGGGGTTTACTAAAGGCGAGTCTTGTCAGACAAATCTGATTGATTTCTTTGACGGGGTGAGCAAAGATGAACCAAGGGAGAGCTCCAGATGTGGTCTACTTAGATTTCAGCAAAGCCTTTGACATTGTTCCACAGAGGCGACTTATAAATAAATTGAGCACCCCAGGGATAGATCCTAATGTGATCAACTGGGTTAAAAACTAGTCGGGCACAGGTAAACGAGGTTCATTCGGAGGAGAAAAACATTAGCAGGATGTGCCATAAGGATCTGTCCTTGGTCCAATTCTTTTTAATATTTTTGTAAGTGATATTGCAGAATGTCCGTTTTGTAAGGTTTGCCACTTTGCGGATGATACCAAAATTTGAGGCGTGAAACTTAAAGAATGGTCTAGAATTAAGCAGCTGAGATTTAATGTTAAAAATGCAGGGCTATGCATTTGGGTAGCCAAAATCCAAGGGAACAGTACAGTATAGTGGATGAAGTACTTCTGTCCATGAAAGAAGAGCGAAACCTAGGGGTGATTGTTTCTGATGATCTTAAGGTGGCTAATCAGCTAGAAAAGGTGACGGTAAAAGCCAGAAGGATGCTTGAGTGCATATGGAGAGAAATGACCAGCAAGAAGAAGACGACGATAGGGCCCTTATATAAGTCTTTGGTGAGACCACATTTCGAGTATGGTGTACAATTCTAGAGACCGCATCTTCAAGGATAGAAACAGGATGGAGTTGGTGCAGAGGGCAGTTACTGAAATGGTCAGTGCTCTTCATCACAAGGTATATGGAAACAGACTTAAAGATCTCAATATACATACTTTGGAGGAAAGACGGGAGAGAGGAGATATGAAAGAGACATTTAAATACCTCCATGCCATAAACGTACAGGAGGAGAGCCTCTTTCAACTGAATAAAAACTCTGCAATGAAGGGGCATAGAATAAAGGTGAAAGGGGATAGGCTCAGGAATAATCTGAGGAAATATTTCTTTCTGGAAAGAGTGGTGGATGCGTGGAATTGTCTCCAACTGGAGGTAGTAGAGGCAAAGACTGCATCTGAATTCACGAAAGTATGTGACGAACACGGAGGATCTCAAGGGGGACAAGGAGCTATAAAGCGGAGTAGTTGTAAGTAGTTGGTATGGAAGGGCAGACTGGATGGGCCGTATGAGCTTTATCTACCATCATTATTTTCTGTTTCTATATAAGTCTTTTAGAATAGGGACTTACATGAGTTTCACATGCATACCATCCAGTGTGCATTATACAGAAACAGGCCCTTAGTGTGCACTCATTTTTTAATGCACATTAAAACCATTTCTAGTTAGATTTGCTGAAAAGCACTACCTAGTTACTGTGCATTAACGTATATTAACCTGTTATTTACTGCAGGTACCAGTTTATACAATGGGACCTCTTTACTATCAATGCGTTGGAGGGGGCAGAAGTAGCTGGTCAGAGAGAATATGAATGGTAACACAGTGGGGGAGGATTCGGGCAAGCACTACATTTCTGTTATAATGGCATTGCTGCTGCTGCAAGTCCAGGAGAGGGGTGTCAGCATCAGCAATGGGGTGCCCTGAAAATGCTGGTGCTCTAGGCAACCCCCTAGTTCACCTATTGGGTAGTGCCAGCTCTGATTACACCCTCCCTCCCACCTGATCATAGGCCCAGTGTGCCAAAACACCCCTCCCCCCTACGAGTTTACCGTTAGGAGTCAGATCAGCCATTTTAAACCCAGGCGGCAAGAGGGTAAGAGTGAAGGAGAATCACTCTGCCCTTCCACTAGACCCAAGATATTATATCAGAGTAAGCTAGGGGTGATGATAGGAGGATGGGTGTGATTGGTGGGTGAGGGACTCCTCATGGAGACCAATTGTCATGGATTTGCTGATGTAGGGGATAATGTCTTGGTGAGGGGTGATGTCCTGGCATACTGGGGCTATGATCGGGTGGGAAGTGGGTGCAATGGAGGATTGGGATGGCGATTGAGTGGGAGGTGGTGCAATGGGGGATCGAGACTGTGATCGGGTGGGAGGGAGGTTTGACAGGACAGCCATGTTTGCCATGGGAGTATTTTTAGATTTCTGTCATCATTGGGTCCCATTACAGCACAGGTGCACTAGTGCTGTCTGCTGATCTCCTGTAATGCAGGATACAGGTGTAAGTGTCTGCGCTGCATGGTACATGCAGGGAGGGTGCTGGACGAACCCACTGCACTGACTGCACAGGGTTTGCACTTCTTGCATGTTAATATTTCTCAAAATGCACAATAGTGTAAGTCTAAAAACTTACTGCACCTTAGTAAGAAGGCCCCTTTGCTTGTAAGCCCTCCCATAACTACTACTGAAAGGTATGAGCTAAATGCCATCGGCGATGAATATTTTTATTTTCATCTATTTCTCTCTTTTACTCATTCTCATTTTTACTTACCTATATTCAAGATGAACAGGAAATAAATACATATCCAACACAAGACAGGCAGATGCTGCTTATCCATTCTTTTGCTGTGGATCAAAAATAAAATATATGTTTCAGTTTATTAAGATTTTTCTATACCACTTTCCACTGGGGAAGCAGCAAAGCAGTCAAACTGATATGATTTAATTAATATTATCATTTATTCAAAATCATTTCCTATTTTAATAAGGGAAGCCTAGGATAGAAAATGGGAGAATTTTTCTGAGCCAAAATAAATTTTCCTTCCAAAGTCGGATATCATCAGAACAGGTAGGTTTATATTGGTAATTTATTCTGACAGCAAGATCAAAATCATCCAGGAAAAAGTCTATTGGTTCATTTATTGAATCTTAAACAGTTACAGCATGCTAGCTATCTAGTTAGATATAACAGATGGATATCCTGTATAGCATAGCAGTGGAGGAGTAGCCTAGTGGTTAGAACATTGGCTTGGTAACCAAACAACCAGGGTTCAAATCCCACTAGCACTCCTTGTGGCCTTGGGCAAGTCACTTAACCCTCCATTGCCTCAGAAGAAAGGCCTGGCAATCTACTTCCTGTCACACTGCCAAGAAAACCCAGGAGCTTCTGGGTAGTCAGGACTGACTTGAAGGCAAACATTGCATTGCATCCTGTATAATCTACATAATGCAAAAAAACATTCTAGTAGCAATGAGGGCAAATATAACATACATTAGAGAGGTCAGACCAAGGTCCATCAAACCCAGTATCCTGTGGCCTTATTCTTCAATCAAATTTATTGGTCTTAAATGGGTTACACTGTAGCTTCATTGCATGTCCCCTAGTCTTTCTACTTTTTGATGGTGCAAACAATGTCTACCCATTCCACTCCATTCATTAATTTATAGACCCATATCATATCTTCCCTCAGCCATTTCTTTTCCAGGTTGAAGAGCCCTAACCTTTTTTCCTCACAGGGGTGTCTTTCCATCCCCTGTACCATTTTGGTGGCTCTTCTCTGTACCTTTTCTAATTCCGCTATATCCTTTTTAAGATACAACGACCAGAATTGCACACAATACTCAAAAGTGCGGTCACACTATGGAATGATACAGAGGCATTATAATATTTGTTTTATTCTCCATTCCTTTCTTTATAATTCCTAGCATTCTATTTGCCATCTTGGCTGCCGCTGCACACTGGGTGGAAGGGTTCAACGTGTTATCCACGATGACACCTAAATCTTTTTTCCTGGGTGGTGGTTCATAATATGGAACCTTGCAGTAACCATAGTTTGGGTCGTTCTTTCCTAGGTGCCTAACTTTGCACTTGTCAACATTAAATTTCATCTGCCATTAGAACATCCAGTCTTCCAATTTATTCCTACCCTCTGCTTTCTATCTTTTAACCAGTTCCTGATCCACAATAGGACACTGCCTCCTATCCCATGACTTTTGAATTATGCCAAGTCTCTCATGAGGGACCTTGTGAAAGGCTTTCTGAAAATCCAAATACACTATAGTAAAGTAAAGTATGTCAGTCAGTCCATCCTTTAGAGGTACTTTAAGGCCTGCTTTGCTAACTTTTCTCCAATAGGTATGTTTAACTTATAATATAGTCAATATTGGGTCCGATTTCCAAAAGACATTTACATGGTTTACAGCCCAGTAAACCATGTAAATGCCTTCAATGGGAATATTCAACAGCACTCACATGGATGGTGCCATTGGATATCCCCTTCTAGCTCCCCTACGTGCCCCGATGCTATCCGGTTAATACTGAGGCATGTCAGGGGCATTCTAAGGCAGGGCAGAGCGGAGACAGCAACAAGAGATAACAGGGCAGCAGCTACATTGCATGCTGCCTGGTTAGTGATCTGCAATGAAAAGACAGGCCAGGAAAAGCCCGTAGCATTGAATATCTGGGTTAGAGGTTGGCGGGGAGGGCTATGCGCTGATGAGGCACATAGCCCTTCAAAAATGCACATAGCTCAATATCGCGCCCTTTGTGTTTTAAACATTTTGGGGCCGATATTTAAAATGGTTTTAATGGATTGCCGCATCTGCATACTACAAAACTCCTGCAATCCCGATACTTAGAGGCACTAACCTATTAGTGCCACCAAAAACCTCCATAGACCACCTTGAAAATGTCCGGTTAGTTTTGGGGTGGCCCCTGTGACTATCCAGTTTGCAGCGATATTCAGTATCTAACACGCAGCCCGATGCTCCCAATCTAGCTGGACATAGAGCAGTGGCCGTCTGGGGTCACCCTCTGGCACCACCATGGAGTCAGGCTGCCCACCAAGTAACTCCCCTCCATACACATGGCTGCAGCCCACACTTCCCAATGGCCTGATCAATGCTCCACGCCCTGCTTACAACTCCCCCCCCACCCCACCCCACCCCAACTCCTTAAGGCCTTCCCGTGCTTATATTTCAAATCATCTGGTGATCCAGTGGACCCAGATGCGAACAACCCCCACTCGCTCCCATTGGAGCCAGCGCAGGGTTCAAAATGTCAGCCGCAATCCCCTAGTATCATGGTACTATCACTAGGGTTGTGTATGAGTGCACCGAGATTACCACTAGGGGATGCTAACTTATGAATTAATGCATGTTAAGTTGATCAACATATTAAAAAGTTATATTCTGTATTAAAAAATGTCATTAAAACATGTGTGAAAGAAACTGAAAAAACATCTGAAAATCAGGGATAAAACCCAAATGAACCAAAATGTTTTGCTCTGTGCACATTCCTATTGTCTGTGTACTTTACGCTTATACATCAGATCTTTGCCCCAACTCTGCCCCTGGAAACATCTATGTGTGATACATTAAAAGTGTGTTGTGCTCTTGTTTGTAAACATGTGCAATGCATATATACTAAGTCGTATAAGAACCATTTCCCACATGTAAAACATACTTTAATGGAATTTATGATTTTTATTATCAGGCTTTTCATCCAATAGAACATACTTTCTACAGGAAAAAAATTGTAAATTACCCTAATGGGCCTACTTTACCAAAGTTTTTCTTTTACTCTGAGTCTACAGGAAAAAATGTTTCACTTAGCCAAGTCTCAGTTTTCAACTTATCAAAAACGAGTTGCTTTTGCAGTCTTATCAGTCCATCATAAGTTCCCTTGCAAGGTTATTTTCAAGTAACTAAATGTGGTCATTCATTACCATAAGAAAAAGTCACTGTTTGAATCAGTG
Organism: Ichthyophis bannanicus; assembly: GCA_033557465.1. Classification (NCBI taxonomy): domain Eukaryota; kingdom Metazoa; phylum Chordata; class Amphibia; order Gymnophiona; family Ichthyophiidae; genus Ichthyophis; species Ichthyophis bannanicus. Next base: position 521,608,850 of record CM066032.1, on the reverse strand, counting down.
GCAGATTTAACCTTCCTCCTGCCCCTAGGCATTGTGTTAGCCAGTTGCCAAAATCATTACCGATTGGGAGGGAATCCTCCTTTGAAAATGCATCTTAAGGGATCCTCAAATGAAGTTGAGTCAGCCAACTGTTACAAAGTAATGCTGGAGCCAGACAGGAATACCACTTACAGTGCTGAGGTGGGCTTTCAGTGACAGGGTGGCTGCCCACCCCCTCCCCCCCTAGAGGCGGCCACCTTTAGGCAGTCGTCTGCACTGCCTATTAGGACATCCACTTCTGTCTGGAACTTGTAATAAGGTAGAAATACCCGCTATGTATTGTTAGAGGACAATCTCTGTCTGAATTCAGGGCTGGGATTCCAACTTTGACATGTAGATTATGATGGCAAATAAGGGTCGTTAGGCCAATTGATCTCAGATTTACCCTTGAGTTTTTAAATTTTTTGGGCACACTTATTATTCCACACTTTCCTTGAGGGATGTCTTGCTATTCCATGCCACCATGTCATCATAGAAAAAAGTCTCTATCATATTTCATCTGTATCTTCTTTCTTTTAAGGTGTATGTATTTAGGTTGTTAAGTCTTATCGCCAACGGCTTTTGTGTTCCTCTTTTACTACTGCTGGCAGGGCTTTTCTGTTGTGGCCAAGAACTGCTCTTAAACCCTGTTTATGATGGAGCAAGATGACATTTAACTCACACAAAATTAAATGGGAATTCACGATGAAGAATTTTGTCATTAAAAACCACTTAGAAGGCAGTCATTTCCAAAGCTTTTACCCTGAGAGGGCGAGTCAAATTAACCTAGACATCTGATATCCAACTAGGTTCCAGAGATTAAAAACACCATGAACAAGGGCACCTCAAAAATGAGCAACAGAAGGAAGTTTTGAATTCATATTGGAGAACTTCTTGTTTATCAAAGTTCATTGCTCTAACCACTAGACCATGTTTTTTCCTGTCCAGAACTGTTGTTGATGACAAATGCCCTAAATGCATTTCAATGAGAAATTACATGTGACGCAACAAGAAAAATTTCATCTATTTATATATTTATTTGGAAGTAGCTCACAACCTTTCCACTAGTAGTTCAAGAGGAGTTACATTCAGATACAATCAGTAAACATAGTAAATGGCGGCAGATAAAGACCATCATGATCCATCTAGTCTTCCCAGCAAGCAGGATAGAGTTGTAAAGTTGCAGCCACCACTCCAGACAGGTCCCCCTTCTCCATTTATGAAGTTATTTAACATGAGAAAAAAAATCTGTGTTCCTGCTGCTGACTCGTGCTCGGTGATAGAGTGATGTAATGGAGGATAGGCTAGCATGTCCATCAAAGGTAGTAGGTGCTCAGAGTGTTTTGGAAGAAAATATAAAAGGTTCTGCTAATTTGGGTCTGTAGGATATTCTATTGGGATCAGCCTATCTGGATGAGTGGGCTACTGGAGCCTGCCATAGGACCTCAAGAACTGTTGAAAAGCAGCAGGAGGAGCTGCCCCTCTGCATGGCCAGCTAGGCCCTGAGAAAGGGAAGGCTGGCTCACATAAGAACATAAGAAATGCCATACTGGGTCAGACCAAGGGTTCATCAAGCCCAGTCTCCTGTTTCCAACAATATCCAATCCAGGTTCAAGTACCTGTCAGGTTCCCAGAATTCCCAGATTCCATGGGTAAGCAGTAGATTTCCCTGGTCCTCTTTAATCATGGTTTATGAACGTTTCTTCCAGAAACTTGTCCAAAACTCTTTTAAATCCAGCCAGGGCTATACTGAGCCAGACTTATCCCTTGTGACACTTACACATTGGGCACACACTCCCCCTCCTCCCCATACCTCTGTCCAGCCGCTGCCTGCTCCTGCCCTGCTGTTGCTGCCCTCTGTTTTCTTCACGGTGGCGCCGGCAGCTGGGCAAAAGCAGGCAGCAGCTGGATGGAGGTATGGGGAGGAGGGGGGAGGCACACACCCAATGTGCAAGTCATATAAAGCAGAGCAGACCTAACTTTAAGCAGATCTGATATCGCCTCAGATGAGGGAGGGACCATACTTGCAGAAAGACCCGCACAAAGGCTTAGGGGTGCATTTTGGCTGTCTGCTGTTGCCCTGCCACCACCGAGAGAACAAAAAGTGGATGCGGCAGGGCAACTACAGGCAGCCGAAATATGCCCCTTAAGATTTTCCGCCCTGTGCGGCTGCACCGCTCACACAGGGCTAGGTACGGTACTGAATCCAGATACATTAACAGCTTTTACTACATCCTCTCATAATGAATTCCAGAGTTTGATTATGTGTTGAGTTAAAAAATATTTTCTCCAATTAGTCTTAAATGTGCTACTTTGTCTTTCTACTTTTTGAAGGGGTAAACAACCGATCTACATTTACCCGTTCCACTCCATTTACTTTTTTTTATAGACTTCTATCATAGCTCCCCTCAGCCGTCTCTTTTCCGTGTTGAAGAGCCCTAACCTTTCAAGCCTTTCCTCATAGGGATATTCTTCCATCCCCTTTACCATTTTGGTGGCTCTTCTATGTCCCTTTTCTAATTGTGGTATATCCTTTTTAAGGTATGGTGACCAGAACTGGTCTAGCAATTGGAGAAGGAACCAATAGGAGAACAGATTCCGGAAGAGTCTATGAAGAACTGAAGCACAGTTGGAGCTTGGAAGTAAACAGCAACAAGCATCCTGGAGGGACTCAACTTCATGTTTGAGAAGTACAAGCAGTGACAAAGTTCTGGTATACCTGAGGAAGGTTGGGGGACCTAAAGGGTGTACCCTGCTTACTTCCTTTGGATGTTCTAGCTTAACTTGTCAGGGACCAGACCACTGCGCATTGTAAGCATCTAGAATGTGTAGTCAAGTCAAGTCAACGCTGACTCCTAGTGACCAAGCAGCCCCTGGTTTTCTTGACAAGGTGTGACTGGAAGTAGATTGCCTTTTTCCCAAGCCATAGAGGATAAAGTGACTTGTCTAAGACCACAAGAGTGCCAATGGAAATCAAATCCTGGTTTTTTTTGTCAGCAGGTCACTTACTCTAACCACTAGGCTACTCCTCCACTCCCAAGCAGCTAAAATAGAGCTTAATAATTTTGATTTTATTATTTTTAGGAATTTTATATTTTTTGTTCCGCAGCACATGGGATGTGGACATAGAGAGTACATTTTTTGATTTTTGGTAAAAGGTCCACAGCACAACGCACATCAAGTACTTATCCTGAGTGCACTGAAGGATTATGAAACTGATGTGGAGGTGTATGTTTTGCTTGTTTTCCAGAAGGAAGATTAGAGTCTGGAATATCCACCTAGGAAGCCCTAAAGAAAAGGAGAAGTTCATATAGCAGCAAATTGAGGAACTACCTGCTTATTTAAAAATTAACCTTAAGCTGAAGGAACCCATTTGATCCTTTATTTCCTTGAGCCATTGTCTATTTTTAAATATTCTGAAATACTAGAGCTTTGTATTTGTCTTTTATGTGTATACTTTTGATGTTGGAGACTTTTCACCAAATAAAAGTGATTTTTATTCAAAAGCACACGGCTTGTGGAGTGTTTTAGAGTTAAGTGAATAAGAGAGTGATTTTTTAGTTATCAGGCAGTGAAGGCCTTGAGGTGACTGTCTTCCTTGTCTACCAGAGCTCCTTTATTGAAAGTAGTCCTGTCATATGGCTCAATACACTCACCTGAAGGATAGGGCTATATACACATACAGGGCCCGATATTCGAAAGGCATTTACATGGTTTACAGACCAGTAAACCATGTAAATGCCTTAAATCGGGATATCCAATGGCACTTACACGGTTAGTACCGTTGAATATCCCCATCTAACCCCGCTCCAGGCCCCAATGCTATGCGGATAGCGAGTAGTGGCGATATTTCCTGGTTAGCGATTGGCAGGTAAAAGTAGACGTAGCAAAAGCTAGCCTAGCTTTACCCACAGAAGTTAACCGGGTAGCAGTACAATATCGCCGCTACCCAGTTAGCTTCGGCAGCTGTGGGGTATGTGTGGTGACCCTGGATATTCAATGCCATCACCATGGTATTGAATATCTGGATTTATGGGTCAGTAGGCAGGGCTATGCACCATAGGGAGGAGTAGCCTAGTGGTTGGGGCAAGGAACTTCAGGCCGGAAGGTCAGGGGTTCAAATCCCACTAGAGGACAGCAACCTTGGGCCGGAAGGACTGGGGTTTCTAGTCCCACAGATGCTCCTTGTGGTCTTGGGCAAGCCACTTAACCCTCCATTGCCCATGTTCCCTGTAAGTATTAGTGTATGTGTCTCATATCCCTGTGTGTTAAATGCATCCCCCAATTGTGTTGTGACCGCTTTGATTGAAGGATAAGGCGGTATACAAAACTGTCAAAATAAATAAAATAGCGACACATAGCCTGCCCAATTCAATATCAGGCCCACGGTATTTACATTTATATAAATTAGAACTAAAAACATGCTATAAACCCATAAATGGTTCTCATTGCTGTTCATTGCGCACAAAAAAAAAAAAAAAAACAGAAACCTCTGCCAGAAATAAATGTCAAATATTTTAAGTTATAGGTCTGACCCCTCCACTCCCTGAATTTAAAAACTCACTTCTATACTGGCATCCATGGAAAAGAATGCAAATATTTACATGGCGGTAACACTTTTCACTATTTCACATGTTAAGTTGCAGAAAAATACAGGTTTGGTACTTCTCATATGTATTTTATATCTGTTCAATTTATGCTATGTAAATTTATGAATGGCACATAAACATGGCATCCAAGTTAGTTGATTAAATTCAGTTCAGACTTTTTTCGCATTTGTGTTTTTAGGGGTCCTTTTACTAAATTATGCTATGGTTTTGCACTTAACAGCATTTAGCATGAAAGTTAAAATGCAAAGCTAGTGCAGTAACTGTCAGGGGCGTGACCAGCATGCTCCCGACTGTTAATGTGCGGATGTGTACAATAACCCTTAGCGCTATTAATGGAGTGCTCTTATCTCCTCCCATTGAGGAGGAGGTGATTTTACCCCTGCTAATTGCAACATTGACAGCCACTGCGCTACCTGTCGTGTGCTCACCATGCCCACTCTCTGCCCCCTAACCTGCTCATTCTCCACCCTACGGGCAAGTGGCAGTTATTGTGTGAACCAGCGTACAGTAATGGTCAGGCCCCTGTGCTAACAGTTATTTATTTATTTATTTTATTTATTTAATTGGATTTCTATACCGCCTTATCATATAATCAAAGCGGTTAAAACAAACAAAAATACAAAAAGTGAAGGTGAAAATTATCAATGATAATATGTACATAGTTTGATGAGAATAGGATATAGTGTCATGGAAACAGTTGTGCTATCTACATTGTGAGCTATAATATAAAGTGAGCTATTATACAACAGTTGCCATGGGCCTGAGCATGCTGTTACCACACACCAAAACATGCACTACCTGCTTAGTGCACTTTAGTAAAAGGGACTAGATGTGTGAGTTGGTCATGGTGTGTAATTTTATAACAGGGTACCTAGGTTAAGGCAGCCAAAATGTCTCATTTTAAGCCTATTTTATAAAGGCTAATAAGCAGGTTCTTGAATTTATAAAATACCACCGTAAGTGGCAGAGATCATGCCTTAAATTCAGGCATGGACATTGTCAGATGGCTGCCTGGGTGAGAATCTTCACACTCTTGGCAAGTGCATATTTCTATATGATTTGCAAGGTATTGTGGGCAATGTAGTTCATTCACACCAGACACAGCTGCTGACAATAATTTAGTTGTGCTCTTGGGTAAAGCCAATAAGATATTTATTTATGGGGTTATTTCTCCCAACACAGATATGCTTGGTAGCACATAAATTAGGTTACTTGCTTTCAGTGTTAACTTGGAAAAACAAAGTCAAAATCAGGAAAACAACAAATGAAAAGCCACAAAGCAAGAAACAAACTGTTCTTTTCAGATTAACTTCTGATTACTTCCCACATAGATACAGAAGTGATTCTCTTCCTAGCTCACAAGCAATTAGGTAAGGCTTAATTGCTAGCAGTCACCAGCTGAAACCCCTTAGCTGGCTTGCCTTCCACTGTGTGGGTCAAATCCTGCTTCAGGAGCTTTTCTGAGTACATTAAAGAACAAATTTGTATTTCTTTGTGATGGTTGCTGTACTTTATAACAGAAAGTTACCAACAGAGTTTAGATAGAGAGCAGTCCATATAAACAGGATCCTCATCTGCTATTATTCCCCCTTGTTCAACAAGCATGGGTTCAATATCATGGATTGGCACAGATGAATCTCTCAATGGAGCATTTTCAGGAGAATACTTGTTTCCCTGCTGCCTTCAAGGTTATAGCTAGGGCATAGATCAGTGTTCATACCTGAGCTTCCATTGCTGCTAGAGTTCCTCTCTATATAGCCTGGCCAGTATGTAGTCCAGTTCTTATGTCCAGCCTTCCAATCCAGATCCCTGGACACTGGATCTCTCTTCACATACCTTCTGGCACAGGTCTTAGGGTCCCTTCCACGTGCAGCCATCTCCCTCACAGGTAGCCTCTGGTGATTCCTAGCTCTGCAGCACCATTCCTCTGGCTTTCCCCAGTCCAATGGTGTATGCTGGCCCTTGGAATACCTCCCAGTATACGTACTACTTTGGACTCTTCTAGACCTCTCAAAGGCTTTTCTCTTCCTTCTTCCAAAGGGTCTCTTTCCCTCTCTGTCCATCCGGTTTGGCTTCTGCTTCTGATGATCCTTCAGATGAAACTGATGATCAAACTCAAGCTGATTCTCAGGATACTGAGGACAATCCTCTGGATATCCAAGGTGATCATGAAGATGGTCATCTGTAGAATAAACTCTACTCTTATTCTGCTTAGATGAGTGATCCTCCCTAACACAGCGCAGCTGTGCTGAATCAGGCCCTGCCCTTTGAGATGAGTGTTCCATCCTAGCACAGCGCAGCTGTGCTGAAACAAGCCCTGCCCTTTGCAATGAGTGCTTGGGGATTACCTCATAGCCCTTTTGATTGAACACACGTTTTCTCACTTCAGCTCCTCTCATGGCTGTTGGAAACCTGGTGCATTCTGGGACTGGTAGTCTTTTATGGCAAAATTCTGTTTTCTCATTTCTACCAGCACTGACAGGTTGCTTGTTCAGAGACACTTCACCTTTTCTATAGCCCCTTCCTGAGCTATGATAAGCTTCCTTATCACAACATTTACACTGGCTCTTGAAGTAGAGGAGTAACCTAGTGGTTAGAGCACTAATTTGCTAACAAAGACACCAGGGTTTGATCCCGACTAGTGCTCCTTGTGGCCTTGGGAAAGTCACTTAACCCTCTATTGCCTCAGAGGCAATCAATTTCCTGCCACACAGGAGCTGCTGGGTTGTCAGGAGTCATCACTGACTCAAAGGCACACTCTGCATAGCATTCAGGTGCAAATGAGCATGCATACAATTCATAAGGACACACATAAGGGTATTTTATACTCAACACATGTACTTGCAAGCTCTGCCCTTTTATGCCAGTCTCTATTTTTAGAAGGCTATTCCATGTGTCCGCATACACTAGAAAATGATTTTGTAAAATTAACCCCTGTATGCCTTGGTATTCCCAGGGGGTGCCGTTTGGGCAGAGCAGGAGTGGAATTGTGAAATATATACATACTTTTAATATATATATGTATATGGAAAGAGTATCTGCATTTGCATCTCTGCGTAACTGAGGATAATTCTAGGTGCCTATGCTGCTTTTATTAAATAGATGCATTTTTGGACATTTTTATAGGAACCCTCTAGTAAACTTTTCTCTCGTATGTTCCATTTGAGAAAGCATATTTGGCATCCGTTTTTCGGACATGTGGCTGATTTTGGTTTCTGAGGTTTTGTTCTCCAAGCCACCCATAATTGTCTCTTAGGAATTGTCTCTAAGGAAGAAATCTAATTAAAATGATGTTGGTGCTGCGAACACTTCCAGTGGGTCATGAGCCATGTGTATAAATAATCCGTGAATCACTAAACTATCCATCCTCGTGGGTGAAATTACTGCATGAGTTGTTTATACTACCTGCTGCGCAAGAGGTGCATGTGTTGTACATCTGATAAGGATTCTGAAAATGTGCACAGTGTTACATCTTCCCTGAGAATTGTGTATGTTGTGTGTCTGGCAGGGAAATGATGTGAAAGTATGTACGGTGGTACACATCGTCTGAGAGGTACATGTGTTCTGTGCACTATTCATGGGGCGTCTCTGCTGTCCGGCAAGTGAGGCTACCTGTTCAGATCTGGAATTGGATTTCAGATTTAATCACTCGCCTTTCCAAATCCAAGCTCAAGGTAAGTTACAATCTATATTGCACTGTTTCCCTCTATCATTCTTGAAGGGAACCTTCCACTAGTATAATAAGAATTTGACAATTCACACTAGTTTCGAAATAAATAGTGTGAATCTGAATATTCACACACATCTAAACTAATTTTACTAAACCCTGATATTTTGAGTAAAAATCGAATTGATTGGAAGGTGTTTATGCTTATCTAAGTTCTAGTAAAATAGTCACGGTAGTATTTATTTATTTAACAGGTGTTTTTTCATACCGTTTTATCCTGTGGTCAAAGCCGTTTACATTGTAACAAACCATTATTATACTATAACAGCTAATTAAACTTGGTGTAGTCTTAACCTATGGGAGTTAGTATAATCCATACCAAACTAAAGACAATTTGCTCATCACTGTAATTACAAAAAATACAATGGCAGGTACTAACCTTAAGGCCCATCCCATCAGCCTTGTTTCCTTCCCTTCTGCAATTCCAAAATCCTTTCTTGCTCTTCAAGTTTACCCCAGTGATTTATTACTGTGAAGCTCTAAACCAGAGGTTCCAACGTTGAATTGTGTAGACCCCCTATTAACCTCAAAAAAATTCAGGGGCCCTCAGTTCATCTCCACTATTCTTCCTGGATCCTCTTCCCTCATCCCCAAGCCTACCCCCTCCCCACAGCTCTCTTTATCTCCTTATCAGTCTCAAATAGTGTCTCCCTCTCTCCATCCCCCAACCAGTCCCCACCAGTCTCAGTCTTTTACTGGTAATCCTTAGCAGCCTCTCTCTCTCTCTCTCTCTCTCTTTCTTTTTTCTGTGTCCCGTGTCCTCAGATCACAGGCTTGGAACCATTGCTATAGGCAATCAGTACATTCTAGTATATTCTTATATTTCTTAACCACTGAGAAATCGTTTATAACTAATTTTGTGTTCAACAAATGCTAAATATTCCTCTGAAATTTCTTACCTTTTATTTGTTTATGTTCAGTAATAGCACAATACCCTCTCTTCTGTTCTCAGCCAGGAAATGTACAAAAGCACCACATTTTTAAGACAACCTCCACCTACAGCTATGTATGTCAGTGTGCAAGCCGGAATTTCCACACTACTCAATGCTGCATATATGAAAGCTTTCACATTTGAGTAAGAGAGCAAATGATGAAATGTGAATTTCATGAAAAATAAGGGTTGCACTTCATACTGGTTTACATGCATCCAAATCCGTTTTATGTCAAGCAATGTCAGTGGAATGTCGTGGTTAAGAATCCACCTTTTCTGTGCTTTCTGCTCTTCAAAATGAAGGCAAACATATCTGAGAATGGACAGCCCTGAGACTGTGTTTCCAGTAAGTCATCTAGAGGATAATTTTCAAAGCCATTTCTATGGGTAAAATAGTGCGATACCTGTGGACATTTCTTTTTATTAAATTGCATGCCCCACATGCAGATAAAAGTGCACACAGAGTGACACTTTGTATATGCAACTTTACTAGCAGTAGGTGGGGGGAGGGGGGGGATATTCCTGTGAATGAGACTGAGGCAGATTTTGGAGTTATGCACATACTTTTGAAAATGTTAAACATATGCATATACCTTTACCAAGGAAAAGTATCAGGACAAATTAACAGGTATAAATACATGCAGGTACTTTTCCTGGCATCATTTTCAAAGTGAAGGTATGCAATTACCTTTAAATTGAAAATTCTGTAACGTCTATGGAAAAGTAGGGATGTGCCTGGAAAAAATATTTAATTCATTTTTGAGGGTTTTTTTCAGATTTCAGATTTCTTCCTTGATTTTCAGACTTTTTTAAATTTATGTCACACATTCAGTTTAATAAAACTTTTTGTTGATTCACTTTAAAACTTTTTAATGCATGTAAATCAGTTCTACCTGCAATGATTTGTAGGTTAATACACATTAAATTGATTTTGCACACTAATGAACAAAATGTACTAGTACGTATGTAGAGAGTGAAAAATAAAGCCAACTGCAAAAATATCTAGGTACTTTGAACACCTGCACAAAGCAAAAGCGATATTCCAAACAATTATTTGTATAAATGTGGCAAATTTTACATTTTTAAGGCAATACAAGTACCTGGGAGCTAAACACAATTGCCCCTTCAATCACTCGTTTTAAGCCCTGGCAAAATGAGAACATTGCAGAAGCTTACATGGACCTCAGAGGAGGTACAAAAGCTGATGAGAAATTTTTCAAAATATACAGGGTGGCCCAAAAAATTGAGAAAATCTCGTAAATTAAAAGCTTAAATAGTTTACTTATTTACCTTTTTAAGCTATATAACGTCTTTATTTTGACAATTTCCGGTCGCCATCTTTTTTTTTTTAAATTTGTCAATCGTTTACATGTGTCTTTTTGAATTTTTAGATAACTTATATGCTACGAGATGTTCTCACTTTTTTTGGGCCACCCTGTATATGTACTACCGATTGTAAAACCATTCAACAAGGAGTCCATCATAAACCACACGCAACCCCTCCTAAGCCTGACAACAACAGACCCCAATAGATTAGTATCCAGCTGGAACGACAGTCTCAGTTCTATCGCGCAACGCACAGTACTCAACAAAACCCCAAGGAAAAGACCCACGGCGCCCTGGTTCTCCAACGAACTGAGGACCTCTCTTCTCAAACTTAGGAAACTCAAAAGGCGATGGAGGCGCTCACTATCCACTGAAGATCAGGAAGCTTACAACCTGCAACTCACAATTCACCGAACCGCAATATCCGAGAAAATGAGGCAAGCACACACTAACACTCTAATGCGATCGCTAAATAAACCACACGACCTATTCACCCTCATCAAAAACCTAACGAAGGAACCAGGACCAGAGCAAAAAACAGATTCACGCCCAAGAATATGCCGACTTCCTTCAATCAAAATTACTCCAAACCGACAAGACTGACCTTACCTGCACCAATAAACCAGCATGCATAATGAAACTAACAACCTTTACCACTCCCTCCACTAAGCAAATCATAGTCTTAATCTCAACAATCAACATGACCACTGCCCAGACCGACCCCTGCCCGGCTTTTTGGATAAAAAAACTACGGACAGAGTTTAGCCCTTTCATAGCTAAACTCTTTAACACATCGTTCTCTTCAGGCTCATTCCCCCTAAGTCTCAAACACACATCCATTAGACCTCTGCTAAAAAACTCCAAGCTCGACCCCCAGAAAGTGGAGTCATATAGGCCAATTGCCAGCATTCCACTACTGGCCAAAATAATCGAAAAGGAGTTACAAGGTCAGCTCCAACAACACATCGACAACGCTGCACCACTTGACCACTGCCAACACGGCTTTAGAGAAGCTCATGGTGTGGAGACTCTACTTACCACCCTTTTCAACAACATACTCACCACAATAGATAACATCCATCGGGGAGTTGCCCTGATATTCCTAGACATAGCCGCAGCATTCGACTCAGTATGTCACCAAACCCTCCTGAAACGGCTCAAAGAGAAGGGCATTGGCGGCTTAGCACTAACTTGGTGCAAGTCATACCTAGCCGATAGATGGCAGCATGTGAGAACCGAAACCTCCACATCCAAACCATTCCATCAGAAACAAGGTGTCCCGCAAGGATCCTCCCTTTCAGCCCTAATGTTTAATATCTACATGCAGCCCATCTGCGACCTTGTTCGCTCATTCGACATCAAATGCATGATATATGTAGACGACGTCCTGCTCTACATGCCGTTCAAGACTGACCAAACTAACCTCTCGCCCCTAACGGAATGTTTCAGCGCAGTAGAAAGGTGACTCCAAAATCAGAATCTTTGAATACAGCACAAAAAGACTGAAGTGCTGTTCATCACCAGAAACTCTAACTTCTCCCCACCAACCCACCTAAAAGTCAGCGAAGTAGAGCTGCAAACCAAGCCCACAATCCGTTACCTGGGTGTTACTCTAGACCAGAAACTTGACATGAAGACACACATTGGCAACATGGTCAAATCAACCTAACACAAAATCAGGACACTCAAACACCTATGCCCCCTTCTACAACCAGACGACTTCAGAACTATCTTCCAGGCTCTGACCATTCCACACCTTGACTACGCCAACGCGATCCTCCAAGGGCTCCCAAAATCAACCCTGAGCCCGCTCCAGCTTGCCATGAACACTGCAGCCAGAGTTCTGAATGGGGCCTCGAGGCGGGGCCATATAACACCCATCCTCAAAAGTCTCCATTGGCTCCCTACCCACTGTAGGATCATCTTCAAAACATTACTACTAACATTCAAGGCCATAAATGGGCTCTCTCCCCCGTCACTCGCTTGCCTCACACACATAACTCCCCCCAATAGGGCCAGACGAACCACAGCAATGAACACATTGGCAATCCCCAAAACATTGACCCAGTGTACACAGGCAACAGCAAGCAGGGCCTTTAGTATCAGCGCTCCCAGATACTGGAATGCCCTGCCTCCCAACATACGAGCAATCCCAGAACTAACTAAATTCAGAAGGGCATTGAAGCACCACCTTTTCCTCGAATGTTACCCAAATGAAGATGCACCATCTCGACCTACCCGCAAATAAGCTTCATGTCCACTGTAATCATCCCTCAAATATTGTATAATATGTAAATACTACTATGTGTTCAAATATGTGTAAATAGTTAATTACGGTTATCCAAGTTGAGCTACCTGTTATCTATAATTTATGGTGTAACCCCACCGTAAAACCTAAATGTTCCATATAAACCACGCTGATGTTGAAGAGCGCGGTATATAAGAGAAATAAACAAATAAAATAAAATAAAATGGGAAATACATGTATAATTTTTTGGCCAGCCCAAATTCTGCCCAAAATACACCCCTTTTAATCTGGGCATCTTGACCCATCTACACGTATACATAGTGACATTCTGAGATCAACATTTACATGTGTATGCAGTCTATACACATAAATGCTATGACTTACAGTATGTAGGTGCCATGCGAGGCCTCCAAAATGTCCTGCAAGGTCTCCTACAGGTACTATTTAACACACATTTGCTAAGGCCAAAAAGTTAGTGCCTGCTTTAGACCAAGTGAACTTTAACAATGCATGCTGTTTCTTGTGCTCAGTTAATTGGTTGCTTTGAGGGCTACTGACTAAGGAGATGAAGTTGTTAGAGTAGGTGATATTGTGGCGGGTGCAGTGTAAAGACAGGAAAGAAAGACAGAAGGGAGAGAGAGAAAGTGTGTGAGAGAGAAAGAAAAGAGGAGGTAAGAAGACACCAACACACGCTTGAGCATTTTCAAAGAATTTCCATAAAGAGGTGGGACTAATGCGAATGCCCCTTTTAGGGCCCCTTCATACTTTCTTTTGTGCTATTTGTGTGCTGACTTAGTTTCTTGATAGCCTCTAATCATACATGTTAATATGACGGGTCAAGGCTATGATGGGGACGCGTATATCCTTGGCAGATTCCAGTCATCTTAGAGCAAAGTCAGTATGTTTTTGCCCTTCCTCTCAATTGCATAAGAATTCTACTATTAGGCTCTAACAGCAGCTAATGAGAGTTGATTGTGTTTCGCTAGTTGTGTTTCATGAGATGCATTCCTTATAGCATAAACTAAGGGGGACAAGCAACAAGAAACAGAGCCTTCGCGTACTATGCACCCACCTGTTGGAATGCCCTCCCACCTGGACTCCGGGCCATTACGGACCTTACCCAGTTCGGAAAAGCACTGAAACAGCACCTCTTCCTCCAGCACTACTCCCATAATGAGGACATACCACAGCCAACTACCCTCAACCATCAAAGCAGCCGCCCCAAAACACCTACAACGCACAGCCCCAGCCTGGCACAGTAGCACCACCAGACTCCCGGTCAGGCACATGTATATAGTCACCTAACCTTGTAAGTAGTAGCTAGGCAGCACGGTCGCTACCGCACTGCCATCGACCCTACTACCTAGCCTGTATTATAGCTACCTAAACGAGTAGCCAAGCTACAGCGTAACATGTACATAGTTACCCCAGTTAGTCCAAGTTGCAAAATCCTGTTTTTTGTAAGTCCAGTATGGGAGCCGTCTGTACTGTACAAACCTGCTGTTAAGTGTAAACCGAGCCGACTTTAAAAAGCGCGGTATAGAAAAGACGTTAAATAAATAAATAAATAAATATGTAAAGTATTTTAGCTAGTTAGCAGACCTGGCAACCGGCTAAAACATGGCTATCCCAATATCCAGCAGCATTATACACTGAATATCGCCACTGACCATGTAAAAAACACCCAGTTAAAACCAGGTGGTCTGTGGGCAGATCAGGGGTGGTGCCGATCGCTAACTAGTCAACTAAACTGGTTAAAGTTAGGACAGGTCATCACTATCCGATTAGCAGCTGAATCTCGCCACTGACTGGATAGCGGCAAAGCTGGTCAGTGAAATCAGATATTCATGGCCGGATGCCTGATAAGTCCCGGTGCTGGAGATCTGGTTTCTTTAAAGTGGCAGCTGCTGGGTATTTTAAAAGCACCTGGCCATCACCACTGAATATTGGCCCCCTAAGGTTCTTGCACATAAATGCTCATTCAGTTAACAACATGTACAAATTATTGCATGAACCGTCAGCTGTTGAAGCTCCAGAGGTTCTTTGTGTTACAGAGTCATGACATTCAGATGCTAATTGGCTTCCATTGAATCCAGTTGCATAACCAGGTAATGGATTTGAGCATCAGTCATAGACAGATAGGCACAGTGAATCCCTATCTCTCTCTCTCTCTGAGATCCTCTGAGCTTCTCTTGTGCGTTTGTGAATTGCAATAAAACCCTCATCTCCACTACCTCTACTGGGAGGCTGTTCCACGCGTCCACTACCCTTCCCACAGAGAAAAATTTCTTCAGATTATTCCTATCACCTTTCACCTTCACCCTGAGGCCCCTTTTTCAGCTGAAAGAGGCTCACCTCCTATGAATTTATACCACAGGGGTGTTTAAATGTCCATATCATATCTCCCCTCTCCCACCTTTCTTCCTAATTTTTTTTATTTTTATTTATTTAACTTTTTTTTTTTTAATACCGCTTTATCATTTAGTCAAAATGGTTTACATCGGGATAATGTACATTAAACAGGGACATTGATAATTTGGATATATGAAGATTCTGACAAATGTACAGCAGAATTTGAAGGAATTTTATAACTGTTGCCTCAAATTGTTGCCCTGAGCATGAGGTGAGCCCTCATATGCTTTATTATGAAAACCACTGACCATTTTAGCAGCTATTTCTTCTGATTTCCCAATTGCAGGTATGTTGGTACTATAAGGCCCGATGTAATACTTGCGGTGCTGTCTTTTCAAAGGTAGAGTTGTTGCAGTGTGAATCTTGGGAATTTGGACAGTTTGCTATATAGCTCCCGAGAGTATTTTTGTAGGGTTTCATGTTATTTCACAAATGGGGTCATTTTAAAAGCCTTAGTCATGATGTGGATGTCCAAAAACATGCATGAAGACATCTAAATCATGGAGAAGTCCCAGGAGACATCTTAAAAATGGCTTTTAAAAGACATAACTAGTGAATGGATATACAAGTAGGCAGGGGGATGATGGAGGTGTCTGGGGCAGTGCAATGAACTTAGACGTCTGTGACGCTGTCCAAGTTTAGACCTGTTCCAAGCACGAATAGGCATTAGGAAAGGCTTATTTGTGCTGTAAAACATCCACAGGGTAGAGAAGATAACTCTCCATCATCCCCAGTACTCTGGACAGTCACAATGATAACAGCAGTGGGATCTGAACCCTGGCTTCCCTGGTCCTAATCCACTACCCTAACCATTAGGCGGTTCCTAGATGCCCATAGTCTTCAATACTATTCTGGGGATGTCTATGAGATGTCCCAGCAGACGTCCATATCAGGTACATCCACATTTGTGAAATCATGCCTGAACTTGGACATACCTGTTTTGTCTTTGTTTTTTTTGTTGTTTTTTTTTGGGGGGGGGGTTCAGACATTCTGGTTTTGATGTCCCAGATTGCACTTGGACATCATTTGAAAAATGTGCCTTCATGTGTCTAGCAGTGGAAGAGTTGGCACAACAATTTGAATATGTTCTCAGATGGTAAGTTGTAAAGGGAAAAGTCCAAGCGCCATCGTTGGAGAATCTGGAGTATATGTTACAGTACTGAAGTTTAAAAAAGAGCTGACAGATGTAAATGATTCCAGTTTCACTAAAGCTCATCAATTGCAGGACAGGTTGTGAATACAAATAAAAACACAGATTTCAAATTGTCTGTATGCGAATGAAAGAAGTCTAATAATAAGATTAAAGAGTTGGAATATATAACTCTAAATGAAAATCTAGACCAGGATGAAAATGGATAACCAATGAGACACTGATACCAGGGTACAAACTATATATTGAAATGATAGTGAAAATTAAATTAGTGGAGGAGTATGTGACTCTACACCGCCCCTATTAGGCAGCCGCCTAGGGCATGCGATGCAGGTTTGCCTTTTCAAAGAACAGTCTGTAGCCGTGTGTTCAGGCAAAAATAATACTTGGGCTTTATTCCCCTTCCCTTGTGGATTTCCTTTTTATACAGCAAATAAAGGGTAACATAAATGAACTGTTTCTTCACAGCAAAAGTAAAAATAAACCTTTTTCAAACAACCATAACACTGCTTCTGCTTGCTTATTCAACAGAGAGATTCTATCTCATCCGAGAGACACATAGCACAATCCATAGGACTGGTTTCTACCTCATGGCTAGTGTTTTCCCATTGCATTTGCTCACAGTCCAGGCTTGTAACTGGATAACACTCTTCAGCGCTGCTATTGCCACAACTCTCTCCTTGGGAGGCAGCAGTTCCTCTGGCAGGGAGTTGCTCTGCATAAACAGGCACCCAGGAACCTGTGCTTGGGGCTTCTCTTGGGCTCCCTCTTTCTCTCCAATAAGGATTCTCCTCCCAACTGTTAGCCTTAGCTTTCCTGGCCGGGCCCACCTCTTGCCCTTTAGAGAAAATGGTGTACTTAGCTTTTCCTCTGGGATAGATAGCTTCCACTCCTTCCTCAGTTAACCAGGCTTTTCTGTCTGGGCTGTAACGTGCCTTTCCCCGAGAGTTCCAACCACCAGTGGTTTGAGCTGGACTGTAGCCACTTTCTGGAAAGACTTTACTCCTGCTGCTCCTTGCTACCGGGGCATACCCAGTGCTTCCTGGATCCAGCAAGCTCTCCTGTTTGTGACGTCTGCCCTCTACCTGCTTGGTCACTCTCCTCGGGTCGATGCCCCCTCTGGCTTGGGAGACTCCTGCACTGGCTCTTCCAGCTCTCTCTGCATCAGCTGTCTCCTCTCTCTCTGCCTCGGCATCTGTAACTCCTCCAGCCACACCCACTTCTTCACTTACTTCCTCCCCCCTTCTTCCCCTTGCTGGGACTTCCCAATTGCTTTTATCCTCTTGTCTCTTGTACGTTGTACGTGCTTCCCTGCCCAGGTGGACCTGACTAGCTCTCTGACTTTCTGCTGCGTCATACCTGGTGTGGGGAAAGTTTGTTCTACTATTCTTTGGCTCATTGTAAACTGAATGTGTTTGCTGCTTATGTGACTGCAAGGTAAGCTCTTCTTCTTTTTCCCCTATTATTATAGGTTCTGTGCTGGCCACTGCATCACAAGTGGCACTATATATTAAGGATGGTATAGAGCAGAGGTACTCAAATCCAGTCCTAGAGGGCCACAAACCAGTCAGGTTTTTGGGATATCCCTAATGAAGGCAGTGCATGCAAATCTATCTCATGCATATTCATTAGGGATATCCCAAAAACCTGACTGGTTTGCGGCCCTCCAGGACTGGATTTGAGTACCTCTGGTATAGAGTCAAAAGTTCTACAGGAAACAGAATGCACTACGGAATCCTTATAGATCAGAATTCCATGCACCATGGATTAGAGTATAGCAACGAGGGCTAGGCTGAGATAGGAGACATTGAAATAGTAATAGAAACTAGGAAAGCTAAGACAATTGACAGAAGTTTAATAATGGGAGATTTCAATTATCCTGATCTTAACTGGGTATAATTATAGATGCCTTGAATAACTGCTTTATGGATCATCTGATCATAAAACTGACAAGAGAGGGAACTATAGATCTAGTCCTCCCTGCAATGTAGGACCTGATAAGAACGCTGGGAGACTTGGCACTAGAGATCATTACACAATCAAATTTGACATAATTACTGAAGGAAGGACATTAAGGAAAACTACTGCAGTTGCACAACTTTTAAAAGGGGGCTATGACAAAATGAGGAAATTAGAAACAAACTGAAAGGAGGGATTGGAAAAGTTAACAGGTTGCATGGAGTGTGGACACTGTTTAAAATAATATCTTTAAAAACCAAGCCAAATGTACTCCATCCCTTAGAAAAGGTTGACAAAAGACCAAAATGTGGCAAGTGTGGTTAAATGGTGAGGTAAAAGAGATTAATAAAGCCAACAAGACAGCTTTGAAAAAAAAAGGGAGAGTGGATGCAAATGAAGAAAATAGGAAAAAGCATTAAAAAATTATGTTAGAAGTAAAGCTTTAATAAAGCAGGTAAAAAAATAGAAAATAAATTTACCACTGAGGCAAAAACAAATAAGAACTTTTTTCAAAAACGTTTTCAGATTTTTCAAAGCATAAAGCCAGTGAGGGAGTCCATTGTACTATCAGATGACCAATAGGATGGAGCAATGCTGGATCTTCACTCCTAAAAGTCTTCAGCCACAAGGTGTAAATGAGGAAATAGAATGGATGTTGATCCTGTGACATAATTAGTTACTGTCTGATTGGTTGCAGGTTCCATTTTAAACAAGAAAAGGATCCAGTTTAAGCACAGGGTGTCGTTGTACTGGAGCCTTCTGCAGCTATGTGATGGTTGAATTCTGCTGTCCTATACTTTTAAAACTGCCATTGAAGCACCGGCGAAACTCGAGTCAAGTGGGAAAGCAGTTATACGTGAGACCACATGGACTAAAGTTTGACATTGACTTTAAGCTAAGTAGTCTGGCTTCTGTTAATGTTTGGGGGTTGGTGCATTATACATGCACACATTCAAAAGATTGAGAGAGACACCAATGAAAGAGATTGAAGAGAACATTTGGAAATATTAATTAGGATATTCATGCCCCTTGATGAGGTCTCTCCCTCTATGTATAAAAAATGTTTCTCTCTTCCCAAGTGTAAGATGGTATTCTATTGATTGAGCTGTTTTTGGTTTCGTGTATTTTGTTTTTGATAATACAGTTCGCAAAAGGGGCACTCAAAGAGGACAAGACTCTAGCAGAAAAACTAAATTATTTGTTTTCAGTCTTTACTGAAGAAGGTGTTAGAAAGATACCCTTGCTGGGAATGTTCTTTGGTGATAACTCAGAGGAATTGAAGCACATCACAGTGAACCTGGAGGATATAATGAAACAAACTGACCAACTAGAGTAGCAAATTATTGGGACCAGATGGTATATATCCCAAAGTTCTGAAAAAAATTCAAAAGTAAAATTGTATACACGTTTCTGGTGATCTGTAATCTATCATTAAAATTAGCTACTATACCTTAGAATTGGAGGGTAGCCAGTGTAACACCAATCTTTTAGAAAGGACTCTAAGAAGTAGGGGGGTTCAGCAATCTCTCCTCATTCTATGGTGGATTTCTTGGTTTTCTTATCTTACTATACCCTGCCTAGGAGAGGAAAAGAAAATGGAGGCCTGGGGCTTACCATGCAGCCCAGGTGTCTCCCATACCCACAGCTCCAATGGACTCATATTTGTGCATCAAGCACTGCACTCGGCCGGAGAGTCTTTGGGGAGCATAGAGGGAATAGTATTGTCCTCACTTCCTCTTGACTGAAACCCATGGAGAAAGAGACCCTTCAATGTGCAGCTACTAGGCAGTCACCGATGGATAATGTCATCTGCTAGGAGGAATGAAATATGCTTATCATTGCATGAATGAAGGGTGAGAGGGAGCATGAGGAATTAATGAACAGTTGTGCAGGTAAGGCAATACGCATTGCCTTAAATGCAAGAATAAGGACTTTAATTTTAACTCTGTATGTCACAGGAAGTCAATAGGCATCCTTGATGAGGAGTCACAGGGTCGGTGGGTCTTTCATAATTAAGACGACGAATGGCAGAATTTTTTATTAGTTTGAATTTCTTAAGAGCAGTGAGATGTATGCCAATATATAATACATTACAATAGGCAGGTCAACTTGTAAGGAGCACGTGTAAGGATTGTAGTGGCAACATCCCATTTTATCATTTTTGCAACTGGTTTAGGGCCCGATCGTCAGAAGGGTTTATCCAATTAACAGGGCCTGCTAACTCAGTGAACACCATTGAGCCCAATATTCAACAACATCATCCAAACAGTAATGCTGGATAGTTCCTCTAACCGCTGTGGCACTATCCAGACAGTGTAGAGGTGAAGCAAGGGCTGTACAATAACTTACCTGCTTAGTGGCGAGTCTCAGTCTGCCAACCAGATAAAGTTAGGCAAAAAAAAAAGGCAGGCCCTAACTTGATTATCAGACCAGATATGGTTTATTGTATATTAGTACTTCATGTACCACCTTTATGCGGGCAAACAGGGCGGTTTACAAAAAAGAGAAAACAACTGAATATCGCCTCTATCCATAGCAGCAGGTACTGCTGAAACTGGATAGTCAGAAGGAGCTGCTACGCGAACACTTCCTCCAAATATCTGCTTTCACTTTTGCTCATGGGTGCCAGCGTTTAAAAAACTCTGACCACCGCAGCTGAGTAATAATTATGCATATCCAACCAACTTAAAAAACACAGGATGAGCAATGTGGAACCTGTGTACCTTTTTAGGAAG
This sequence comes from Ichthyophis bannanicus, assembly GCA_033557465.1. Classification (NCBI taxonomy): domain Eukaryota; kingdom Metazoa; phylum Chordata; class Amphibia; order Gymnophiona; family Ichthyophiidae; genus Ichthyophis; species Ichthyophis bannanicus. Next base: position 521,587,734 of record CM066032.1, on the reverse strand, counting down.
CTGAGAGATACTTGTGACCTGGATTGGCCACTGTTGGAAAGAGGACACTGGACTTGATGGGCCTTAGTCTGACCCAGTATGACATCTCGTATGTTCTTACGTTCTTACGTACATGCAAAGAACTGCAGAGAAGAAGTCAGAGAGCAGCAAATGCAACTTTAAAATAACTTGCCGGTCACCTCCTGCTGCCTCTGTCTAGTAAACGTATTCTTTCCTGAGAGCTAGAGAACCAGCCCATGCTGCTGGGCCAAAGTCTCACAGTAACAGCCATCAACAAATAGTTCTAGTTGCTAGGGAAGAATGCTTATATTAGACAACAGCGGAAGGAAAAGGCACAGCAGGTTATTTTCTAATATGTTGTTTTCCCGGCTGCTGCATTGTCTCTTAATTTTAGGGTAGGCCAGGGGATTTCCACCACGGCTATGGGGAGCCCTCAGCAAAATTTTACTTAAGGGCCTTTCATTTGGACTTATGCCATTGCTTTGAATAAGAGCCTCATACATTTGCCTGACCAAAGCTTATCTATTGAGCAGCAGCAGAATTTCAAATTGAAGGCCTTATAGTTCAGGCTTCTGAGCCTAGCTGTTTATCTTTTTGAAATTTTAGGGGTTTATTTTTGAGTCAATTATCTGCTTTTCTAGGATCAGAAAAACAGGGATTCCTCGGTTCATTTCCATCATAACAAAAAAATTATGGCTTTTTAGGTGTTCTCTATTCAATTACACAAAACTAATTTTCCAGCACCAGCTCCTTCTCCCAGCCCCACAACCTGTCAGCATGCTTCTTTTCCCAGCCTCAGCATCACTTCCCTTTCTCCCAACCGCAGTATCAGTCCCCCTCTCCCATCTGCCTCCAGCATCAACCCCCTTCTATCACCCCCACCATCTGCCAGCATTGCCCCTTTTTCCCAGTCCAACCATCTATCAACATAGCCCCCTTTTCCTAGCTCCAGGTTCAATATCCAGGGGCAGCTCTATAATGAGGCGAAGTAAGGCGGCTGTCTCAAGCGGCAAAATTTTGAAGTCGGCAAAAAATGCCCCCAAAACAGCCGCCAGCCGCCTCACTTTGCCTTCAAAAGTTAAAAAAAAAAAACAATTGCACAAGTTGCTGCCGCTGCTAAGTACACTTTTTGGCAGCGGCAAACTCACTGTCTCCTCTTCCTACAGCCGTGGCTCCTGCCTCTTAGAACCGTAGCTGTATGAGTGATCTGTTGTAGCTTAAATTAAGGCTAAGATGGTGCGAAGCTTCCCTGCCTCGGTGAAGGATTCTGTGCAGCTTCGTCCCACCCCCAAAGGAAATTGCATGTAACTTCCTTTGGGGTGGGACGAAGCTGCAAGGAGTCTTTCACCGAGGCGGGAAGGCTCCGCACCGGCTTCACTTTAATTTAAGCTTCAACAGATCACTCGTACAGCCGCAGTTCTAAGAGGCAGGAGCCGCGGCTGCAGGAAAAGGAGGTGAGTCCAGCCTGAGTTGCTCCAGGTGAGGCTAGAGAGGAGGAGGGGCAGAACGTGAAGAGGTTGAGGAAGTCAGAAGGAGTGCAGCATAAGGAGAGGGGTAGGGTTGGAGGAGAAACTGAAGAGAGGATGGAAGGGAAGACATGAAAGGCAGGGAAGAGAGAGAGTAAAGTTTGGTGGGAGGGGAAGGAGTGAGAATGCAGGAGGGAGGATATTGAAGGGGAGGGAGGATATGATCATTGTCCTGCTGAAAGGTGATTCCTCTTCCTAGTCCCAGATCTATGGCATACTAGAACAGTTTTCCTCCAGGATCTGCCTATGCTCGATGTAATCCATCTTTCCCATAATGCTCACAAGCCTTCCTCTCCCCACAGCTACAAGAATCCTCGTAACATAATGCTATTATCATCACCCTTTACTGTAGGAAGATGGTGTTAGCAGCAAGATATGTTGTGTTCGTTATATGCTTAGCATTGACAACAAAAAGTTCTGCTTTGGTCTTGTCAGACCACAAAACCTTTTTACACATGCATGCAGTGTCCTCAAAGTAATTCTTTGCAAATACTAAGCACCACATCCACATCATATTACTTTTCTTTAGCAGTGGCTTAGAACATAAGAACCTAAGATATGCTATACTAGGTCAGACCCAAAGTCCATCAAGTCCAGTATCCTCTTTTCAACAGTGGCCAATCCAGGTCACAAGTACCTGGCAAGATCCCAAAAGGCAGACAGATTGCAAGCTGCTTATCCCAGAGGTAAGCAGTGGATTTCCCCAGTCCACTTTAATAATGGTTTATGGACTTTTCCTTCAGGAACGTGTCCAAACCTATTTTAAACCCAGGTGCACTAACAACTTTTACTACATCCTCTGGCAGCGAATTCCAGAATTTGATTATGCCTCGGAAGAAGGCCTGGCAATCTACTTCTGGTCACACTGCCAAGAAAACCCAGGAGCTTCTGGGTCTCCAGGAGTCAGCATTGATTCAAAGGCATACATTGCATTGCATGATAAACTGTGCCGTGGTTCTCACTTTTTCTTTTAGCTCCTTGGTGTAGGAGCATCTTGCATTTCCTTTGTTCTTTTGCAGAGTATATATTTACATTAACACCATACTGGTCCAGTGTGCAGTTTCAGGAGTTATGTTGGGGTTGCCAAGCCCTTCTTGGTTACAAAGTCTCTCTTTGTTTTCAAAGGGTGGGAAGTGCTGTGTTGGGGCATCAAGTTGCTCCTGCTTTTGTGGAAATGGAGGTGCTTTATGGTGTTGGTTGGTGGGGTCGGGGGGGGGGGGTCTTTGAGATTTGCAGTTTTGTGTTCTATATGCTGCCAGACTTAAATTTAAAATATTTTGTCAGGTCAGATTAAAGGAAATTTCAAATTTTAAGGGAATCAGTTTAATTTTGTTTAGTAGCCTTATAGCTTCACCGCTGCTAAGTTCCGGACATTTCCAGCTCTAGTACAATCCAATTCAGCATTTGAATTCATGGCTACCAGGATTAGTTTCTCATTTTATCTCTTCCCTCCTCATCAATAATCTGGTCATAGCGAAATAAATCTGATGTGCAGATTGGTGATGATTTGATTGGGGGGGGGACTGTGTAAGTGGCTTTTCATTAATCAAATTTAATGGGTTTTTTAATGTTTTATTTAACATCTGTTTTACTAAATGACATGTATATGTTTGGAAGCCACCTAGGATTTAAGATTGGAAGCATATATATTTTAAAATAAAGCAAGCTAAATTTATGCAAATGATGCTGCAATGAATCTCTGTACATGGCTCTGCATCACCATCATGCTGGCCCTGGGAGAAAGTAGATGGGGGGGGGGGGGGGGTGCGGCACTAGGAGGTGGAGGAAAGCAGAAACTTCAGGTTGGGACAAGTATGATCAAGAATAAAATGGTCAGACAATAAAGGTAGAAGAGAATTTTATTTTCAATTTAATGAACAGTCTTGGTACTATCTTCATATTTTATAAGGTACAGGGAAATTCATCTCTTTCTATTTCTCTGGCATTGCATTGTATGTGGAATCTGACTTTTTGCGGTTTCAATTTAATTTTTATCTATATATGTTTGTAATTAGATTATGGTCACTTATTCTGTACTTTGGTGAGGGTCTGTGTTCTGAGTTTATGGCCAAGGCCAGGTGTTCTGTTAAACATGGAGTTTGTATGTAGGCAGGGCTGTACTGTCGGTGAAATGCGCCCTGTGCGAGTTGCACATCGGGCACATGCCCCCCCCCCTCCCACACCTCCATCTAGTCACTTTATGGGGGTGGGAGAGAACTCGCCGGCACACTAAGCAGGTCTGGACCCTCCCGTAGAGATCAGACCTGCTTAGTGTGCCGGCGAGAAGATTTAAGGGGTGCATTTCGGTGCCCTTTAAGTCTTTGCGCCCTGTGCGGCTGCACCGCTCGCACAGGGCTCGGTACAATCCTGTATGTAGGGATTTGTTCTGTAGTAATCTGAATTGTTCAGCTTTTCAAATACGTGTTTGGATGTTCCAGGGCCTGCTGCAGTATTTACAGTTATGCTTTTTTTGGGTAGGCACCTTATGTGAGTTTTGGAAGTTGAGCTGGTATGGTATAGTAGGTTTGCTCTACAGATCCTCAGTGACTTTGTTGTAGGGGTTTTTTTACTAGTTCACAATATGCCTGGTACTGGAGAATGTTGTTGTTAGTGAGATGGTCTGAATCAGATTTTTTTTTTTAAGATATTGAGTTCTGTGGGTGAATGTCCTGGTTCTGCTCTGCACTCATTGTTGAGGGAGGGGGTTCTGTGGATTCAGACTATATATTCAAAAAAGAAAAAAAGCAAGAACCATAACGTAGTTTATAAGAAAATAAAAATGAGTTATAATTGGTGTTATAAACAGTGCTGCGGTTCTCACTCTTTCTTTTAGTTCCTTGGTGTACAATCATCTTGCATTTCCTCCACATTATCTAATCTGCTTTTTGGTTTGGTTCAGTCCCTGACTGGGGTTTTGAGAAAGACACCCCCCGCTCTGGCGGGGGGCACCATCTCATCTCTCGCCTCAGGCAGCAGATTACCTTGAGCCGCCCCTGTCAGTATCCCCTTATCCCAGCCTCAGTATCTACACCCCACTCACCTGCCCCTAGCATTAGCCCCCTCCCCCATCATACCCATCATCTGCCAGCATGACCCCCTTCTCCCAGTCATAACATCAGCCCCAGCCCCTTCTCTCAGCCAGCATTAGCCTTCAGCTTCATCATCTGTCCCCTTTTTCCATCCCCAGCCCCCATCTTAGCCTTAGCTGCCTTCTCTCACCTAATTCCAGTGCTGGATCCTATTGCTCAGCCAGCCTCTGAAGCTTCAGCCATTGGCACAATGGGAACAGGTACTTCCTGCATCTTGTGAGAAGCGCCTTATCGCACAGTGCCAGTGACCAGAAGCTGAGAGGTCGGCTGAGTAGCAGAAGCAAAGAAGCAAGTTCCTGCCATTCTTCAGGAGATTCCAGTACTGGGCCCAATCCGATGACATCATCCAGCAGCAACAGCAACTGCCAAATGACGTCTTTGGAGTGCCCCAGGAAGGATATTTTTAGGGGGATTTTCAGTTTTATAGTCAGAAAATCCAAGTTCCCCTTCAGGGGTGTTGGTTTTCTGATCATTTATTTTACCATTGCGTTATGTAATATATGTCTAAAATGTTTTGTATATCTTATTGTACTTCACCTAGTTGTATTATTGATAGGTGGATGATAAATTTGATAACTAAAATAAAATAAACTGAAGATCAGGAGCCCTAATTATAGTTATCCAGAAAAGTTCATTTGAATATTGCCCTGCAGTTTCAAATGCAATTGCTGAAAAGATGGCAAAAGAAGAGATGAAGGAAAGAAAAAGGATGGAATTTCAGAAATTTCTCAGGCAGAGGTTTTATTTTCATAAACTTTACTTACAATATCAACCTGAATCAATATACCCAAAAGTTACACTAGATTTCATGGAACCATGAGCAGCTAGTATTATTATAAAATACATTACCAAGATAAAAATGCCCAAAAATCAGTTTGTTTATTTAATATCATTTTTAAAAACAACATTATTCAACTATTAAAGCAATTGCTGTTATGCTAGAGAACTGCACATAGTTATCACACTCTATATGTTTGTGCTGATTGTTTAGAAATAGTACATCTCATTTTCTGTAAATTGTTGATACAGAAATTTGAAATGAAAAATAATGATTCCAGTTCATGACTACTTACCTCTACAGACAATATTCTGTTCAAAGACTGTTCCTGAATATTGAACAATATTTTCAATAGCACTCACCAAGAAGGGTGCCTTTGCTTTCAGTTTCTAATACTATAAAAAAAATACAAATGAGGAAATACTTCTTAAGGGAAGACAAGGTGTCTGGGCATTCAGCTTTCGGTGGCATCAACATATTTTGATTAAAGTGCTGATATGCAGAAAACAAAGGGGAAGTCTAGCTCTGTAACCAATATCTGACTTCTGACAAAATCCGAAGACCGCATCTAAGAACTCATTTTCTTCATCTTTTCCACTCCCCTCCTGTCTTACAATTTCTTCACTCATTAAGCCCCATCTCTTTTTAAGGGTTATGCAAAAATGCAATGTGTGCCTTTGAGTCAGTCCTGACTCCTGGCGACCCAGAAGCTCCTGGGTTTTCTTGGCAGTGTCACCAGAAGTAGATCGCCAGGCCTTTCTTTCAAGGCAATGGAGGGTTAAGTGACTTGCCCAAGGCCACAAGGAGTGCTAGTGGGAATCAAACCCTGGTTGCTTAGTTACCAAGCCAGTGTTCTAACCACTAGGCTACTCCTCCACTCCAAGGGTTATGTAGGGGACTCTTTTCCTTTAAGTCTCTTTGCATTGCATTGCTTCAGGGGTTGTTTTTCTTTCTTTGTGGAATGCAATTCCATGTTGATGCAAGATAATTACCCCCAGAATAGGAAAAGAGGCCATAGCCCTATCCAAAGTTGAAGCTGTTGCTAAATGTCCTTTATCAAGGACCTTGAACCAGATATAAACTTTTCCGAGGTTGGTAGGTTACTACTGGAAATTTATCCCAAAGTTCACAGAGTTAGCATATCCACTATTCAATTTGGTGAACAAAGAGAGTAATCAACGGAACTGGAATTGTGATTACAAAATAGCATTTGCCTGAAATAAGGCAGGATTCTAACAAGAATCACTGTTATATAATTTAGACTTTCAGAAATGTTTCAAAACCCAAACCGATGCCTTTGGTGTGGGGTTGGGAGCAGTGCAGTTACACAAGTCTGATTTACCTCCCTTGCAATAACCTTGGATGAGTTAGATCGTATTGGAACAGTCCAGGAAAATCAAGTTGAATAGTCTTACAGGTATTGATGTCCCTCATATTTTTACTAAAGGGCCCTATTATGTCCCTAGGCACTAATTAAAAAATAACAGATATGACTGGCAATGGAATTAGGACTTCATTGTGAAAACTGAGTAGAAACCTTCTGGAACTCTGAGCATGATCTACAAAACTCCTTCACTAAATGGTAAAAAGCATGCCAAAAGAATCGCACCACCAGTCGGAATTGTGCTTTCCTTATCCATATGATCTGTTAAGAGATGAACATACCTTAAGATTAGTCTTGCCTTCTGGGAGATTTGATGCACTGTGAACTTCTGATTTGCCTCCACTCTTCCCTTCCCCCATCCTATCTAGAAAATCATCATTCAGTTCAGTAATGATGTGTCTTTCTTAACATTCTCTCCATTTCTCAGCAATACCAGCAACAGCCACCAAGTGTGGTTCACAATGCCTATTCTCCACAACCGTATATGAATCCATCGACCACTTTTGGGTAATTTCCTTGGGAACCAGAAGGGATATGTATCTTTAACACCATCCCCCTCCTTCAGGTACCTACACTTCCCTGTATCCTTCCCCTAGTGACAGAACCGGCACTACCATTAGATCTTCCGGGGGCACCCACTGTTGCCCATTATTGCTCCTGCCACCCCTCTTTTGCATAAATTGGAAGTCAGTGTCGGAGGGGGACAGAAGTGGTAGATTTTGCAAGAGATAAAATGCAACAGCCCCAGAGACAATGGGTAAGTTCTGTGTTATGGTTTCGAGGCCATTGCTGCTGCTGGTTCCAGAGAGGGATGGCAGCAGCAGTAATGGGTGTTAGGGGGGGGGGGGCAGCAGGATGGAGGGCCTGTCTAGGGTGCCTCCAGTCCTTGCAATGACCCTGCCTCACAGCCAGTTCCAATAAGTCAGTTAAATACTACTTACCATCAGCTTTTTATTCTTTTTGAAAATTGCCTTTCTAGGGGGTCCGTACTATTATAGTCCTCCCTGGGTTCCTTTGTCCTCTTACGCTCTTGGGTCAGTGCAGTCCATTCTATTCCTTCTGTATGGTGATGTAGCTGATAGCAGGCCCTTCTTCTGGTCCACACAGAATTCCCCAACACTTTACTTCGGCATCTGTCATTCATCCACACATCAGGAAGGCCTATGACAAACCCTACCAACTTTCTCTAGCAGCGCTAGAAGTCACCAATCTATGGAGCTCTTTCTAGCCTGCACAACTGCCATATTGATACGCATACTTGGGCAATGTCCAAGATCCCCAGCAAACAATCACCACACTCAAGTGAATTCTATATTGAGATCAGAGGTTCCCAGACCTTTTCAGGGCAGGTTTTCAGGATTATTGCAATAAATATGCATGAAGTAAACTTGCATTTAAAGGAGGTAGTGAATACAGATCTATTTCATGTATAATCATTGTGAATATCCTGAAAAACTAGCTGGCTGGGGTATCCTCAAGAAAGGTTTGAGTACCACTGATATGGATTTGTTTTATTTTAATTGTTGCAAAGACAAAGTTTAGACGCAGGAAAATTATGCAACTACCTCCACAATGTGAGGTGCATTTATTTGGGACTTAGCTCACACTTTTTAAGAAGTTGTACAAGACAAATTATATTCAGGTACAGTAGGTATTTCCTTGTCCCTAGAGAGCTTACAATCTAAATTTGTACCTGAGGCAAGATCACAAGAAGTATCATTGGGAGCTGAACCTCAACTTCTCTGTTTCTTAGTCTACTGATCGAACCATTAGCCTTCTCCTCTGTCCCATGGTCTATAAAATGTTTACTGGAGAGGGGGGAGTAACTCCTGGGGTAAATGAATAAAGTAGTTTGAGATCAACCTTGCAAGCAACATCAGGCTTCTAATACATGGCTCAATGCTCCCAGGAGGCCTTTCTTAAAAGGGCTGGCACATTCCTAAAATAAACATGTTCTAAGGGCCCCCATTCCCCAGCGCCAGCAAAGACACATTGCCCCCCCCACCAAGATATGCCCCATCTTGACACACAGACCCCCCCTAAAGTCACATTCCATAACCCAAAGACCTCCACCTAAGAAGCCCTAATCACACACCCCTAAAGACACCCCCCCCCCCCCCACACCAACCTCTTAGGTCAACTAGGACCTAACTGAACAAATACCTAGAGGTCTAGGGGGGATCCAGGCAGGAGCAATCCCCACTCTTGCTCCTACCTGGGCAAGCACCAGGTTCAAAATGATTCCTGGGACTCCTAGAGAACATTTTGCAGTGCTACTGCTAGTGTGGTAGGCGACGGCCTATGATCCATGCTAATTGAACTAAGCAGACAGGCCTGAGCAGCTTGACCTGTAACTGAAGCCTGTAGTTAGGCCCAGAGGAATGAAAACCCCCCTGAATGACGACACCATAGAATTGAAACTTAACTCAGTTTAACTGAACATAGCTAAGCAGAAACGAAACTTGGAAAATAGAAGAAAAACAAGTTTAATTGGTACTGATAAGGTGTGCTATGCTTCTATGGAATTAATTAACTCTGCAGAGAGCAAGGTCACAGTGCCTCTGCTTCCCATATGTTTTAACAAGCTCAGCGACCTTGGAGGAGAGAAGTAACAAGTTGGAGACACTGACCATTGTAATTGGGACTAGAAGGGGGGCAACCAGGTGCTGGGCCCAGACCAGAGTCCCGATTGGGTAGCCATATCAGTACCGGGACCAATAGATGGGTGAGAGGGGTACTGGGACCAATGAAAAGTTTGCCTATGCTTAGAATGGACAAGAAAGCTATAAAAGTTGTTGTTTTACTAGAAGCCATTGCTCAGCCATTTTGAATTTGATTATTGCTGGAGCCATGTGCACATTAAACTGGCTTGGATCCTTGAAAAGACTCCTGGATTTATTTATTGCATGCTTATCTGCTGCTACATTCTTGGTGCGTTGGCCGGGAAGTGCGAGTGGTGGATAGTGTTCAAGTGAATAAATCCACGTAATTCGCCTTGAGGTTTGGTCCAGTTGGAACCATGCCAATCCGACGCAGGGGAATCTCCCTGGGCCCACCGATCCTCTTGTATCGGAGGGAGTTCTGCCTGGCCTCGGCAGGCACTGAGTCCAGCTGGCCAACACTTCCGACCCGGGGGAGTCCAGGATCCAACTCAGAAGCTTGGGAACCAGATCTGGTAAGTATAGTTTTGAAAACCTGTCTAGACAGATGAGTTAGAACTGCAGTTTGAAAACTTTGGTAAGACTTAAGTCTTTGTTTGAAAATCCTTGCATGAGTATTCGCTAGGTACAGCTGTTATAGAGGATCATGATTCAGCCTGGTCAGAGCAGACAGGACTGGGTTTTTGGTATGTCTAGACAGAAATAGAAAGAGCAGTACTGCCAGTGGAACTTGGAATTTGTAATCTCGAGATATTGGGAATTGGTAAGAGAGCTCTCAAGGAAGGGCCGAGTAACCCCGCATGGGAATTCGCCGGGTGAAACCCTCATCCTTTTTGTAATTGGGAAAAAGACTAGTCAGAATAGATAGAAAGGAATGCATTCTAAGATACGTTGCTAGCATGATTGTGTGAATGAAGTGTGAATGAGAGGTCTGGCAGCACGGACCAAGTAGAGTGGACTCTGGACTAGCGCAGTTCCTAGTCGGGTGACTGCGTCTAGGTCGCGAAACGGATGAAGCGTTTGGTGTATTGTCCGTCCTGTGTATTTGATTTTTGCTATCTGTTGAAACTGCGAGTTTCCCTTTTGTTATATATGTGAGATTATTCTGTTGAGTAATTTGTGACAGTTCACTGATTAAGAAATTGTATTAATAGAGCAGAATGAAGACCCAAAACACCTACAGTCATTTTTAGAAATCAAAAAGCTGGTCTGACCCAGTTAGTTTTTCTACTGCAGTGTGAAAAACTGACAGGGGGCGTGTCTGAAGGAAAGAATGTCTAGTGTCGTCTTTCTAATCTTGTGCAGGCTTAAACCTCAATGCTGGTAGTTTGTGCTTATTTCAGACAAATTGTACCTGTTTTATTTAATATGTTTTTGTTCCTTCTGCTGTGGTTATGTAATATATATCATTTATTTATCATTTAATAAGAATGTTTAGTCAGGATTGTGGGTCCCGATAGTTTTTGGGTTTAGCCTGAAAAGGATTAAGTTTGTATTAATCCCTTATGGGTTGCGGACCAAGTGAGAGGAATTTCTGTCGGCTGTATGTTCAAATTTTCAGTAAGCACTGAAACAGTTTAAATAGGAAATGATAAAGAACTGTTTTTGTTTTTCCTTTGATCTACAAAGTAATTAGATCACGACTTAACATTGATTTAAATTGTTTTTTTCTGGCATCTCTGTCCATGTGAATGAGAAGTCTCTTTTTATGAGCACAGTTCAATTGTTTCCCCGCGAGCAGAGGGGTGTGGCTTCCACATAGCCTGCAGAAAAAAAAAAAAAAAAAAGGTTCTGGAGAGACAGCTGGAGACTGCAGGAGATTTCTCCTAGGAATGAAAAGGGACTCCCGATTTGAAAAGTCTCTTCATTTAATCGAAGCGTGATGAATTTATAATTAGTTTTTTCTCTGGTTTCACTAGCTCTGTTTAACCAAAAGTTTTAAAAACAAAGTTTATCTTTTTATGAATGAGTATAAGTCATTTGAATGCATGCTTCCCCTCTGTGCTGGTTACTAATGAACAAATCAGTTAGCTTTTCTGTATTTAAAAAAAAAAAGGAAAGGTGTACTGTATTTTATGAAAAATATCCGGAATGTCTTTTAAATATTTGCTTCCTGAACTAAAAAAATAATTTCTTTTGCAGAGACATGCTGACAGATAGCTATAGTTCTCTCTATAAGAAGCATAATGGATGTATGTGCTCAATCTAAGTGTTTCCTGCCTGCCCTATGTTTACAGAAATAATAAGTGTCTTTTCAAGTATGATCAAGAATTTCAGTAAGGGATTTACTGAAGATTATGAAATGTCTCTGTCCCAATCAGGATTTTGCCCCAGAATTTCTAGATATCCTGTCTCGTCTCTCTCTCTCTCTCTCTCTGTAAGTAGTTCAGTTCAGAGTGCTTAAGGGGGGGATGGAGCCCAGTCCACCGATGATGTCAACCCCCCCCCCCCCCCGGTGGGCGTGAACTAATGTGCCCACAGCAGAGAAGTGGATCCTTAAAAAAAAAAAAAAAAATCAACCTCCTGGATAGAGCATTGCTAGGAGAAACAGAATCCAGGAGAGGGGGGGGGGGGGGGACTACAGATTCCCAAGTAGTTTGCTAGCCACCTCTGCAACAGGGGAATGTCCACCCCCTCCGGACTAGAAGTGAAAGTCAGCTGACCAGACTTGTTTAGAACTAAAAAAAAAAACTGCATTATACACTGAGAAGTTTTAGGACTTGATTGAACTAATGAACGGAAATTGCAAAGAACTGGATGAATTTGCGGGCATAATGGTTAAATGAAAGTTAATCAGAGGGTGTGTGAATTGTGAAAATAAATGTAACAGAGAAAGTGAATGATATTTTAGTTGAATGATGTGAGGAGGTTATCTTAATCGAAGGACATTAGAGAAGTGAATGCCCGTATCTTGACTCCACCCCAGGAGGGAGTACTTGATTGTAGAATCATAGACAGAATAAAACCAAGCACAGTGTTTCAGCACGAGAGTGGAGCAGCTATAGCGTGAGTGGCAGCCTGAGAGGGCTACAGCATGGATGAAGACTAGGCCAGACCGGACTCTCCAGTTTCCCTGGGTCCCCAGGAGTCAGTCTGCAAAATAGGGGACCAATATATGGACTTTTATGGGGGATACAGGAGCAGAATACTAAAGCCAGTAGCCCCTGTGTTTTTCTCGCAAAGCCTTTTCTGCAGAACCACATGTGTGAACTAGAAAAAAAAATAATAATAATGTACCAGTTCCTGTATATGCCTGAATGCCCTATTCCATTTTTGGGCCGAGACCTGCTTGCAAAGCTTCAAGCACAGATATCCTTTGTTGAAAGGGAAAAAAATGAAACTCAAAATCTGCTGGCCTGATGGTGTTAACTGTCCCCAAGAAGAAGAATGGTGGTTCTATTCACCTGCATCCAAAGCAACAAGCTGTACACTTACCAACCTCATAGCCCCACCTGGAGGATGGGCAGAAGATAATCCACCTGGCCTAGCGAAGAACATAGCCCCTGCCATTGTCACCCTCAAGCCAGTCAAGAAGCCTGGGACAGGTGATTACCGCCCAGTGCAGGATCTAAGAAAGAATGAATGATGCAGCTGAAACTATACAACCAGTGGTACCAAAATCCTTATATTCTCTTGGAACTGATCTCTGCTGAAGCTATACATTTCATCATTCTGGACTTAAAAAGATGCCTTTTTCTGTATACGCTTAGCCCAAGACCCCACTACAAGGAGGCGGGGCCAACTCATCTGGACAAGATTACCTCAAGAATTCAAGAACTCGCCTCACTCAGCAAAAGATTTGACAAGTTATCCAGAAACTCCAGAAAAAAAAAAAAAAATTCTACTTCAATATGTGGACAACTTGCTCATAACCACCAACTCAGAAAGTGAATGTCCACCAGCCACCAGTGAACTCTTGCACCTTTTTAATGAGGCTGGATACAAAGTCTCAAGAGCCAAAGCATAATTATGTCAAACAAGTTAAATACCTAGGATTCCAGTTGTCCAGCGGAATTCGACGCCTGGAACCCTTACCAGAACGCAAAGCAGCTGTATGCAGTATTCCTACTCCAATCACCAGGAGGCAAGTGAGAGCCTTCTTGGGTGCCACAGAGTATGTTGTATATGGATCCCCAATTTTGCGCTGCTAGAAAAAAAAAAACAAAAACAAAAACCATTGTATCAAGCTATCAAAGGAATGGAAAAGTCTCCAGAGGAATGGGGACTTGAACAGGATGCAGTCTTTTGATCTTTGAAAAAAACACTCTGATGTTGTCACCAATTCTGGGTCTACCAGATGTCCAGAAAACCTTACAGTCTCTATGTTCATGAGTCGCAAGGAAATGTTCTAGGAGTGTTGACTCAATCTCTTGGACCTTGGCAACAACCAGTAGCCTATTTGTCAAACAATTGGATGTAGTTGCAAAAGGCTGGCCCCTTATTTGAGAGCTGTTGCAAGCTACAGCCCTCCTAGTGAGCAAAGCTGACAAGCTCACTTTGAGACAGAATCTTCAAGTTACTGTACCACACTCTGTTCTAACCAATATGAAATACAAAGGAAATTACTAGCTAACAAATCTATGAATGTTGAAATATTAGAGTATGTTGTGTGAAAACCCCAGATACAACTGAAGGGTCAGTCAAGCTTTCAATCCTGCTATGTTATCAGTTAGTCTTGATCCCCTGATCATGACTGTTTAGAAATTATGGACACTGTATTCTCAAGCCACCTGGATTTGACTGATGTCCCTCTGGAGAACCCTGAACAGACTTTCTTTGTGGCTGAAGGCAGTTTCATCATCAATGGACATTGTTGTGCTAGATATGCAGTGATGACCCCTGATTTGGTAGTTGAGTCCTCAGCCCTGGCCCCAGAAACTTCACCACAGAAAGCTGAACTGATAGTCCTCACTAGAGCACTAACAATAGGAAAAGAGCCCTGTCTAAATGTGTACCCAGATTTCAAGTATACCCTTACAACCTTGCATGCATATGGGCCCCTGTACAAAGAATGAGGATGGATAACCTTAGGAAGCAAGTCCATTAAGTATAGCCCCAAGATATTGATATTAACAGATACATACTGCCTATAGATCTCAGAATTTAGGAAAAGTAGAATGTATGAATAGAACCCTGAAATCTCAGTTGTCTAAACTTTGCCAAGAGGTTTACCTGAAGTGGCCCTAGGTTCTTCCTATAGCCCTTCTTAGGATATACTTAGCCCCTGCTAAGTCTTTAGGAGTTTTCCCTTTTGAAATTCTGTATGCGCAACCCCTGCCTATTGTATAGGAAATAAAAAGGAGATATGAGACAGATAGGATCTGAAATTATTAGACATAAACTATTGGTTTTAAGTTCTGTTTTGCAGAGTCTTCATACCTGGGTACAAAAATCGATTACCCATCAATTTGCCTGCACCCTTTCAAGCCTGGAGTCTCGGTGTGAATCAAAGAGTGGAGAAAGACACCGTTGACACCGCATTAGAAGGGACCTTATGTTGTTATCTTGTTAACCCTACAGCAGTGAAAAATTGCAGAACTCGAACCCTGGATTCATCACAGCAGAGTGAAATCAGCAGCAGCTCCAGAGCCAGACCAGTGAACATCAGAACAGATCCAGAAGTTCCATTGCAGCTAACTTTGCAAAGACAAGCAAATTGAAAAAAAAAAATTCAGGAAGTTTTAAAAAAAACAAAAAAGAGAGACTGTGCTAATATAGAACTCCTGAATCTCAAGAGACTATTTGTTTATTCTGAAGAGATTATCATCAACAGAAAGAGACTGTATTATGAACTATATTATTTGAAAAATCTTTGTGCCATTTTGATCAAGGACAGTGCAAACTAAAAGGACTGTGTTTATTGAAATACGCTGGAATCTACAGCTCTACACTCCTACCAATGAAATTGGTAAGGTCATGTACAGCGGAAGCTTGAGGATCTACAATCAACGCTACACCTGTTGCATGCTACTGAGAGCAAAAACAGGTCAACGTACAGTAAAGAAGAAGAAGACTTCGTGGTCAAGAATTATCAACAGATTGCACTGGTTTTTCAAAGACTTGCACTAATTCTTCAGAGAACTTTCATCATGATTCTCTACTGTTTCATCGTGATAGCAGCCTTGGAGTGCTTTGAAATGACTTTTGCCTTATCTCCCTGGGCAGCCTGTATAAGTACAACATGAACTGGACCGAAGGTCACTCAGACCTTGTTTTATCATTCTCCCTATACTTGCATTGGTATACTCTCCAATCCAAAAGTTGTTCTAGATCTTGACTTTCTACAAGGCTATGCAAGCCACCGTTGCAATTCCTCATACCACCACCAGAACTTGTTTCTTGAACTTACTGGAGCAATAGCATCTAGTCTCCACACTTCTGACTGTTTCTATTGTGGAGGAACTAAGATGGGAGATCAGTGGCCCTGGGAGACGCAAGAACTGAACTATTCTATCCTATACAATCAGACTGATTTACATAATACTACTAGTGAGTGGGTATTGGCCCACCCCATTGTTGACAGTTTGTGTTTTGTTCGGACTGGACCACAATCTACTACGAAGGATGGACAGCTGGTCTGTCTAAATCAGAAGCTTTACGACAGCACAACAAAGATGCAACTGAACCTTCTAATCCTTTAGTTCTTTTTCCCACTCTTGCCAAACTATGGACTTTGACTATCTGCCTGTTGCTCCCTTGTTTCTTGCCATTTTGCTTGCAAATGATAACTTCAGTTATTAATAACACTGTAGAGCGTAAGACAGCTACAAAGATATTAGCTATGTGAACTTACTACCCTATACCACAGAGTGATACCTTTACCTAGTATTATGTGATTTGATTCTCACACCTTATTAACATGCGGGTGAGAATAATCAAAGGGGGGAATGTGGTAGGCGACGGCCTATGATCCATGCTAATTGAACTAAGCAGACAGGCCTGAGCAGCTTGACCTGTAACTGAAGCCTGTAGTTAGGCCCAGAGGAATGAAAACCCCCCTGAATGACGACACCATAGAATTGAAACTTAACTCAGTTTAACTGAACATAGCTAAGCAGAAACGAAACTTGGAAAATAGAAGAAAAACAAGTTTAATTGGTACTGATAAGGTGTGCTATGCTTCTATGGAATTAATTAACTCTGCAGAGAGCAAGGTCACAGTGCCTCTGCTTCCCATATGTTTTAACAAGCTCAGCGACCTTGGAGGAGAGAAGTAACAAGTTGGAGACACTGACCATTGTAATTGGGACTAGAAGGGGGGCAACCAGGTGCTGGGCCCAGACCAGAGTCCCGATTGGGTAGCCATATCAGTACCGGGACCAATAGATGGGTGAGAGGGGTACTGGGACCAATGAAAAGTTTGCCTATGCTTAGAATGGACAAGAAAGCTATAAAAGTTGTTGTTTTACTAGAAGCCATTGCTCAGCCATTTTGAATTTGATTATTGCTGGAGCCATGTGCACATTAAACTGGCTTGGATCCTTGAAAAGACTCCTGGATTTATTTATTGCATGCTTATCTGCTGCTACACTAGGGGTCAAGATGCCATATAAGAGCAGCTTGACTCCTAGTGATAGTAGCATGAGACTATCACTAGAGGTCATGGATGCCATTTTGAACCCAGCACTTGCCCAGGTAGGAGCAAGTAGGGATCTCTCCTACCCAGATTCTACTAGACCACCAGGGATTCATTCAGGTAGGCCGAATCCTCACAACACACACAGCCAGTCTGATTGCAAGATATCCACAATGGAAATGCATGAAGTACACTGGAATACAAGAAAAGGATTTCGTTGTAGATCTTGTGAAATCCTAAAAATTGGGTTGAGAACCAATGTATTAAAAGGCATACTAAAACTGGAGTATCTGATTCTAGCACAGTTTTTGGCATATGCAATACATTAGGCTTGTTTGTTTTTGTTGTACTGTAAACAGGAGACAATTTTAAAAAATTGCCAGGATGGATGCTTAACCCGTGGGTACTTGCACCCAGTGCATTTTTCCTAGAACAAAAAGATGCCAGTATTCATATGCAAAGCTATATCATTAATACATGAGGACCATGGATCAATTTTAGCAAGAAATGAAAAAGGTGCCGGTACTCTGTACCACTGCATACCCCCTCCAAAAAATCCCTGCTTGCACCCCTGTGCTTTTCACCTGTTCTCAAGGAGCAAATGTACTCGTATTTTGCCTTTGATCACTGCAATTCAAAAACTGCCCTTAAAGATTTGCATATCCCTAACACTGGGTTCAGAATCTTTGTATCAAAAAACAACTAAAATTGAAGTATCTGATTTTAGCACACTATTTTAGTGCATGCAAGACACATGACTATAGAGGTAATTTTATAAAAAGTCACCTAGATTGAGAGGGTGAGGAGGCACCTATATGCAACCTAGTTTATAAAGACACAAAGGCATAAAATATTAGCAGATATCTTGCATAAATTGTGGACAAAACGAACCCGCATACATTTATACAAGCTCAAGAACTGGTATATATACATATTTTATAAATTATACACATAAATCACAACTCTGCCCATGCTCTTCCCAAACTCACAGAACACACCAACACATACATGTATATCTTGCAACTCTGCCCCAGCTCCAACCAACCTCTAATCCCCAGGAATGCTTATGTAGATATTGCATAAAAGCATATGCTATGCATTGGTAACAGATACTTTTACAGCTGAGGTCAACATTATTGGCACCCTTGCAGTTCAACCCCTTAATGTACAATATCTCCTAAAATAAAAGTAGCCAGTGAAATGGCTTTGGACTATATATTCAATATATATGACACATAAAAGAATCAAATAAGACAAGACCAATTAAAAAAGGAAATAGGAAATAGCATAAAAACTGGGACATTGCCAGGACATGATTATTCCACCCAACCTATGTCCAATCCAACAGAATGAAGAAAAAATATCAACTACACCCAAAAAAACTTCATTCCACCCATAACATCAAATAGGAATAAATAAAGATTCCTGCTTGAAGGGAGAAAAGGATCTCAGTACCTGTGCGCCAATACATCCAGGCAAAGTCATCTAGGCCATGGACAGGCACTATAACATCAGGGATCCTAAAACACTCCCTTATATACAAGCTCATACATGCATTTACAGACATTACTTTTAACCCTAACATAGAGGTCTAATTCCAACATTCCGCTAGTATAACCTTCTTCATTATGCCTCTCAATCTCTGCACAGCACGCATTTATTACTACACAACATTTAGTGCTGTAAAACCAGTAACTTGCACAATATTTGCACAGCAAGCATAAATCATTGCTTAATCATTAATACTGTAAGGCAAGCATTCATCTCTGTATAGCATACAGACTTAACCCTTTGAAGCATGGCACTTATCTCTGCACAGCAACTTGGTTCAGCACCACAGTGGACACCTTAAAGCATTTCGCAATCGCTCCTTCAGAGAAAAGCAGTGTCAACAGCAAGGATTATTACAGCAAAATATCCAGACCGTTTACACAAACTAAAGGAAACAAAACAAATCTGTAAGGCATATCCTCAACAACACTTGAAACCAAACCTCCCTTTACCTTACCTCTGACACTCCTCCCTATAAACCACCTATGCACATATTATCCAGCATGCTCACACTCTCATCACTATTGGGCACATATACATACACACAGAAACCAAAACCTCAACCATTATCACCCCACATCTAGAGGAACCTACTCGGTAGTCAACCATAGAACATCCAAAAACAGCCAAACATAAACCATTTGCGGTCATTATACATGCATTCAAATATCACCTTAACCCGCCAAACACAAACGACTTAATGCACATCTTCAAGATGCCACTCACCAGCCAAACAGTAATATAGATACCAACCTGCCATTCAAACAGAGATCATCTACCATTGTCACACATGCGATCTAATATCTTGTTGGCTCCTTCCTCCTCAATCATATAGCCAATCGCATATCTCCTTTACAGACACCATTCACAAAACATGCATATGACCAAAACATCAGCAGAACTATTGAGTCATGGAACCAATCAAATATTTTTTTGACATATTAACCCATTCACAAAACTCACCCATAAGCACAACAAACTAATAATTTCACCAAGCAAAACCACCCTCTCCCTCCCTCCCTATCTAAACTACATACAGGAGCTCCATTCAAGTAGGGCATTCAGACCTCCAGGCATAACAGTCTGGAGTCTGAAAATCCAATATTGATCACATATTGATAGACGCCTATCTCAATCAAAACCATCCTCACTCGCCTTATCAATACAGAAATACTCCAGATCCGTAAATTCATGACCCTTCGCTAAGCAATGTGAAATGATAAGGGCTTCCAAACATTCCCTATGCGACCTACTTCTATGTTCCCCCATCCACACCTTAAAGGCTTGAGTGGCCTTCCCAACATAAAAAAGTTGGCGTGGGCAACAGATGACATAAACCTTGGGCGTCCTGCGTGGCAGTCAGTAAGTGGGATGAGCACGTGGGAGGCAGCTGTCCTGTATCAGTGAAGGGTGCCCACGTAAAATGTGGTAATGTCAGTGTGTGACATAGAATGTGGAAGATGTGTCCCCCTGTGGAGCCAGAATCGCCACGATATGTGTATCTAAAGGATGACGGAGCAGGAGTGGCGATGTACAGATCAGTCACAGGAGAGGCGTGAGTGATACATAGAAATGAGGAAAAGGCTCCTGTGTGGGCCATGGTGTAGCAGCTGGCAGGAGAATACATGACTGCACATAGCCAGCAGAAGCTGATGGATGGGCTGAAGGATGGCAGTAGATGAGAGTGTGGTATGGGCTGGCAGCACTGATGTAGCTGATGTGCTATCACCAATGCAGTTGTAGTGTGTGTGTGTGCCACGTGGAAGCCCCAATACCAGCTATGTGGGCTCACAGCTGTCGCAGCCTCCCAACCACCATACAACTCTCCAGACAATGGTGCATACAACAACTGGACAAGAGTCACTCATACTGGCCATATGGAGCAAGTAAGAAAAGGTGATGATCCCTGCAGGTGGCCTTCTCAGGGGTAGGATGTGGCCACATGTAATGCATACATGTGATGGAGGCAAAGTTGTACAGTCACAGTAATGATGAAATAGTCAAATCATATTTACTATGTATTGTATGTATTAAAGTGGTTTATATTATGCTTTATCAATTTAGTCGAAGTGATGCACAATGTAGCCCAAACCTGGTAACGTACATTAAAAACTTGGCCACCGATAACTTGGATTATTCTGAAGTAATGGAGGATTAAGTGACTTACCCAAGGCCACACGGAGTAGAGGTCATGCTATGAAGGACCTGTCATACAGAAAAAGTCTCTGTAAAATGTTCCCACCAGTCACACAAGGAGTGCTACTGGGAATCAAAGCCTGATCTCTTGGATTCCAAGACAGTGCTCTAACCATTAGGCTATACCTCCATACAGTCCTGTCCACCAATGGTCTCATATTGCATTATATTCCCGACTCAGTGGAATCTTTATGTACCACATGCACATTTCCACTCAATATGCGCAAGTGGAGGGCATCCAGATCCCAAACCCAGCACATCGAGTGGCACAGTAGCTGTGTCCCAGGGTCCACAGGTGGTGGTAGGCAGCATGCAAGCCAATTCCTCTCTCACTGAAAGAGTGCCCCATCTGCCACCTCAGTGCTGCTGGTGGTCTTCTTGAGGTAGCACATATGCAGCTATTCACACCATACCACTCCTGCTCCCCTCCACCTGGGGAGTAAGGGAGCAGGATGCGCTTCGCTGTACCTACTGCTGACATGCTTGCCATACCACTGACAGTGGCAACTGCAGCATTGCAGCTGACACTTAGCGCCAGGACACTTTTTCACCAGCAACAGGCTACGCCACTACCCCCATCCTCACACAATGCCAACATGGCAGCATGGTTGCAGTGTCGGTGGCAGAATTCCCTTCTGACTGTGGCAGCATGTATGTGTGCTGCCGCTGTCACAGCAGAGTCATACCAGCCATCACAGATGTTCTCCCTAGGCAGCCACCTTGTCAGCATAGTGGACTTGCCACAGCATTGCCCATGCAATACCTCCTTTGCCACATTTGTAACATCAACATAGTGCCCTGTCACGGTAGGGAAATATGCTGTTGCTGCTAATGAAGCACTACTATGGGGTATGTTTACTAAACTGCGGTAAACGTGAATAACGCGCGTTGTACAATGTTAATGATCGTTAGCACGCTATAGCGCATGCTGTAGCGCATTAACGATCATAAACGCGCTATAGTGCGTGTAATCACGCGCATTAGCGCGTGATGCTCCGCGGCGCGGTAAAACAACGCAGAAGGCGTAGAGAGGGCAGAGAGAAGGGGTCAATGGGCGGAGAGTGGGCGGGGAGAGGCTCCCATTACACTAACGCGCTGAATTTCAGAGCTGAATTCCAACGCGACTGAAAACCTGCCGTTAAAGGCATATTAAAGGGGAGAGAAACCATTTAAATGTCAGCAATGTACAGCCTAGGCAGGGAAACCAAAAAAAGGTGATAAGTGTGATACATGTGCACAAAACAAAAGGGCACAGAAACACTGAAAATGACCCCAACAAACTGGAAAAAAACAGCAACCAAGCTGGCCAATAGTGGTATCAATGAGAAACATCAACCCCCCCGCCTCCGAGTAAGCTCCATTGAACAGATATTTATGTATTTCTTTATGTTAGTTATGTATTTATAAACCGCGGAAGGGTCCATACCCCGTCCCCATACAAGGTGCACGGGCCCACAGTGAAATAGCACTGTTCAGGGACTTCCCCCCCATCAGACAGGGTTCCTATGGCATGCACATGTCCCGCAACATCAGGGCGGGTATGTCGGAATGGGCAACCGGTCAGATGCTGGAGAAGGGGATACAGAGGGCTGCAGGCGGCACATGCTGTGGAGCAGCTGGGCCACAGTGGGGACTAGGGTGATGCCTAGCTGGCCCATAGGAATGCTGAAACAGTAGAGCAGCCAGACAGCAACTGCTGAGGGCCCAACATGGGCAAGAGTGTGCTTCCCACAGTGTCACAGGGAATAGTACCCAGCAGGTACCCCCAATGGCACGGAACATTGGCAGGCGGTGCTGGGGGAAAGCATGGGTAGCTATGTGGGCACCCCCACCCCAGAACATGCACCATAGGCATCCGCCTACCTGCACACTGGATGGCTTGAGACCGCACCCCACCAGCACCACCAGCAGAAGGGCATGTCAGCATGGTGGCTGAGGGATACTGGTGGGTGCAGTGCACTCCAACAGACAGGCCCTGTCTGATCAACAGTCATGTTATCACCAGGGAACGCACCATCTCTGTGAGAACATGGTGGTGCAGTGCACAGAACCAGTGTATTCAGAGGCAGAGGGTCACAGGTTCAGGTCCCAGCTGTGGTTTCCACCAACCCAGTCCTCATATTTTACCCACTACTAGAACGGGCTAATAGAGACAGAACCGGTCTTGCAGATGACGTAAACATGCCCAAAACACCCACATTTTACCCTACAGAGCACAGACACCATAAACATGCACATTACCTAGAGCAGAGCCTCCCAAATGCAGTCCTGGAGGGCCAAACACCATCCCGGTTCCATGCTGCCTCTGATAAAGATGCCTGTGCTGCATTTCTATGCGCCACCCCATGGTATACAGATGTATCTCATGCATATTCATGAGGGACAGCATGAAAACCTGAACAGTGTTTGGCACCGCAGGACTGGAGTTGGGAACCTCTGCCATAAAGCAGCAGCCAACAGGGGCAGACACACCCGCACCCACAGGCCCCATTATCCAAAGCCTCCTGGAGAGGCAGGACTTTGGGCTCTGCGTGCATCTCCCAATACTAGCACATGCATACCGTATTAATGCCACCCTAAACCTGGGAATATGTTACACAGCTATCAGAAGGTTGCTATGAGCACTGGCAGATAGCAATTCCTAGGTTAAGTACAATTTCCTGAGTGAGCTGCATCAAAGCAACCTTTCTGATGTCTGTGGAGTGTGCTACAGGTCCTGTGTCTAACAGTGTTTACCAACCTGGGGAGTGACTCCGACAGTATTGCGTACCATAGCCATGCCTGCACTGTGCCCAGGACTGATGTGGTGGCCTGGGCTGCCCAACACCTCTAGTGTTGCACAGTGCTTGCATAGGTGTGGGGAGTGCTTGTCTGTCTATCCAGTGTGTGGTGACTTCCAACACCCTCCACAGCCCACACTGCTAGCACTGTTGCCAGTATTGGCCTGCCAATGTGCATAATGAGGAGCAAGGTACTGTGGGAATAGCCTGGATAGGGTGGCCTGGCCTGTCCGCATCTGCACAGGGCATAGGGCAATGGCCGGACATTGTAGTGCCCGGTACCACCTGCATGGACATGGTGGCCATAGCATGTCCTGCTGGGAGGTCACTCTCACCCTAACTGAGCAGTGACCATGGCATGGCTAGGTTCCACCATAGTGCTATATAGCATTTCCCTTATGTGATATATATGGGTTTCCTTTTGGGGACCAATCACGGACTTATCTGCTTGGTGTGTATGCTGATATCCCCGTTCTGGGTACGTGCATCTCCTCCAGGACCATGCACTATGGACTAGCTGGCGGACTGTCTGCAGCTAGTATGTGTCTTGCTGGAACACCGTGCAGGATGCAGCGGCTGGAGGCTTGCTGCTGGGAAATATCAGATAATGGTGGGGGGCAGCTGAGCATTTCCAGACCTGCCGTCTGTCTGCTCTTGCTGTATGGGTGTATACTGCTCTGCATTGCCTGCCCTGTAGGGTGTTTGATCCCGAGTGGGACTGGGGTGATGATCCCCTCTACTGCCACCATTGCAGAGGGTTGGAAGTGGATCTGTGGGCGGGAGATCCTGTCCCCCACCCTGAGTCCTAGAGGGTGTGTTGGGTGGTGGTATGTAATCTCCCTGGTAACCACAGCAGTATGTGGGTGTGGTGCCGTGCAGTCCTCCTGTAGCCAGCCATGTGTTTATTAGCAGCTCTAGCCCACTGGTTACTTCACTGCCCATGCAGCCAGTGGTCATAGGTTCACAACCCACAGTGGGGTTCATTGATAGGGCTGTCTTAGGCATTGTCTATTTTTACTGTATATTAGTACTGCCAGCAGAACCACCCTCAGGGTACTGTCACCTTAGGATGGCTCAATAGGCGCCCTATAGGGCGAGATTTACGTGGCGCCCTATAGGGCGCACATTACACTTCGCCCTATATTATATGTATTATATGCCATTTGAAAGGAATATTTAGGCACTCCCTATAGGGCGCGCCTTACACTTCGCCTTATAGGGAGCGCCTAAATATTCCTATCAACTGGTATATAATACATGACCATGTCAGAGAGAACGTCACTATTGGAACATATTTCATAGGAAGGGTACACTTTTCCTGACATATGCAAACTGTAACCCACCTGCAGACTAAAATATTATAGTCGGCTTTCAAAGGGTTACACAGGATGACTCAGCCAGCCTTACTCATTGGGCACACTGGGGAATCGAACCCATGACTCTTGTACCATCAGTCTGTGTAGTAACCATTGTGCTACAGCTCTGTTTCTGTCTTTGGGTGTCTGCGCGCTGTCTTAAGCGTGCGCGCAGTAGCGCGTTGTAACGATCGTTGCTGCACAGCGCGCAATAACGAGCGTAACTGCGCGTTATTGGTTACGATGTCCCGCCCATGTCCTTTTTTGGCTTTCCTTTCACTAACGCGGCTCCTAACGCGAATTGCACTAACGCAGTTTAGTAAACATACCCCTATCACTTCTTGGCTTCAACTGTGTGTAGAGCACACTGCAGACTTTTAAATAGGCTCTCTCTCCCCTCAGAAATACCCCTTTCTGTAAGGTTTTAAATAGTGTTAGGATTCCTACTGCCGTGGGCTCTAATGCGCGATTGTGCATCCTGGCGATAAGGGAGCACCCATCGTCAATGCCCATTCTCCACCTCATTAATGCCAACTCTACACCTCTTTTTCTCTTAATGCTGCAGGCCCCTCTAATGCTCGCTAATGCAGCGTTATTGGCTGTTTCTGCGGCGCTAACTGCTCACAAGCACCGATAACGTGTATTAATGGCACACTATCTCCCTTACCCCCCTTTAGTAAACATACCCCCAAATTCCTAGCAGTAATTGTGTAAGATCTACTGTAAGGTTACCAATGTCCCTGATTTGGGGGGATTGTTCCCGACTTAGAAACAGTGTCCCTGATTCCAACTATCTGCTGCCCCCGATTTCAGTGGGGACAGAGGCAAAGGACTTTGCTTTTCCTGCACACCCTTCTAATGCAGTCTTCTCGATCTTAGTATGAGAAGATGTAAAATTAACTCCTTATCTGAAAAAAGAGGGGGATTTTAAGATATGTATAGAATATTTATCTATATGTATAAAATAAAGTTAATGTGCGCTTATAACTCAAGAAGAGCTGCTATCTTTTTTTAATGTCTGAAATTACTGAATGCTACCTAGTCTGGTCATTTTGAAATATATGAGAAAAAAATGCCTGAAGCGGGAGGATCCCTGCCCTGCCTAGCTCAGTCCTGCCTAGGTGTCCCAGATTTGTTCTACAAAAATCTGGCAACCTTTATTTTATTTTATTTATTTAGCTGTATTTATATCCCGCTTTTCACCGGGTCAAAGCGGTCAATTGGGGGATACATTTAACACGAGGGGATATGAGACACATACGCTAATACTTACAGGGAACATGGGCAATGGAGGGTTAAGTGGCTTGCCCAAGACCACAAGGAGTGCCTATAGGACTAGAAATCCCAGTCCCTCTGGCCTGTTATCGTGTGAAGGTAGGGGCTGTCTTTGCTGAGTCCTCATTCTTATTCCTGTATGTCCCAGAGCAATATTATGAACACCTACTTGAACACAGAAATTACTGTTTCACATGATCAAGTGGATTTCAAAATTACCCCCATTGTTTTTAGACCAGGTAAATATTCAAGAACCAAACAAAAAGCATTTGAAAAAGACAATTTTCAGTGTAAAAGCACATTTCTGTTTACATGGTAAGATGCTAGTTTTAGGAAGAGTCTTGGCCACAACATTCATCACAGACATCCCCATACTAGATTTCTACTGGCATCTCTGAATGTGCATACATACTTGCAAACTGTACGCACAACCATTTACAGCTGCTCTTGAGTATATAGATATGTCTGTGCCTGAATTCAAGGCGCAATTTCTGCCATTTACACTAGTGCCTTCTTAAACTAAGCATCTTGTTATGAAATCACCTTCGAAAGGGTTTTAGCACACATATAAGCTTGGTGCAGACATCAGGCAGAGTTTCAGCTGAAAATTGTCAATCTAATTTTCACTGATTGCCCAAAACCCAAACCTGGCACCAAACACAATTCATCCTGATTAACAAACCTTGTGGTGAACCCAAGATTTGAAGTGAGGTTGTGAACTGCATTTAGTCACAATCTCAGTTCTGCACATCATCTGAATCTGGAAAGTTTATTAGATATAGTGGTATGTGGGGTCCAGCCCCGCCAACGTTTACCTGCCATGAAAAAGACATGACAAAACCCTTCCAGATCTCCTCCCCGCCCATTACGAGAGGCTGGGGTACCCAAACCTGTCTCATACTCCATCTTTACAGGGCAAGAGCAATGTTAGTCACTCTTGCCCCACTGCTGCTCTTCCTCAAAGTGGCGTCGGCCACCTGAGAGTGGCAGCATTCTGAATTCTGACATACCAGAAAGTGGCGCCAGACTCTTTAGTCAGCCAACGCCATTTAGTTGTATGGCAAAATTCAGAATAGTGCCAGCCCGCGATCATTGACATTGTTTTGAGAAAGAGCATTGGTGGGGCAGGAGTGACTGAGAATTGTTCCTGCCCTGTGCAGATACCACAGCATGAGGTGTCTAGCAGCTGGGGATGGACGGGGAGAGGGCCTGGGAAGGTTTTCTTTTATGTCTTGAGGGCAAGGCTTAAATCTGAAAATGGATTTCATGACTGCAGTGAGGAATTGGGTTTAGAGTCCATAACATCTGAATTGGACTTAATGTTATTGTATATTGAAATCAAAATGAAATTGATTTGGTTTTCTTTCATTTGGTTTGGAAATGACACAAAATCAAACAATTGTCATTGCTTTTTCTGTATATTTTTCAAATGAAAGCATGTTCCTATTACAGAATACCAGATATCTTCAATGGTTTTATTAGAGAGAAAACAATGAGCAGAGTTTGATAACCTGCCAAAGAGACCAACAAAATACTAGTCTGAGGAGGAGTGGGCCAATTTATTCAGTGCAAAATTCTTCCACGATTTCCCTGGTCTTTTCCCCACTGAGAATACTGGGCTACTTTCATTGAATGCTCTGGAGCAATGTTTACACTGAAGCAAAACTTTGATAAATCTAATCTTACAGACTTTTTTAAGCTACCACCTGACTCAGAACAATAAATTTTAAACAAGAAACTTAATTAATATGCATTAAAATCATTACTAAACATGCTCCATCATTTTGTGTGAGAAGAACTGTCATTCTGTTATTATAGATTAACACTAGCATGTCGATAATTGCTGCAGTCAACAGTTCTTCTTAAATACCAGCCATGCTGGTTAAAAAATATCCATATATTCAGATAACGCTGGTATAGTCGGCACTCTATCCCATTAGAAGGAATATTCAACACCCTCATCCATTTCCATTAGATGAATCCAAGCTAAGTGCCATGTTAACTTCATTCACATGCTAATGTGGGGGGTGGGATCTCAGTGGAGAGTAGGCATTCCCATTGTCGTCAGCCAAGAGGTGGCATTATCTGCAGGCAATCCTGTTTGGCAGACATCATGGTCACTGCTGATCGGCAGCAGTAGTCTGCACTGGAGACAATCGGCCCCCTCCAATGCCCCAATTGGGCCCTCACCGAGCTGTCAATATTGTTAGTGCCACATATGTACAGATCCGTGGCACTGACAATATCAAATGTGTGGCCTCTCTCCACCTTCAGCACCAATCCCCCCCCCCCCTCCAGACAACTCCTGATCCCCATCAGGAACTGTCCAGGGGGAATGGGTGCATCCCCTGATACACACCAACATCCTGGCCAAGGCTGGTGCAAGGAGATGAAGTGCCTTAGGCAAACCTCATTCTTTGCACCCCTTGGCTGATCACTGCCCCTCAGTGCCATCACTGCTGCCCCTCATGGGACCTATAGCGGCAGCAATGGACGGAAACAGCCCCACAGCACTTAGCAAACTTCAGCACCGTGGGGCTGTCTGCTTCTGTTCCATTGATGGCCAACTTCTTGTTTCTGATTCCTTGCAAATAGGAAGTCGGCTGTTGGCAGGGGGCAGAAGCAGACACTCCATCATGCAGGAAGTTTGCAGGTAAGTGCCATGGGGATGTTTCCTTCCATTGCTGCCACTGTAGGTCTCAGCAAGGAGTGACAGTGGCAGCAGTGGGCACCTCCAGAGGGCCAGCACTCCAGGTGGCCACCTAGTTCACCTAATGGTAGCACAGGACCTGATCCTGGCTAATCAACTGGATGCCCCGCCTCCCCTCCTCTCAGTAAAAAAAAAAAAAAAAACCCTAGCTAGTCAGTCAGGATCTCAACCTCCCTGCCATCTCCCCCCATTCAAAACTATAAATCTCGGCCAGTCAATCAACCTAAAAGAGCCCCTGGGCCCCTCTACTCTTCTGCCTCCCGCCCCCCCCCCCCCAGTCATTACCTTATTCATCCCTGGTGGTCCAGTGGTCACCGGTGGCAGACGCAATCCTGCCCGCTCCTGCCCCCATTATCAATACTCCACAAACTGGCCATGATCAAGTAGTTCTATTCCCTATCCCCTGACCCCACCGCGAGATCGGCCAAATTTGAGTGTACCAATGAGGAGACCAGAAGTGGCTGGCTGTTGGGACCGTGATTTGCTAGCTGGATTTTTTCTGATCCAGGAAGATGTAGGTGCCTTTTTTGGCAGTGGGTGCACCGATCCCCTCTGGACAGTTCCTGATGGGGACTGGGAGCTGTCCAGGGGGCATCATGGTGAAAGGAGAGGAAGAGGTCACACTTTGACATTGCTGGTGCCACGGATCTGTACATCTGAGGCACCAACAATATTAGCAGAGTGGGGGACCCAATTGGAGTATGGGGTGATCGGTAACAATCTAGGGAACAGAAAGCAATGAGCCTCGGCAGGGGCAAGAGTCAAACAGGCTCACAGTGCTATAGGGTTAAGGTAAGCACTGCAGGGCTGTTTGAGACCACTGATGCTGCTGCAGGTCCAGGAGAGGGACAGTAGTGGTGGCAATAGGCGACCTGGACCATTGACGCTCTAGGGAGCCACCTAGTTTGCCTAAAGGCTGAGCCAGTCCTGCATATTTTGCATTAATGTTCACAAGCCAGAAGGATGATTAAATTATCTGAACAATGTCCAGAATTTAGATCTCTATCTGAAGCTTTCCCATTCTCCCCCTGCATGAGTGAGCCTGCTCTGCCTGTTTCTAGTGTCACTAACAGCAAAAATGAGCCAACCGGCTTCCTGATGACATTCCCAGTTCCACCAACCAATCCCATGCAGGAAGGACCTGGGCCTGGAGGCTTAGAGACTATGGATGAGATCCAGCCAATGGGAAGGAACAAGACAGCAATACTGAAGGACAGCTCTAGCCACAGAAAGGGAGGGAATGGACCACACAAATTTTATGTTCTGTGCAATGATGCTTCCACATGAACTTGAAGAACTTAATTCTGCAAGGTGCACTGGGCTGTTCTTGGAGAGAGCAAATGGAGCCAGCAAGTATCCTGGATGTGAGGTTCTGAGAAGGGAGAAGGATGGGGGAGATATGAGGAGACTGCTGCAGGCTGAGAATTGTTGGCAGCAATGGCCATGATCATGACCAGAGCTGGTTGGAAGGGGGAAGGGCATTCACGGAGTGAGCACAAGAGCAGTAGTGCAACTTCAGAGGAGAGAGGATGGGTGTGTGTTCGGCACATGTGTCCCTCAGAGGAAAGTTTTCCAAATGACCCCTGTGCGTGTTTTTCTGTCTTTCTTTGATGGGGACAGTGTCATGTAATTTCCTTTTGAAAAGCTGAGGAGTGATGAAGTTCACTGGTACAAATGTACCATGTGCATACTAAGGGGAACAAAGTTTTCAGCCTGAGCAGATTATAGAAATGTGCACTCGATAATATTTTTTGCTTCATTTTTTTAGTTTGTTTCTGCTTTTTTTTTCCCAATTTTCAGTTTGTTTTAATAAAAAATTGTCAACATGTGCAAATTAATTCATAGATTAGCATGTGTTTTAATCAATTTTAGCACACACCAAAATTTTAAGTCACACAAACTGAAAGTGCACCCCAAATGCACATCTGTAGCAAATTCCTGTCTTAATACTGCCCCTTCTCTGCCTATATCTTATGAGCAGCATCAAAGAAAGCTAAACACTATTTTCTGTTACTTCTTCTATTTATGAAGCCTTTCTGACACAAATCTTTCTAGATTTATATCTGGCACACGATGTCTGTAAATCTCACTCTTTGGCCTTTACTCTCACTCTATGGGTAGTCTACCCTGGGTGTCTCTGGTTGCTACCAGAGGCAATGGAGGGTAAAAAGGACTTGTTCAGCTTCCCTGGTTCTCAATCCACTGCTCTAACCACTAAGCCACTCCACTATAAACATTTGCTTACTCAGACCTCATGTTACTCACAACATGCTATTGCTGTCACACCCAAAACTAGGCTCTGTAGTTTTTCCCATGCTTCTTATGGACAGATGAATCCTTGCAGGAAGACCATAATTGAAAATCACAAGGAGGGGACGGGCAGGAATGTGACTCTGGGAGGACTGACAAAAGGAACTAGATGGGGGTCTGTTTGCCTAGGGTCTAATTTCGTGTTAATCCAGCCCTGTATACAGTGAGGACTTTTTCTGCAGGAGACATTATCACTAGTCTTTGACCAAAACGTTACTGTTTTTTCAAATTTAGCTCGATAAGAATGATCCGATTCCAATGCATTCCAGTTCAAAATTAGGATATTTCATTCTTTTTCTTACTTCATCTTCTTTGTCAAACCTTTTGTGTGTTGACATCTGATTTAATGCAAACTATTCATTCTAAAACTTTAAACTCACCTTCTCCTGGCAGTTCATCCCTGCCAAAAATAAACGGTTTATAGCCACACTGTCTTTCCAAAATCTCTGGCAGTATATTCAGCACAAAAATGTTCACGAGTGCTATAACTGGTTTTCTGTTCTTGGGATATATAACATAGCCATCATTGAGCTACCCATCTGCAATTAAAACAGATTGAGAAATATGATTTTCAAATTCAAATCATTTTCAGAAAAAAAACAAAGATGATCAAAAATTGTAAAAAAAAAAAAACTTCCAAAACCCCTGAATATCTGTCATGCTGTCTCTTGACATGCTGCCTTAGACTGCTTGAGCATGGGAAACCTAAAAACACTTAGGGGCCCTTTTATAAAAGTGCATTTAGCGCTAAAACGACAATGCGGTAAGTACACAACCTCTACAGTAACTGTCAGGGGCATGGCTAGCATGTTAACACAGATGCATTTAGTGCCCCCCATTGCGGTGTCATTAAATGCAGTCATGCTAAATGCAACATTGACATTATGTGATATGCTCCTCCGCTTTAACCTCGATGTGCTTGCCAGACCCATTCTTACCCCAACCTGCCCGTTTTGCACCTCATCATGCAATTTACAGTTACCATGGGAAATAGGATGTGGTAACTGAGGTGGCTGTGCAGTAACAGTCACTGCGGCCCTGTGTTGACAGTTACTACATGCTGGAACGTGCCTTAACTGCTTAGCACACTTTATTAAAAGAACCCCTTAGTCTTTATCTTGTAAATTTTAAAGGTTCATAAAAAATGATGTCCTATAATAAATATCTGTGGAAAAAACCTGATGGATCAATATTCACCCACAGTGAAAGCAAGTACAATACAAACTATGTGCACACCTTCATGCTGGTGGGTATTTTTTAAGAGGCCAGTTACAATGCATTGCAAAAGTATTCATCCCCTCTGTGTTTGTCCTCTTTTGTCTCATTACAACCTGGGATTAAAATGGAGTTTTGGGGGTTAGCACCATGTGACATACACAACATGCCTACGACTTTGAAGGTGCAAAATATCCTTTATTGTGACACAAACACTAATTAAGATGAAAAAAACCTGAAAGCAGGAGTGTGCATATATATTCACCCCACAAAGTAAAATACGGTATAGAGCCACCTTTTGCTGCAATTACAGCTGCAAGTCTCTTGGGGTATGTCTCTATTAGCGCATCTAGCCACTGGGATTTTCACCCATTACTTAAGGCAAAACTGCTCCAACTCCTTCAAGTTAGATAGGTTGCATTGGTGTACAGCAATCTTCAAGTAATGCCACAGATTCTCAATTGGATTAAGGTCTGGGCTTTGACTAGGCCATTCCAAGACATTTAAATGTTTCCCTTTAAACCGCTCCTCCTTGGATCTTTGCAGCTCCTTCAGTGTTGTCCTTGGTGTCTTTGTAGCACCTCTGATTAATGCCCTTCTTGCCCAGTCTGTGAGTTTTGGTGGGCGGCCTTCTCTTGTCAGGTTCGTAGTGGTGCCATATTCTTTCTATTTTGTTATAAAGGATTTAATGGTACTCCATGGGATATTTAGAATTTGGGATATTTTTTTTATAACGCAATCCTGATTTATACTTCTCCACAACTTCGTCCCTGACCTGTTTGGAGTGCTCCTTGGTCTTCATGTTGCTGCCCAAAGAACAAACCAGTCAGTACTAGAGGAGATCTAACCTAAACTTTCTTTAGAAGTCAGATAACAAGACTTCGACTTTCATACTTTAGGCACATCATGTGAAGAGAGAGATCATTAGAGAAAGACATCATGCTTGGCAAGGTAGAAGATCAATGCAAAAGAGGAAGGTCAGCAATGAGAAGGATCAATACAATAACAGCAGCTACGGGTACCAGTCTATATACAATGAGCCGCCTGACTGAAGACCAAACACAATTTAGGACAACTATCCAAAGGGTCACCATGAGCCGATACCAACTTGATGGCACTTAACAACAACAACAACAACATATTTATACAGGCATCATGTGACAGATCATGTGACACTGATTGCACACAGGTGCACCCTAATCAACTAATTATATGACTTCTGAAGTTAATTGGTTGGACCAGATCTTATTTAAGGGTTTCAAGGGGGTTTTATAGCAAAAGGGATGAATACATATGCACTCACAACTTTTCAGTTTTTACTTGTTTTTTTATACATACAAGGTATTTTATTGTCATTTCACTTCACCAATTTGGGCTACATTGTTAGGGCCATTACCTAACATCCAAATGAACCTCCATTTTCATTCCAAGTTGTATGTAATGCAACAAAACAGGACAAAAGCCAAGGGGATGAATACTTTCGCAAGGCACTGTACATCTGTAAATGACTAGAATCCTGGAATTTATACGCATAATTCACATGAAAATCTAGGCAGCTCCTTATAATATTTCCATCCAGTTGTATAAAATAGACAGTCAAGCAGGAAGTTTCAATTTATATACGTGATGTATATACGTATATATATTTTCTGGTATTTTTTGTGTAAAATAGTTAACATGTTATCCAAGTTGAGCTCCCTGTTCTATATAATTACGGTGTAACCCCCACCGTAAAATCTCATTGATGTTCCATGTAAACCGCACTGATATCGAATAGCGCGGTATATAAGAGTATTAAATAAATAAATATATGTGCCTCTTCAGAAGTGCTACTTAGATGGCTAATGTTGCTGAATATATACATGATATGAAATAATCTGTTAGACATTTTAAATTATACATTTTGTATTAGCTGAATATTGATCTCGGAATGTCCATGTAGGTGCCTTCTAGAGCTTATTAAATTTTAGTTTATCTTTCAACTCTGAGGGGACTCACTATAAATGAAGACTCCTGGGCTTATAAAAAGGACCAGAGTTAAACGTAAGCTTACCAGATGCTAGAGTTTTCTTTTTCTCTGGGAACAGAACTTATGTAACTTGCATCAGAGCTGAGGTACATGCTGCAGAGACTATTTTGAGAGAGTAGACTGGATTCACTTACATCAGGCCAATGACGTTAGAGGAACATGATTGATTCACGCTAACCTCTGCCAGCAGTAACAGGGTTAATACTTGGCCAAGATGTTTTAAAAGAGAATCTGTTTTCTGATGGAAAGTGGAGGGGTGAAGGGGAAGAAGGGGCAGAAAAAGAGACAGAGATCAGAGTAAACAGAGCAGTAGGAGGAGAAGAGAGAGCTCTTGATTTCATGGGAGTCTAAAGAATAGATGGGTCTAAATTAGGGAAAGAAAGAAATAGCAGACATGCTCAGAACTTCAAGATTTAAAAAAAAAGAGAAACAGGTATTTGTTTACCCTTGTGAACCCAGGCTCCTCTGAAACCAGGCTAAAGCCTCACTCTTGTGAAGCCTAAGAACTACAGAGAGACTTCCAACTGAAACTGTTTTCTTCTGATCAGAAGTAATCCTTAGACATCATTCCATTCTTTTCAGAAAAGAAGGGAACCAAGCTTACAAGAATTCAGAAAAGAGTGCCCTACCTAAGAACCTTTCAGACTCTGTGACTGAGGAGTTTATGAACTACTCTCTCACAGAGTGATCCACTTATCTAGAGCTTCCAGCAGCCAAGATAAATATGATTTTTTAACTCCACTTTTGAAATTGTTTTATAAAAAATAGATGTTTATGTTTATATTTATGGTTATAGCCATAGATTTGGACCTATGATTATAGTTTGAACCAGTAAAAGTGGTTTCTCTATACTGCTGTTTGATTCATATATGATGGTCCATTAACATGCTGAATAGCTTTCAGTTTATATGTTTGAAATTTAAGACTACATTGCAAAATGGGACCACTGAAGCAGGACACAGGACAATAGTTATAAAATCTGGACCGTCTGGCATATAGCTGGATGCCTGACCAGGCTTGTTCATGTGCCTTAGCACCAAAGAAAATTGCATAGTTAGAACCATCAGTCATATGTGCCTCCTTTTGCTATCAAAGCATAATTTTATTTATACATAAAATCCCCATACCAATGTGACATAACCCTCCACATGTTTCATTATGAAAGGTCACTTCCTCATGTGGTAGAAGCACATCAGATTCTGTTTTCCTCTTTACTGATTCTGGAGAATACTTGGATAAAAATCAGCAGTAGAAAAAGACATGTTTGTGAGATGCTGGAAGTGGGGCAGAAAAGAAGAAACTGGTAAAATCCTACTGCCTGATGCCTTGTTGTCAGCATATTCCAGATGAGCATTAGTTGTTAAGGTTATGACATTGAATAGCCTGTATTCACTGTAGGTACCACCAAAAATACGTCCCAGAGAGACTGGTTGGCTTGTTTCTGCTGACAGAGTGCTGACACAAACTTCATATTGTTCACAAAGGAAATCAGTATTGAAAATATTGCAAACAAAAGTAGAGAATGTCTTAGCTCTTGTTGCAGTGTCATGTAGCATCTTCTGATGTTCAAGTGCTACTTCCTTTCTCCTTAAACAAAGTTGACGTTTCTTGTCCAACAGCTGTGTCTTCAGTGGAACACCAGAAATAGCAATTCCAAGAAAGCCATAAGAAGCTAGACATGGTCTTAATCGTGCAACCTCTATTTGGCTGCTTAGCAGAATGCATCAATACCCTCAGATGTGCGTGCTACCGCTTTCATTGGATGGTTCACTTGAAGAGAATGGCTTTCTGAAGCTGGCACACTATAACACAGGGTACTTCTAGTCATACGTTCCAATCACTCTGGCCATAATTTTTATTTGGTTTGGCCTGGATTATCTGAATATGTTCAGAATTCCCGAGCATATGTACAATGGCTGCAGTTGGAAAGAGAGATGATCATTTAGGTTTTGGCAGGTCGACTAAACTGAAAGTGGTTTTTTCATTTAATTTGAAAAGGAATCAGCTATTTGTTTAATTTGCAGTATCTCCTTAAATGAGCATTGCTTTGCACCTAAGGATGATCATGGAATAATTAATAACTAGATACTCCATTCTGTAGGACTCAGTTATCTAGACTGTGCATGATTACCCCAACTATATTCTGATAACATTAGGCAAAAACCGATTGATCAGAATTACTGCAAGTAGAAATAAGTGTCAGATTGCAAGCATTTCTGTTGGCACTTCTGCAATATATTCAGAAGAATTAATTATAATTAAGAATAAGATTGTTCTGTTTCCGCTCTTGCTGGTTATAGATTGTGCAGTGATGACATGGAAGCATTGAACTTCATTTCAGATCATATAATATCTTTATTGGATAGTCTGGTATTGCAGTCCTTAGTAGAGAGAACCACCCTAAGGTTTTACAGAAACAAATTTCTTTGAATAGGAAAAACAGAAAATTACTGGTAGTATTTGAATCCAGTGAGATGAAGGTGGTTGATTACAAAATGGCACCTTAGTTGGGATCTTGGGTAATTAAATAGACTTCTAAACAGTTTTTGCATG
Source organism: Ichthyophis bannanicus (assembly GCA_033557465.1). NCBI lineage: Eukaryota > Metazoa > Chordata > Amphibia > Gymnophiona > Ichthyophiidae > Ichthyophis > Ichthyophis bannanicus. Next base: position 521,550,747 of record CM066032.1, on the reverse strand, counting down.
GTTTTCTCTTAGCATTTAAGTTGATATTTGGCATCAGGGACTTAAAAAGGGTGATTTGATAAGGGGTGCCTAGTTAAAGTGTGCCTACTTAGGTGGTATCTTGTAAAGAAATATAAGCGCCTATTTTTCTTCATAAAATACTAGCATAAGTGCTGGAAAATATAGCTTGAATGCAGGCTTGAGCAAATGTACTTTTACTACTTATCATTTGTATAGTGCTACAAGGCATATGCAACATTGTACAGAGACATGTAAGAGACAGTACCTGCTCATCAGAGCTTACAATCTAGAAAAGATAGACAACACAACAGCTGACGACAAGGATATATCTAGGGGAATGGTAAGGAAACACATAGGAGACTAAGTGCATCAGGATCCGAAAGCGGCCTCGAAGAGGTACGTTTTCAGCCTGGGATGAAGCCTGACATACAGACTCAGGTAGTTTGTTCCAGGCTTAAGAAGCAGCAAGGTGGAAGGATCGAAGTCTGGAAATGGCAGTAGAAGAGAAGGGGATAGAGAGAAGCGATCTGCCAGAAGAAAGGAGATCCCGAGGAGGGATGTAAGGAGAGATAAGAGAAGAAAGGTAGTGAGGAGCAGCAGAACGAACGCACTTATAATTTAGGTCAGTAGGAGAAGTTTGAACTGGATACGGAAATGGATAGGGAGCCAATGAAGCAACTTGAGAAGAGGGGTAATATGAGTATTTGCAAATGTAACCCCCTGTTCAGGAAGACACAATCAGATCCTTACTAGAGTACCGGTGATGTAGGAGAGTAGTCTGTGCCAAGTGATTATCTCAAGATCTGATATTCATCCAGAGAGAAGTACATTGAATTTCATTGACCTCGTCTCCTCCCACTTCCCAACAACAGAACAAGAGAGGAGAGGAAAGTAAACTAAATAAGATTCTGCCCTACCAACGTGATGTTACAAGACTCAGAGTTGGTAGTATTTAATGGGATGAGATTAAATAATCACATTCACTCTCTTGAATAGAATTATGAGTCAAAATTTATTAAAGCTAAATAAATTACTTAAAAACTAGTTAAAAGGATCCAAATTATTATGCCTAGTTAAAAAATAGTTTAAATACGTGCTTATACACTTCAGCTATTAAAATGAATAAATATTCTTTGTAAAATTGCAATCTTTTTCTCAACAAATATGTTCTCAAAAATTACAGTATCTTTCAGGTGTAAAATATCCTTCTGGGAGTGTGCTGCCATGGCTGAGGTGGTTTACTGCTGTTGTCATTCTCCACAAGTTCCTGCTAGCTCTGGTGAGGGGCATGTGGAATGAGGCTGCCCTGCCTGTGATGCCATCTAAGGGCACCCGTAGGATGATATTTAGGATCACTCAGCTGTTCTGGCCATTGGACATGTGCTACCTCGGCTGAGGTGGTTTGCTGCTGTTGTCGCACTCCACAAGTGCCCTGCTAGCTCTGGAGGTGAGAGGCATGTGGAACGGGGCTGCCCTGCCTGTGGCACCATTTAAGGGCGCTCCTGAGGCGATATTTAAAATCACTCAGCTTGTTCGTGGTCGCCTTGGGACCCAGTTTTTCCACAGGTGATGCACCATGGTGGTGGAAAGAGGAAGATCAAATCATTGAGGTAGAGGATGAATGTGGTGGGATCATCAACGTCTAATGTATCATCAGGTCCTATGAATCAACATGTGTGTGGTGTTGCTTTAACTAAAATGGACAGGGGAGTTAATGACCTGGAACCTTTTTTGGTGTCCCTGTCTGGGGCTTTCTAAGTCCTATAGTCAGATCTCCTCCTCCTTATCCCGGTCTACTGCAGGCGGTCCTGGTTGGGAGTTCTGAAGCTCCCTTAATGGGCTCAAGTGTGGTTGAGATAATGCTTGCGTCTAGTGGCTCATCACAGCCTCCTTATCGAGGTTCCCAAGAAGAATTAGCTCCAGTTAAACGTTCACCTGCTCCGACTAGTGTTTCGGAGGTGGTTGGGGAAAGGTTCTGTTGACTGACATCTGGAGGGAAGTATCTAAACTAATTCTTTACTGGACGGGTTTATGGACCAAACTATTTCCTTTTCTGAGCAAATGGTTCGGAAAGCTCATGTTGTAGATGAGAATATGTCTTTAATAAGTTAGAGGCTCAATCAGTAAGAGGGCCATGTTGGTTCTCCTCAGACCGTCGACCCGCTGATATCTAAAGATATTTATGATCTGTTTAATCATATAGAAAAGCTGGAAAATGCTTCTCGTGTGGAAAATCTTAGATTGCTAAATTTTCCGATAACATGGTTATTATCTCCTGCAATCTTGTTTTATAAATATTGTAAGGAAGTGTTATTGTTTTTGGAACTCGAGAAGATTGTGATTTCTCATTTATATTATTTGCCTATTCATTCTGTTGTAAGGAGTGGTGAGGTGGTGGAGGTAAAGGAAAAAGTCACGGAAATTGATTTAACTAATTTCCTAGAAACTTCTGAAGATGTGATCTCCTCGTGTGCCACCTTAATAGTCACCCTAGCTTCAGAAATGGACAAAGTTGCTCTGTTGAAATCTTATTTTCACAAGAGGGATTTTCTCTTTTGCGGTCAGCAGACTACCATCTTTCCAGATTGTCTTGCTATACACAAATGCAGAGGAAGTCCTTCCTGCAGCTAAAGCCTAGGGTTTTGGTTGCAGGAGGGGCTTTTCTTTCTCCACTTTCCATGTAAATGCTTGGTAACTGTAGACAGAGTGAGGTATGTTTATGCTGATCCATCTCAGCTGGAGAACAACTTAGCAAATAAGTAGAGGCTGGCTTACATCTGACCTTAGTTTGCATTTATTTCCTAATTTTTAAATAGGAGGAGGATTGTTTTCTGATTATTGAATATATTCTTTTTGTCTTCTCTACATTGGTGGCACCCCCCCCCCCCCCCCATCTCAAGTACATTGATTGTTATATGTTCTTCTTTTTCCTTTTTGCTGGTCTGTGATTTCCTTTTATTACATTTGCTTGGAATATTGGCAAATTTTTAATAAAAATAAAATAAAAAATATATATAACCTCCTCACAAATAAGGTAAGTAAATCTTCTTCCAAATACTTTTCTTTTTCTTTGATATTCAATTTACTTCTCACTATAATCTTTTCTCAGGGATCACCCTGTAACAGGTAAGTTCCCACTTACTTCAGAGTACTCTGTGTTATAAATGTCTCAAATTAAAAGTTATGAGCTCATTAATTTCTCATGTGACTTTCAGGTGCTGGTGCACAATTAATTCATTCCTCCTCGCTGCTCTCTTGCGCTGGGCGCCTGCGTTCTGGTCTTCTCCAGTTCTTCTGTCCATTGAAGTCTCTCAGTTTCGGCCAGGTTCAATTCCTACTCCCTTTCTTTATGAACTTAAAAAGGCAAAACCCTAACTATGGTCGGGGCAATCACAGTCTGCTTGCCATTAAAATTCAGACTATTTTTGTTTGTATTTACTGTCCCTAATATAACCAAAATAAAAGAATTGAAAATCCCTATCTGCTTTCATTCACACTTTCACTCAAACATAAACTCAAATACACCCTAACCAAAGTTATAGGTAATTCTCACTTTCTCACTAATATTCCTTCAAGGAATAAATAAAAATATTTCGGGGAAAGAGTCACTAGTCACATCAATCACACAGAGACTCCAGCTTAAGATTCACAGCTCTTCTGTATAAATGGAATACAGCTATTTGTCAGCACTTCAACATTCCACTGCAGTTCAGCTGCCTTCCATTGCAGCACATAAGAACATAAGATTTGCCATACTGGGTCAGACCAAAGTCCATCAAGCCCAGTATCCTGTTTCCAACAGTGGCCAAGCTAGGTCATAAGTACCTAGCAGTCTCCCCAAAAGACACAGGTTCCTCAATGCTCCTGCAGCCCCAACTCAAAAACCACAGGGTTGCAAGCTGTGGCCCCAAATCAGTCCCAATACATTTCTTTTATTTAAAAAAAAACTATGTAGACTGCTCCTCTCCTTCTGCCCTAACTCAAAAAACAATATGCAGAAGCTGCAGCCTCTGGGTTGGCACCCAAACCCCCAGATTCATCTGGCTGTCAGGAACAGCCTCACACTCCAATCAGGTAAATTTATTAATTATTTTTATACCTCTGGTTACACAAAAAAGCATCAAGATCTCTGTTGAAGCATACCCCTCATTATTATTCTGAAATTCTACAGTTGGGGTCAACTGGATCTAAGCATTCTGTTGATGGCTACAAATACTGAAGATGTTGCTCCAAGATTTTGTTTACTCATTTGGCCTATCCTTTGGACTAGGAATAATATCATTATTATAGATGATCCTGAATGTCCAATAACATGGTTACTTTTCACCAAAATTGTGCTGTAAACTGGGTACCTCTGTCACAGATTAGAGTTGGACCTCCTCTTTTATTAACGTCTGTCATTTTCCATACTAAGGAGAGATCTATTCTATCCATAAAGTGGGCCATCTTCAAAATGAGTGTACTACCTCCAAGACCGTGGATGTGTCTTGGGATATGGTAACTATGTAATGAAATCTAAAGATATTTGTTTACAGGGTCTGGGCAGTATTGGCAGTGCCATCATGAGTCCCTGTGAGCTTTCCTGTGGAGTCTTGGTCCTTGCACATACTTCACAGGATGTTACATATTTCCTCATATCTTAATCCCAAACTGGCCACCAAAAGTCATGTCTTATCAGCCCTCCTGTCCTGCATATTCTGGGGTGTACTGTTCACTGAGAATCATACATATCTATAACACTTTTAAATGTAAATCTCCTTTTGGCACATACAGTTGGTCTCCCTGATAGAGGCAATCCTTTTGCCAGCTTACCACCCTCTCTTCTCCAGATTCTATTATTATCTTATTCTGGTCTTGAGCAAATTGATTCCTAATTAGCATTTCCTTGATTTGTTCCAAGACACAAAGTTTTCTTGTGCCCATGATAAAGTTCTTGGCTCAAAGTATAGTAGTTGATGCCTCCTGGCCAATATATCTGCCTTGCTGTTTTGGGATCCTGACCAATAGGCCAACACAAAATTGAAATGAGAGAAGAATATTGACAAGCAAGCTTGTCTGGGATTAATATTTTGATTGTTATTTAACGAGTCTCAGTTCTTATGATTTCTGAATACTTGACTTTGATGATATAGTTTTTTTTCCAGAAGATGGCACTATTTCTCCAATGTTGTCATTATTACCAGCAACTCTTATGATACTGTAAATGCTGTAGTTCTTCTCTGATGCTGTTAACTTGTGTAAGTAAAAGGCATATGGATGGATCATGTCCCCTGGTGCCTTTCTCTGGGACAGAGTGGACCCTATGGCTAATCTTGATTCATCTGCTTCTTCAACAATTTTTTTCTGAGTCTAGCAATATGTGAATTGCAGCAGTAATGAATTCTCTCTTTAGCAATTCAAAAGCCTTTTGTTGTTCAATGGTCATTCTGAATGTACTTTATTTCTTCAAGAGTTCTGTTCATGGGGTTATGATCTTAGAGAAGCGTTGAAATAATTGTCATCAGAAACTTGTAAACTCCAAGAAACATAGCATTGCCTTTACATCCTTTGGGATTGGCCTTTCTGACCCTACTATGACCTTGCATGGGTCCATACATAGGCCTTCTGGAAATATCTGTCCTAGGAATTCTATGGATTGCTTGTCAAACTTGCATTTATATAACTTTTACAGTGCACCAAATGTTTTTTGCAAACTTGAATTAGCCATTGACCATGGAAGAAATGCACAGGAGGTGGAACTCTTTCAGTGGAGAAGTAGTTCTAGAGTGAGGGGTCACAGAATGAGACTGAAAGGGGCTGGAATCAGGAATAATCTAAGGAAATATTACTTTATAGATGGGGTGGTAGACATATGAAATAGCCTCCCAGTGGAGGATAGAAACCAGATGCAACTGCTTCAGAGAGCAGCTACTAAAATGGTCAATGTTCTTTGTCATAACGCAGATAGTAGGGGTGTCCAGCGTGTGGTCTGTGTACTTGGGATGCAGCCCATTTGAAATTTTTAGCAAAAAAAAAATTATTTTTTTAACTACAGAATTATTTGGTGGATCTGAAATCACAATTTCAGAAGAGATTCACACATTTTGATGAGTATAAATCATGCTGTAACAGGCTAACATATTCATGTGTCTTGTATGGATCTCTAATCATGTGGCCCACTGCTGAAAAATATTGGACATCCCCGGCATATGGGGAAAGACATAAAGATCTAAATATGTATACTTTGGAAGAAAGGAGGGATAGGGGAGATATGATAGACTTTTAAACACCTCCAAGGTATAAATAAACAGGATACAATGGAAAAGAAATATTTCTTTACAAAAAGGGCAGTGGATACATGTAAAAACCTTTAAGAAGGCATGGGACAAGAATGGGGGCTCTGTGAGGGAGAGAGAGGGATTATAAGGGGTCAATATTCAGAAGCAATTGTCTGGATAATAGAACCTGCTATCTGGACAAGTAACATAAGTCCATAAGAAATGCCATAGTGGGTCAGACCAAGGTCCATCAAGTCCAGTATCTAAAAGTGGCCAATCCAGGTCACAAGTACCTGGCAGGTTCCCAAAAAGCTACATAGGGTCCACAGTGCTTGTGCTGGGGTAAGCAGTGGATTTTCCGAATCCTGTTTAGTAATGCTTTATGGACCTTTCCTCCAGGAACTCATCCAAACCTTTTTTAAACCCAGCTACCCTAACAGCTTTTACTACATCCTCTGGTAATGAATTCTGGAGTTTGATTATGTGTTGAGTAAAAAAAAAATATTGCTGGCTGCTCGCTGGGGTTATCCAGTGATTTTCAGCAGCAATATCCAGATAGTACCATGGCAATCCTTGGGCAGAGCAAGGGTAGAGCTATCCAGTTAACAGCGATACTCAGTCAGCAAAACGGCAGACTTAAATTTACCCGGATACCAGACTAAATACCACCACTATCTGGATAGCTGTGGCAGTCATTGCTCTATGCAGATACTCTGCACTGGTCACCATCCAGATACCAGCACTGATTTTCCCGTTTTGTTTTTTTTTACTGCCAATCGTGGCAGCAGAATATCAGCTTGATAGAGTTTAGTACTTGGTGTGAATGAGCAAATTGGATAGGCTGGATAATATGATCTTTATCTACCATCATTTTCTAGGGGGATGTATATTCAACGGTGATGGCCAGGCTAATTAAAAGCACCTAGCCACTGCCACTTTCTTTAAAACTGGATATTCAGTGGCGGACACTGGCTAAACCTAGCACAGCTATTCAGCTGACTTAACTTTAACCAATTTAGCTATCTGGTTAATGGCTGAATATAGTTGCTAACCAGATATTGACTGTCAACACCCCTAATCACAGACCACCTCAGTTTTAACCAGGAGGTTTTTTGGCAGTCTGTGGGGATGTTCAGCATCACTAATCAGTTAGTGCCGCTGAATATTGGGCTGACCGCATTTTAACCATTTAGCAGGTCTGTTTTGAAACACCCTGTGATGTTTACAAATGAAAATGAAGGAAATGTTGGGCCCGATTTCCAAGTAGGCAGGCTATGCGCTAATATGGCTCATAGCCCTGCCCGCTCACCCCTAACTCTGGATATTCAATGCCGCAACGAAGGCATTGAATATCCGGTTTTGGTGCCAAGCAGACACCACCGCAGAGCCTAACCAGGTAGTGATGATATTGGACCGCTACCCAGTTAGCATCCACGGCTAGAACTAGACAAGCCAAAAACTTGCCTAGTTTTAGCCACAGATGGCTAACTGGGTGGCAGTCCAATATCGTCCCTACCTGGTTAGTGGTAATCTCCACCCCCCTTCGTATAGCAGTAGGGCACAAAGGGGACATAAATGGGGATATTCAACTGCACTAACCATGTAGGTGCCGTTGAATATTCCCATTTAAAGCATTTACATGGATTGGGCTGTAAACCATGTAAATAAGAACATAAGATATGCCATACTCTGTCAGACCAAGATCCATCAAGCCCAGTATCCTGTTTCCAACAGAGGCTAATCTAGGTCATAAGTACCTAGCAGTTTCCCCAAAAGACACAGGTTCCACAATGCTTCTATAGGGTCAAGCACTGATATCCTGGGTCCCTTTTAATAATGGTTTATGGACCTTTCCTCTAGGAACTTGTCCAAACCTTTTTTAAACCCAGCTACACTAACAGCTTTTACTACATCCTCCAGTAACAAATTCCAGAATTTGATTACACATTGAGTGAAAAAATATTTTCTCTTATTAGTCTTAAATAGTTTACCCTGTAGCTTCATTGCATGTCCCCTAGTCTTTCTATATTCTGATAAGGTAAACAATCGATCTACGTTTACCCGTTCCACTCCATTCATTAATTTATAGACCTCTATCATATCTCCCCTCAGCTGTCTCTTTTCCAGGTTGAAGAGCCCTAACCTTTTTAGCCTCTCTTCATAGGGGTATCCTTCCATCCCCTTTACCATTTTGGTGCTCTTCTCTGTACCTTTTTCTAATAACCGTATATCCTTTTTAAGATACGGTGACCAGAATTGCACACAATATTCAAGGTGCAGTTGCACCATGGACTGATACAAAGGCATTATAATATCCTTTGTTTTATTCTCCATTCCTGTCCATATGAAACCTAGCATTCTATTTGCTCTTTTGGCAACACTGGGCAGAGGGTTTTAACATGTTATCCACAATGACGCCTAAATCTTTTTCCTGGGTGGTGGTTCCTAATGTGGAACCTTGCATTGTGTAACCATAGTTTGGGTTCTTCTTTCCTAGGTGCATAACTTTGCACTTGTCCACATTAAATTTCATCTGCCATTTGGATGCCCAGTCTTCCAATTTATCAAGATCCTCTTGCAATTTTCCACAATCCTTATGGGGCTTAACAACTTTAATTAGTTTTGTCTCATCTGCAGATTTGATAACCTCACTTGTTGTTCCCTTTTCCAGGCCATTTATGAATATGTCAAAAAGCAGCGGACCCAACAGAGATCCCTGGGGTACTCCACTATTCACATTTCTCCATTGGGAAAATTGGCCATTTAGCCCTACCCTCTGCTTTCTATCTTTTAACCAGTTCCTGATTCACAATAGTACACTGCCTCCTATTCCATGACTTTTTAGTTTTGCCAAAAGTCTCTGATGAGGGACCTTGTCAAAGGTTTTCTGAAAGTCCAGATACACTATATCAGGCATGTCCAACTTCGAACAGGTCGTGATCTTCTTTTTCCGGCCAAAATTGCCGGTGATCTAACACTATGAAAATTAAGTTTCAAATTAGTTTCAAATTAAATTTTAACCCAATAAAGTTGGAGGATTCCCCCCCCCCCCCATTTTTAATGAACCTTCTCTCATTTACTTGGATGTGATCAGCTGTTAAGCAAATTAAGCAAAAACAAAACAGAGAGACGAAGATCCAGTAAGAACTGCAAGGGGAAATGGAAAGTACATTTTTTCTTAATGTTTTATTGAGTAATAACTTTCTTTAACTGTCTTAATAACTTTCTTTAACTTTAATTGAGTAATGTGTGTTAAATTTAGGTCGAGTATTGATCCAGGTTGATCTTGCACAATCTTTAATATTTCGCTCTTGCTCATTAGTGAGACGTCTGAGCCTGCATTTCATCCACCAGTTTTTTGAAGTTGGGTGAATACTGTGTGAGGGCCAGTCTCAGGGAATCCTGGATATGTTCATCTGTCATGTTGGAATATTGTGTACTCTGTCATTTTCAGAAGGGAAAATGCAGATTCACACAAATAAGTTGAACCGAAACAGGAGTGTACAGCTTCACTGCATCTTCTCAAGTTGGGAAATTTGTCTTTAGGCACTAGCTTCCAAAACGATTCTTGCTCAGCACGGGTCTTGAGAAAAATGTCATTTTTAAGTGTTAATATTTCGTTTTCAAAAGATGGCTTGTTCAATGAGTATTTTTAACTGATAGCAGTTACAGTTTCTTTAATGTCCACATCTACTTTGAATGGGTATCACAAGTACTCCACAACTATTCCAATTTTTTGGAAGTCACAGAATCTATTTTCGAATTCCTGGATAACAAAACAGATTTCTGTCACATACGTCTTGTTCTGAAAAACAAAAGTTGGATATTGTCCCAGATGGTCCTGCGTATTAGGAAAATGATCAAAAGTGTTTTTTGCAAGGTCAGTCATCATTAGCTCAAATTTGCTCTTGTAGGATGAAACTGTACTCATCATCTCGTCAATGAATTTGTTTTTACCTTGTAGTTCAAGGTTCATATCACTTAGTTTGCCTGTAAAGTCAATGAGAAATGCCAGATCACATAACCACTCCTCATCAACCAACTCTGCTTGGTCATCTCCCCATTTCTTCAAAAGCTTCTTATTTCATTCAGCAAATCACAAAATCTTTGCAGCAATTTGTGCCTACTTAGCCACCATACATCTGTGTGCAAAATGATTTCCGCTGCCCCTTCATCAAGAGTAAGATTGAAAAGCCGTCTTTGAAGTGATCTTCCATGAACTGAATTTACAGTTTTGAAAGTGATGTCCATGACAGTCTTTGTATTGAGTCTCTTGCTTGCCAAAACTTGCTGGTGAATGATGCAGTGGTAAGAAAGGAAATCTGGGAAGTCGTCATGCTGTCTACAGAGGGCTATGAAACCGTTAACCTCACCTGTCATTGCTCTTGCTCCATTAGTAGTGATGGAAACAAGTCTATGCAATGGAAGATTACACTTTGTCACAAAAAAATGGAAAGAACTGAATATTTCCTGACCGGTAGTTCTCCCTTTTAAAGAAATCATTCCAAGTAGTTCTTCTTTAACACTGAAGTCTTCAAAAAACATCTGGATAAAGACTAGAAACTGGGCTATGTCTCTTATGTCTGTAGATTCATCCAGTTGGAATGAGAAAGCAACACAATTTGAAACATCCTCCAACAATTGTTCAGTTTGTGTCTCCACACATCTTTTCTATTCGCCGCACGATGGTGTTTCTTGACAATTGTACATCTTGAATAGCAGCTATGATATCTTTCTTATTTTTAAATCCTTCAAAAAGATTGTCAGCTGCTTCAAGAAAACAATCCTTTACAAATTCTCCTTCAGTGAAAGGTTTGCATTTATTTGCGATCAGGTTGCTGACGTTGAAGGATGCTATGGTTGCATTGACCGAATGCTATGGTTGCATTGACTTCGCCATCAACTGTTGCTGAGTAGCCAATTTCGATTTAAGTTCTTTGAGCTTCAGTTTACGAATTTCACTTTTGGGTGGAAAATCAGCATCAAACTTATTGCTATGCAGAGCCTTATAATGATGTTCCAGAGTACCCTTTTTGGGCAAGGATACTGGGGTGTTACAAATTAGACAACACCACTTGTCTTTCACCATGATGAAGAAGTGGTCCATTTCCCATTCATCATGAAAGTGGTAGGTTTTGCTCTTCTTTGGAACACTCATCTTCGTTATACTGGGGTGGCTGGATGTAAGAAGGCCAAATCTGCTAAGTTAGTATAAACACTGGCTGAATCTGGTCCAAAACTGTCACTGTCCCAAAGTATTAAAGATCAACAAGAACTGAAGACCTCTGGATGATGTGAAATACAAGGACTGGAGATGCCAAAACCACACATGTAGTTCTAAAAGTAAAAATAAGAATTCATCATATTGGCACCAATAATCAAATACCACCAAACAATCATCAAAAAAACTCAAACACCTGTCCAGCAAACCAGATAAAATCAAATACCGCCAAACAAGTTCAAATACCACCACACGCGATTTAATAAGTTCTGCACACAGTGTAGAATCAATGCAAAGGCTAGGCAAAATAAAATTGCAGAGGCAAGCAAAAGTCACAGTGGTTTGAACTAATCTGAAGGCAAGGCATAGGCAAGTTAGAACAAAATTGAAAAAGCCTGCCAAACTTACCAAATTCTTGACACTTTGTTGTGTCTGCCCGAAAACGTTTACTGAAAGCGAACTATAAAGCGAGCAACGACCAGCACACGACACAACTAATATGGTAAGTGTATTCAGGTAAAGCCTGGGCGAATGGATATTGCCCGGTATTTAACACACTTCTAAGGGGTGTTGGGGCAGGGGCAGGAATGGATGATTCTGAGAGGCAGGAGACCGGGTATGATGCCAGGCCTGAGGCATCTTGTTGCGGGGCACGAGCGGCAGCCCCCTGGGGTACCCACAAACTATTGGCACGAAAACAACAAGCGCCCTCAATACACCCACAAGCAAGATTCCCGCAGGCAGGAAAAAAGACAGGCAAAGGATCAGCAGCGGCGGCAAGCCCTCTGCAGGCGACCTGCCGGCATGAACTCTCTCCTAGCGACGGGGCGAGCTGCTGGAGAGATGGAGCCAAGTGGGGCTGGCGATCTACCTCTGACTCCTCCGCAATCTACAGGCATCAACTACTATACTTTGATCTACAGTCAGATCGTGATCTACCTGTTGGACATGCCTGCACTATATCAACCGACTCACCTTTGTCTATTCACACCTTCAAAAAACATAACAGATTAGTAAGACAAGATCTACATGTTCAGTAATTTTGCTCTGTATTATGGTTTCTACCATTTTTCCCATACTGACGTCAGGCTCGCCGGTCTGTAGTTTCCCGGACCACCCCTGGAACCCTTTTTAAAAATTGGCATTACATTGTCTTTTGAATATTGGGTCCATTATTTTTCTTTTTTTTTTTCACTTCATTTCAAAAATAAAACTGGAAACTATGTAGAAAATTGCTTTTCATTTCAAATGAAAACACATCCCTGCTAAATCATATTTATTTGGAGGTCTATTTACTAAGCTGCATTAGTTGTATAAAATGGGAATTTGCCCTTGCTAACAATTTACACAGTGCTTTCAAAGTTAGCTCATGCTACGAGCAAATTCTTGTTATTGAATGGCTAACATGGAAGGAAGCACAGAATAGGTTGGGATTGTGCCTTACAGTTTATGGAGAGGTAGTTACCATGCATTAACTTGTTGATGGGGTAGATACCGCGAAGCAATGATCATCATCTCAAGAGACACAGCTTCCTATGCTATGCAAGTCCAGTCGGGGACATTCAGGGCAAAACATATAGGAAAATGACAGGGATGCCCATGTCTGCACCTGATTTTAGTTACATCGATGTCACTACTTGGACACCTGTGCCAGTATCCATATAGACACTCCCCCCTCCCTCAGGTATGCATGGGGCGGGTATATACAACTCATGCATGAAAGCAGAAGGGACATCCAAAGGCATGGCAAACTGAAAACATGAGCCCTCATTCCCCAACAGTGTTCATTATTGGCACGGAAAATATAGGGAACCTGAGCATACCACCTTCTCTACACCCTCCAAATGTCTGATGAAAGAAGAACTCTTCCAATGCCTGGTCATGCCTGGAGCAAGTATAAGCTTGGACGCAGCTCAGGATGTCCAGGGCATTTCCGAAGTCAGGCGTGGATGTCCAGGTTCTTAGGAACGCTCTGGTCACTTCTACCCCATGCCCCTGCTCAGACTTCGAATTCCTGGCATCAGAGATTCCTAAGAACCAGCATCATGGACGGCTCTGGGGATGCCTTGGTGCTTTGGATGTCTCCATGCTCATCTTTCAGATGTCTAAAACACGAATAGGGCTTCTAAAATAACCCCCTTAATATCTAATATCTACTATTCAATCCTTTCACCATTTCTTCAATAAAATGCTTAGCAACTGTGGTAGTCAGGTTTTTATATTTAATAGCTCTGCATATCTGAATTCGTAACTTGAGACACTATGAGCATAGATCACCAAGGCCCCTATTTACTAAACTGAAGTACAGTAAGGATTTGTAGCCAGCTTATAAAGAGTAGTTACTCACCTATAACAGGTGTTCTCCAGAAGCAGAAGGAATCAGTCCTCACATATGGGTGACGTCAGCGCCAACGGAGCCCCCGTGCGGAGCATTTCCCCAGCTTTCACATAAAGCCTTTGGGAATGCAGCGCGCATGCGCGGTCCCCTTCCCGCCCAAGGGTGCCATCTTGCTCAGTCTGATGACATAGCTAAAAGACAGCAAAAATAAGAAAATAAAGCATATGACTGCAACTCCAAGGGGAGGAGGGAGGGTTGTGAGGACTGATTCCTGCTGCTCCTGAAGAACACCTGTTACAGGTGAGTAACTACTCTTTCTCCAGGACCAAGCAGGAAGTCAGTCTTCACATATGGGACTCCCCAGCTTAAGGCTACCAGAGACCCAAGCTGAAAAAAAGAGCTCCCTCTAGAGCCTCAGCATGTGAGAAAAAAATCTTCTCTGATAACGCCCCAGAACGGTAGCCCAACACCATGGCCGGACGGTAGGAGTTGCCTAAAGCCCAAAGAAATTATGGAGTACCGCCTGTCCGAAAGCACTGTCCATGTGGGACTCTCTCTCAAGGCAGTAGTGGGCCGCAAAAGTCTGGCTTGAAGACCAAGTAGCGGCCCGGCAGATGTCTGCCAACAGAACAGAGCGGAGATGAGCCACTGACGCAGCCTTCGCCCTGACACGGTGAGTCGTAACTCGACCCTGCAAGGAGAGGCCGGCTGCCCTGTAAGCCCAGGCGATACAGTCGGCTACCCATATGGACAAAGTATGCTTGGAGACAGGTAACCCCAACTTATTGGGGTCAAAAGAGACGAAGAGCTGAACAGCCCTCCGGTGCTCCCGCGTACGGTCAAGGTAGAAGGACAACGCCCTCCTACAGTCCAGGGTATGCAAGACCATCTCAGCCCGGCTGGCATGCGGCCTGGGAAAGAAAGTTGGAAGAACCACCTCCTGATTGAGGTGGAAGGAGGAGACAACCTTTGGAAGGAACTTAGGGTGAGTCCGTAAGACTACTCTGTTCCTATAGAACCTAGTATATGGAGCATCTGATACTAGGGCCTGAAGTTCACTCACTCGCCTTGCTGAGGTAAGAGCCACCAGAAACAACGCTTTCCAGGAGAGAAAGCATAAAGGGCAAGTAGCCATAGGTTCAAATGGTGGGCAAGTAAGCCGTTGCAAGACCACATTCAAATCCCATTCAGGGGCAGGGGGACGCACTGGAGACTTAAGCAAAAGCAGACCTCTGAGGAAGCGAGCCACCAAAGGGTGGCTGGAGAGAGACTGACCCTCCACCGGTGAGTGTTGTGCTGAAAGAGCACTAAGATGAACTCTAACAGAATTGGACTTAAGGCCTAGGCTGGACAGGTGAAGCAAATATTGCAGCACCACTGGTACCAGGCATGAGAAAGGATTCTCGTTGTGCTGAGTACACCAGGCAGAGAATCTACGCCACTTAAGGGCATAAGACTTTCGGGTGGACTGCCTCCTAGAGGCCAAGACCACGTCCTCCACTTCCCTAGGCAGCAGTAAGGGTTCTAGAACTACCCTTTCAGCAGCCAGGCCATCAGATTGAGGGACTGGAGATTGGGGTGTAAAAGAGACCCCTGCTCCTGAGACAGGAGATCTGGTTGCATCCCCAGAGGAAGGGGAGTGTCCACCGCTAGTTGCAAAAGAAGTGGGAACCACAGCTTTCGGGGCCATCTGGGGGCCACCAGAATTACCGAGGCCCTGTCCCGGAGCACTTTGAACAGTGTCTGGGGCACTAGAGGCGTGGGAGGAAAGGCATATAGAAGGCCTGTAGACCACGGAATGAGAAACACATCCGCTGCTAATCTGAGAGGATGCGGTTGTCTGGAGCAGAACCTGGGTAGTTGACGGTTCAGAGGACTGGGAAAGAGATCTATGGTTGGAAGACCCCATCTCAGGAAGATCTGTTGAACCACTAAGGGATTCAACTGCCATTTGTGTGGCTGCAGGATCCTGCTCAATCTGTCTGCCAGGTGATTCTCTTGACCTGGGAGATAGACCGCTTTGAGAAGAATGCTGTGATTGACTGCCCAGGAACACAGGCTCTGCGCTTCCTGACATAGAAGGCGGGACCCTGTGCCCCCTTGTTTGTTCACATAGAACATAGCAACTTGGTTGTCCGTCTGAACTAGGACGGACTGGTGAGAGAGGAGGTGAGAGAAAGTTCTCAGGGCCAAGCGGATAGCTCTCAGTTCTAAGAGATTGATCTGCTGTGCGGCCTCCCAAGGAGACCACAGGCCTTGAGTACATGCTCCTTGGCAATGTGCACCCCAACCTTGAAGAGAAGCATCAGTTGTCAACACTTGAGAGTGTGGAGGTGTCTGAAAAAACACCCCTTGCACTAGGTTCGGAAGATGGAGCCACCACTGTAGAGAAGACTCTAGTAGTTTGGACACCCTCACTCTGTCCATGAGGCTTCCTGTGGCTTGGTGCCACTGAGTTCTGAGGCCCCATTGAGCTGGCCTCATGTGTAGACGGGCATTTGGAGTTACATGGACAGTGGAAGCCATGTGGCCTAAGAGCCTCAGGAATTGTCTGGCGGAGACCAGAGAATTGCTGTGGATCTGCCTGGCTAGATCCATCAACCTGTGGGCCCTGTCCACGGGTAAAAAGGCCTTTGCCTGAAGGGTGTCCAGTCTTGCTCCTATGAACTCCATGTTCTGTGAGGGGTGCAAAATGGACTTTGCGAAGTTTATAACAAACCCCAGGTGCTGAAGCAGAGCGACAGTGCGAAAGGTGGCTTGATTGGTCTCCTGTGGGGATTGACCCCTGATGAGCCAGTCATCCAGGTATGGAAAGACAAAGAGGCCTTGAACCCTGAGGTAGGCTGCCACCACCGCCAGGCACTTGGTGAATACCCTGGGGGCGGAGGTTAGGCCAAAAGGCAGTACTCTGTAGTGACAGTGGTTTCCTCCCACTACAAATCTGAGATATTGTCTGTGGTCTGGATGAATGAGGATGTGAGTATAAGCATCCTTTAAATCTAAGGAGCATAGCCAATCTCCCTGCTGGAGGTAGGGCAGCAGGATTCCAAGGGTAAGCATCTTGAACTTTTCCCTCTCCAGGAACTTGTTCACATTTCACAAGTCTAGGATGGGCCTGAGGCCTCCTGTCCTTTTTGGTACCAGAAAGTACCTGGAATAGAAGCCTTGACCTCTCAGGTGGTGGGGCACCGGTTCCACTGCCTGTTCCTTTACAAGACTTGCTAACTTCTGCAGGAGTAAATCCCTGTGCAGAGGAAGTCTTGGAGGCTCCCCTGGAAAATAGGAGGTGGGTACCTGGTGGAAGTGGTGGAGATAGCCCTTCTGGACTATACTTAGTACCCAGGTATCCCTTGTTACGGCTGGCCACCTGTGGGCGTACAGGGCCAGCCGGCCTCCTGTGCTGATAGGGGCCAGCTGAGGAGGAAAGGCTATGCCACTGGAGTCAAAACCTCGCTCCCTGCTGTGCAGGAGCCGGAGCTGGTGGCTTGGGGGTTTTCTGCCTACGGGGTCCATGTCCCTGCCCCTTGGCCTGCTGACCCTGTTGGGGAGCTCCAGAGGCCTGAAAATAAGGGTATGTTTTATAGGCAGATGACTTCCTCGGGTAAAAGGTCTTTTTCCCCGAGCCCTTCTTTTTCTGAGAAGGGGCAGAGGTTTTCCTGGACAGTCTTGTCCGGGTAAGAGTCTCGGTCTCGAGTTCTGCAGCCTTTTCAGCCATGGGCTTGCCAAAGAGGTTCTCAACTCGGCAGGGGACATCGACCAACTTGTCCTGCACCCATGGCTCGAGGTCCGATGACTGTAGCCAGGCCTGACAGTGTGCACCGATGCCGGCCGCGGCTACTCGGGCCGAAGCCTCGAAGCCATCATAGGCTGCTCGAGAGATAAACTTTGAGCACTCTTGAATACCCGATGACAGTGCATTGAACCTCTGCAAAGGTTCCTCAGAGAGACCAGTAGAGAACCCGGCAATCTCCTTTGCCAGGTCTCGAAGGTACATGCCCATGTACAGCTGGTAGGTCTGGACACGGCAAGCAAGCATAGAGCCCTGGAAACACTTCTTGCCGAGGGCATCCAGGTTCCGGGCCTCCCGGCCAGGAGGCACCGAGGAGTGCATCTTCTGACTCTTCAGACGATGCATGGCCGATTCCACAACCATGGAATGGTGCGGCAATTGTGCCTTTTGGAACCCGGGGCTCTTGCGGACTCGATAGATTTATTTTATTTTTATTTATTTTTCTTATATACCGCGCTCTTTGATATCAGTGCGATTTACATGAAACAAGGAGAGTTTACAGTGGGGGTTACACCGTAATTACATAGAACAGGTATGATAACTTGGATAACAGTGTTAACTATTTACATCTGATAGAATCGACCCACTTGTTCAAGACCGGTGTCGAGGCCGGCGCCTCCCACATACGGAAGAGCAACCGTGCCAGCATTGGAGGAATCGGTACAGTAAAGGCCTCCTTTGGAGGAGAGTCATACTCTAGGGCCTCAAGCTCCTCAGCTCGAGGCTCCTCCTCAGGATCCGTGGGGAATGCCAAGGCCTTGGCCATATCCTGCACGAAGTCCGAGAACCGGGTATCCTCCCGTGGGGACCTTCTCCGAGGCTCGGACTCCGGCGAGTCCGATGGGACACACCGAGTCCGAAAGGTGTCGGGTGACTCCTCATCCTCCGTTTCCCAGCCGGACCCCTCGGAGGAGGAATCAAGCGGCTCCGGTCGGGCAGGCACCAATGCCATCCGCCCCGACGCTGAGGGTACCAGCGTCGACGACCTCAGTCCCGAACGGGAGGCCGAGGGAGACCTTGGCTGAGGATCGACTCGAGATCGCATGGACTCGAGGATCGGCTCAGCCTCCGGGGTCGACTTGGACGTCAATGTTCCAGTGGTCGGGGCAGATGCACTGGTGAGACCGGCGATCAGTGCCCGCTGCTGTTCCATGAAGACAGCCAAGCTGCACTCTAAGGCCGTCAACCTGAGTACGAGCTCAGGAGACTCAGCAGCCCCCGACTCGGGCCCCGACAGCGTCGGGCCCGACGTCGGCTCCCCCGGAGGGGAGTCCACGAGGACTACAGTACTCACGTGACCCGGGGACTCCATCTCCACACGAGGCTGTTTGGCAGGCCTCTCCGACTCTGAAGACCCGGGATGGCGCTCGGGGCTATGCGACTTGGCCCTCAAGGAGCCAAGTGCGTCCACCGACGCCGCCCTCATGGGTTTTTTCTTCCTGCGATGCTCCCGCGAGGGAGACCCCCTTTCAGAGGAGCCTCGGCACTGCTCGGGGTCGGAGTCCCGAGACATCGAGGCCTCTGACGAAGTCAGGGCCCATCCAGACACGGAGTCAGAGAAGATTCTTTCCTCTTGGTGCTGCCGACTCCTCAACGCCTTCGAGGACATTTTCCCACAAGGGTCACAGATCATCGGGTCATGATCGGGCCCGAGGCACCGGAGGCAGCAGTCATGTGTGTCAGTAAGAGACATAAGTTTCTTACACCGATCACACTTCTTAAACCCGCTGGCAGCCATCGGGGGAAAAAGGGCCCCTGCGAGGTTAAAAGACAGGGCTGCCAGTGAAAAATAGAAAAATGGCGCATACGCTAGTCACTAAGGACAAAAACCGAAAAAAGAAGTCCGGGCTCGATACCGATGTATCGGGCCCAGGCGGGAAAGGGAAACCGGCATCGAACCGAAGAAAACGGGTTCACGCAGAACAAAATCAACATTTTCCTCGGGTAAAAACGAAACACGTCCGTCGGGCTCCACGGAAAAAAGAAGACTGAGCAAGATGGCACCCTTGGGTGTGAAGGGGACTGCGCATGCGCGCTGCATTCCCAAAGGCTTTCTGTGAAAGCTGGGGAAATGCTCCGCACGGGGGCTCCGTCGGCGCCGTCACCCATATGTGAGGACTGACTTCCTGCTTGGTCCTGGAGAATTTCCAAAATTCACATGAAGTAATTGTTCCCAGAATGTTTCATGCAGTTAACACAATGTTATTGATAACATTGTGAAACCAACTATAACATGTAATTTATAGAAACTGTTGCTTAGAAAGAGTGAATTTTTTTTTATTTAAAATGTATTGTTTTCAAATGGTGTGTACCAGGTAAATGAATGTGGCTTAGCAGTTGAGTAATTTTTTGTTACTATAGAAGGGATTTTTTTTAAGGAGCTTATTTGTTTGCTCTAGAGCTTTTTTGTTTATCTCTAGTTCAAAGGATAGGAAGGTTAATAAGTACTTCTGAGATTATAGCAGGAATGCCTGAGAGTAAGGATTTTCAGAGCTTTATAACAGGCTATAGACCTCAGAAAATTCTGTCATCCTCAGAGGAATTCATTACAAAGTGAGGTAATTTTTCTGGCTTTTTAACACCAAGTGCTCTACCCTATGGCTTTAAAAAAAGATTTTTGTTACAATATTATATTACTAGATTAGCTGTTATTTTTGATGCTTGTAGTAGTGTGGTGCACGATGGGAAGGATTTTCTTTAAAACATGGAACAGGCAGCAATTCAGGGGAAAAAAATCAGTTTTATCCTGTCCCATCTTGTTAAACCTCCACAAAACTGGTTCTCCCGGCCCTTCCTCCAGCCCCATTTAAAGTTCCTACATCAGAACTCCTTTGCACAGTTTACTTTCGAAGGACTGCTGGCTTCATGGGCCTATCTCCCTCCTTCAGCCTGCTGGATTCTTAACCTCTCCCTGTGATCCATGCCATCCCCGTCCTGAACTCTGGGCTGCAATCTCTCTTAAAAGGGACTGTTGATAATCTCTCTGGAGAGGGATGGGTAACATTCTATAGATCCCATCACATACCTTCCCCCTTAGCTCAATCATGTCCTTTTGAGCACCTGCCTCAGCCAGGACACCCACCCGGGAAAGGAAGTCTGCGATCAGGTGAGTCCAACCAACACTATGGCGGACCTGGAACTAGTAGGATTGGAAACACAAGAACCACCACATAATATGGCTGTTAGATTTTTTTCTGCCAAGCCAACCACTTGAGGGATTTGTGGTCTCTTAATAGCATAAACAGATGGCCGAGCAGGTAGTATTTGAAGGTTTCAAGTGCCCACTTGACAGAGAGGACCTCTTCTTGATCACTGCATATTGCTTCTCCCCAAGGAAGTAGTTTCCCACTGAAGAAGGCCCAAATCCAAAGCATCAGTTTGCACAATAAATGGTAGAGAGAAATCAGGGCTACTCAGGATAGGTTCAGAGCATACAGCCTTTTTGAGACACTGGAAGGCTAGGTCCAGGTCTGGTGACCACTGGATCTGTTCAGAAGCTCTCTTCAGGAGGAGATTGGTTAATGGCTCCGCCACCTCTGCAAAATTAGGGATGAACTGGCAATAATAGCCAATCAGTCCAAGGAAGGCACAAATCTTTTTCTTTGATTTCAGGGTGGGGACCTGGGCAATAACATCTACCTTCAATTGTTGAGGTCATATCTGCCCATTCCCGATTAAATACCCCAGTTATTGAAGTTGCGACCTTCCAGGAAGCATTTCTTGGGGTTGGCTATCAACCCGGCCTTCCACAGGCTGGTCAATACAGCTTGTACTTTGTTTAGATGGCTGGGCCATTCTCTCCTGTAGATGACGATGTCGTCAAGGTAGGCAGCCACATACTCATTGTGGCATTGACCTTCCCGGAGGTCAATGCAGAATCTGATGCTTATGTCAGGTTTAGGAACCAGAACAATGGATGATGACCAGTCACTCATGGACTCTTCTATAACTCCCAAGTTAGGCATCTCTTCCAGCTCCTTGGTGACAGCCTGTCACCAGGCCTCTGGAATCTGATAGCATCATTGCCGGATAACCACCCCAGAATCAGTAATGATATGACAAATGAGGTGGGTTCATCCTTGGTGGGTGGAGAACACCTTTAAGTTCTGGAGCATTAAACCTTGTCACGGGGTTCCCTGTGACACAAAGATTTTACGCCACTATGTAGAGACGTTAATGATCAAAAAGACCAGGTGGAGGGAAATAAAGGCTTTTATTCCCTGTTTAAAGCAAGGTTCAACTAAGAGATAATTCCAGATAACAGAAACAGTCCTTTGTCTTAAAAGGTACCAATATTCACTGAGCACTTAACTGTTACTTCACAGTTAAGGCAAGTTTTTCCATAGTAGCATTCAGTATAAGAAACATTAAATTATATTTCACTTATTCTTCTATGGTATGTGGAGCATACAGACTTTGGAGCATAGGCAGTGCACCAATCACATTCCATTAACTCTGGCATAGGTGAGGGAACAGTGCTGGGATAATCCACTTCCATAGATTCTTCTCCCCTGTACTCATTCAAGGAGCGTTCACTGTCCCTGTCTATCTCAGCATGGTAGTTTAAAACTTGGGAGTCTGGCTTCCTATAGCCAGGGATTCTCAGGGCTGGTGGTAGTTTACTAAACCAGTCTTGATTCTTGTATCTCATAGAAGGAATACTTGTTTTAGTAGAGCTTTTAGTAGCACAATTATCACAGTCAATATTTAATGCCTCATACCTTGGCTTTGGTGAGATAAAATCCACAGTGCTTCTTTTTCCTGCACCTCTCCCTTGGTAGCTGCACTTCTGCCTGCCAACTGGATACCGAGGTGTGCTTCTAGGCAGTGGAATAAAACTGCTGTTGGATTCTCCTCTCACTCTGGGTAAAAACTTCTGTTGCTTATAAAAGTGCTTTTCCCTCTGAACAGGTGAAACTGGGCAATGATCCTCTAGAGATAATAAGCTTCTGTCAGAACCTTTCTCTCTGGTTCTTGGCTTTCTTCTCTCTATCCTATCTCCAGGCAAAGTATAGGAACTAGGCGTGGCAGATGCTCTCACCTTGGGGTAACTTCCACCAAACTCCCCTTGTACAACAGGATCAGTTTGGGCCTTCTGGCTTCCCACCTTGTGAGGTCTGTTTCTCCTCCAGCTCCCAGCTTTGCTTCCTTCACAGCAATCAGGGTTATCTCCTTGGTAGCCTCCAGGCTTCTCTGCTGTTTCTCCTTCTCCTTCTTCTACTACCAGCTCTACTCCTTCCCCGTCCTCTTCCTCTTTCTCTTCCTCTCCAGAAGCATTCTGCTCTGGCTTATAAAGTGAACGGTTACTGATGACTTCCTGGTTCCCTTTCAGCTGCAGGTCATCAGAGAGCCTAGGTTCATTAAGTGCGGCATGTCTGTTCCTGCTCCCTCTAGCTGTGCCTGGGGGTAACTGCACCTCTAGTTCCTCTAAAGAAACAGGATTTCTTTTCTTCAAAACAACTTTATCAGTACCCACATCATGACAACCTTCTAGATCTCTTCTCTGGTCTCCAATCAGGACCTGAACTAGATCCGACAGGGCTGAAATTTCTGGCCAAAATCATCTCCATGTACCATCATAGCTGTCACTGGAGTCCACTCTTTCAATAGGTTAATATGGTAAATTCTGGCTTTCTTTCATTTATCTGGCTGAAAAATCTTGTAGTTAACAGGCCCTACTTTCTCTTCAACCTCATAGAGCCCTCCCATTTACAGAATAACTTGCTCTTGGATGAGGGAGGCAAGACTAAAACTCTGTCTTCCAGTTGGAAGGTGCAGTGCACAGCTGCCTGATTGTAGCCCCTGGACTGCTTGGCTTGGGCTTTTTTCAGACTGAATTTGGCCACCTCTCCATCTTTCCTCAGCTGGTCTTGCATTTGTATAATATACTCCAACAAATTACACCCAGCATAGGGTTCTTCTTCCCAGGTTTCCCTCACCACATCTAATGTACCTCTTGGCCATCTTCTGAAGAGCAACTCAAAGGGTGAAAACCCCATGGAACTCTGAGGTACCTTGTAGATAGCAAACATCAAATAGGGTAGGAGAATGTCCTAATTCTTCCCATCCTCCTGCACAAACTTTTTTAACATCTGTCTCAAGGTTTTATTGAATCGCTCAATGAAGCCATCCATCTGTGAGTGATATACTGATGTTCACAGCATCTTGACCTTCACCAAGGCACATACTTGCTTCATCACCTTGGATATAAAGGGTGTTCATTGATCTGTGAGGATCTCATTGGGTATTCCCACATTCCCACCAGTGAGAATACTTCCCAGAGGGCATTCACGATCATAGTAGCCTTCATACTGTATTACTAAGCGAAATGGTCTCCAGGTAGCGGGTAGCGTAGTCTAGTATGTTTATAATATACTTGTTGCCTCAAGTGGATTGCTCCAAGGGATCTACCAGGTCCATGGCCACTTTTTCAAATGAGGTTTCAATAATAGGCATAGGCACTAAAGGGGGAGGTCAGACTACTACTACTACTACTGAACATTTGTATAGCGCTACAAGATGTACGCAGTACTGAATAGTGTCAAGCCCCAGCCCTCTGCCTAGGGCTCAGAGGGTTGGGGTTGCCATTATATGCTCCTTGCAGAAGGTGAGATAAAAACTTTTGCCCTCTGATAAGGAAATAGTTGTGAGACCAGTGGTAAGGCAAAATGACAAGAATTTATTCCCCAACAAAAAAGGTTCAGTGCAGATTAAATCAGGATACTCTTCAGGTGTTTGCTCGAGGATATTTACAGAACTTAAACTGATTGAGCTTCACACTCTTTGCTCACAAAACGTGCAATGCGTATCACATGTAACAGATAGAAAACATAACAGCTTCTTCTCACAAAGAAAAATATCTTCTTTCCCTTTGTTCCCACTCAGCTCCCTCATACACATTTAGCAAAGGGATTCTATATCATCTGCCAAACACAGTGTACAGTCCATAGGCACTTCTGCTGAGTCACTCTCATTAAAGTCCTGTTGCATCTCTTCAAACTCTGGAACTAAAGGGTTTGGCTTTAAGCTGTTATTATACAGCTTAGGATAATTTCCCCCTAAGACCTCTTGCTTCCCTTGGGCACAGTTCTATATGGTAAGGATTGGAAAAACCTGAGCTTGTGGAGATTCCCCTCTGGCCTTGTTCAGCTAGCTTTTTCCAGCTGTAGGGAAACGCTCTCTTATTCCCTGTTTGGAGTTCTTGTCTGGAGCACTGCTCTGGTTCCCAGTCCCAAACTGAGCTTTGCAAACTCCTGGGTTTAGTGCTAGGTTCCCACCTGTGAGCTCCTTGAAGCTTTTTATCTGGCATTGAGGTCTGAAGGTCTCTCTGCTCTCTCCCTCTAGGCAGGTTTCTGACAGCAGTCTGTCCCTTCTCTCCTTCTGCTCTGTCTGCTTCAATTCCAGAACTGCAGCTGGGTTTCCTCAAAGGTCTCCTCCCAGCTCTTCTCCAACCATCTCTCCAACCACCTCTCCAGTCAATACTCTCACCAACACTCTTACCGGCTCTCTCAGCGAGACTCCAATCAACAACTACTCTCTTGTTTTCTCCTAGCCAGGGTTTATATTCCTGTTCCCTGAGCCTTGGGTCTGCCTTCCTGAACAGGTGTGTGTAATTAGGTTCCAGGCTTGCAGTTACGTCAGAGCTTGGGTGTGTCAGCCTAGCTCCTGTTTCCCTATGCTTGCCTCTCTCTTGCAGACGCTGAAACATGTGTGCAGCCTGACTGTCAGTTTGTTTAAAGGTAAAATCATCCTTTTCTTCTACTTTCATATGTTCAGTATGGGCTTCTTCATCACAATAGACACATGTGAAAGACAGTCCCTGCTCATTAGAGCTTTCAATCTAGTCAAGACAGACAACACAGTAGCTGTAGACATAGGATATATCTAGGGAGAATGGAAAGGATACACAAAGGAGTCAGGTAAGTCAAGATCTGAAAGCGGCAGCAAAGAGGTGAGTTTTCAGACTGGATTTGAAAAGGGTCAGAGAAGGCGACTGACGTACAGACTCAGGTAGTTTTTTTCAAGTATAAGGAGCAGCAAGGTGAAATCTGGAGTTAGCAGGAGAAGAGAAGGGCACAGATAAAATGATTTGCCAGAAGAGCGGAGTTCCTGAGATGGGGTGCAGGGAGAGATAAGAGAGGAAAGGTAGTGAGGAGATGCAGAATGAATGCACTTATAGGCCAGCAGGAGACATTTGAACTGGATATGGAAACGGATAGGAAGCCAGTGAAGTGACTTGAGAAGAGGGATAATATGAGCATGATGAGGCTGGCAGAAGATTAGCCGTGCATCAGAGTGTTGTACAGATTGAAGATGATTCAGAGGGAGACCAGGATACAATAGTCTAGATGGAAAGTGAATAAGGAGTAGATAAGTGTCTTAGTAGTATGTACAGAAAGGAATGGGTGAATTTTGTTGATGTTGTAGAGAAAGAAATGACAGCTTTTATCTATTAGTTAAATGTGTGTTGAAGGAGAGAGAGGAGTCAAAGATGACCCCAAGGTTGCAAGTTGAGGAGAAAGGGAGGAGTAGAGAGTTATTGACAGAGAATGAGAAAGGAAGAAGGGGAGAGGATGGTTTAGGGGGAAAAATAAAGAAGCTCAGTTTTGGCTGTGTTCAATTTCAAGTGACGATGAGACATCCAAACAGCAATGTCAGAAAGACAGGCAGAGATCCTGGCCTGAATTGCCAGAGAAAGTTCAAGTGTAGAAAGGTAGATATGGTACTGAAAGCCATGGGAAGATATGGTACAGAGTGTAAAGATGGTACTGAAAGCCATGGGAAGAGAAAAGTGCACCAAGGGACTGGGTATAGAGAAAGAAAAGGAGTGGCCCTAAGAAAGAACCTTATGGTACACCAACTGAGAGTGGGATAGCGATAGAAGAGGATCCACCAGAACAAACACTGAAAGAGTAATGGGAAAGATAAGAAGAAAACCAGGATAACACAGAGCCCTTAAAACCAAGCAAAGACAAGATATTAAGGAGAAGGTTATGGTCAACAGTGTCAAAAGTAGCAGAAAGGTCAAGAAGAATGAGGACCAAGTAAAGGCCTTTAGATTTTGCCAGGAACAGGTTACTGGACACTTTGGCAAGAGCCGTTTTTGTGCAATGTAAAGGACAAAAGCCAGATTGTAGAGGATCCAGAAGGACTTGAGGAGAGAAAGTTGAGGCAACGGTGGTGAACCACCCATTCAAGTAGTTTAGAAACAAAGAGGGAGGAAATGGGTTGATAGTAAGGACAGGTAGGGTCTAGTGAGGGTTTCTTGGGGAGAGGAGTAACCACAGCATGTTTGAAGGCTGCAGGGAAAATTGCAGTGAAGAGTGATAGGTTGAGAATATGAGAGATGGAAGAGACTATAGTGGAGGAGATGAAGCTAAGGAGACGGGTGGGAATAGGATCAGAGGAGCAGGTAATGAGATTGGATGAGGAGAGAAGATGAGTGGTTTCCTCCTCAGAGACCATAGAAAAGGAAGAAAGGGTAGCAGAGGTAGGGGAGGAAAGTTGGGCGTGAAGAGGGGGAGGAGGGGAAGTAGCTGACCTCATGGAGAATTGGAGTGTGATCTTGTGGATTTTGTTATGTAAGTAGTCAGCCAAGGTTTAGGCAAAGGAAAGGAGGGGTCAGAGGCAGAGGTACCTTGAGGAGTGAGTTGAGAGTTGTAAAGAGACAGCAAGGGTCAGAGACAAGAGAGTTAGTCAGATGGACATAATAGTCTTGTTAAGGGAGTACTATAGCTGACTGGAAAGAGACAAGCACGAGCAGGCACAGGAACGCATATAATGAGTAATGGAAGACAACCAGGGTTGAGGTACAATACATCTCACAGGACATGGGATGGGCAAAGCAAGAGCATCCATAGCAGAGGAGAGTGCAGTGTTACAGGAAGCTACTGCCTCATCAATAGACTCAGATGACAAAGTGGAGGAAAGAGGTGATGAGACAGTAGAGGAGAGAGCCAATGGGTTAAGAGCATGAAGATTTCTAAAGAGAATGGAGGACACAGGGCAAGGTTGAGACCATGAGTGATGAAGAGTGAAGCTTAGCAGGTGATGGTCCAATAAGGGAAGAAGTAAGGTTCAGAAGTTTGAGGATAAGCAATTAGAGAAGAATACAAGGTTGAGGCAGTGGCCGTGCTGGTGAGTAAGGGCAGTAGAGCAAAGCTGGAGGTTGAATAATGAGGTAAGGGAGAGGAGCTTTAAAGCATAAGGATCAGAGGGGTTATCAATATGAATGTTAAAATCTCCGAGAATAAGGGAGGGGGGAGATAAATCCAGAAAGAAGGAAAGCCATGAGTCAGTCAGAGAGAAAGGTAGAGGTGGACTTGTCAGGAGGTTGATAAATAACAGCTAATTGGAGAGGTAGTGGAGTATAAAGCCAGATGGAGTGGACCTCAAAGGAGGGAAAGGAGTGAGACTGAGGCAGAAGAAGGGGTTGAAATTGGCAGAAAGGAGAGAGTAGAAGCTCCACACCACCTCCACGGCCAGTGGGACGAGCATGTGGGAAAATTGATAGCTGCCATGACAGAGAGCAGCGACTGAAGCAGAGTCCTCTGGGAGGAGCCAGATAACAGTTAAAGCCAGGAGATGGAGAGCATTAGAGATAAAGAGATCATGAGTAAAGGCAAGTTTATTTGAGATGGAGTGTGCTTTCCACAAGGCACATGAGAAAGGGAGAGAGGAGGGAGAAGGAGAGGGATATGAATAAGGTTTGAGCTGTTGCATGAGGATCTGTTCTGGTAGTGTGACAAGAAGAGTGTGGGGTAGAGAGGAGATGGCACGAAAGTGATGAGGGTGAGGTTGTTTCAGAGAGAGCAGATGATTGAATGAGAGGGAGAAAGTGGTAAAGCTCAAAAACTGATGGCAGGGTAGATGACAAGATAGAGGGGGAAGTGAGGATGGTAAAGGGGAGATAAGGGGGAGGGTGCTTGAAGGTGATGGTAGGAGGGGAGACAATAGGGAGAATAAGCAATAGGAAGAGAAAGTGTTGAGGTGCCATAGAGAGGAGCACAAAAGTCAGAAGAAATAAAAGGATAAGGTGCACCTGTAAATAATCGGGGTAATGAGCACAGGGTGGCTATAAGACTACAATCCAGAGGGTGGGTGGGATAATAAGGAAGAGGACACAGAGAGAGAGACAGCTGAAAACAGAGGGGGAGAGCTGAAGAAGGTCACAAACAAAAATACTGAAAAGTAAGGCACTCTAACAAACAATGATAAAAAAAAATAAATACATAATATACACAGGATACACAGGATACACAGGCAGACAGACCTTATAAGCAAGTAGTAAACAATCAGACCCTAGCCAGAAGCAAGGGGCACTGTCTGGAATAGACTTGGCCAGAAAAATCAGGCTAAAATACTCTAGTGTTTCTCCACCTCCAGGTGTCCTCCTAATAAATGTCTATGATCCAGTGATAGCGCCTGCTGACAATAGGCCAGGGAACTACCAGTTGTTCTACCTCCTCCCCCTCTAAGGCCCCCTCAGCCACTCTGTACAATAAATCTCCTTTTAGCACAAAATAGGGAAAGATTTTTGCAGGGGACTCTTCATTAGCTACTTGGCCCCATCCACTTCAAAAGCCCACTCTCTTGAAGCTCCCTGGGTTTTCCCCCACTCCCCACTCTAAGAAGGGGACAATTGTATTTGGGTCACTACCACTGAGTCCTGAGCTTTCTCCAGGGATTTCTTCCCTAGACTCCCTTTCCCTGGATCCCTTCCCCATAATTGCCCCCAGAATCTGTTGATAGCATAGCTTTACCTGATAATGCTGACTCCAAGACTTCACAGGCTTGGAGTCTTGACAAATAGATCCAGATCTCCAGGGGGATGATCTCTAGGAAATCTTCCTGGTCTGACTTAGCAGAGCCGTCAGTTATTCAGGCCCATATTGCTCTGAAGTTCAGATAGTCTCAGTCTACTGGAGATATGGGAGCCAAGGCAGCACAACAACCTCAAACAAGGCTTGCTCAGCTGGAGTCTTAAATAAAACTTGTACCACTGGATACTGCCTCTGGTCTCCATGCACACAGGCCAATGTTACTGTCTTTGTATAGTCAATTTGAAATCGGGTTAGTGTTTCCAGGCAAATGAAGTCCTCTGACTTCATGATTCCTTTAATAGGTTCCAGGCCTCCAGTTCCTAAGACAGAAAAACAGACCCAGAACATTATGGAACCTCCATCATATTTAGCTGTAGGAAGGGTGGTTTTTTTTTTCCTTATAAGCTTCATTTCTTTGCCTGTAAATGTATTGCTGGTCTGCATTGCCAAAGAGCTCAAGTTTAGGGGCTTGTTTACAAAGCCGCGGTAGCGGTTCGCGATCGTTATCGGAGCCGCAGCCCCATTGATTTCAATGGGGCCGCGGCTCCGATAACGATCGCGAATCGCTACCGCGGCTTTGTAAACAAGCCCCTTAGTTTCAACTGTCCACTGAACATTTTCCCAGAAGGATTGTGGTTTCTCAAGGTGAGTTTGGGCAAAGATCAGGCATGCATTTTTATGTTTGTCTTTGAGCAGTGGGGTCCTCCTTGGCTGTTGCCCATTAAGTCCTTCTTTGTTTAGTGTGCGACATTTGTGCGGGTTGAAACCACTACTCCAGATTGCTCTAAGTCAACTTTAAGCTCTTTGGATGGTATACATGGTATTTTTCCAATAGTTCACACTAACCTTCGAAGACTTCCTGGATTAATTTTCCTCTTTGTATCACATCCTGGGAGGTGCTTGACAGTTCCATGAGCAGAAAACTTCTTAACATTGCAAACTTCTTAACATTGCAAACCAACAATTCCCACACACGAAGGCGATTCAAGAAATTCGACAGAGACACCTTCCTACTGGACACGTTAAATCAACTGTCAACAGAAACAGACAACCTGGAGACTCAAATAATCAACTGGAACAACACACTATCCAATGCCGCCACAGCTACTCCGACCAGACCAAAGGAACACTGCAACAAGAGACATCACAAGCCCTGGTACTCCTCAACCATACGACAAGAGAAAAGAGAACTCAGAAAGATCGAACGGAGATGGAGAAAATCCAAGACACCAGAAAACCAGCAGATATACCTAACAAACCAAAGACTATACACCGAACACATCAACCAATCCAAGAAAGAATACCATACAAACATGATAAACACCTCCATAAACAAACCCAGAGAGCTCTTCGACATAGTGAAAATCCTCACAAAGGAGCAGAAAACAGAAGAGGAAATACAAATAGACCCGCAAAAATTTGCTGATCACATCAAAGACAAATTTCACTCCACAGAACCAACTGCAACCAGCTCTGCTACCCAGCCTGATTCACACCCCAAGACATGGGACACCTTCTACCCGCCCTCAACAGAACAGCTCTCCCACATCATCTCAGCAATCAGAACAAGCACCGCCCCCACGGACCCTTGCCCAGTATCATGGATAAAGGACACCAAATCAAGCCTCATCCACATCATACACGACATTGTCCTCAACTCACTCACCCAGGGTCTCCTGCCAGCTCAACTTAAACTGGCTACAGTACGCCCAATACCGAAGAAAACTACCCTCGACAAGAAAAACCCTGCAGCATACAGACCAATATCCAGCATACCTTTTCTGGCAAAAATTATAGAAAAAGCAGTGCAACAACAACTACAGGAACATATTGACAACCACGCTCCTCTAGACGACAACCAGCACGGCTTCCGCCCCCAACATGGAGTTGAAACACTGCTGATCTACCTCATAGACAACATCCTCAGAGTCATAGACAACAACACTAAAGGCATCCTAATGATCTTCGTCGACATCTCCTCCGCCTTCGACACGGTTGACCACCTAACCCTCCTGGAAAAACTAAAGGAAATTGGACTTCATGGTACCACGTTAAAATGGTTCCAATCCTACCTCACCGACAGGCAGCTACAAGTCAAGATAGGCCACAACACTTCTCAACCCATAAAAATCCGCCAAGGAGTACCTCAAGGATCCGCCCTCTCGGCACTCCTGTTCAACATATACATCCAGCCAATATGCGACATCCTGAAAGCGAACAACATTCAATACACCATCTACGCAGACGATATTATGATATACACACCTATCTCTACCGACAACCCAGACTACAATAGAATAACTGACTGCCTAACACAAATGACAAACTGGTGCACGAACAACAACCTCTCAATCAACTACAGCAAGACTGAGGCTCTAATAATCACTCGCAACCATGACTTCATCCACCCACCAGACATCAAAATAGCAGACACAACCATTCCAATGAAATCCAAAGTAAAATACCTTGGAGTAACCCTGGACAACGAACTAAATCTCAAGTCTCACGTTAACAAAACGGTCAAGAATGCATACCATAGAATGAGAATCATCAGACGGCTTAAACCCCTCCTCGACGCAGAACACTTCCGCACGGTATGCCAAGCACTCATCACCCCATTAATGGATTTCTGCAACCCCATCTACCTTGGCCTACCAAAGCAAACTCTCAAACCGCTCCAACTAGCCCAAAATACCGCAGCACGCATCATTTCTGGCTCAACAAGACATGAACACATTACCCCGGTTCTCAAAGACTTACACTGGCTCCCAATCAGCTCACGCATTAAATACAAAACAATAATAAACATATTCAAAATCAAACAACACATTTCAGCCAACAGCCTGCACACCCTCATTCATCCAGACACCAGCACCCGCCCGAGAAGACAAGGAACCTCCAACAGAGTCAACACACCGAGGGACTTCAGAAAAACACGAAAGGACACCACAGAAAGAGCCCTCTCCCTGGCAGCCCCAACCATTTGGAACTCCCTCCCAGACGAGCTGAGAGCGACAACGGACCTCAAGGACTTCCGCAAACAGCTGAAGACAGCTCTGTTCATAGAACATTATGGACACGTCACTTAATCAACAAGGTCTGATCAACAAAGACCCCCCACCCTGACGAAAGATTGTATATCGGCACAGGATTCATCTCATGACCTTTCTGGACAGTACCTAGTATTATAGAACATGCTGTATCATAGCGCACTCTGTACATAGCCCCCCTAATCTAGAACTCCCCCCCCACACGCACACCACCCCCCCCTGCATTCTCTGCATGAACTCCCCCCCGCACTTTACTCCCCCAACACTGCATGAACCCCCTCCACATCTTCTGATTGTTTTGTTGTGACACCGCCTTGATTTTTATGATAAGACGGTTTAGAAATACTGTTAAATAAATAAATAAATAAATAACTGTAGACACAGGAATCCCAAGGTCTTTGGAGGTGGCCTTGTATCCCTTTGAAATGTGAATTGATTTGAATTATTTATAAGGGTGCCAATAATCATGTGTTACCATTAAATAAAGTGAAAACCCTCTCAAACATTTATATTCCCTGAAGTCAAACTTATAAACAATTCTAAATTTTTGTCAGATTACTTGCCTGGAAAGGAAACTCTCGTAGGAAGC
Organism: Ichthyophis bannanicus; assembly: GCA_033557465.1. NCBI lineage: Eukaryota > Metazoa > Chordata > Amphibia > Gymnophiona > Ichthyophiidae > Ichthyophis > Ichthyophis bannanicus. The sequence goes on along the minus strand of CM066032.1, from coordinate 521,517,680 downwards.
CCTCCTTTTTATCTTATAATAAAGGCTACATAGCCTAAAAAGCAATCGGGGGAGACAGCACAAACATGTGATCTGCTAGTGAGTGGATTTTTGCCTCCTGGGACATCTTACTGTGAGTTCTAGCTGTTTATTTAATTATTTACTGTTTGTCTAACTGTTGTTTGTTTAATTATTTAGTGTTTGTCTTAGTGGTGTGCAAGTTCAGCCTTCTCAGCTGTACTTACCTTGCCTCTCTCAACTAACTGGGCTTTGTGTGGTACCCCCATCCCCCTGCTGAGGGTTCAGGACAGGGTACCTTGTAACTGCCCTCTTTAATAGGACTTATCTCCCCCCCTCCCTCCCCAGCACCCACCCACCCCTGGGGAAATTGTAGTTTTATAGGTACTTGAACATCTTAGAGGAAAGGGGCTGCTCTCAGGTGCAGCTCTTAATCCAAATCAGTCATACACAGAGGACCTGTGATTAATTAGCTTCAGGTACACAGGGTGTATTAGGGGTATTAGATACACTTTTATTAGTATAAGCATCTACACCAATCCTTATTATATACCGATTTAAAAGACCTAAACACAAGCTTTAAACTAAGATGCAGTCAGAGGTCCAGCAACGAGATGGGGGTTCTCCAGTCTTTTGCATCGAGTGTCACATGTATGATTATCTCCCAGTTGGTGAGAGGTCCTACATATGCACTAAGTGCAGGGAGCTCTTTGCTCTCAGGGAACGAGTCCGTTCTCTAGAGGCTAGAGTAGCAGACCTGGAAGACATAAGAAAGACAGAGAAGTACATGGACGAGACCTACAGGGATATAGTCCTGAAGTCCCACCTCCAGTCTGGCAGCATCCCTGTTGCCATGGAGGAGAGAGGTCACGTGACAGGAGAGCATCACCCTGGTGTGGCAGGAAGTGATCCTGTAACTAGGACCTGTCCTCCAGGTGATGTAAAACCCTCTCGCACCGAGGACGTTTCTCCAGGGCCATGTCCCCATGAGGGGAGGGTCAGGACAGCTGTTATAGTTGGTGATTCAATCATTAGGAATGTAGATAGCTGGGTGACTGGTGGACGTGAGGATCGCCTGGTAACATGCCTGCCTGGTGCGAAGGTAGCAGATCTCACGCACCGCCTAGATAGGATCATAGATAGTGCTGGGGGGGAGTCTGCTGTCTTGGTACATGTTGGTACCAATGACATAGGAAAATGTGGTAGGGAAGTTCTGGAGGCTAAATTTAAGCTTTTAGGTAGGAAGTTGAAATCCAGAACTTCCAGGATAGCGTTCTCCGAAATGCTTCCTGTTCCACGTGCAGGACCCAAAAGACAGGCAGAGCTCCGGAGTCTCAATGCGTGGATGAGACAATGGTGCAAGGATGAGGGTTTTGGATTTGTTAGGAACTGGGGAACATTCTGGGGAAAGGGGGGGCTCTTCCGAAGGGATGGGCTTCACCTTAATCAGGATGGGACCAGACTGCTGGCATTAACCTTTAAAAAAGAGATAGAGAAGCTTTTAAACTAGAAAATAGGGGAAAGCCAACAGTCACCCAGGAGCGCACGGTTCGGACAAAGGTATCCTTGAAGGATACTACCAAAAGCAGTGAGGTTCCAAAAGGGAGTATAGTAGCCCAAATGCCCTTGAGTAAGGAGCAGACAGAGCATAAAGATTCCCAATTACCCATGCCTACCAATAGCCAGATTAATATTAATAAATTACAGTCTCTAAAATGCTTGTATGCCAATGCTAGAAGTCTAAACAATAAGATGGGAGAATTAGAATATATAGCATTAAATGAGAGGTTAGATATGATTGCACTCTCAGAGACATGGTGGAAGGAGGATAACCAGTGGGACACTGTGATACCTGGATACAAACTATATCGTAATGATAGAGCTGAACAAATTGGTGGAGGGGTTGCGCTCTATGTTAGAGAGGGCATTGAGTCAGAAAGGATTAAAGTTTTGCAGGGAACAAAATATGCTGTAGAATCTCTATGGATTGAAATTCCATTTATGAAGGGGAAGGTGATGGCAGTGGGAGTATACTATCGACCACCTGGCCAGAATGAACAAATGGATGATGAAATGCTCAAAGAAATCAAGGAAGCTAACAAAAGCCACAACAGAGTAGTAATAATGGGTGATTTCAATTACCCCGGTATCGACTGGGACAGTGTCACAGCAGGACAAGCTAAAGAGATAAAGTTTCTAGATGAAATAAATGACTGCTTCTTGGAGCAGCTGGTTCATGAACCGACCAGAGGGGAAGCCATACTGGACCTAGTCCTTAGTGGAACGCCAGATCTGGTGCAAGAAATAAGGGTGTTGGGACCACTTGGCAATAGTGATCATAGTATGATCATGTTTGATTTAATCAGTGGAGGACAGATAGTAAAGGAATCCACAGTACTACCTTTTAACTTTCAAAAGGGTGACTATGATAGAATGAGGAATATAGTTCGGAAAAAACTAAAAGGAGCGGTTCCAAAGGTTAAAGACTTACAGCAAGCTTGGGTGTTATTTAAAAATACTATCCTCGAAGCCCAGACCAGCTGTATTCCACGCATTAAGAAAAGTGGAAGAAAGTCCAAAAAACTGCCAGCATGGTTTAAAGGTGAGGTCAGAGAGGCTGTTGCTGCCAAAAGAGCAACCTTCAGAAAATGGAAAAAAGAGCCAAATGATGAAAACTGGAAACAGCACAAGCACTGGCAAGTTAAATGCAAAGCATTGATAAGGCAGGCAAAGCGGGAATTTGAGAAGAAACTTGCTACGGAAGCAAAAACACGAAATAAAGACTCTTTCAAGTACATTCGTAGCAAAAGGCCTGTGAGAGAGTCAATTGGACCATTAGATGATAGAGGGGTAAAAGGGGCAGTAAGAGGAGACAAGGCTATAGCAGAGAGACTGAATGAATTCTTTGCTTCGGTCTTTACTGAGGAAGATGTAGGGGTGTTACCCAAGACTGAAGTGGTATTTAAAGGTGATACTGCAGAGGAATTGAGAGAAATATCGCTACACCGGGAAGATATATTACAACTATTTGATAAACTGAATAGTAGCAAATCACCTGGACCGGATGGTATACATCCCAGAGTGTTGAAAGAACTGAAATATGAGATTGCAGACCTGTTATTGGTAATCTGTAAACTTTCATTAAAATCATCTGTAATACCTGAAGATTGGAGGGTCGCCAACGTAACACCAATTTTTAAAAAGGGTTCCAGGGGTGACCCGGGAAATTACAGACCGGTGAGCCTGACGTCAGTACCAGGGAAAATGGTAGAAGCCATCATAAAGAACAAAATTACACAGCATGTAGATAGTCATGGCCTAATGGGAGACAGCCAACATGGCTTTAGACAAGGAAGATCTTGTCTTACTAATCTGATCTGTTTTTTTGAAGGTGTGCATAAACAGGTAGACAAAGGTGAGTCGGTTGATATAGTGTATCTGGACTTTCAGAAAGCTTTTGACAAGGTCCCCCATCAGAGACTTTTGGCGAAGCTAAAAAGTCATGGGATAGGAGGCAGTGTACTATTGTGGATCGGGAACTGGTTAAAAGATAGAAAGCAGAGGGTAGGGCTAAATGGCCAATATTCCCAATGGAAAAAGGTGAATAGTGGAGTACCCCAGGGATCTGTACTGGGTCCGCTACTTTTTGACATATTCATAAATGACCTGGAAAAGGGAATAACTAGTGAGGTAATCAAATTTGCAGATGACACAAAACTGTTTAAAGTTGTTAAAACCCAAGAGGATTGTGGAAAACTGCAGGAGGATCTGGATAAATTGGAAGACTGGGCATCCAAATGGCAGATGAAATTTAATGTGGACAAGTGCAAAGTTATGCACCTAGGAAAGAACAACCCACACTATAGTTACAAGATGCAAGGCTCCACATTAGAAACCACCACCCAGGAAAAAGATTTAGGAGTCATCGTGGATAACATGTTAAAACCCTCCGCCCAGTGTGCAGCGGCAGCCAAGAAAGCAAATAGAATGCTAGGTATCATAAGGAAAGGGATGGAGAATAAAACAAAGGATATTATAATGCCTCTGTATCGCTCCATGGTACGACCGCACCTTGAATATTGTGTGCAATTCTGGTCACCGTATCTTAAAAAGGACATAGAGTTATTAGAAAAAGTACAGAGAAGAGCCACCAAATTGGTGAAGGGGATGGAAGGCTACTCCTATGAAGAGAGGCTAAAAAGGTTAGGGCTCTTTAACCTAGAAAAGAGGCGGCTGAGGGGAGATATGATAGAGGTGTATAAATTAATGAATGGAGTGGAACGGATAAACGTGGATAAATTGTTTACGCTATCAGAATATAGAAGGACTAGGGGGCATGTAATGAAGCTACAGGGTAAACTATTTAAGACAAATAGGAGAAAATATTTCTTCTCTCAACGTGTAATCAAACTCTGGAATCTGTTACCGGAGGATGTAGTAAGGGCTGTTAGTATAGCTGGGTTTAAAAAAGGTTTGGACAAGTTCCTGGAGGAAAGGTCCATAAACCACTATTAAAAAGGGACCCAGGATATCAATGCTTGGCCTAATACAAGCACTGCAGAACCTGTGTCTTTTGGGGAAACTGCTAGGTACGTATGACCTAGATTGGCCACTGTTGGAAACAGGATACTGGGCTTGATGGACCTCGGTCTGACCCAGTATGGCATTTCTTATGTTCTTATGTTCTTATGTTCTTATACTTAGCTTTTTGAACAATCTTCTTAGCTGCCTCTGGAATTTGAAGTGCTCTCTGGAAACCTCAATTCACCACACTGGAGACTTGAACTGCAAGCCACGCTGGAGGTAACATAGTAACGTAGTATATGACAGCAGATAAAGACCAGTATGATCCATCTAGTCTGCCCATTAAGGTGGCAAGAATGGTTAACTGCTGCTCCGTGCAGGTCAGCCCCCCTCTATTTACTAAAGTACAAATGATATTTAAGTTTGCTTTGATTTTATCCTGTTGCTATAAAAGGGATCCACTATGTCTGTCCCATGCCATTTTGAATTCAGTCACTGTATTTGGTGTATCTCACCAATCTCGTACTGATCTCAGAAAAGGTATCTCTGTGCGGGCTTTTTTTAGTTAGATCCATTCAACCATTCTGTTGTTTTCATTCATTATCGACTTGTATCCCTCTGAGTTGAAGGAAGCTATGTTAACCCCGATCCCAAAAAAGGGATTGATTTGTGCTGTTCCAATCTGCGTCCTATCTCTTTCCTGATGGGGTTGGCGAAGGTGGTGGAGAAGGCAGTTTTGGTGCAATTATCAGCTTTTTTGGATCGGGAGGGGGGTTTAGAATGGGGGCAAGCTGGATTTCAAGTGGGGTCAGGTACAGAATCCTTGCTGGTCGCAGTGTTAGACTTTTTGGGTAAAATCTGGGATAGAGGGAGAATGGTATTGGTGATAATGTTAGATCTGTCAGCCGCATTTGATTTAGTTGATCTGGAGGTTCTGGCCATTCATTGTAAGACCTTAGGGATTGGTGATTTGGTCCTTCAATGGCTGGTCTTGTTAATGATCAGTCGAAGGTTTTGTGTTTGTTGGGGATCGCAATACTCTGAGGTTCAGCACTGGTCATGCGGGGTCCCACAGGGATCTACCTTGTCCCCAGTATTCTTTAATATTTGAGTCCATTGGTTGCTATTTGTAGGAGTCATGGGCTTATGGGTTTTCTATATGCCTTATGGGTTTTCTATATGCCGATGATATCCAGCTTTTGATTGAGATTGATGATCATGAGATTGCTATGTGCCAGCGAGTGAATTCTTGTTTGGAAGATATTGCGGCTTGGTTACATTTGCACAGTTTAGTCCTGAATATTAAGAAATCTGAGGTACTGCCTTGTAGAACCTTAGTGATGAGAGTTAGCAATTGGAGTTTTCTATTAGGGGTGTTCAACTACCCTGGAAAAGTGAGATTTGGGACTTAGGGGTCATTTTGAATAGTGAGCTTGGTTTTCGGCAAAAGGTGTCACAAGTAGTGCATGCCACTTTTGCTAACCTGCGTTTGGTTCGGCAATTGAAATCTTATTTGAGTCAGGATGCATTGTGTGGGGTGGTCCAGGCATTGGTAATGGCCTGCCTTGACTACTATAATGTATTGTATGTGAGTCTGCCTTCTTATATTTTGAGGAAGTTGCAGATGGTACAGAACTCAGCCACTTGTGTGATCCGGTAGCGGGAGTTCTGTATCAGCTGCATTGGCTTCCGATGAAACAACGGTGTGGTTTTAAATTACTGGTCCTGGCATGCAAAGTATTGCGGGGAACTAGACCCTAGTACTTGGAGGAGCTGTTACATTGGTATGTACTGAGTGGGACCTTGCGTTCCACAGAGGAATGTCGTTTGGTGCTACCAAGTTGCTCTGAGGTACATCTACAGCGATGGCGAGCACAGACTTTTTCAGTGGCAGTTCCTATGGGGTGGAATTCTCTGCCAGTGGCACTTTGGAAGGAGACAAATTTACTATCATTTAGGAAGGCCTTAAAGACTTTTCTTTTCCAATAATGTAGGTCAAGTAGCTTCTCTCTTGTGGGCTCCTTATTGATTGGGACAGCAAATAGCACATTTAGGGGCTGGGAGTTTTGTTTTATCTCATTTTATTTTATTATAGTGGGGGTTATGGATTCAATGCATTGTAATAGTGTTGATTTTATGTTTTGTAAACTGCCAGGAATGCTTTAGCAATTGGCGGTATATAAGCGCTTTAAAATAAATAAAATAAATATACACAACCAGGTACAAAACAAATTCTGCTACTCACTTCAGAGCTGGGGAGTCACACAACCTGAGACCGGATTTTACAACACAAATTCTATGTTCCTTAGAATTGTTTTATTTAGAAAGTATACTATGATATTACACTAAGGCAAAAAGTATTCACATTTCTTAATTACTGTAATTATAAGAAGTAACATATCCTGTTTTAATTATTCTTGCATTATAAATGTGTCTCATAATTCTATGGTTTACATAATGCAGAAACTAAATATAGCGACACAAAACTGCAATCAGCGTGAATCACTTTTACAAAAGTGACCTTCCTTTTCTAAGATTGTTGAATGGTAAGGAACTAAAACCACAGTCATAGAATCCAGAGTCCTCTAATCTTAATTATTCTTCCATCCTCATATATCCTGAATGTCTTTCTGGAGCGAGAGCTGTTCTGCTGTCGTTTCTGTACCAAGTAAAACTGTAGCAACTATCAACCTAATGTGAATGGACACAGAAAGGGCAATCCATAAAAACAGGCTGCCCTTCTGATGCTCCATAGGAATAAAAATGCACACCACAGTCATGGCAGGACCTTGCAAAAAATGAAAACAAAATGCTAAATGGTGAAAATATGGATCTGACTAGTTGCATTCCAAAAATTCTAAAGGGCGTGTTTAATAAAGTGCACTAACAGTTAGTGTGGGTCTACCATGCTGTTACTGCACACCAAAAACATGGCCACACTAAAAATCCCACATTAATCGCTTAGCGCTAGTTGGGTCGGAGACTGGGTGGTTTGAGGCAGACCATGCACATTGCGCTTAGTACATAAATGAAGTGTTGTACTTAAGCGTATGTTTACTAAAGCACCATGCAACAAAGTAGAATGGGCCTCCATGCTAAACATTCCATGATACCAGGGCAGGGAATTGGCAGGCCAGGGTTTGGATGGAGGCATTGGCAGCAAGTCTCAGCAAGCATGGTCATTAGTAGCTCACTCTGTGCTTGATACTCTTAGGGTGGGTGCAGTGGATGGCGTGAGGAACACCTGCAAAAGGTCACCGTGGTGCCGCACAGCTTCGCCTTGCTAACTGCAGGGGGAGAAATGGACATGTTCTACTTAAGTTTGCTGGCCCTCCACATTGGCAATGTGGCCAAAGGGCACCTGTTAGTAAACATGCTGCTTAGTGTGGGTGCACTTAATGCCACCCACTGAGGTGGAGGTAAGTGCACCTCTGTTAATCACAGAAAACTACTTAGAATGGGGGTGGTGCAGAATCCATGCTAACCACATGAGAGCATGCCGGGTACAACTCCATATTTTAGTGATGGCCAAGGTCCACTCCCACTTCCATGTTAATTTTTGGGGCTGAACACACGATAAGCTGCAGTAGTTTTATAAACATAGAAACATGATGACAGAAAAAGACCACATGGAATATCATGTCCCTAAATATCATAAACCTAATTTCAAGGATTTTTTTTATTTTGACTAGGTGACAGAATAGTTGGAGAAAATAATGTACCACCCCATTTTAGATTAGCAGAATTGAGATTCAAGGAACAGACGTGCTCAGTTATAACAAATGAAACACCTGCTCAATCAAATAGTTTCCCGGCGATCGAGTAATGTTTATGAAACCAACTTTACCTCATGGCATGAGACAGAGAAAGAAGAAAGCCCAACCATCTCTCAGGAAGACAGTGAAGGTGTGTTTAGAAAATTTACCAGAATAAGAAGTGAGCAGAGAAAACAAGCAATTTGTATGGAAATGTAGAAACAAGACGGCAGAAAAAGACCGTATGGCCTATCTAGTGCCCTTCCATATTAACTACGATAGTACCTTTTTTTCCCTTTAGAGATCTTCTGTGTTTGTCCCATGCTTTCTTGAATTCAGATACTGTCCTTGTCACTACTACCACTGTCCACGCATCTACCACTCTTTCCGTAAATAAATATTTCCACATATGTGAGTGGAGGAGTGGCCTAGTGGTTGGGGCAAGGTACTTCAGGCCGGAAGGTCAGGGGTTCAAATCCCACTAGAGGACAGTAACCTTGGGCTGGAAGGACTGGGGTTTCTAGTCCCACAGGTGCTCCTTGTGGTCTTGGGCAAGCCACTTAACCCTCCATAGCCCATGTTCCCTGTAAAATAGTTATCTCCAAGTTATAATGCCCTGTTCAATGTAATTTCAGTTTGTTCGATGTAAACCGCACTGATGCAGAATAGCGCGGTATATAAGAGAATGTAATAAATAATAATAATAAATATTACTCCCAAGTCTATCCCCTTTCACCCTTATCCTATGTCCCCTCATTGCAGAGCTTTCTTTCAATAGAAAGTGGCTCTGCTCCTGTGCATTTATGCCACGGAGGTATTTAAACATCTTTATTATATCTCTTCAATACTGCTTTTCCTCTAAAGTAAACATATTGAGATACTTAAGTCTGTCCCCATATGGTTTATAACAAGAAACACTGACTATTTTGGTAGTCACCCTTAGCACAGACTCCAACCTGTTTATATCCTTTTCAAGGTGCAGTTTCCAGAATTGCACACAATACTCCAAATGAGGTCTCACCAAAGACTTATACAGAGGCACTATCACCTCCTTCTTCCTGATGGCCATTCCTTTACCTATGCACCCAAGCATCCTTCTGGCTTATTGCCTTTTCTATGTGTGAGGGTCTCTAAAGGAATAACAAGGGGTGCAATGGCAGAGCTGTTTGGAGGGGGGGTCTTAATACTGCAATAGCAGGGGGTACTGCATGGCAGGATGAGCTGTATTGGCAAGGCTATGTGTGACGGGGAGATCTCTAGGTAATAGCAGTATGTATATTCTGTATGTATACGTAGTGGGGTCTCTACTGTAATAACTGGATTTTGCAAGGCAGACGTAAGGTGAGGAGGGAGGGAGAGGCCTGGTATTTAGCGCAATGAGCTGAGAACCAGAAAAGTCAGGATTCAAATCCTGCTTCTGCCCCTGACACTCATTGTGACCTTGGAGAAGTCTCTTTATCTTCTGTTACTTCAACGCTTGAATTTGTAACTAGAAGTTTCAGCACCTTCATGGACAGCTATTCTGGGAACTATGAATTCAAGCCTTATTGTTTAAAAACAGGATATAAACAGAATGGAGTAGGTGCAGATGTGGCTACTAAAATGGTCAGTAGTGTTATTCATAAGGCATATGGGGATAGACAATATATTTTATTTGGAAAAAAGGTGGGAGGGGGAGATATGACAGAGACATTTAAATACTTCTTTCAGTTAAAAGAATGCTCTGAAATGATGGGGCATAGGATGAAGGTGAAAAGGGATAGACTCAGGAGTAATTTGAGGAAATATTTCTTTACAAAAAAAGTAGTAGATGCATGGAATAGCCTCACAGTGGAGGTGATAGAGACAAGGACTGTATCTGAATTCAAGAAAGCATGGGACAAACACAGAGGATCGCTAAGGGAAAAAAAGAGATTGGTATGGAAGGGCAGGCCTTATGGTTTTTATCTGCCATCATTTCTTCTGTTTCTATATACTAAATGAAATAATTTGGCCAGAGATTCCTGATCAGAATGAACACTTATATGCACATTTATCCTTCCCCAGCATATCAATCAATGCAAATTTTTGTCCTCCTTTTTTTTTTTAGAGGTGAATTTTCCACCCCCAGTAAAGACACAAACGCAATTGGTAAGTTTTAGAATCCTCTTTCACATATACTGTTGTTTCCACTCCTGTGTGGAGATGGCTAGCTTGGTTTTGCTTTAAATACAGACATATTCAGCAAGGCCTTGGATGTAGCACAGTGTTGCTGTCAGAAGATGCAGCAGGCAACAGCTTCTAGCTAAAGAACGAACAATGAAAACTGAAAGATGTCAATTCAGCATGAAAACTACCACACCCCTCACTCCTATTGCACTTCCGACATACACAAAGCCCTACTCCTCTGTTCAGACATCTTACCCGTAACAGACCACTCTCACATACACTTACTCTACCCCCTACACACCCCTTCCCTATACCCTTTGCAGCTGATTTTCAATCAATCTCTCTGCTACCTGAGCAAACGTTCTGACCCTGCTGGCTGGCTATAAACCGGCTGGTTGGCAACTCTAGTGGCATCTCAACTGCCTACTTACCTGGAAGATAATGCCATTTTGGATGTACAACAGCATGGAAATGTTAATGGAGGAGGGTTACAGGATGATATCAATGAATTGTTTGATAAGGGTTTGATTGATGTCTTGCTTCATTTGGGCGTATCAACAGCATTTGATACGGTCCTTCACACCCTTTTATTGAAGTGTCTGGAGGGGATAGGTCTGGGTGGATGGGTGCTGCAGTGGTTCACTTCTTTTCTAGCCAAGAAAGAACTAGGGTGAAGTTTAACAAAAATTGCCTGGTTCTTGGTGCTCAGTCAGTGGGGTTCCATAGGGCTCCATTTTGTCCCCTTATCTGTTTAGAAGTGAAGTGTCTCTGCTATCTCAACAAATAGAGGTGACCTGCACGAAGCATTGTTACATCCCTAAACAAAGACATGGGGACCGGTGACCTGCACGGAGCAGGAGGTACATCTACTCTTGCCACCTTGCTGGGCAAATTAGGACCATGATGGTCTTTATCTGCCGTCATATATTATGTTACTATGTTAGATAATCTTAGTTTTATAGGCTCTTAAAACTACTAAAGGGGGAGAGGTGGTCAAATTCACTTTCAGGTTCAGCTCACCAGCAATAGATTAATTAAGGCCCTGAAATTAATTAATCTTGAGGAGAACAAAGTCCTTTAAACTTATTTGGTGCAGTTGTATCAGTTCAAGTATGACTAGCAACTTTAAGTAAACAACTCACATAGCTAAACAAAACCTTAAAACGAAGATGCAGACAACAGTCCAGCAGCAAGATGGGAGCTATTCAGTCTTTTGCACTGAGTGTCACATGTACGATTTTCTCTCAGTTGGTAAGGGATCTTATGTGTGCACTAGGTGCAAGGAGCTCTTTGCCCTCAGGGAACGAGTTTGATCTCTGGGGGCTAGAATAGCAGACTTGAAAGACAAGGAAGGCAGAAAGTTACATAGATGAGACCTACAGGGATGTAGCACTGAAGTCCCACCTCCAATCTGGCAGTTTCTCAGTTGCCATGGAGGAGAGAGGGCACATGAAAGGAGAGCATCACTTTGCTGTGGCAGGAAGTGATCCTGTAGCTAGGACCTGTCTGCCGGGAGTTGTAAAACCTCATGCTAAGGTGGTTTCTCCTGGGTCATGTGCCCATGAGGGAAGGGTTAGGATGGTTGTTATAGTAGGCAATTCAGTCACTAGGTATGTAGATAACTAGGTGGTTGGTGGATGTGAGAATCACCTGGTAACATGCCCTCTTGGTGCAAAGATGAAAGACCTTCCGCGCCACCTAGACAAGATTTTAAATAGGGCTGGGGAGGATCTGCTGTCTAGGTACATGTTGGTACCAATGACCTAGGAAAGTGTGGGAGGTAGGTTCTGGAGGCCATATTTAGGCTTTTAGATAGAAAGATGAAATCCAGAACTTCCAGGGTAGCATTCTCTGAAATGCTTCCCTTTCCACATGCAGGACCCAAAAGGCAGACAGATCTCCGAAGTCTCAATGTGTGGATGAGATGATGGTGCAAAGAAGAGGGTTTTGGATTTGTTAGGAACTGGGCAACATTCTGGGAAAGGGAGGAGCTTTTCCAAAAGGATGGGCTCCACCTTAATCAGGCTGGAACCAGGCTGCTGGCATTAACCTTTGAAAAAGGAGATAGAGCTGCTTTTAAACTAGATAATAGGGGAAAGCCAACAGTCTCCCAAGAGTGCGTAGTTTGGAAGAATGTATCTTTGAAGCAAAGGAGGAAGTTAGGGCATCCCAACAGAGAGGTTCCAATAAAGATAAAAGTAACCAAGATGTCCTTAAGTACAGAGCTAAAAGATTCCAAATTACCTCTATCAACTGATAACCAGATTAATATGAATAAAATACAACCTCTAAAATGCCTGTATGCAAATGCTAGAAGTCTAAAATATAAGATGGGAGAGCTAGAATATATAGCACTAAATGAAAGGTTAGATATGTTTGGCATCTCAGAGACCTGGTGAATGGAAGACAATCAATGGGACATTGTGATACCTGGATACAAACTATATCTTAATGATAAAGTAGATCAAATTGGTGGAGGGGTTGCACTCTATGTTAGAGAGAGCATTGAGTCACACATGGTTAAAGTTTTGCAGGAAACAAAATACACTGTAGAATCGCTATGGATAGAAATTCCATGCAAAACGATGTAAAAAGGGGAAGGTGCTGACAGTGGGGGTGTACTACTGTCCGCCTAGCCAGAATGAACAGATGGATGATGAAATACTAAAAGAAATCAAGGAAGCTAACAAAAGTTACAAAACAGTAATAATGGTTGATTTCAATTACCCCAGTATTGACTGAGTCAATGTCACAGCAGGACATGCTAGAGAGATAAATTTTCTAGATGAAATAAATAACTGCTTCTTGGAACAGCTGGTTCATTAACTGACAAGCAAGGAAGCTATTTTGGACCTGGTCCTTAGTGGAACATAGGATCTGTTGCAAGAGATAAGCATTTTGGGGCCACTTGGCAATAGTGATCATAGCATGACCACATTTGATTTAATAACTGGAAGAAGGATGGCAAGGAAATTCACAGTACTACCATTTAACTTTCAAAACTATGGGGTCTGTTTATTAAGTGGCGCTAGCGGCTTCTGTGCAAAATTGGACTGCAGCCCTGCTCTATTCAATGGGGGTTGTGGCTCTGATATCACACGAAAGCAGCTAGTGCCACTTAGTAAACAGGCCCCCATGATAAAATAAGGAAAACAGTTAAGAAAAAAATAAAAGGAGCAGCTGCAAAGGTTAAAGATTTACATCAAAAATGGCCATTGTTTAAAAGTACTGTCTTGGAAGCCCAGACCAGTTGTATTCCACTCTAAGAAAAGTGGAAGGAAGGCTAAAAAACTGCTAGTATGGTTTAAAGATGAGGTCAGAGAAACTGTTGCCAAAAAACATCTTTCAGGAAATGGAAAAATAAGCCAAACGATGAAAACAGGAAACATAAGCATTGGCAAGTTAGATGCAAGACATTGATAAGGCAGGCAAAGAAAGAATTTGAAAAAAAAGCTTGCCATGGAAGCAAAAATGCATAAGAAAAACCTTTTTAAGTAGGTTCATAGCAAAAAACCTGTGAGAGGGTCAGTTGGACCATTGGATAATAGAGGGGTGCTAAGGGAGGACAAGGCCATAGCGGAGTGACTAAATGAAGTCTTTGCTTCGGTCCTTACTGAAGAAGATATAGGGAAGTTACCTGTGCCTGAAAAGGTATATAAAGGTACTATATCCGAAGAATTGAAAGAAATATCTATAAACTGGGAAGATGTATTACAACTGTTTGATAAACTGAAGAGTAGTAAATCAACTGGACTGGATGGTATACATCCAAGGGTGCTGAAAGAGATTGCAGACCTACTATTAGTATTCTGTGAACTATCATTGAAATTTTCTGTAGTACCGGAAGATTGGAGAATGGCCAGTGTAACGCGAATTTTTAAAAATGGTTCCAGGGGTGATCCGGGAAACTACAGACTGGTGAGCCTGATGTCAATACTGGGAAAAATGGTAGAAACCATTATAAAGAACAAAATTACTGAACATGTAGATAGGTATGGTTTAATGGGAGAAAGCCAGCATGGATTTAGCCTAGGAAAGTCCTGTCTTACTAATCTGTTACATTTTTTTGAAGGTATGAATAAACAGGAAGACAAAGGTGAGCCAGTTGATATAGTGTATCTGGATGTTCAGAAAGCCTTTGACAAGGTCCCTCATGGTAAAACTAAAAAGTGACGGGATTGGAGACAGTATAATATTGTGGATCAGGAACTGGTTAAAATATAGAAAGCAGAGAGTAGGGCTAAATGGCCATTTTTCTCAATAGAGAAAGGTGAATAGTGTAGTACCCCACTGATCTGTGCTGGGCCCGCTGCTTTTTAACAGTCATAAATGACCTGGAAATAGGAATAAGCAAGGGGGTCAAATTTGCAGATGACACAAAAGTAATCAAAGTTGTTAAAATGCAAGAGTATTATGAAAAATTGCAAGAGGACCTTGATAAATTGGAAGACTGGATGTCTAAATGGCAGATGAAATTTATGCACCTAGGAAAGAACAACCCAAACTATGGCTACCTTAGAAATCACCATCCAGGAAAAGGATTTAGGTGTTATCATGGATAATACATTGAAACCCTCCACCCAGTGTGCAGGGATGGCCAAGAAAGCAAATAGAATGCTAGGAATCATAAGAAAAAGAATAGAGAATAAAACCAAGGATGTTATAATGCCTCTGTATCATTCCATGGTGTGGTCACACCTTGAATATTGTGTGCAACTCTGGTCACCATATCTTAAAAAGGATATAGTGGAATTAGAAAAGGTTCAAAGAGCCACCAAAATGGTAAAGGGAATGGAAGGATACCCCTATGAGACGAGGCTTAAAAGGATAGGGCTCTTCAACTTGGAAAAGAGACAGCTGAAGGGTGATATGATAGAGGTCTACAAATTAATGAATGGAGTGGAATGGGTAAATGTATATAGGTTGTTTACGCCATCACAAAGCAGAAAGACTAGAGAACACACAATGAAGCTACAATGTAACCCATTTAAGACTAATAAGAGAAAATATTTTTCACTCAATGTGTAATCAAACTCTGGAATTCATTACTGGAGGATGTAGTAAACACTGTTAGTGTAGTTGGGTTTAAAAAGGTGTGGACAAGTTCCTGGAGAAAAGGTCCATAAACCATTATTAAAGAGGACCCAGGAATTTATTTATTTATTTATTATCTTTTTTATACCGCCTTATCATTTCAATCAAAGCGGTTTACATTGTAACTTAAACTAGGTAAATGCACATTAAACAGGGTCATTGAAAACTTGGATTTTTCTGAGCAATGGAGGGTTAAGTGACTTGCCCAAGGCCACAAGGAGTACTAGTGTGAATTGAACCCTGGTCTCTGGGTTCCCAAGCCAGTGCTCTAACCACTACGCTACTCCTCCACTCCATTCCACTACTCACCCTGGGACAAGCATTGTGGAACCTATGTGTCTTTTTGGGAACCTGC
Source organism: Ichthyophis bannanicus (assembly GCA_033557465.1). Taxonomy (NCBI): domain Eukaryota; kingdom Metazoa; phylum Chordata; class Amphibia; order Gymnophiona; family Ichthyophiidae; genus Ichthyophis; species Ichthyophis bannanicus. The sequence continues at coordinate 521,501,807 of CM066032.1, read as the reverse complement.
CAAGTACTTAAAACCTTGATTGGCCACTGTTGAAACAAAGTACTGGGCTTGATGGACCTTGGTATGACCCAGTATGACATTTCTTATGTTATGTTCATAGACATCTCCAGTAGGGATGCTGGATTGGGACATCCAGCTCAGACAAGCTAGCTAACAGGGATGTCCAACGGCAGAGTACGTTAAGAACATGCGCCCCCCATTCCACCCTCAGTTGTCATTGACATATGCTAGAATACAGGGGATAGTAGTATAACTCCTTCTCCACCCCATCCAGATGCTTGCCAAGGAAAACAGACAGATGCCTGTTCATGTCTGGAGCAAGCCTAATTCTGGCCACAATTTGGAACATCCAGGGCACTTCTGAGATTGACCAGAGATGACCGGGATATTAGTACCTTCCTGGCCATACCCTCATTCAGACCTGGACTTCCTCGCACTCTGGACGTCCCCAGAAACAGCTTCTATAATGGCTTTGAGGATGCCTCCATGATTTGGATGTTTGCGGAGATCCAAATCATGAATAGCGCTTCTAAAATTCCCTTCTTAACATATATATGTTACCAATTTGATTGAGGATGTGAGCTATAGGATTAAAATTCTAGGCAGCCATTCTGGTCCCCGAACAGCGGGGTTATATGTCTTGCTTAGATGTACAACCCGCGAACAGGCCCAGGACGGTATTCCGGTCACAGCCCTCCCTGCACATACAGAGGATCTGCGCGGGGAGTGCTGGATGGGGGCAGGAGGGGGCAGAGCAGGGGCGGGCCAACATGCCAAAATGTACAGAAGCCATTCAGGTTCAGCCTCTCTATGTCCAGCAGCGCAGTGACGGATGCATGGCTTATTCCACCTCGAAAGTGAAATAACCCCCGGGGATCCACAGTGCACCACACACCCCTTCTAATCATCCCAATGGCCGCGCTGTGCCCCCGCAGCCGTGATTCGGTCCATAGGGGCATCTGGTGACAGCAGGATCCCGGTCTGTAGGAGTGGACAGGAGGAATGGCATTCCATGACACCAGGATGCCACAGCTCTCACGCCCCTGGCATGCTGGCATCTGGACAGGCAGCTCCCTGCACACCAATCTCATCAGCATATGGGCAGCGCTCAGAGGTCGCAGATTCAACCGTCGCAGTTATGTCCGGGCTCCGTGGAAGCAGTCGGGTGCATTTTCCACACGTCCACTCTTTGCACAGTAAATGCGGCCAGACGTGCGAGAAACAGAATCAGCCTCCACATGTATGCTGATGATAGGCAGCTTTTGCTTTCATTTCCTCAAGGTGAGCAAGATGTGTGAGGGCAGCTTCAGTTAGAGATTAATTTTTTGCAAGGTTCTTCAGCAATTGGGGCGTTAACACATATGCTGTATGAATGTGTCCTTCTAAGGGATTTTTGGGATGGTGTTTGGTCCATTATTAGTGACATTTATAATTTGGATGTCAGATTAACACTGCAGATTGTTCTGTTCCGCTCTCTCCTGATATCAGAGGGGCTTTCCAAATATGATCAGTTGATATCCTTTTATCTCTTGCAGCTGTAGCATGTGTTACATAACTGGAAAGATGTGTCCTTTCTAAACATCACCTTCTGGTGGAATTCTGTGTGCTTAGTGCGCAGATTGGAAGGGGCTGCATCACTCTCCAGTAATTGTATGTTGAAGATGGGGAAAATTTGGAAATCTCTCGATACTTACTTGTCTGCAGTATGAACTCCCTTGTATTAGTTCCTCTGTGGCTTTAGTGCAGCCTCTGTCCCTTTTTTTTGTTAGTACTGTTTTTCACTTGTAAGTATTTTTTGCTTCAAGTGCATGTTATAACTGAGGAATGTTGTATTTTGGAAACTTAAATACATTTAAAAAATTTTTCAAGGTTTGTTTGGACAAATGTTTTTACATTTTAATTTATCAAAGACTGAGTGTTTATGGTTGATAAATATATAGGATGTTGAGGTTTTTTCTTGACAGAGTGGTAGTGATTCAGTATAATTTTCAGCTTTATGCCATAGACACTTTTTTGAGCTTTCATGGCCGTAGTTCCAGAAAGATTAAGATTTTGTTCAGCTTGTTATAATTAGAGCTCTGAGGCCTTATCTTTTGGAAGGTAATTTGTTTGTGGTAACAGGTGTTGGTTCCAGCATTGCCTTGATTATTGAAATTATTTGCTGCTTGGTCTCCCATCTAGGGAAATCATATGATTACAACAAGTTCAAAATATGGCTGCTATGATTAATAATGGTTTACGCAAGTTTAATTATGTTAGCGAGGTCTTGCTTGGGTTGCATTGATTGCCAGTATCATTCAAGTGAATAATAAGGGTTTGACCCTGGTTTTCAAGTCACTTGATGGAATATGGGATATTTATTTTATTTACTTAACCGTATTTACAGTATATTGTCGTCAGGTGCCCCCTGTGGCCAGTGGCTGTAAGGGCATGCTGAGCATTTTTATTATTTTTAAGGAGCAATGGCTCTTTAAGACCCAGTGCAGTGTGGTCCTTGGAGTTTTAGCTCCTTGTGAGAACAAATTATATAAGCCAAGAGTGGAGGGTAATAAGGCTTTATTTCCCCTTTAATGCAAGGGTTCACTAAGACATAAGAAAATAAAGATAGTCCTTCTTTATAAAGGGTTCCACCAAATAAGCAGGCAAACAACTGTTATAAGCTTCACAATTGAATGCAGGGTTTAACTGAGGATTCTTTCATTCCAAAGTGAATTAAACAAGCAGGCAAACAAACTGTTATAAGCTTCACAATTGATTGCAGGGTTTCTTTTATATTTACAGTTCTACTAAGGACTCAAGACTAGTAGTAACACAAAAAGTACAATCCATGGATTCATCCTGAGGAATGGGAATAGTATTCTCAAACTCTATTTCCATGGACTCTGCGTCACTGGCTTCTCCCTCTGAATAAGTGCTTTCCCTTACGGCTACAAGTTTAGAGGGTCTGTCTCTGTTTCTTTGCTTCCAGTAAGACTCTTCTGTTAAGCCCTTAGGTATTGTTTTACAAAGCTCTGCTTTGTTCCCTCTTCTCATATACTGAGCGTCTGCTTTATCAGAGTTTCTAGGAGCAAGGTTTTCTTTTAAAAGTAAAGAGCCACCATACCTTGGCTTCCTGCAGCTGCTACACCTGGAGCTCTCTCTCTGACGTACTTCTCTCTGGAGACAGGTTTTCTTGTGCAGTGCTTTGCCTTCCTGAAGCCCGGGAAAACCTGGTGAGGATTCCCAACCTCTGTGCTTCTGTGTAAAGGTAGCTTTGCTATAGGAACCTCTCCTCCTTGTACCTTGTAATCCTGGTCCAGCAAATGCAGGTGAATGTAGGCTTCTCTTAAAGCATGGCTCCTTGGTTTTCTGTGCTCTTCTTTCAGCTGTTGCTGCTCTTGTTGTGCTGCTTGATCCAGCTACGTTACTTGGGCTGGGAGTGTCACTCCTTCCAGCCAAACTGCTTCTCCTGGCAGCCTATCTCTGGACTCCATCTCTCTGTGCTCTGCCCCTCTGGACTCTATCCCTTTGGATAGTCTCCGTCTGGATTCTGTCCCTCTGGGCTTGCTCCGTGTGGACTCTCTCCTTCTCCACACTCCTTCCAGCCAAACCGCTTTTCTTAATTTTTTTTTTTAATTCTCTTATATACTGCGCTATTCTGCATCAGTGCGGTTTACATTGAAAAACTGAAATTACATTGAACAGGGCATTATAACTTGGAGATAACTATTTTACAGGGAACATGGACTATGGAGGGTTAAGTGGTTTGCCCAAGACCACAAGGAGCACCTGTGGGACTAGAAACCCCAGCCTTCCGGCCCAAGGTTGCTGTCCTCTAGTGGAATTTGAACCCCCGACCTTCCGGCCTGAAGTACCTTGCCCCAACCACTAGGCCACTCCTCCACTCCTGCTTCTCCTGGCTGTCTTTCCTTTATAAAGGCATTTTACCTTTGAAACTCCCTGGCTTGCCTTCAGGTGCAGCTGGTTAACACTCATACAATCAGTGGCTGGGCATGTTGACTCAGCCTCTGTAGGATTACTCCTGCCCCTCTAACTGTGCTGCGAGGTAATTGCACCTTCTGTCCATCCACAGCTCTATGAAAGACAGGGTTTTTTTCTAAACCTGCACCTTCCGTGGCTCCAGTCTCATGACAATATATATATCACCTTTTCCTTAAATCAAGGTGGTTGACATTAAACTCAATTTTATCATGTGAAACAAGGTTGTTTACATTAAACTCCATCATTGAACTCAACTATTTACAGTGTAACAGGTGTTTTAAAACTCTACAACTTGGAGACATCATTGTGTCATAACAATCTGTTTCCATAACTTATTTACATAAGTAAACTATTTACAGTTTGTGGTCGTGTTGTATGATTGTAGACATTGTCCAGTAGTCATTGTCCAAGTCTATTGTGATGTTGCCGAAATGTTCAGTGAATAGGAATGTCTTTCAGCATTTTCCTGAATTCCGTAGCATCATTCGTAACTTTGATATTGTTCAGTAGGGAGTTGCATAGATTTGACACATATAGTGAAAAGACTGTATTTGAAGTGCACTACTTAGCTTTGTAGAATTCCTTTGGCGTGGTTAAAGTGTTTTTATTGTTTGTTCTTGATGGGATATCTAGGCTCGAGACTGCATAGTTATGAGCTGGACCGTACTTTGAGATCTCAAGGGGCGACGTTGCTGTCTGTGTCCTGGATTTGAGAAGATAGACAGGAGCAGCTTTGAGGATGGATTTTTTGGGTCCAAGCCCTTGCTTTATAAAATGCCCTTCTGGATTTTGTTTTGCAAAGAGAACCAGATTCTAAAAGTTTTAAGAGTAAGTTAAAAACACATTTATTTAGAGAGGCATTTGGGGGAGATTTGTGAATGTTTTTGTTTTCATATACTCTGTATATGTTTGTTTTGTACACTGCTGAGAGCAAAGTTGGATGTGCTTGCACTGTTAATAATGAGTATAAATGAAAGGACAATTAATAGTACTGGAAACTGCCATTTTCTTTCCATAGTTGAAACTTCAGCATGACAAAATGTCACAGGTTTGTAGAGCACTGCTGTAGAAGGGGGAGACGCAGCACGAGCAGCCAGAGCAAGAGTGAGGCTGTGGACACAGGCTCCGTGCAGGACAGCCCTGATGCCAACTGGGGCTTTATTAGAGCTGCCTGCTATTGGCATGCAGTTGTTGATGCGCAGTTGTGGCATGCCCTAAAAGGCATGCCACAAGGGGCAGGCAAGCCCTTTGGAGCCACGAAGGAGCATCTTGCTTCTTGGTAATCTTGTCTGTTGTCCATAGGGAAGAGAAAGATGAAGATTGTTCCCGTTTCCTCTGATTCGGTAGTTGGCCTGATAGACAAACATTTGATCGCCAAGAAGATGGTGAACATAAGAACATAAGATATGCCATACTGGGTCAGACCAAGGTCCATCAAGCCCAGTATCCTGTTTCCAACAGTGGCCAATCTAGGTCATATGTACCTAGCAGTTTCCCCAAAAGACACAGGTTCCACAATGCTTGTACTGGGTCAAGCATTGATATCCTGGATCCCTTCTTAATAATGGTTTATGGACCTTTCCTCCAGGAACTTGTCCAAACCTTTTTTAAACCCAGCTACACTAAAAGCCTTTACTACATCCTCCGGTAACAAATTCCAGAGTTTGATTACATGTTGAGTGAAAAAATATTTTCTTTTATTAGTCTTAAATAGTTTACCCTGTAGCTTCATTGCATGTCCCCTAGTCTTTCTATATTCTGATAACGTAAACAATCAATCTACGTTTACCCGTTCCACTCCGTTCATTAATTTATAGACTTATCATATCTCCCCTCAGCCGTCTCTTTTCCAGGTTAAAGAGCCCTAACTTTTTTAGCCTTTCTTCATAGGAGTATCCTTCCATCCCCTTTATCATTTTGGTAGCTCTTCTCTGAACCTTTTCTAATAACGCTATATCCTTTTTAAGATACAGTGACCAGAATTGCACACAATATTCAAGGTGCGGTCTCACCATGGAACGATATAGAGTCATTATAATATCTTTTGTTTTATTTTCTATTCCTTTCCTTATGATACGTAGCATTCTATTTGCTCTCTTGGCCACCGCTGCACACTGGGCCGAGGGTTTTAACATGTTATCCACAATGACACCTAAATCTTTTTCCTGGGTGGTGGTTCCTAATGTGGAACCTTGCATCGTGTAACCCTAGTTTGGGTTGTTCTTCCCTAGGTGCATAACTTTGCACTTGTTCACATTAAATTTCATCTGCCATTTTGATGCCCAGTCTTCCAATTTATCAAGATCCTCTTGCAATTTTCCACAATCCTCTTGGGTTTTAACAACTTTAAATAGTTTTGTGTCATCTGCAAATTTGATAACCTCACTCGTTGTTCCCTTTTCCAGGTCATTTATGAATATGTCAAAAAGCAGCGGACCCAGCACAGATCCCTGGGGTATACCACTATTCACCTTTCTCCATTGGAAAAATTGGCCATTTAGCCCTACCCTCTGCTTTCTATCTTTTAACCAGTTCCTGATCCACAATAATACACTGCCTCCTATCCCATGACTCTTTAATTTTGCCAAAAGTCTCTGATGAGGGACCTTGTCAAAGGCTTTCTGAAAGTCCAGATACACTATAATCAACCGACTCACCTTCGTCCACCTGTTTATTCACACCTACAAAAAAACATAACAGATTATTAGTAAGACAAGATCTTCCTTGTCTAAAGCCATGTTGGCTGTCTCCCATTAGGCCATGACTATCTACATGCTGAGTAATTTTGTTCTTTATGATGGTTTCTACCATTTTTCCCGGTACTGACATCAGGCTCACCGGTCTGTAGTTTCCCGGATCACCCCTGGAACCCTTTTTAAAAATTGGCGTTACATTGGCGATCCTCCAGTCTTCAGGTATTACAGATGATTTTAATGAAAATTCACAGATTACTAATAGCAGGTCTGCAATCTCATATTTCAGTTCTTTCAACACCCTTGGATGCATGCCATCTTGCCCAGGTGATTTGCTACTCTTCAGTTTATCTAATAGTTGTAATAGATCTTCCTGATGTATCGATATTTCCTTCAATTCTTCCACACCTTTAAATACCACTTCAGTCATGGGTAACATCCCTACATCTTCCTCAGTAAAGACTGAAGCAAAGAATGCATTCAGTCTCTCCGCTATCGCCTTGTCGCCTCTTAGTGCCCCTTTAAACCCTCTATCATCTAATGGACCAACTGACTCTCTCACAGGTTTTTTGCTACGAATGTACTTGAAAAAGTCTTTATTTCGCGTTTTTGCTTCCGCAGCAAGCTTCTTCTCAAATTCTCCCTTTGCCTGCCTTATCAATGCCTTGCATTTGACTTGCCAGTGCTTGTGAACCCTCCTGCAGGTACTGTTTCTTCTTCCTCTCTCCTTCTGGAGTGTCTGAGTTTCCCAGATCGCACGCCATCTCCTTCCCCATTCTTCTGGGAGCATCTTTGAGTTCACCAGATAGCACTTCACCTCCTTCTCCATCATTAGTGACTCCGCCTGACCCGACCAAACAAGTCATCCAGTACAACAGAGTACTGCTCTTTCTCTTGTGAATTCCTATCAAGCTGTTTCTTGGTCCCCACCTAAGGTTGATTCCGGGATGGTCTCTGATTCTCAGATCTCTCTGTAGATCTCTGGCTGGTAGTGACCCGAACAGAGAGAACTTTAGTTACTAGAGTATCTCAGCTCTGCAAGTTTTCACGGAAACTGTTGCAAGGCTGGGGAGGGTTGAGGAACGGGTGGAATCTTGTCTGGTCAAATCTTAAAAAGTGAAAAACAATCTCTCTTTCTTCAGGCAATTGGTGCCTCTACTATGAAGGACAGTTTATTCATCCATTGGAGAATCCTATGAAAATTTTTTGAGGGCAAAAAATGTCCACTTTTTGAATTTTCCTGTGTGTCAGTTGCTATCATCTGAGATTTTACTGTGAAAGTACCTTAAAGAAATATTAACCTTGTCTAATTCTGATTCAATGGCTTTTTCCAAGTTGTTTTACTTGTTTGCTATAAAGGCTACAGGTGAATCTTCTGATGGATTTCACATCTTGCAGCTTCCTCCTGGGTTAAATTTGACTCCGTTTCTAGAAGATTCACTTGATAATATTCCTACCTGGCCTACTTTGATGGTCACGTTTCTTTCTGAGTAGGTAAGATCTCAGTACTTAAAAGTTATTTTAAAAATAAAGATACACTGTTTTGTGGAGCAAAAATTCAAATGTTTCAGGATACCTCTAGAGCCTTGCAGCTCCGCAGAAGAACCTTTTTGGCTCTCAAAATGAGGGTGTTGGCTCTTGAGGCTTCCTTTTTTCTGTGCTATCCTTGTGAATGTCTAGTTACATTTCAAGGATTCAAGTTTGTGTTTGTTGATTCTTTGCAGGTGGAGGCCTTTTTGACTAAAAGAGAGAGAAGGTAGGATCCGATGGGTGAGTTTATTGGTGGATTGGTATTATGGCTGCTATTATTTATTTATTTAGACAGTTTGTATACCACCTTATCCTTCAATCAAAGTGGTAATACAGATCGTAGGGATACATTTAACAGGAAAGGGGTCAGACATACAAACATACAGACTATCTACATTTAGTTCTCATCTGAGTATGGGTGTCGGTGGGTCGATTGCAGTGGAGACCAGTACTTGGCAAATTACGTTACTTAGCCATAGGACTCCGTGAACAGGAGGGTCTTGAGAGACTTACGAAAATCCTTGGTGTCATTTAGGGCCCTTTGTTCCTCAGGGAGCACGTTCTATAGGGCAGGAGCTGACAGCGAGGGAGCCCTTTTAGACATGGCTTGTTTTGTTTTATGATATCCTGCTGGCATGCTGAGTCTGTTACCATTGTTGGATCTCCTAGGTCTGCTAGTTACTTCCCTGATTATTAAATCCTGGAGCGCATCTGCTGAACAGCGGTGACTGACTTTGAATATGTTCAGGACTGACTTGTATTTTGCCCTTGCAATTATTGGGAGCCAATATAGTTGTCGTAGTATGAGTGTGATGTGTTCCAACTTTGCTGTGCCCGTGATGATGGTGCTGCAGTATTCTGGACCAGTTGTAGTGGGTGGATAGTCTGTTTTGTAAGTCTGTGATATAGTGAGTTTCCATAGTCCAGAACTGGTGTTACGATTGCTTGGCATACTGTGGAAGTGGTCTTGGTTGAGAATTGGTTTAAGTCTCCTGATGGTCTGTAGTCGGTGATAGGCTTTAGTCGCAGTTTTGCTAATGTGCGATTGTAGGTTGAGCTTTGTCCAGGGTTATGCCCAGGGACCTTACTTCATCCTTTATTGCTATTGTCTAGGATACTGATTGCCTGGGGTGAATTGAATGTGGGATCCCTAGTGATAAACATAGCCTTTGTCTTGTCAAAGTTGACCATCAGTTTATTGTTGGTAAGCCATGTATTCATGTCTTCGAGGCATTTTGTCATCGAGTTTATGTCAGGTGAGAGCAGGTTGACTGGGGCATAGACCATGATATCGTCAGCATAGAGGTGGTAATATATTTTGTGCTGTTTAATGATGTTGCATATGGGTTGAAAATATATGTTAAAGAGTATGGATGAGAGTATCAAGCCTTGTGGTATTCCCTGCATGACAGGGAATTGTGCTGATTTTTTCTCACTGCATTTGACTTGTTGCGTTCGGTTGCTCAGGTAACAGGAGAACCATCTTAGGGTGTTTTTGCATATTCCTCTCTCCTGTAGGTGCTGTAGTAGTATGGTGTGGGATACCGTGTCGAAGGCCATTGAAATGTCCATGAATACGAGCAGAAATCCATTTTTTGTTGTCCATTCCCTTTAGGAGATTGTTGAAAATGGAGGTAAGCAGGGTTTCCACATTGTGATGTGGTTTAAAGCCATTCTGGTGGGTTGTCTAGCGGAGCATTCGGATCAATGTAATCTTGCAGTTGCCCTTGTACCACCTTTTTGATGATTTTTGAGAGGAACGTGAGGCTAGAAATGGGGCAGTAGGATTTTGGATCCGAGTGGTTTAGCGAGGGGCATTTGAGGATTGGTCGTATTGTTGCTTGCTTGAGCATGTGTGGCATGTATCCTTGCTGGAGGGATTCTATTACAATTTTGTGGAGTTGTTGACTCAGTTGGCCTTTAGTGGCTTTGATCCATGCCACGGGACATGGGTCTGCTGGTGAGGTTGTTATATGCAGGGTGTCCACTATGTTTTCAATTTTCTGAACTGAGGGTATGCTAAAGTTGTCCCAGGTTTGTTGGGGTTTCGTCATTTCTGGGTTGAATGTCGAGGTGAGTGGGATGATTGGATGACTGGAGTTGTTGGTGATCATGTAATTTGCAAATACTTGTGGGTCTAAATGGTGGGTGTCCTGCTGAGAAATGTCATTAGTGAGCTTTTGCACAATGTTAAATAGTTCCCTTGGCTTGTTGGCTGATTTCATGATTAAGTTGGTGTGGTGTTGTTGCTTGCGATCGTTAATCAGGTTATTGTATTCAGCTGTTTGGCTTTGTAATGGAGCAGAGAGTCCTGTGATTTTTCCTGCCTCCATTTCCTTTCCAGCTTTCTGAGTATGCCTTTGCATCCCAGATGGCATCTGAGTACCAGGGTGCGCTGACTTTCTTGCGTGTGTGTGATTTCTCTTTGTTTGAAGCTGCTGCAGCCTTAGTTATTATGAGGTTCCATCTTTCTATGGTTTTGTCAAGGCTGTCACTTTCTTGCTGGAGTTGTGGAATTATTTCCTTTAGGAAAGCATCCTTGTTGTATGCTCTGAAACGTCTGGTTTTTCTCTCCCCTTCTGTGTGGTGAGAGGAGCTACCCAGGAGCAATGAGAATGTAATGGTATGGTGGTCAGACCATGGGACGGGGTGATTGTTGAGATTGTGACCTGATGCTTTTCTATCAGTTGTTTAGGAATGAAGACAAGATCCAGAGTAGTTCCGTGCTGGGGTGTCGGTGTGACGAGCATCTGGTGATAATTTAATGAGTCCATGGCTTTAAGAAATGCTTTGGTTTCTTTGGTGGGTGTGGAGGTTAAATTATACTCTCCTAGAACAATGAGGGGTTTGTGCTGGCTGCTATGAGAGCATATTTATTCCAGAACTGTGGAAAGATGTTCTGTTGTGACATTAGGGGGCCTAATTCAGCAATTTTGCAACATTTTTCTACAGTTTATCACCCTCCCCCGCCCGACTTTTCGTCCTTGTCACCTTCATCTCAAGTTGCCCTTTGGAACACCGGATTGTCTCATGCCTTGGACCAGGTTGCCCCTTTCAGACCTTGTAACCCTCGTCATAATACTCATCATCCCTGGTTTCACGCAGGACTTCGATTGCAATGCTCCCAGCTACGGAGAGCTGAACATCTCTGGCGGAAATCGCGATCTATAGTTTCCTACCAGCACTTTAAGTCCTGTCATGCCCATTATCGTTCCAGTATTCATCAAGCTAAGCACTCCTTCTACTCCACATCTATTGCTTCCGCTCCCAACAAATCTCGGCATCTTTTTGCTACCTTGAATACACTTTCTCAATTACAGTCTTCCTCCACTCGTGAGCCTTTCACTGCCAGGCCAGCCCCCAGTCCTACTAGATTGGCTTCTTTCTTCTCCTCCAAAGTTCAAGACCTTCGTTCGTCTCTTCCCTCCTGCCCACAGGCTTTGACTTCACCTCCTCCCATTTCGCCCCCACCATCCCCTCTGCTGTCACACGCTTGGGCTAATTCCTACCCTATTACCTCCCCAGAACTCATCAAACTATTATCTACTACTCATAAGACCACTTGCCCTTTAGACCCCATTCCCTCCTCCTGGTTTTCCGAGTCTCCTGCCGCCTTATTTCAACCTCTCCTTGCTATCATTAACTCCAGTCTGTCCTGCGGTACCTTCCCTCACCCATGGAAACACGCTCTAGTTCGCCCCCTCCTAAAACACCTTGGACCCTTTTGTACCTGCAAATTACCGCCTGGTGTCCAACCATCCTTTTGCTTCCAAACTCCTGGAAAAGGTTGTTTTCTCACAACTTTCACATCACTTGGACTCTACATGCTTCTTGCACCCTCAGCAATCCGGATTTCGACCCGGACATAGCGTTGAAACTACTATCACAGCAGTTGTGAACGAGATCCACACTTCTCATGACCATGGTGATATCACGGTGGCAGTATCCCTTGATCTTTCAGCTGCTTTTGACCTGGTGGATCACGCTCTTCTTCTTTCTCGACTACGGGATGCGGGTATTTGCGGTGCTGTTTATCACTGATTTCACTCTTTCTTATCCTCCCGGTCATTTGCAGTTACCTCCGCTTTCTCCACCACGGATCATTTTCCTCTCCCATGTAGTGTTCCACAAGGTTCAATCCTGGCTCCTTTACTGTTTAATGTCTTTTTGACTCCCTTAGCTTTACTTATCCAACAACTAGGGATCTCAGGTTATTATTATGCCGATGATATTTTTCTTCTGCATCATACATCCTCTTCTCACCCTGATATTGCTCCTCTGGAAACCTGTTTGTCTGTCGTTTCTTCATGGCTCTCCTCAAACTGTCTAGTTCTCAATGTTTCCAAAACTGCAGCTATCTGGTTCACCCATGGTTCCACCACTCCGTCACTCACTCACTCCTTTTCAGGCACCCCTATTTCCCTGGTCTCTAAACTCCGCTATCTCGGCGTCATTCTTGACAACAATCTCACTTTCAATGACCACATTTCCCAGGTTTCTCAGCGCTCCTTCCTCTGCCTTAGGCAAATTCGTGCCATTAGGCCGTTCTTATCTGCTCAAGCCCTCACTACCCTCCTCCTCTCTTTGGTCATAACCAGATTGGACTTCTGTAACTCCATCTATGCTGGCATTCCTCAATATCAACGACATTGGTTACAGTTATTACAAAACACAGCTGCCCGAATGATTTTGCATGCTTCCCCAAGGGATCACATTACCCCAATTTTGCAGCATCTCCATTGGTTGCCACTGAAATTCCAGATCCCCTTCAAGATTCTCACCTTAGTACATCGAGCTATCTATCTCCACAGACCTCAATATCTATCCAATTTGTTAATTTTTCACACTCCCACTCGCAGCCTCCGATCTGTTCACGTCAATCGCCTGCACCTCCCAGCTCCCTCTCAAGCCCACCAACAGTCCACTCGGAAATCAGCATTTTTCTACCTTGGCCCCTCCCTATGGAATTCCCTACCTACTGCCCTCCAATTGGAAGAATCTTACCCCAAATTCTGCTCTCTTCTCAAAACCCATTTCTTTTCCTCTGCCTTTAACGTTTCTCTGTGAATCCTCAGGACCTCGTTCTCCCTTCTTGCTTAAGCTATTCTTACTCTCCATCTTTTTCTTTCCTTTAAATTATTGTAATTTCTTTTCCTTTTCTGATTTAGTTATTATTTATATTGTGAACTGCCCCGATGTAATGGGGGGCGGTATATCAAGTGTGCAATAAACAATAAACAATAGGTGAGACAGATGCTGAGGTATTTATTGGATATGTTGATTGTGCTGGACTCAGTCGAGTTGCTTGTAGAGATCAGCTTAAATTTGTAGTCCTTTCTGTCCAAAACAAGGGTTCTGCCTCCTCTCTTGTGGGCTCTGGGGCAGTTGAATGCCGAGAAGTCCAGTGGAGTGACGGTTCAGGATGACCCAGTCTGTATCATTGAGCCAGGTTTCGGTGATGCGAATTATGTCCAGGCTCTGGTCCAGAACAAAGTCGTAGATGGTATTTGGTTTGTTTCTGATTGACCTAGCATTTATCAATGCACATTTGATAGTGGATGCAATAATGGGATTGTTGTGTGAAGTCTGTGGAGAATGTGTTGGTGGAGTATGGGAGGTGCTGTGTGGCCTGCGTGGTGTCTACTTAGGATGCTGGACCCCCTGGGAGGGGGTTGACCAGGGCATTTGTGTGGGTTTGATGGGCAGGAGGGGGAACAGTGGCATCTGCATGTTGGGTTTGGGTCCATGTGTATGGAGTGTTAAGTGTGCAGTAGCGTGAGGTAGACCATGAGGTAATGGTAGCTGGTGTGCATGTTTGCTGTGCCACTAACCTGAGACCGGTTTGTACTCTTTCCGAGGCGTGAAAATTTGGCACTTGCTGGCTTCTTTCCCCTTCTTATTCCTCTTGGCCTTTCTGTGTTTGGGCCATGCCAAAGGGCCCTTTGGCTTGGCCCTTAGGCGCAGGCGTGCCTACACCGAGCGAGGCTTTAAGCATTGAAGGAGTCTCTAATTGATGGGGTCAGCAGGGGGAGGGGCTTACTTCCATGCTGCAGAGATCAGTCCAGGAAGTTTACGGCAGGAGAGCTGTGCACAGCACTGGATTGCTGGTGAGGCCGGAGATGTGCTTTGGGGTGCGTGTGTGCGTGAGCAGAGAAAGTTTATGCGGTCCGTGTGTGTGCATGAGGAAGGGGGACTAGCAGAGGGATAAGAACAGATTGATGCAGTAGTATGTAAAATATAGTGGCAGTTGAGGAAAGTGATGCGGCTGGACCCATGGAGTCTGGATGTCTGCCTTTTGTGGGAAACCCCGAATTTCTGCCAGGCTTGTGGTCTAGAGTGTTCCTAAAGTAGAGGGCTAAGGGCCTGGTTAAAATTCAGAATATCTTTGATGATAAGACTGGAGGCCCATATACATTTGGCCAGCTACAGGAGGCCTTTGTGCTTCCCATATAAGCAGTTCCATGCATACCTACAGGTGAGACATTTTGCCTGCTCTCTTAAAGGGATGGAGAGAATAAAGATTGAGAGTAAATTCATAGAAGAGATGGAGGGTGGTGAGGTGGAGAAAAAGTTAATCTTCGAGTAGTATAAGTGGCAAAGATTTAGGCTAGAGGGGGAACATTCTTGGGGCACTAGCAAGCTACTGGCAGCGGGTGTTAGAACACAGAGACACAGCAAAGGACATAAAGTATTGCTTTGAGGAGGCACATACAGGTATCAGGTATCATGGAGAGGACTTCAGTTCAAGCTATTACATGATATTTATGTGGATGGGGTGAAGACATATCGAAAGGAACGCGCAGCATCATCAACTTGTGGATGGTGCCAGTAGCAGTGGGGCAACTTAGTGCATATGTTCTTGCACTGACCTGAGGTGCGATTTATTTGTAGGAAATTGTGAGAAGTACCCAGGCAAGAGAAGCAAATCTTGCTAGTTGACCTGCACTAAGTTAAAGGCAGAAGGAAGGGCGGTAAATATTAGCCTTGTTGTTGGGTGAAGGGGGATAGATTCAGGAGTGATATGCGGAAATATTTCTTTACAGAAAGAGTGGTGGATCCTTGGAATAGTCTCCCAGTGGAGGTGGTAGAGATGAGGACAGTAACTGAATTCAAAAAAGCATGGGACAAACACAGAGGACCTCTAAAGGAAAACAGGGGACTGTTGTAGTTGTTGATATGGAAGGATAGACTAGATAGGCCATGTGGTCTTTTTCTGTCGTCATATTTCTATGTTTCTATGGTCAAAAAGTGCATCCTCGCAAAGTGGGTTGATGAGACTGCTCTGTTCCCTCTGTTAAGGCAAAATAAGATGCTAGAATACATACAGTTGGAACAGATGACAGTGCAAATTGCACAAAATGAAATTGGAGAGTGTTACGTTAAAGTATGGTGGAAATTTGTGAACTCCTCTCCTCTATTGACTGATCATTTGCTGGGGAAGGTTGGAGGTCTGGGAATGGGAGGAGCAGGCCATACTATGTGTGAAGGTGTGTGTGTGGCAAAGCCGTGAGTGTGGGTAAAGAGCAAGGGTGAGATAGGGAGCAGGGAGATCATTGGAGGATGGAAAGCAATTTAAAATTATGCACCTCCAAAAGGACTGAACAGTTTTTATCTCTACCATGAAATAGTAGGAAAAGGTCTAGTCAAATTGTGATTATCGAATCAGACATTGTTACATCATTAGGGTGACTAAGAAAGATTGCAATTGATTTATCGTTGTAATGCTGGCTGATGTAGTTAATAAAGTATTTTGCAAAGAAAAAAATACCAATGCAGAGCCCTATGAGAACATAAGTTATAATAATTAGTTTCATTACACAGTGCAACATACAAGCACTCAAAAATGCAGCCTGAACCGGTTCATCCAAAAAATACTGCAGCATTATTACAGCAATCAAAGGGCATACGTTGAATATGAGAATAACATTTGAAGTACAGGAACACAGCTACAGCTACAGTATATGATCTTATTCATCCATAATAGAACTAGTTGATGCCTGGAAATATTCACCAGAGGGGCCTGTTCACTATCCTTGACCTCATCACCTCTTCCAAATATTCTGCCCTCCAAGCCCCAGCCCAATTTCCATCACAAACATGAACCCAGCATGCTCAATCCCCCTCACTCCCCCTACCTATCTCTCTCCTAATCCCCCCTCTATGACTTTTCAGCAGGCTGAATGTTGGGGGGGGGGAGGGGGGCGGGGAATACTAGAAGTTGGTTTAAACACTGCTGGTGGACGTTTGACAGCCCTTTTCCTAACCTTTGTTTATCTTCCCTCTAATCTCTTACCCTTTTCCTTTCCTTTCCCTTCTCTTTCTTCCCACTACCTTCCCTTTTGTCTCCCCTCGCCCTCCCTTCCTCTCACGTCCGCCTTAGGTCCACTTTTGATTTGTCTGCATCAATCTGTTCTTATCCCTCTGCTAGTCCCCCTTCCACATGCACACACACGGACCGCATAAGCTTGCTCCGCTCGCACACACATGCACCCCAAAGCACATCTCCGGCCTCACCAGCAATCCAGTGCTGTGCACAGCTCTCCTGCCATGAACTTCCTGGACTGATCTCTGCAGCATGGAAGTAAGCCCCTCCCCCTGCTGACCTCATCAATTGGAGACTCCTTCAATGCTTAAAGCCTCGCTCGGTGTAGGCGTGCCCGCGCCTAAGTGAGAACCCTGCTAGCATTTTGGGTATTGCACCACTGCAAGTCTGCTTTTGTGCCTTCTGCCTATAGGGGTAAGATGAGCAACAGCAAGGAATTCATGGCAGGAGTAGAGGGGTAGCTTGGTGGTTCAAGCAGTGGCCTGGTACTAAAGAGACCAGCATTTAGTGGTACTCCTTGTGGCCTTCAGCATGTCACTTAATTCTCCACTGTCTCAGATACAGTCTTAGATTGTAGCCTTTTGGAAACAGGGAATAGCTGCTTGTGATGGGGGTCTATATCCCATCACAGGTTCGAGAGAAGGGCAAAAGCAGCCTGAGAGGAATAGGACCCCAAATGGCACAGACCCTCTTAGATTCCATTTCTCAACCTCGCACTCTTAGTTTCTCATCAGTAGAGAGGGAGAGGGGGAATCCTATTAACAGGGAGGAATTATCCACTGTTGGGATGCAGGACCCTGACCAGGAGATGGAGGTAGTGGGCAAAATTCCCCTGCAGGATCCTCCTGGGGATAAGGATATGAAGACATGAAGCGGGAGGTAGCACACTGAGCACAACCCACCTATCGGGGTGGAAGTAGCCAGAAGAGCTACGTGGAGGGTGGCGGGCCTACCAGGCAACTAAAACAATATCTGTGTCAAATGCTTGGTATGTGCTTTGGACTATGTGATTTGCTTTGGAAAAGGGAATAGAATCTACTGAGGGTTGACTGAACAGAGCCACCTTAGGCCAAATACTGATATTACATGAAGGACCTCATTTGACATATAAGTGGGACAAGAGGCCAAGTATCAGGGGTTTTGCCCAAAGGGGAGGTGGACATTGGGGAACTACTGCTTAGAGGTCACCAAGACTCAACGTGATGGAAAAGGCCACGATCGGACCTGACAAATGTGCTCACCCTAAGGTTACCAGGACCTGGATTAGAGGTACCTCAGAGAACAGAGGCCTGATTGGAGGTACCTTAAGCCTAGCTTTGCTTGTGGAGCTAACAAGAGTACCTGCAAGGACAACATGGAGAAGACTATCGAAAGACTTGCTGATCACACTACTGAACCAAGGAGGAGAGGACCTGGATTTTCCTAGATGAATGGTACTGCTGTACGTGGTTTTAGCTTGCCTTAAACTATTATTAAAAAGGTGTGAGTTAAATACTAAATAAAGAAGTTTTGCTGTATCAGCAGATGCACTCAGAGGCAGGGTACAGAGGCTTCCAACTCGTTCTGCCTGAGGTCTCTTTCCTGCCCTAGCAACAGGAAGATTACCAGGACAGGTAATGCAGGAATGCAGATATGCGGTGTACACCCCTTCATTTGGCAACAGACAGACACCTATCCTGCCCATATCATCTATATAAATAGTATACTAGTTCATGTAGTGCTCATTTGGTTCATTAGCACATCTTAAGAAATTCAGTATCCACTAATTCAGTGTAAGTTCACCAGTAAATTATTACACATGTTGATTTGTGTGCATCAAAATATTATAAAATGAATTTAAAAAAGAAAAAGAAAAAGAAAAGAAAGCGATACCTTTGTATTGCGCTAAATTAATATATTTTTTTACTAGCTTTAGGAGACCAAAATTTCCTTCTTCTGGTCACAACGGTACACATGTTAAAAATTTTTATTAAATAAATGTGTAAAGCAAACTGAAAAAAAAGTCTGAAAATCAGGATCAAAAGCCCAAATTAACTAAAAAGGGACAGGAAAATTTTGGTCTGCGTACGTCCCTACCCTAAAAACTACCTGTGAAGTGAGAAACATGAGTCTCGACATACAATTCTCTTAAGGCTTTCTCAAGGTACTCTATTTATAAGAGTAAAGTGCAATTATTTTATGTTTTTGGAATGTCTGCTCTGGTTTCCAATGTTTTCATGCTGATTTATTAGTTCTAGCTATTAAATTGTGATCAAAAGTACATACATGATGGGGAAAAACTTGCCTGGTCATTTACAATTCTCTGGTCTGAAGATGGAAGCAGAGAGGCCTATTCACAATAGAACATCCAGCCCCCTGTACAGCAGGGCAGAATCAGATCTAGCGCCTGGACATGCAGGCCGGGACACGATTCTGCCCTGCTGTACGTCCCGGCGACTACCCAGCTCACTCAGCTGGGTTCATGAATGGAGCTGCAGTGCCATGGCATTCTGTCACCATGGCACTGCGGTTCCATTCATGAGCTGGGATTGCTGGCCACCCCAGAGGGAATCCCGTTCCCTACAGCCCGATCCCGGATCCCCAATCTGGTCTTCCAAGTCCTGGGTCAGGTTGCCGGGAACCCTCTGAGCCCCTGACCTACCTGCCTGTTTCCCGCGCCGCAGTTCCTCGCCATCCAGGGGGGTCTTATTTATTTATTTATTTAACAGTTTTTATATACCGTCTTTCTGCGATTCAAGACGGTTTACATAGAACAAAATAGGCAGTATATTTCAACTGTTTACATTGGAACAACATAATAAGGATACAAAAGCATAACTGAAACTTTATACAGTAATCAACTATTTACATAGGGTATAATTTACAGCAAGGTTGTAGAAGCAAGTTTGGAGTGTATGGAAGAAGAGGGGAAGAGAGGGCTGGGACTAAGGGGGTAGGGAGAAATGTTCAAGGAAGAGGTGCGTTTTTAGTTTCTTCCGGAAATCAGAGTGGTCAGAGCAGATTCGTAAATCATAAGGTAGGGCATTCCATAAAGATGGGGCATAGAGGGAGAAGGTCCGGTTACAGGTCGCTTGATTGCAATATTTTTTATTTGTTGGGATAGTAACGAGGTTTTTGGTGATAGAGCGGCGCGATCTATTGTTGTGGATGATAGATAAGAGTGAAGAGAGGCATGGAGCTGAATCATTAAAGATGATTTTATGCGTGAAGGTAAGTACTTTGAATTTAACCCTGGATTGAATGGGAAGCCAGTGGAGGTCATAGAGGATTGGGGTGATGTGAGATCGTCTAGGTTTCTTAGATATGAGATGAGCTATTGTGTTCTGGGCCATTTGGATAGGGTGTATACTGTTCTTGGGAAGGCCATGGTAAATAAGGTTACAGTAGTCAAGAGAAGGGATTGTAAGGGCCTGACAGACAGTGCGGAAGGAGTTAGGGTTTAAGAGGGGTTGGAGGTTTCGAAGGGTATGTAATTTTGCATATATGGTATTAGCTGTTCTCTTAATCTGATCAGAGAAGAAGAGGTTCTGATCGAGGATAATACCAAGGTATTTCACTTGTTTTTTTATGGTTAGTGAGAGATCACCAATGGTAAGTGTTGGAGGAGGGGTATATGAGTTATTGGAAAAGACTTGAAGAGCTTCAGTTTTAGATTGGTTGATTATGAGGTTGTGCTGTAAGAGCCATGATTTTACGACTGAGAGACATTCACTCAGCTTAGCGAAGTTAGGGTTTGCAAGGTTGAATGGGGTAAAGCACATAATGTCGTCTGCATATAAGTGGTATTGGATACCGTAAGTTTGGAAAATGTTGCAAACAGGTTGGAGGAAGATGTTAAATAGCAGTGTGAATAAACTAGATCCTTGGGGGACTCCCTGTTTCAGTATAAATGGAAGGGAAGTATCATTTCCAATACGGACTTGTTGTGTTCTATTCGTTAGGTAAGATTGGAACCAAGTTAGGGTTGTGTCTCTCAGTCCTATTTCATGGAATCTGCTTAGTAGTTGATGGTGGGGAAGGGAGTAGAAAGCAGAGGATAAGTCAAGGAATATGAGTAGGCAGCCTTGGGTAGTATTCTGGGTGTAAAGGTGTAAAGAATCTAGGAGGGAGGCAAGGAGGGTTTCCACTCCATGGTTTTTTCTGAAGCCATGTTGGAATAAATCAAGGGGAGAGTGTTCATCAATGTAGTCCTGGAGATGAGTTTGGACTAGTTTCTCAGTTATTTTTGCAAGGAAGGGGATACTAGAGATGGGTCTGTAGGAGGTAGGGGAGGTGGGGTCAGGTTTTGTTCCTTTAATGATTGGTCGGATGGTGGCGCACTTTAGCGGTGCTGGTACGGAACCAGTTTGGAGGGAGGATTGTACAATTCAGAGTATGTAGGGGCTAATGGAGCTTCTTGTGTATTTGAGCCATGTGACAGGGCAAGGGTCAAGGGCAGAAGTTGAGGTATTTAGGTCTTTGATAACTTTGGATACGTTGTCTAAGGAGAGGGGTTCAAATACATTCCAGATGTTTGAGGGGGTTAGCTCATGCGGTTGCGTGCTGTAGTCAACTATAATTTGGGGGTTGATAGTTGAGGGGGTGGGAGGAATTTAGAGATAAGGTGGTTAGCTATAGTTTGGGCAGTTATTTTTGGAGGCTGGTACTGATGTGAGGGTTCACTTGTTAAGGCTTTGGCGATGGAGAATAGTTCTCTAGGTTTATTGAGGGAATGTTGGATAATATTTTCATTATATTCTCTTTTGTGGCAGAGGGTTTCAGAGCAGTATGTATGGAGTTTATTTGTGTAGATTGTATGTGTGGTTGGATCACGAGAACACCTCCATTTACATTCAAGACGTCTAAGTTCTCTTTTGAGGTTTCTTAGTTTTGTAGAGAACCAGGGGGTTCTTCTATGATTGTTTTGGGAGAGTTGTTTGGGCGGAAGTAGAGCAGCTGTTGAGAGGATTTCATTCCATTCGGAGATGTGTGACTCTTGGTTCAGACTTTTACTGTTGAGTAGATCAAGAGGTGGTATTATTTGCTTCAGGAAGTTGGCTGCATTAAACTGCTTAAATTTACGGGTGTGTTGGGGAGGGGTGATTTGTTGTTTTGTATGAGAGGAGTAGGGGATTGAGAAGAGGATAAGCGAGTGATCTGACCAGGGTATGGGTTGAATAGAGTGGGCAATCTGTTCAGATGATAAAGAATGCTGTGGAATAAATATAAGGTCAAGGATGTTGCCTTTAGAGTGTGTAGATTGTTCAAGTATTTGGGTGAAGTGAAGGGCATTCATTGCTTGTAGAAATGTGGATGATTGTTTTGATGTAGTAGAGTGTAGGTTTAAGTCCCCTAGGATTATGAGTGGGCGTGAGATAGGCTGGCGGGAGCAGGCTGTGTCAAGTATCGTGGAGAGGTCAGTTGAATCAGATTGGGGTGCTCTGTATAGGAGGTGTAGTGAGAGGGTAGAATTAGAGACTCTAATGGTATCCATGCCTGGGGTAGAGATTGATTCTACTGTGGATAGATGTAAATAAGATCTTGATATAACAGCAACACCACCTCCTCTGCTATTTGTTCTATTGCATAAGTGGATAGTATATGTATTAGGGCATAGTTGGTTTATTAGAACAGAGAATCTTGAAACCAGGTTTCAGTGAGGCAAAGCATGTCAAGGTCATAATCAGATATAAGGTCAGTGATTAGGGGGATCTTCTTTCTGGCTGAGAGGACATTGAGTAGAGCACATTTGAGGGGAGGGTGGGGGGGTCTAAGGGTAAATTGGAGTTGGGATTAGAGTTTAAATTGATAAGTTTGAGTTTACATGTACGAGGGTGGGGGTTTTTATGAGAGGGAAAAGGATGTGGTGGGGGGTTTAAGTGTCTAATGGAGTGGATTATTGGGATAGGGGCCCTCTTGTTTAATAATAGCGCGTGTGATAAGATGAGTGAGGTGAGGTATAGTATAAAGAGACTGGATAGTAGAGACAATAGGTGAGATTTGTGGGAAACCATTTTGGGATGGGTTGGATATTAGCTTAGCAGTATAAGCTATAGGGTAATGGTATAGTGTGTTGAATGAATTGATAGTGGAATAAATGATGCAACATCTGGTTCAGAGAGGTTATGCAAGGGGTATTAAGTATCACAGTGATTAGAAACAATGGTAGCAGGAAGTATAATAGAGGTCAGTTATATGGCAACAAAAGTATCGTACAACCAATCCTGGCAACAAATGTATCAGAGATTTTCAGTTGGAAACAGTAGATACTGTGGTGGTATGTGGTATGACCGTGCTCAAATGGGTTAGCAACAAAGGTATTGCAATTTACTATTAGATACAAGAAGATACATTATGTATGACAAAAAGGTGTACATATAAATTAAAGTTGCTTACATTCAGAGCAGATGAGGTGTTCTGAGATAGGATTAGTCAGAGTGGCTAGACTTCATGCAGGAGGATCAGAGAGTGAGCTCGCAGTTCAAGTTTAAGGTCTGGGGAAGTTTGGAGTGTCCTTTTGGTGAGGAGGGGGAGAGGAGACGTTCCTTCGGTTGATTAGCAGTGGAATTGTAGGCTATTTGCGGCAGGATCCTCGGTTATTTGTTCTTAGCAGTCTACGCCTAAGGGCCACGCCAAAGGGCCCTCTACCAAGGCCCTCAGGCGCGGGCTCGCCTGCTGGCGCGCTCCTTTTAAATGTGCCGCAAAGCCACGATTGGGCAGCCGATGGAGCTGGAGGTGACCCGAGTCCGGAGAAGCTCGATCCCTCCTGGGAGAGTTCGTGAGGATGGAAAGGACACTCTGTTGCTGGCGCGCTCCTTTTAAATGTGCCACAAAGCCCCGATTGGGCAGCCGATGGAGCTTGAGGTGACCCGAGTCCGGAGAAGCTCGATCCCTCCTGGGAGAGCATGCGAGGATGGAAAGGACACTCTGTTGCTGGCGCGCTCCTTTTAAATGCGCCACAAAGCCCCGATTGGGCAGCCGATGGAGCTGGAGGTGACCCGAGTCCGGAGAAGCTCGATCCCTCCTGGGAGAGCACGCGAGGATGGAAAGGACACTCTGTTGCTGGCGCCCTCCTTTTAAATGCACCGCAAAGCCCCGATTGGGCAGCCGATGGAGCTGGAGGTGACCCGAGTCCGGAGAAACTCGATCCCTCCTGGGAGAGCACGCGAGGATGGAAAGTCTTATTCCATCTTTGAGGTAGAATAAGTCATCTGTCTAGCCTAAAGGCCCTGGACGTAGAGGGCCAACCTCGGAATCGGCCCTGTACACATCCAGGGTCAAAGGCCGCCCACATCACGCCCTCGCTCCACCTCCAGAATGCCCCCTTCCGCCCCCATCTAAGCCTCCACATACAAACACGCTGTACATATGAGGAGGTTAGTGACGGGGACAGCAGGGGTACGAATAGCGGGGATGGACTATTCATGGGACAGAATGACCACCAGTTGACCTAGTGACTAGAATAATGGATAAACCAGGAAACAAAGTTCAAACTGTGCTTCCCTTTGTGAACTTGAGAAAGTTACTTTATCCTACTTCCTTCAGATACCAACTTAGCAAGCTCCCTGTGGAGGAACCCAATTGTACCCACATGTACCGTAGTTTCACGCAAGTAACGCACCCATGTATATAACATGCACATGTGTATAACATGTGAAAATGATTCCATTCTTGTTTGAGAATTTTTGGATAGCGCCCACAAATATACTGCGCATGTACATGCCCTTTTTGCTGTTGACCATGTCAGGAAAGAAACGCAAGTTAGTGGGCCTGATTAGCCTGTGAAAGAACTGAGAGCAGCTGAGGCCTGCATAAAAGGCTTTACAGCCCTGCACTGTTGAGGCATTCCTAACAGGGGCTATACGTTTCAAACAAAGATAAGAATTTGTGTTGTTTGTTT
Organism: Ichthyophis bannanicus; assembly: GCA_033557465.1. Taxonomy (NCBI): domain Eukaryota; kingdom Metazoa; phylum Chordata; class Amphibia; order Gymnophiona; family Ichthyophiidae; genus Ichthyophis; species Ichthyophis bannanicus. Next base: position 521,477,401 of record CM066032.1, on the reverse strand, counting down.
GTTTTTTAATTGCTAGCTCTCTGACTGGCTGCTCTTAAAAGGGTTTTGGTACATTTTTAAAACAAAGTTACATTCCTTTTGGTGCTTTAGTAGAAATATTTTATTTAGTGGGGTAAGTTTAAAACTCTTCTATGGTAACTTTCTCAGCTCTTGGGAGCTGCTGACACCTACCCCTAGTGAGCAGTCTTGCTTTATAGGGCACCTCCCCATTTAACAAAACACAGGGACTTGGAACAGCACATTTTGAATATAATTAAAGAGATTTAACTGCTTTTTCTCTGAAAGGACAGCTGGGAAAATGGCTGGTACTTTGGTAGATCTCTCTCTTTTGCTTTAACAGATACCTAAGCTCCATGAACAGAACAATGGCTGGGAAAAATCGTATCACTAAAGCTGGTGCCCCGATACAGCTTCTGCCTCTGTCCAGACAGAGGTCCTAATGCCAGTTGAAGGACCGGTTCCATGTGCAGGGTGCCTGCATGCTGAAGCTCTCAAGAAACAAATGGAGGAACTCAGAGAGGAGGTGGCGAGACTGAAGAGCATTCAAGACAATGAGAAGTACATTGATGAGATGATTTTTGCAGCAACCAAGCTCTTCAGCAGAAGAGAAGATGGGTGTCTACAGAATGACAAAGGTTAGACACAAGTCACCAGGTCCTGCAGAATCACCAATCCAACTTCTACAGACCTTGAATTGAAGAGCCATTATGCAGCCCTGGAAATGGAGGAGGTGAAAGCATCCCTGGAAAGGAAAGAACCAGAGCTCAAGTACCCCAAAGTTGCAGAATCAGTGACCAAAAGGAAGCGAAGGGTAGTGGTTGTTGGTGACTCTCTTCTGAGGGGTACTGAGGCGTCCATCTGCGACCAGACTTGATGTCCAGAGAGGTATGCTGACTGTCTGGTGCCAAAATCCGAGATGTTACAAAGAGTTTGCCGAGACTCATCAAGCCCACTGACTATTTCCCAATGTTGCTAATCCATGTCGGAACAAATGATACTGCCAGGTATCCCTCTGAGCATATCAAAAGTGACTTCATGGCTCTGGGACAGAGAGTGAAGCAGTTAGGTGCACAGATGGTGTTCTCTTCAATCCTCCCTGTTGAGAGTAAAGGCACAAGGCAGAGAGGCTTGCATCCTGGAGATGAATGCACAGCTGCGTGGATGGTGTCATCGAGAGCATTTGGTTTCCTGGACCATGGGATACTGTTCCAAGGGTTGCAAAGCAGAAATGGCATCCATCTGTCCAAGAAAGGTTGACGTGTCTTCAGTAGTAGACTGGCTAATCTACAGAAGAGAGCTTTAAACTAGATTCATTGGGGATGGGTGAAGAAAGCTCCCAGGTAAGTGAAAGCCCCCAGGTAAGTGATACATTAAATACCTTTATGGAAATGGGTAAAAGGGGTAACATATGGTAAGCAGTGTGTATAAATGCCCGTAGCATGGGAAATAAGATCCCTGATGTTGAAGCTTTGTGGGAGTGGCTGACTTGGATTTAGTGGCAGTTACAGAAACATGGTTCACAGAAAACCATGACTGGGATGTAACTATACCTGGCTATACTTTATTCAGAAAGGGGACAGGGTAGGAAGAAGGGGAGGAGGAGTGGCACTATATGTAAAAATAATATTAAAACTTTGGAATTACAGAGCTTAAAAGGGAGAGAGGAGCCATTGTGCATTAAACTAGAAAGAGGGAAAGAGAAATCTGTTTGCATTGGTGTGATATACAGACCTTCCTCACAAGGGGAAGAGGTGGACAGAGAGTTAATTGAAGACATACGCAGTATTGCTAGGAAAGGGGAACTGCTACTGATAGGGGATTTCAATATGCCAGATATTGAATGGCACATTCCTGCTGCAGTATCATCTAGAAGTAAAGAGATCCTGGATTCTCTACAGGGAGAACTATTCAGGCAATTGGTAGCAGACTCCACGTGAAGGGGCCATACTGGACTTGGTGCTTACCAATGATGAAAGTGTTTCTAGTGGGAGATTATTTTGCATCCAGCGATCACCAGATGGTATGGTTCAGTATTAGGAATAGGACTGTTAGAATCCATTCAAAAGTGAGGGTCTTAGACTTTAGGAAAACTAACTTTGCCGAGATTAACTTTGGTGGTGAGTAAATTATTAGAAACGCTGCTGAAAGAGAAAATAGTAAAATTTCTGGAGTCCAGCAGATTACAGGATATGAGGCAGCATGGATTCACCAGAGGCAGGGCTTGTCAGACAAATCTGATTGATTTCTTTGACTGGGTGACCAGGGAGTTGGACCGAGGGAGAGCCCCAGATGTGATGTATTTAGATTTCAGTAAAGCCTTTGACACTGTTCATCACAGGCGACTTATAAACAAACTGAGCACCCTAGGGATGGACCCTAAAGTTACTGCTTGGGTTAGAAATTGGTTGTGTGGGAGGCGACAAAGAGTACAGGTAAATGGAGCTCAGTCTGAGGAGAAGGACGTTACCAGTGGTGTGCCCCAGGGATCTGTCCTTGGTTCGATTCTTTTTAACATCTTTGTTAGTGATATAGCGGAAGGGCTGTCGGGTAAGGTTTGCCTCTTTGCGGATGATACCAAAATTTGCAATAGAGTAGACACCCAGGAAGGTGTAGATAACATGAGGAGAGATCTAGCTAAGCTTAAAGAATGGACTAGTATTTGGCAGATGGGATTTAATATTAAAAAACGTAAGGTCATGCATTTGGGCTGCAGCAATCCAAGGGAGCAATATAGTATAGGGGGTGAAGTATTTTTGCCCACTAAAGAAGAGCGGGACCTAGGCGTTATTGTGTCTGATGATCTTAAAGTAGCTAAATAGGTAGAAAAAGTGATGGCAAAAGCTAGAAGGATGCTTGGGTGCATAGGGAGAGGAATGGCTAGCAGAAAAAAGGAGGTGATAGTGCCTCTGTATAAGTCTTTGGTGCGACCTCATTTGGAGTATATTGTAGTGTGCAATTCTGGAGATCGCACCTTCAAAAGGATATAAAAAGGATGGAGTCAGTACAGAGGGTGGTTACTAAAATGGTTAGAGGTCTTCATTATAAAGCATATGAGGACAGACTTAAGGATCTTAATATGTACACCTTAGAGGAAAGGCGGGATAGAGGTGATATGATTGAGATGTTTAAATACCTCCGTGGCATAGATGCACAGGGGGAGAGCGCCTCTTTCAATTGAAAGCAAGTTCTGCTACGAGGGGACATGGATGAGGGTGAAGGGGGATAGATTCAGGAGTGATATGCGGAAATATTTCTTTACGGAAAGAGTATAGTGGATCCGTGAAATAGTCTCCCAGTGGAGGTGGTAGAGATGAGGACAGTATCTGAATTCAAAAAAGCATGGGACAAACACAGAGGATCTCTAAAGGAAAAAAGGGGACTGTTGTAGTTGTTGATATGGACGGACAGACTAGATAGGCCATGTGGTCTTTTTCTGTCATCATTTTTCTATGTTTCTTTGCTTCTTCACTGCCAACTTCAAACTAAATGTTTTTGTGAGAGCAGAAGAAACAAGCAACAGAGTGGTAGCGAGAGAGTTCGAGGTTGGAGAGACGTCCATTTGCAAATGGAGAAAGGAGAAAAAGGAGCTCTAGAATATGAATACCCCGTGAATGTGCATTTCGTGGACCCAAGCAAAATTGGGAATGACTTCAGAGATTGTGTTCTTTCTCAGAGGGAACAAAATCAAACTCTCTCTACTGTCATAATTCAGATCAAAGAATTGCTGATTTCAAAGTGGGTTTCACCTGGATTTCTAGATTCATGAAAAGAAATGGATTTTCATTGAGAATGAGAACCACTGTAGGCCAGCAACTTCCAAACAACTGGGAGCAAAAGGTGAATGGCATTCGTGAATTTGTCTCCAAAGAAATCTCTGAGCATGATTTCTCTGCAATGGACATTATAAATATGGATGAGGTCTTTCAACATCATTGCCACCAGGACCGTGGCTGCTTCAGGTATGAAAACTGTTGCCATTACAATCACTGGCATGAGAGGGCCTGCTTCACTGTAGTCCTTGGATGCACTGCAAGTAGGGTGAAATTAAAGGTAGTTTTCAAGAGAGTTACTATGCCCCGCAAAAAACTGCCCACCGGTGTCGTGATCCATTGCAATGGGAAGAGATGGATGGGCTGTAACCTTATGAAAGTATGGGTTGATAAATGTTATAGAGCCAGGCAGGGGTGATTCTTCTCCAAGAAGTCCTTACTAATTTTTAACACCATGGCTGCCCACAAAGGAAAAAAATGTTCAGAATTATATAAACTCCGCTGTTGCCCACATAGCCATAATAACTGGCGGTCTTACCTGTCAGCTATAGCTGATAGATATAGCGGTTAACCATCTATTCAAGATGTTTGTGAGAAGAGTGGGACAAATGGATGCAGTCTGGGATTCACAAATTCACATCATCAGGAAGACTGAAGCAGGTGCATTTTTTTCGGAAGTCTACAAGTAGGTGTCTTCTGCTTGGGGTAAAATGACGCCAGAAACCATCCATAATGACTTCAGAAAGACTGGGATTTTTGTACAAGCAGAATAAGACACATTCGGATACCAACAATGAAGGTGAAGATGCCAATAGCAGTGACGACCGCATCACTTCAGAAATCACAGAAGATCATCTACGGATGGTTCCTAGTTATTTCAATGATGACAGTGAGGAGGGAACGAACTTTGAAGGATTTGAGGAGTCAGGTAATGATGATGTTGATTGAACCGAAATTGGCCTAATCTAATTTAGTTTCATTTTCTTGCATTTAGTCCCACTGAAATTCAGCATTTCAGAAATAAAAAAGTTATTAAAAAGTTAAAAACAATTATGAATTTCTTTCCGTGTTGTACTGATAATTACATATATAACGTGTACACGAGTATAACATGCGGGGGTGCGGTCTTTGTAAAAAAAAGCATATAACGTTGACGTCATATGCATGAAAATATGGTAATTCATTGGAAGATGCTCTATGAATGCTCAAATATTAATAGTAATATTATGGAGAGCCAGCCAGGTCCTAGGAACAAAGTCAAAATCTGAAAGAAATGATTCACCCTGAGAGATGACTGAAACAAAAACTACACTGTCGAAAGCAAGATAAAAAATAAAACATGTTTATTTATCATGATCTGAAGATCTTGATCACTGAAAAGATGTATATTAACTGTCCACGAATATCATTCTTTAAAATAGAAAACTATTGAATATGGATTGTTTTTCTCCCAGAAAAACATTGCCTTGTAATTGGTCCATGTCAAGTTACACAGGCAAACCTCCTCACAACAACGAAAATTATTACATAAATAGATGTTCAGAACAAATTCAAACTGTTCTTCCTGGTGATGCCCATGCTTATATGAGCTCATTTCCAAGAAGCTGCTGTTAAGATGGCTGGGGAATGCAGGAAAAGGACACAAGTGCCACACCTAATAGTTTTTCTTTCGGTATGCAAATGATAAAATAATCATTCCTGGTTTATCCCAGTTTGGAAAATCTGAATAATGCAGGTGTGCATCACCAGAGAGTGTGCCAGACTGTCAAGATTACTTTACAAACCAGTGGATATTTATTTATCTGGCATTCAAAATGCCCGCAGATGATTTTACCTTTGTATCTTACTCTTAGAGCCCTCTGGAATTGTATACAACTATTTATGTAGACATTTTCTAGTATCTTGAATTATTTAGGAAGAAAAAGCTCCCTTTAAGCATCCGCTTTGCCTTTGAATGCTCCATAGCAAAATGCAAATTTTAATAAATAAATAAAATAATTACACTGGAAAGAAAAGGTAGATAAGGGTGCAAGTGGTACCTTTTAACATTTTGCATGCTCGTGCTTGCTCCAGCCTATTCCATTTTTTGTTTGCAGACTTCCTGCAGGTTTGTGAACTATGGAAAACATGGCCCATGGTATTCTGAGGGGATTATCCCCAAGGGATCCAGCACCACTATACACAAGTAGGTAGAATTCATTAAATCTGCTAAAACAAAACTAGGGAAAGAATTACAGCAAGGAAGATAGAAGATTATATAAAAGCAGGCTTCAGTCATCCCACAAATGTTTTTCTTATTCAAATAATATGGAATGGTATAACCTTTCTGATAAATTGTCAGTACATCCAAAATTATGGTTGATTAAACATGGATGCATAAATCTCATAAAATTCACAATCATTCCCTAGATATCTAAAATTCTATATGTCTTCAATAAATGCTATACTACCCAGCAGTTATTCTACGGAAGGAAAGAAAAAGACCTCCGTGTTCTTTAACTCTTATACATGGGGTTCTGTTTAACACTCCATCATTGGTCTAAAAAATGCTTCCAGTTTATGTTTCCTTCTTTTGCTTATTTTTATATTAATTTAGTTTCTTCTTTTCTTTATTGCTTTCTTATTTCAACCTCAGCAGTCCACATCCATGTACATAAAGCATACCAGTGGTATAGACTACTAAATGATCAGCAAAAACCTTATCTTGCTTGCTTGTATGGCATCTGAGTCTCTAAGCCCATTGTCTACATTAATCAAGTTCCATACTGTATACTTTACTTTATGTGTGGTTGTCTCCAACGTTAGCAGTGTTTCGCTTTGGCTGCATCAGGGAGTACACGCCACCTGGAAATGGGACTATCCATCAGTGACACACTCACTGGTTGCTGACATGGAGGGTTATTCTGAGCCACAAATAGCGGGGATGGTTGGCCCAATGGGATGTTCAACCCCTCTATTTGTGGCTTCTCCTGCCCCGGAATAACTTTCCCGCCGATTGTACGGGGAAGTTAGACGGGGGCAGGGAATGGGCAGCCTGGGGGCAGAGCATGGGCGAACAGTGGGCGGTCGCCGGCCTTGGATATACAGGGCCGATTCTAATGTCGGCCCTATATGTCCAGGGCCAGCAAAATGTCTGGGGAAGTTATTCCACCTCTGCGGTGGAATAATTTCCCTGGACATTGTTTTAGTTTGCTGCCAGGGCGCGGATGGGGCAGGGGGGCTGGAGGACATTCCCCACAGCCTGACCCTGGCCTTAGGAGGCCAGATTGGGGGGGGGTGAGGCTGTGGGGAATGAACTTTATTCTCCGGCAGCCAGCATCTTGACACTTCAATGGAAACCGCAGTGCCATGGCAACACGACACCATGGCGCCACGGCTCCATTAAAGAGCCTTGACTGAGTTAGCCAGGTGCAGAGTCCTGCACGTGCAGGACTGTTCGCAATTCTGATCTCATGGGATTAGTCGGACCAGACGCACAGAGGGGATTTACGTCTGCATCAGAATCGGGCCCACGGTATATGTGGCACCTCTTTATAAAAGCAGGATGCTTACAGGTATATGGTAGCTGCTCTCTGTGACCCACAGGTGAAGGGACTATTACTCTGCAGTGCAACACACTTTTACTGGAAAAAAAAAAGCAGATGGTGGAGGTGGAGGAAAGAGAACACCAGAGGAAGGGGATGTGGTGGATCTAGTGATGATGATGCAGCAGGTGAAATAGTGGGCACACCGGCAGCTGTACTAGTACCATGAGCACCACCCTGTTGCCTTCCACTCCCAACCCCCACAACCCTTATGCCAGCAGTAGCCTGAAACCCCAACCAGGGAAAAACTTTGATGACTGAAGCCCAAGCTACAATGCTAAGCAGCAGAGATCGGCTTACCACAAATCAGACTCTTGCAAGAATTTTAGTAGACGATTTTCCCAGACAATCCTGCCCCACTGCTTCCTGAGTTGAGAATGGTGACTCTGACTCCTGGCAGTATTCTCATGGTACTGCGCTCAGTAACAAGATGTTAATAAGAACAAAGCTTCCAGATAAGGGCAGTAAGTGCACTTACACTCCCTGCCAATGCATTTACCAGGGTCCCATACAAATAAGCAAATAAAAAAAAGGAGGTGATAGTGCCTCCGTATAAGTCTTTGGTGTGACCTCATTTGGAGTATAGTGTGCAATTCTGGAGACCGCACCTTCAAAAGGATATAAACAGGATGGAGTCAGTGCAGAGGGTGGCTACTAAAATGGTTAGTGGTCTTCATTATAAAGCATATGAGGACAGACTTAAGGATCTTAATATATACGCCTTAGAGGAAAGGCAGGATAGAGGTGATATTATTGAGATGTTTAAATACCTCCATGGCATAAATGCACAGGGGGAGAGCGTCTTTCGATTGAAAGCAAGTTCTGCTATGAGGGGACATGGGATGAGAGTGAAAGGGGATAGATTCAGGAGTGATATGCGGAAATATTTCTTTACGGAAAGTGTGGTGGATCCGTGGAATAGTCTCCCAGTGGAGATGGTAGATGAGGACAGTATCTGAATTCAAAAAAGCATGGGACAAACACAGAGGACCTCTAAAGGAAAAAAGGGGACTGTTGTAGATGTTGATATAGAAGGACAGAGTAGATAGGCCATGTGGTCTTTTTCTGTCGTCATGTTTCTATGTTTCTAAGGTAGTGTTATCTGCACCCGCACTGTCTGCAGTTTTAACAGTTACCCCTGCTTTTGACGCCTGCAGTAACTGTGCATTGCAGATATGCCCACTGTCTACTCAAATCCCACCCATTCTGGCAGTTAATGTGATTTCTGCAGATAGCGCAGAAAATCGCCTCGCTATCTGCGTTTTCCCTGTGCTGTTAACGATGCCGATAGCGCATGCCATCTGCCACGTTAACATGTAGCTTACTCAGAAAAAAGATCTCTCAATAGGAACAACAACTACTATGCAGTCAATTTAGCAATTCCCAAAGATGTCAGTCCGAAATATATCTTTTGTTGGACCTATACAATAGTAAATAGGTGGTAGCCCAGATTTAGCTAATAACCATAGGGTCCATTTTACTTTATATATAAAATACTGTGCTGCAGATATATCCAAATTTCAACAGAATATATACTTTCTATCACTAATCAAACTGTGATGTGTCATGCTACAAAAATATCCAAAACTATCAGCGAGACCACTATTTCTATCTATTGTGGCTTACTACCGACACAAGGTTGCGTTTCAAACACTTGAAAAATGTTAAAGGTTCTGTTTCAGGGTTAAACTGTCACCAAATACAACTTATATTAAACAGTAGTCGGTCCATGGCAGCAAAACATTTGCTATTTCTTGATTTTAAAGGCTGCAGCAGCATTGAAACAGAGCATTCTCACCTCCAGCATCAGTCAGCTTAAGCCCAAAATGGCTGTAGCATCTTTTTACACACTTTGGAGTGACAGCATACCATCTTCAAAATTTAAAGGGGTATCACCAGCTAATGTATAATGAACAAGAAGCTAGTTTAATGAATGAGTACCATTCAGGTGCTGTATTAAGCCCATTAGGACTAGCTGTATTCAAAAGATATATCCACGATTGCTCTTTAAAAGTCAATGTTGCCTGCCAATCACCCTCTTTCCAAAATGGGAGAACATGGTCAATAACACGCCAATGCAATTGATCAAACAATGTTCCACTATTGCAGCAGATATAGTCTGAGTATTTAGTCTACTATGCTTCTGAAGGCATATCTTAATTGTTCTCAACATGCACCCCACGTACACCTTATTGCAGGGGCACACGATAATATATACCACATATGATGTGTTACAAGATGTTGCAAACTTACTACGCACTGTTCTATCTGACCGAGGGCAGCAACATGTAGCACAGCATACTGAAGGTGCCCCTATATATTTACTGATTACACTGTGATAGAAACACCATTCAGCTCCTGTGTCTGTTTATTGACATGTGCAAAATATTGGTAGACATTTGTCCCATTTTTAAAAGAGTTTTGAAATTGGTGTACTGTAAACTGTAAGCCTTTTGAAATAAGAGTCCATTGTCAATGGAAAATACTGCTTCAGAACTTAAATTATTTGCCTCAGAAAATATAAAGCTATCTTTCAAAAAAGAGAATGCATATCTTTTTCCAATTTCGATTGAATGGTGCAACTCCGAAGATGACACTTAGAATGGTTTAAATGCTTCTGGCTGAAAATTCACTCAAAGTGTGAGCTTTGGCATAAAATTCAGTATAACGATGACTTCATATAACAAGATAAATTTCTGCTTCCATCTTCATGTCGATATGTGGGCTGCTCTCAAGTGCAAACAACGAAAACTATACTATTTTCTAGAGCAGTGATTCTCAACTCAGTCCTCTAGGACCTGCAGGCCAGCCAGGCTTTCAGGATTTCCACAATGAATATGCAAGAGATAGATCGGCATACAATGGAAGCAGTGCATGCAGATCTATCTCATGCATATTCATTGTGGATATCCTGAAAACCTGACTGGCCTGGGAGTCCCAGAGGACTGGGTTGAGAACCACTATTCAAGACTTTAGTTATCAACAGGAATCTTTGGCACCTTGGTCTGTGCTGCCTGAGTATCAGATTTGACTAAGCTTTTAAAATTCTGAAGTCCAATATTTCCTGCAATGATTCACTCGCTCATGCTCTGTCTCTCTTGGGGTATTGCCTACTGAGCAATTTCATGCCTTCCAACAAACCCACAATGCCACTAAGACCACAGGAAGTACACTTTGTGCAAAAATGTCCTTCAGTGCATTTAGGAAATGATAGAGACATCAGAAATCTATCATCTGAAACTAAAAAGTTGAACAATGTCATTTTCTAAATCTAGTACATTTACAAGATTGGCGAAAATGCAAACAATCTCTGAAACTGAAATAGGTGTATATGGAAATTATTCCAGATTGTGGTGAAGGAATTATAAACTGTGCACAGATCATTTTAAGATACTAGTGGGAATGAGGTTGGCTACATCTAATATTCAAAATGAAAGAGAAAAAAGAATATCTAATCCATGTAAATTCTTCTTCTCACTAAATCTGGGAGAAATGTGCTAATTCCTTCCTCCTATAAAGGAAGCATCCAGTTTCTGTGCTTCAGTTTTCTCATGTTCTATAATTGATCATGGTTTTATTGAAAATCCAGCTACTCAAAACAACAAAAATGGAATTTTTTGGTACAGTAATGGAGAGAAAGGGAAATAACTACTGCATCTGAATGTAACTTGCCGTGAGCCACATTGGAAAGGCATGAGCAATGAAGAAAGAAGAAAATCACCAGAATTAATCAGGGCTTAGAAACATAGAAACATGACAGCAGAAAAAGACCATATGGCCTGTCTAGTCTGCCCTTCCATATCAACTACAATAGTCCCCTTTTTTCCTTTAGAGATTCTTTGTCCCATGCTTTTTTAAAATTCATATACTGTCCTTATTTTTATTACTTCCACTGGGAGACTATCCCATGCATCTACCACCCTTTCCGTAAAGAAATATTTCCACATATTACTCCTGAGGCTATCCCCTTTCACCCTCATCCTGTGTCCCCTCGTGGGAGAGCTTGCTTTCCATCGAAAGAGGCTCTCCTCCTGTGCATTCATGCCACGGAGATATTTAAATGTCTCTGTCATATCTCCTCTATCCCACCTTTCTTCTAATATATACATATTAAGATCTTTAAGTCTGTCCTCATATGCTTTATAATGAAGACCACTAACCATTTTAGTAGCCAACCTCTGTACTGCCTCAATCCTGTTTATATCCTTTTGAAAGTGCAGTCTCGAGAATTGCACACAATACTCCAAATGAGGTTGCACCAGACTTATATAAAGGCACTATCACCTCCTTTTTCTGCTGGCCATTCCTCTCCCCATGCACCCAAGCATCCTTCTAGCTTTCGCCGTCACCTTTTTTACCTGTTTAGCTGCTTTAAGATCATCAGAAACAATCACGCACGGGTCCCGCTTAATTCACTCTATTTAATTTTGGCTTCTGGATGATGAATAGTGTGAAATAATTGTGCTTTCTCAAACAGCAAAGGTAAAAGTAGACATCCACCAAAAAATAAAACATATTCAGCATGCTTCAAAAACTGTTTTGACTAGGCCAGGCCTGGTGGTTCACTGCACAGTGCCATGCAGAATTTAATTTATTTGCATTTAGCTCATGACTTTTCAGTAGAAGTTAAAGGTGAGTTACATTCAGCTATAGTCGAAATGTCCCTGTACCAGAGGGCTCACGATCTAAGTTTGTAATCGAGGCAATGGATGGTTAAGTGACTAGTCTAAGGCCACAAGGAACATTAGTGTAATTTGAAGCCTAGCTCCATGGTTCTAGCTACTAGGCTACTCCTCCACTTCCAGTGTTTCCAACTAGTGTGCCATGGTACAGTGGTATGCCTTTACACCTGGCGTACCAAGGGGAAAAAAACTCACTACTGCCTAATACTCAGCTCCAGACCAGCATATGGGTTCTGTTCTCGGCATCTTGCAGCAACAAAAGACATCAGTTGTGGCCTTAAAAAAAGGAGCTCCTTTCTGAGTGCATTTACATAGGCCTCGCTCTTTCCTAGATATGACATGAGCCCCTGAAGTGTCAAAATTAAGACAGCGTATAAGGCATGGATAGTAGAGTTCTCCTTTGCACAGCACACAGATTGCATGCAGCCCCTTCCCCTTGTCCCTCTCTATAGCCTTCTTTGAGGGCTTCTAGCTTCTGGTAGGACTGTCACTGCTTCCCTAGATTTTCTTTTGGTCATCACTACTAAACCTATGGGATTCTTTCACTAAAGTATGTTAGGGTGTTGTGTAAAGCCTCACAGTAACTATTGGGGGCTTGACCAACAGTTAACGTGTGGATGAGTACCCTAAGGCACGGCACTACTGTACTATTACCTCAGGTGTTTATGTTTATTGACATTTCTTATATCGTCTTTCTATATACAGTATGGGCAAAGCAGTTCACATCCATTAAAATCAGAAATGAGAAGACTTCCATTCATTACCAGTCCTAACCCCCCCCCCCATCAGCCCATTACCAGTCCTAACCCCCCCTTGGCCCAGGGAAAATAAAAAATAAAAAGCTGTCTGCTGCCACCGCGGCAGAATCGAGTGTCCCGCGGGGCCCCCTTGCCCGCCTGAGCCCTCCCTGCCCGGCAGAGCCTCTCCGCGATGGCTTTCAGATCCACGAAGGGAGAGTGTCTCCCTCGCGGCTTTGTTAAGCCCGCAGGGGCTGATGGGAAATTCAGCTCTGTTAAGCCTGCAGGGGCAGATGGGAAATTTCCCATCAGCCCCTGTGGGATTAACAGAGCCGCGAGGGAGACACTCTCCCTTCGTGGATCTGAAAGCCATCGCGGAGAGGCTCAGCCGGGCAGGGAGGGCTCAGCCAGGCAAGGGGGGCCCCGCGGGACACTCGATTCTGCTGCGGTGGCAGCAGCCAGCTTTTTATTTTTTATTTTTTATTTTCCCTGGGCCAAAGGGGGGTTAGGACAGGTAATTGGCTGATGGGGGGGTTAGGACTGGAGGTGGGCTGATGGGGTTAGGACTGGTAATGGGCTGTGCGCTGATGGGGGTTAGGACTAGTAATGGGCTATGGGGGCTAAGTCTAGAAATGGGGTGATGGGGGGTTAGGACTGGTAATGGGCTATGGGGGGGCTAGGACAGGAAATGGGCTGATGGGGAGGGGTTAGGACTTGAGGTGGGCTGATGGAGTTAGGACTGGTAATGGGCTGTGGGCTGATGGGGGGTTAGGACTGGTAATGGGCTATGGGAGGGCTAAGACTGGAAATGGGCTGATGGGGTTAGGACTGGAAGTGGGCTGATAGGGGGTTAGGACTGGTAATGGGTTGGGGGGTTGCAAGAACTGGAAATGGGCTAAGTGGAAGGGGAGGCTTGAACTGCAAATAGTTGATGGGGACGAGGACTTGGAATGGAAATGGGCTGAGTGGAAGGGGGGCTTGAACTGCAAATATCTGATGGGGAGGGGGGCTTGAAATGGAAATGGGCTGTGAAGGGAGGGAGCTAGGATTGGAAATGGGCTGAGTGGGGGGGGGACTAGGACAGGAAAGGGCTGATGGAGCAGCTAGGATAGGACTGGAAATGCACTGTTGGGGGGAGCTAAGATTGGAAATGGGCTGTGGTGGGGGCTTGGATTGAAATGGACTCATGGAGGGGCTAGAACTGGAAGTAGGCTCATGGGGGGCTTGGATTGGAATTGGGCTGAGTGGAGGGGAGCTAGGATTTGATATGGGCTGATGGTGGGGCTAGGAAATGACTAGAAATGGGCTGATGGGGGGCTGGGATTGGAAATGAGCTGATGGAGGGACTCGGATAGGACTGGAAATGGATGGGGGAAGTAGGACTGGAAATGGGCTGATGGGGGGCTAGTACTTGTAATGGGCTGATGCAGGGACTAGAAGGGAGCGGATGCTGGGTGAGGCTGGAACTAGAAGGGAGCTGATGTTGGGGGAGGATTAGAATGGGATGGGGCTGGGAGAGTGAAATGGAGAGAGGACAAATATTTTGTGTGGGAGGGATGAAAAATCTTCAATTGGTCGAGTATTGGGAGAGTAAGTGGGGATTGAGGATGGAGGGGTAAAATTTGAGTGGATGAAATAGGAATGAGGAAAGAACAAAAGGAGAAAGATTAGTATGTTAAAGCAGATGTAGAGAAAGAATGGAAAAAAAGAACTAGAAGAGAGAAGAAAGGACAAATGGACAGCAGACGATGGAGAGTTAGCAGAAGACACGAAGAAACCAGAAGAAAGTGGCTGGAGCAATTGCAACTGAAAAAAAATGCACAAAAGGTAGAAAGATCTCTCTTTATTTTGAATTTATTAACTGGAATATGTCAGCTCTGGGAAATGTGCATCATTAACATCTGTGCTTTGTTTAGTACAAGAGGAAATTAATTTATAGTTTTATTTCTACAGTGTTGTTGTACATTCCAAGTTTGGCTTTTGGGGTTCCCGGTTTAATTATTGCCTTCCTGTTTCTAAATTGTGATTCCTTGTTTGGTGATGGTCTATGTTCTGCATGTGTAACTGAGCTGAGGTATTCTGTTTATGTAATTCCTGTTTGACATTGCCACTTGTTCTCTTTCCCCAGTAGGTCATGTATTGTTATTCTCTGAAATGTATTGGTTTAATATTTGCAGTATTGCCTTTTGATAGGTAGGGTTTGGTGCTTTATGAGTCCTGGTAGTTCTGTTATGATACGGTGGATTTGCTATGGGTTCTAAATGGGAAGCATTTGTAGTAGTTCCTAATGTGCCCGGCAGTTGGCACTGGATTATAGTAATGTAGAAATCTTTTACTCTTTCTTTATCCATACATTCATTAAGAGACATGTTTACTAAAAGTTAGTTTATGGTAACATTATGCAAATATTTATGCAAATGAGGCCCCGCACCGAGTCTCCGCACATGGCCCCACACCCCCCTTGGACCTCCCCTGCAAATCAGCATGCAGTAACTTTCATGACCCCCATGTTAACTGCTTAGTGCACCTTAATAAAAGGGCCCCTTATCTTTAGAAACACATTTATCAGCGGTGACACCCCCCACCCCACCATGCAGCTCTCAGTTGTGAAATAGTCTATTGTTGCTATGAAAATAGTCTCAATGCCCAAGAACTGTTCTTTCCTAGGGATTTGATTTATTTTGTAGTTTTTGTACCAAATAATGACTATTTCCACCCATTGAATAGCAGATGCAGCCAACTAGCTTTCCACCTTCTCCCCTGCTTCTCTGCTTTAGAAAAAAAAGACTATCCACTCCTTCTTAACCAGTTGACAAAAGATGCTACTAGAATTGAAAACGGACTCCTATATTCTACCACCACTGTTACCCAAGATGTTCTCTTTATCAGCAGAAAAATCAAAGAAAAGAAACCCCCAATCAGAGTGAAACAATAATCTATAAAGAAACTCTGATATAAAAGTGAAAACTCTTTTATCTTTTTGTCAGAGTTATCACACAAAAGTAGGAGGAATTAAATCCTTCCTCTCGCTGTGGTCTCTCCTTTTAATAATTTCAAAAACAGTGTACCAAGTTAAAACACTTAGCTGTAGCTTTCTCCTGAGCTTAGAAACACCACCGAGTCCATGATTAATGATGCGGCACGTTTCGGGTCTAAAAGTTATGACCCTGCATCAGGTTGAGAAAGGTCCTGTAGTTGCAAAAGCTTCAATGTCCAAAAAACAGAGCTATTCAGCTTATTAAAGAACTGGCGTCTGACGTAAACACTGACGAAACAAAAGAAACCGCCAACCCAGAGGGTGCTCGTTTTTTGTTCAACAACCAATCGGATGGGGAAAGACCCTATGAGTCAAAGGGAACCTCCGATCCCGATTGGTTGGCTCAGAACATGAACTTAGTAAACCCACCCACCAGGTGATTTTACAATAAGAAACTATTGCAGGATTCCATAAGATTCAAAACAGGAGATCAAATAATATTGTGCCATTCAAGATGGGTATTCAAGCCATGAGGGAAAACAGTTCTCAGTCTAAAAATCCATCTTTGTTCCAATTTCTGTAACTTATAAATCCGATCGCCTCCTCTGGGATTCGATGGTATACAATCTAAAACCCGCCAACGGAGCTGATCAAAAGTATGCGCTCGTTGTAAGCAATGCTCCACCATGGGAGCTGCAAGAGTTTTCGTATGAAGACGAGACGCATGCTCACCTAAGCGAGTTTTAACAGGTCAAATGGTACGCCCTATGTAATAGAGAAAACAGGGGCAAAGGATTAAATATATCACATGGGTTAATTCACACGTAGTATGCCATTTGGAATTATATATACAAGCAGTGTGAATATCTGTCCAGGCAATTCCTGTGATGGCCAATTTGCAGTAACAACATAAACCACATTCATAATGGCCCGGATCCACATGTGAAGAAAGAGGCCGGTCCACAACGGACGTAGTTTTAACTACCAGATCTCTCAGATTAACCACTCTTGAATAGGCCACCATTAAACGCTTTTCCCAGAAGTAAGTATGTAATCCCAGAATTGGCCAAAAACTATGCAAAATCTTTGTAACCCTGGCTATTCCCTCTATATAGGGGAAAACACCAGTTATTATATCATCAACCGTCTGAGGTTGCTGAACCGTTCTGGTGGGTGACAGTAGCCATTCTCTATGAGAAATTTGAGCACGTTTATATGCTGTTCTAATCATTGAGTAAGGATAGCCTCTTAATAATAAACGTTGCTGTAAGTCATCCGCATAATGGCAAAACTCCTGTAATGTCGAGCAGTTACAACAAAGTCTTAGAAACTGTCCGTATGGCAAGCCTCGTTTTAATGATGTAGATTGATAGCTTGAAAAACTTAAAGTGTTTCATTGCACCAGCTTGTGATACAAAGAGGTAGTTAAACCCTCCGGAGTCAGACTATTCGTGATGTCCAAAAATTGAATTTGAGTTTGTTCTATATGAGCTGTAAACTGGATATTGCACATATGAGTGTTTAATGACAGCAAAAAAGAATCCACTTGAGTTGCATAACCCGTACAAAGAAAAAAATGTCGTCCAAAAAGTGACGCCAGAATGCAACATGACAGAATAGAGGTGCAGGATATACATATAATTCCTCAAACTGAGTCATGTAAATTGTGGCTATGGAGGGAGCTACCGTGGCTCCCATAGCAATCCCAAAGGTTTGTAGAAAGCAGAGCATCCTTCTACTACCATAAACCTTTGTGATATGCAGTCTATTCCATAGGGGTATTTCAACAGGATCTTCTAGAACTTATTTTTTTGTTAATTTGAACTTGGTAACCTGCTCTAGACTAGAAAGTAACTAAACAGAGTACAAGCAAAAATCAACATAATATAAAATATCAATAATAAAACCACATAACATAAAATAGAGCTTTCTACATGAAGCTTACTCCCTGTTCCTGTTCATGGATGAGTTAGGATCTTATTAATCTGCCTCATAACTATATCTAAGCAGCTCTTGTTTCTTCAGCATGTTTTTCTCCTTTTTATTTCCAGCAGAGCTGGAAGATCTCTAGACAGCTCCCAACACAATGCACACTTCCTGCTAATGTAGCTCATATCAAAATCATTTTAGACTGGGACTGGAGTATTCCATCCACTGTTTTAAGGAATGAGTTACTAAAGAGGCATTAGAAAAGGAAATGTTTTTCCTTCTAATGATGAACCTGAAGCATAAACTATGGGGTCTATTCCAACACGCGCCCCCCCCCCTTGCTGTCCCTGACGAAAGTCTCCCCATATGAACAAGGAGTTTCTACAGAGAGGCTTAGATAGGGGCAGGAGGGGGCGTCGCAGAGGCAGGATGAGGGCGGGCATTGGATGGTCCACGGCCCAAGAAATACAGGGCCGATTTTGAAGTCGGCCCTGTACGTCCAGGGCCAGAAGACTAGATGGGGACTTATTCTATCTCAGAGGTGGAATAACTCCCACTGGACATCGGGGGACAGCAGGCACAGGCAGCGGAAATGGGGCAAAGGAGTGCAGAGGGTTCCCCACAGCCTGACCCTAGCCATGGGAGGCCAGATCAGGGGGTCGGGCTATAGGGAAAGGAACAAGTGGCCAGCAGCCGGGGATCACAACACCTGAATGGAGCTGCAGTGCAATGGCAATGGGATGCCATGGCACCATGGCTCCATTCAGGAGCCTGACTGAGTTAGCCTGTACGTGCAGGCTGATCTGAATCGGGTCACAGGCTCCAGGTCCAGGTCCAGGTCCAGGTCCAGGTCCGATTCCGATCCCGTAGGGCACGTCTAGCCCCCGCGCGATCAGAATCAGGTCTGCCTCTGTGTGTCAAGCTTTTGAACCAGTGCACAGGGGGCTGGACGGCCAACTCTGAATGTGCCTCTATGCGTTTAACACCTTGCCTCATCTCAGGTTACAAGTGTAGGGAATCCTGGAGGTATGCATTTATTAAGGAGTATTTGTTTCATTAGTGCAGTTTAAACAATTTTTTACCTGCTAAACTGATTTAAAATGCACTTAGTATGCCTTGATTTGATGGTGAGTGTGTATTACTTTAACATAGACTAAACAATTCCTTTTAAAATGAATGTGTGAAACTAATTGAAAAAATCAGGAGAAATTTTTGAAAAACTGAACACTAACTGAATTTTTCTTGCCCTTGTACATCCCTAGGGAATCTTTTGGAAAAAGCACTTCCCAACACACAACAAGAATATCAGACTCTAAGCCCTGGATTAACAGAGCTTACTGGAACTAATGGTTAGCAGTGGCATATGGTAAGGCCTTGAAGGGATTCTGTGAATCCGTAGCCCTGCTGCCATGATTCTGTATTGCTCTTTGGGTTTTTAACTCAACTTTGGTGCAAAGCTACAGGAGAGCCTTCTACTTTTGACTCAGGCTCCCAGTTCCTAAGCCTATACCTGCAGAAATACCACATAACTGTGGACGGACAGTGGGTGGTGAAGTTCAGCAGGAAAGTTGACAACTAAAACAAGAAGGAAACCTAAGACCACAGCACCTGCATGCACTGCAGGCCTGCTAAATCCCAGCCCACTCTGACACAAACTTCCTGTTATGGAGTGGGACCAGGTGCAGCAAGCCTTCAGCGCACACAGCTGCTTTTAGGTGAGGTGTCTAGGCTTGTTATGCAAATACTCTTGTCATATTTTATTATAGCAAACATATTAAAGGCTTTCAGCTCTTTAAGGTAATCTTGGTCCTGTGCCAGAACGATAACAGCAGTTCAAAAGGAAACAGAAAACTCTTTACCCTTTATCTCAGGGACTTTGTAAGCTGGAAAGAGAGAACAGAAATACAATATTACCAGAGTCTTTTGGGGAGACTGCTAGGTACTTATGACCTAGAATGGCCACTGTTGGAAACAGGATACTGGGCTTGATGGACCATGGTCTGACCCAGTATGTCATATCTTATGTTCTTATTATTTGGTGGCTTAAGCAAATAAACATAACCACAGCCTATGTTGTGGAGGAATAGCCTAGTGGTTAGAGCAACTGACTAGTACCCAGAAGATCAAGGGTTTGATTCCCACTGGCACTCCTTGTGACTTTGGGCAAGTCACTTTACCCTCTATTGCCTTGGAAGAAAAGGCTGGCAATCTACCTCTGGTGATACATTACCAAGAAAACCCAGAGGTAGCTGGGTCACTATGAGTCAACACTGACTTGATGGCACTAAAAAAAAAATCAATGTTAAAAAAAATCAACTTAGCAGCCGCAAAATCTGATAAGATCCCTCAATTGTTTTTTTTAAGCCAGTTTTCAGCCTGATTTGCAAAACATATTAAACTTTGTAGTTTTCCGGGTCATGCTGCATCTTCGTAACTGAAACCGATGTTTTAGCTACTGCATTGTGGCTTTCTTCAGGTGAAGTGATTAAGCAGTAGAAGTCTGTTATTTTATATAGTATTCCTCAGACCAGATTGGTGTGGATTGAGGTAGGAAATATTAATTTTAATATTGGAGTAAAAGTCCATTGGAAAAAGGCTGGAGGCCTCTCTTTTCCCATGGATCAGAAGGTTCTCTGGTGAATTTAAATTTGCTCTCCCCATGCAAATGCAATGTGTGCCTATGAGTCAGTGCTGACTCCTGGCAACCCAGCATCTCCTGGGTTTTCTTGACAGTGTCACTGGAAGTAGATTGCCAGGCCTTTCTTCTGAGGCAATGGAGGGTTAAGTGACTTTCCCAAGGCCACAAGGAGTGCTAGTGGGAATTGAACCCTGGTTGCTTGGTTACCAAGCCAGTGCTCTAACCACTATGCTACTCCTCCACTCCTCTTGGCCTTCCACAGCAAGTATGATAAACTTTGTAATTTTCCAGAAAAGAGAGGTCTCCAGCCTTTCTCCAACAGGCTTTCCCTCCAAAATTCGATTTCAAATTTCCCGCCTCAATCTCACCAATCCAGTTTGAGGACTACTATATAAAAAGAACAGATATCCGCTGCTTAACCACTTCACCCTGAAGAAAGCCACAGTATGGTGGTCGAAACGTTTGTTCCAATTACAAAGATGCAGCATGATCCGGAAAACTGCAAGTTAAATCTGTATTTGGTTACCAAGTTTTACCTACTGTATGTTTGGGCATAATCCTTGTTGAAACCTCCAAGTTAAATCTCCCTGTTCAATGTAAAGCTCTGTTGTTACAATGTAAACTGCCTTGAATCTAAGATAAGGTGGTATAGAAAGCCTGTTAAATGACTAAATCAAATAAATAAATCTAGCTGTGGAAGTCCAAGAGAACGTACAAAGGATATTATCGGTCTTGTTTCCCTATTCATGTACCCCATTCTCTATTTTCAGGTATGCAGAGCTGCCCTCATGGCATTTGCCAACATCTGGAGTGGATCAGAGGAGCGGAGGTGTGTTATTACTAACATCTGGAACTGTATGAAGGAAACTACTAAGCATAACCACGGCATGATATAACAAGAAATAGTGAAAAGAGGCCAGAACTGTTGTACCACAGTCAGTCACCATGCTGACTCATCAAATATTTTCAAAAACATGCACACTACCCACCCTTATTTCCTAGAATTCAGTGAGGAAAAAGGAAACTGAAAGCAAAAATAGAAATAACATTCCTGATGGACAACGCAGGGTTAAGTTTACTATGGTAAGATAAATTTTGGCACCTACCATGCGGCATGTGCAAAAAGGACTCTGTGGTAGCAGCAAACCCTCTGTGCCCAGCATCAGCGCTGCATTTAACATACAGACCAGACACTTACCATATAGGCCTGCATTATCTGTCTCTTATTACCGCTAAGGATCAGAACTATTGTATCAGCTCTGGAGTAGGGGCAACAGTGGACAGGGACCTCTCCTGCCCCGATCACCACTTGGACCACCAAGGGAGGTTGGAGGTAGGGGAGAGGCCTGATCAGGATGGGCAGCCTTGGGGAGCATGTTCATGATTGCCGGCTGTCCAGGGTGGGTACTGAAGGTGGGGTGGTGTTTGGTGGGGAAGGGGGTTACTCAATGCTACGCTCTAGTGCCAGCATGCAGGACTCCCACCGGGCATGGGTCCCGGTGCCATCGACACTGGGGTCACCGGGTTGGGCGTAGACGAGAAGAGGGGGTCCTCACCGGGACAACCCTCAGGATACCGGGCACCGTCGCCGGAGGCCTCCGTGTCTGTACGAGGTATCTTTTGAGGTCGCTCCTTGTCCGACTCTTGGTAACGCTAGGGAGGGCTGAGCGACCGAGCGCAGGAGCGTTCGCGCTTGTCTGGAGCCCCCAACAGAGACTTTGAAGTCGTCTTCTTCTTGCGCCTCTCCACCTCAGGGGACCACTGATCAGAGTGTTGCCTTGAACACGGGGCCGAAGCAGGGCATCCCACAAGGGAGGGATGACCGAGGATGCCGCCGGGGATTCCTGGGCCACTTTACGGAAAATGTCATCGGACTTCTGCTTATAACTTAGCAGGGCCTTGAAGGACATTTTCTTGCAAAGAGAGCAGAGCTCCAGGTTATGGTTGGCCCCCAGATACCGGAGACAGCAGTCATGGGTGTCCGTGAGTGACATATTTTTGGAGCATCTGTCACATTTTTTAAAACCTGTGGCCATTGGAGCAAAAAGGGCCCCCTCTAGGTCAAAGACCCGCGAGGCCGGCAGTTAAGGAAAAGGGCGGGAAGCCTGCAAAAGAAAAAATTTAGCGAAAAGATGTCCCCTCGCTCAAAAGTAAAGGCAAGCAGGGGAAGGATGTGAGAAGACTGGTGCTACCAGAAAAAACACAGGCCGAAGGCCGAAAAACGAACACTTTTTTCCGAGGGAAGAGGACTTGTGTCCGAAGGGCTCCGTGGAAAAAGGGAGACTGAGCAAGATGGCATCCTTGCGCGGGAAGAGGACCACGTATGCATGCTAGCAATCCCAAAGGCTTTCTTTGAAAGCTGGGGAATTGCGCCGCCGGGCTCCGTTGGTGCCGACGTCACCCATAAGTGAGGACTGATTCCTGCTTGTTCCTGGAGAATATTTTTTACTTGCCTATTGAATGTTGTGTCAAGGCAAAAGTCACTGGGAAACTATGAATTACTTTAAGATAATTTGAATTCCTTCCTCCAACTCAACTTCCCTGGAAATTCTTTCATAGCGACATTACAACATGATGTCCAAAAAGACCGTTCAGTGCAGCTATTCCTGCCCTCACTACAAGGTTATGACACAGCTGTAAGCTCTTTATTACTAGCATTTATCTCACACCTTTCCAGTACTAGTTCAAGGCAATTTATAATCAAGTATTGTAGGTATTTCCCTGTCCCTGGAAGCAGGGGAGGCCCAAGGGGGGGGGGGGTGCGGGACCATGTGCGGAGACTCATTGTAGGGTACATTTGCATAAAGATCCTGATTTGCATAAATATTTGCATAATATTAACATGAGCTTTTAGTAAACATGTCACTTAATGAGTGTCTGGATAAAGAAAGACTACCAGATTTCTACCTTAGTATACTACAGGCACTTTAGTAAGTACTGTAAACACTGCCCATAGCAAACCCACTGTATCATAACAGCACTGCCAGGACTCACAAAGCACCAAACCCTACCTCTCAAACACTGCAAATATTAAATCAATAAATCTCAGAGAATACCAATACATCTCCTACTGTAGAAAGAGAACAAGTGGCACTGTCAAATAGAAACTACATGAACAAAATACCTCAGCTGAGTTACACATGCAGAACATAGACCGTCACCAAACAAAGAACAAGGGATCACAATATAGAAATAGAAACACAATAATTAAACTGGGAACCCCAAAAACCAAACTTTGAATGTACAACAGCAGCCATTTCCAGTCTTTTCCTAGCCCCCCCCATCAGCCCATTTCCAACCCTAGACCCCCACAGCCCTTTCCTGTCCAGCGCTCCATCAGCCATTTCCAGTCCTAACCTAGCCCCCCCCCATCAGCCCATATCCAGTCCAAACCCCCCATCAACCCATTTCCAATCCTAGTCTCTCTATCAGCCATTTCTATTCTTATCCTAGCCTCCATCAGCCCATTTCCAGTTCTATCTCGCCCTCCCATCAGCCCATTTCCAGTCCAAGTGCACCCCCATCAGCCTATTTCCAGTCTTATCCTAATCCCCCCCCCTCAAAGAGCCCCTCGCCTATCTGAGCAGCTTCCAAGGGAGCCATGGAGGCCCGAAGCCCCAGCTCACCTCTGCACAGCGCTGGAGTGAAGAGCAGTGTGTTCCTTCACTCCCGCTGTGTTCTCGTGAAGCACGCTGAGTGCCAGGAAAGGTTAAAGGACATTTCCTGTTTCCCAGCACTTAGTGTGTTTCACGAGAACACAGCTGGTGGAGAAAGGAACATGCTGCTATTCACTTCAGCAGCTACTGCAGGCAGAGGTGAGCCAGGGCCTTGGGCCTCCCAGCTCCTTCTGAAGCCAGCCCTGCAAGCCGAGCAGAATGAAGTTCACTTGGGGCCTCCTGAAGCACGGGACCCTGCATGAAAAACATTCTCGCACAATAGATGAGCTGGCCCTGCCTGGAAGGCTTATGATTTAAGTTTGTACCTGAGTGACTTGCCCAAGACCACAACGAGTACCTGTGGGATTTGAACCTTGATCTTGCTGAACTCTGGCTGTTGCCCTAACCACTAAACTACTAAGCTTGACTAATTGTGGAACATCATTTCTTATTGAAGTCAGTTTTTTGTCTGTTTCCTCTTTGGTTCTCTGCCATCTTGGGGTCCCCTCCATGTCCCACTTACCAGCCCTGAAATTATCCAGACATTTACCCCTCGATCTCCAATCTCCTATGACCATATGGGTTTGCTGGACAATATGGGCATAATTTTATAAGAAACCACTTTCATTTATGCACAATCAATATGTGTAAATCATGTATATTCAGTAACTTATACTGTTAATGAGCCTTTACCCACGTATTTTGGCCGGTCACTATTCTATAAGTACACAGGTAAGCCTGATGATGCATTCCTTCACTGATGGCATGCACATCTACACAGCGCAAATTTATGTATGTAAATTATAAAATATAATTTATATATGTTCTTGAGAAATCTAAGCACAAGCATTTGCATCAGCTATATAGCTGATCTACATGCCAATGCCTAGTTTAGACGCTCATTTTTGACTACCCACACCCCTATTTTATAAAGTACATGTGTGCTTGACTTTATAAAATAAGTGTGATTGACATGCATAAAAATGGACATTAACTATGTGAGACTTTCTAAAATTACCCTTCACCTGTCCACCACCAACTTACTGCTATATGCACAGGACAAAGTGGGTAGCTCAATTGGCACCATTTTGTAAATTGCCAATTGAAGGGCAAAAGGGAGCACGGCTTTCTTCTACAGGATGAGGTGGAATGTGAGGGGAACTTTTGAGGAAATAGAAAGTGTCATAAAGGGGAATGTGGGGCTTGGAGATCCCTTTTTTGTGGATCAAAGGCAGGAGTATCCATACTCAAATGACCCTTCTTCATGGGTCTGGGGGCCTGAAGGAACTGGGATATACAGTACTGCTCCCTTTTTATTGGGGAAGGATGCAGGGTCCAGGGTCTGTCCAAGTCCAAAGAACCTATCACAGAGACCCATGTAACTGAGATAAGCCATTATTAAAAATCTCAGTACCATTTACCACTATAGCAGAGAGGTAGACTATATTAAATCAGCAAGGCTTTTGACACAGTTCCGTTTAGGCAAATTAAATAAACGGAGTACCCTTTGTCTGAACTGGGCCCTAAAGTAACTGACAGGGTCAGAAACTGGTTGAGTGGGAGGCAACAGTGGTAAATGGAGTCCACTCTAAGAAAATGGCTGTTACCAGTATTGTGCCTCGGGGATTGATCCTTGGTCTAGTTCTTTTTAAAATTTTTGTATGTGATATTGCAAAAGGGTTGTCAGGAAAGGTCTGCCTCTTTGCAGATGATACCAAAAACTGAAGCAACACAGACACCCTGGAATCTAACAAAGTTTGAAGAATGGTCAAGAATTTGGCAGCTAAGATTTAACATTAAAAAGTATGGAGTCCCGCATTTGGGCTGCAAAAACCCAAGGAAGTGGAACAATATAGAAGGTGAGCTACTTCTGTGCAACAAAAAATGAGAGGGACCTGGAAGTGATTGTATCTAATGATTTTTTTTTCAATTTAAATATCTTTATTTGCATAATAAAGCAGGAAATTTTACAGTAACATCCCCGTCAAGAGGTAACCAACAATTTACTATAAATTTATACCACAGAACCTGGAGAGCTATACGACATACAATACTCAATTACATAGCCAGCAAGGAGAATAATAATACATAAGAAATAAACAAATCTATCTATTTCTTCCCAGACAGAAAAACCTCGAGTTGGAAAGAATCAAAGATGACAAATTTATCAGTTAGATAATTTACAAGACACTTGCAGGGATATTTTAAGAAGAATGTGGCACCTAAAACCAAGACCCTGTGTTTCAAATTCAAAAACAACTTTTGGCGCTTTTGGGTGAGTTTGCTAACATCAGGAAAAATCTGGATCAGACTTCCACAAAAATCAACACTCTTTTTAGGAAAATATCAAATTTTTTTTCAGAGAAAGAAAGAGAAGAGGCAATTAACATGGCCCAATTTGAAATAACATCAGTGGAGGACTCTAAAAATGCTGAAATGTCTAATCTCTAATTGACAAAGTTGAGCAACGTTGACATGAGACAAAACATCAGACTTGGCCCCCTTTGGAACATAATATACAGCAGAAACCTTAATAGCATCTGCATCCTCTATGAAAAGAATCTCTTTAAAATACTTTTGCAATAGTATCATAGGGGCGAGGTAATGTGTACATGGAAAGTTAACAAAATGTAAGTGTTTTGCCCACGCTGCATTCTCCAAGGATTGCAACTGGTGGTGAACCACTGTACTATCACGAATAGAAGAGGAGAGGAGAGGAGAGTGCAGATTGGGCAACAGCAACCTGACCCTCCAATTTACCAACAGACTTCATACAGCTAGACGCGGTAACATCATGTTCAGACAGTTTTGCAACAACATCTGTAGAGAATTGAGATATCTAGGAGAGTGATGTTAACAATGAGAGCTCTGTATGAATTACTACCTCCCAGATATCTCGCAGAGAAATATTGTGAGGTGCAGTCGCTTTCTCTACCGGAGCAGTAAAGGACAGGGAGACTGACATCTTTGTAACAACAGTAGAGAGAAATTCACTGTCCTCCCGAGAAATATTCTGCCTTACCAGGGGAGACATTGCCCCTTGAGAGGAATCCTCTTCCAAAGGTGCAAGTCTTTAATTGTACTTGCACACTGGGCAGGTTAAAACCCAACACCGGAAAAGAAATATCCAAGTCAGTACTTACGGTTTCTGTGAATAACTCAGGACCAATTGGAG
Source organism: Ichthyophis bannanicus (assembly GCA_033557465.1). Taxonomy (NCBI): domain Eukaryota; kingdom Metazoa; phylum Chordata; class Amphibia; order Gymnophiona; family Ichthyophiidae; genus Ichthyophis; species Ichthyophis bannanicus. The sequence goes on along the minus strand of CM066032.1, from coordinate 521,450,253 downwards.
AGGCATTAGATGAAAGCACCTGAAGATGACGGTCCATTGGTCCAAGATTTTTAATGGTCTTAGCCAAAGCCACCGGCAAAGACCTCTTCTTTCATTTCCCATGCACTCCATGGATAAATGCTTCCTCCAGGTTCTGAAGGGGCTCAAAAGGGGCAGGGTGTGCCCCTTGGACTTGCTCCTTTGGGCACGAGCCTCCGGGCTCACGCCCGATTCTGCGTTCTGTGGAGCAACAGAGTTTTAAAGCCACCAGTAAGAGAGATGTCAGCAGCTCCTCTTTAGCCATGTCTCTCAGGGAACCAGGTCAAAGTAGCAGCAATGATGAATGAAACAGGCAATCCCGATGATCCACGGAGTGGCAGAGTTTTAAAACCGCTGGTAAGAGTGACATCAACAGCTCCTCCTTAGCCGCGTCTCTCAGGGATCCAGGTCAAAGTAGCAGCAATAAGGAACAAAAACAGGCAATCCCCTGTATCTGATGATTTAAGGTGGCCAAAAAAAGCAGAAAGTTGACAACAAAATCTAGAAGGATGCCTGGATGCATAGTGAGAGGAATGGCCAACGGAAGAAGGAGGTGATAGTGCCTCTGCATAAGTTTCCAATAAGACCTCTTTTGGAGTACTGTGTGCAAATATGAAAACCCCACTTTTAAAAGGATATAATCAGGATGGAGTTATTCCAGAGGGCATATGGAGACAGAATTCAGGATCTAACAGGACAATATTCAAAATATTATGCGACAGTAATCCAGACAAATAGTGCATATATTCTAACAAGTTCTCCATATCTAAATGAGTCCATAGCTTACCAAATATTGCCACTAACTGCTGGTAGCTGTTCCGATAACTGAAGATCAAAGGCCTTATGGGATAAAAACATCTTGGGTTGAGCCTTGAATTTGGTATAGGATGATTCAAAGCAGAGGTCCAGAGCCAGGTCATTCCAGAGGCTGGGGCTGAGGAAGTAAAAGATGGAGTGGCATATATCTTCCAGCTTAGCTTTTGAGGCAGAGGGGAGATAAAGATGGTTGGAGTATTGACCAAAGGGTGCAGTGTGGGATGTGGAGGATAATGAGAGAGGAGAAATAAGATGGTATGCCTACAGCAGAACTTTGTGAACCAGTGTGAGGAATTTGTAGTGAATGTCATACCGTACGGGAAGTCAGTGAAAGTAAAAGAGTAAAGGGGTTATATGGTCGAACCACGAGGCATGAGCTAGTAATCTTACAGCAGTGTTTTGGATAAGTTGTAATCTCTGCAGTTCATCAATGGCAAAAATGACATTATAGTAATCTAGGCACACAATGCCTAGGGATAGGAGAAGGGTGGTCAATGATGAAAGGAAGAGAAAGGGGCAAGTGGCCCCAATCTTGTGAAGAGAGAAAAAGGAACTATGAATGATGAACTGATGTGTTCATGGAATGTTAAGGACAGGTCTAGGCTGACACAGAGATATTGGAAAGTGGACACTAGTGCGATGGGATCATCTGAAAGTAAGGGGGACAGTGACGGTGGCATGGCCAGGCCCGTTAGCCAGATTGCAGAGGTCTTACTTGCATTAAATACAAGACAATTAGCTTTTAGTCAACATGCTACTTGGGCAAGACAGTTGTTGAGGGGTGTGAGGTCACGGGAAAGGGGGTTTGTGGGCCAAAGTAATAAGAACATAAGATATGCCATACTGGGTCAGACCAAGGTCCATCAAGCCCAGTAGCCTGTTTCCAACAGTGGCCAATCTAGGTCATACGTACCTAGCAGTTTCCCCAAAAGACACAGGTTTTGCAATGCTTGTACTTGTACCAGGCGTGATATATGGAAATATTTCATTATGGAAAGAGTGGTGGATCCATGGAATAGTCTCCCAGTGGAGGTGGTAGAGATGAGGACAGTAACTGAATTCAAAAAAGCATGGGACAAACACAGAGGATCTCTAAAGGAAAAAAAGGGGACTGTTGAAGTTGTTGATATAGAAGGACAGACGAGACAGGCCATGTGGTCTTTTTCTGTCATCATATTTTTCTGTTTCTATGTTTCTAAAAGCCCCTTCCTAGGCATAGCCTCAAATCTCTGGTGTTCTAGTGTGAGGAAGAAGGGAGTCCCACTTGCTCCTGCCACGTAGGTGCTATTTTCATAATGGCACTGGCTGACCCCAGGTTTTCCTTTGCCCTATTGCTGCAGATGTTAGCTAATAACAGCCGAGAATGCAATCTTTCAATGCTTGTCACCTGCATCAAAACCCTTATCTTCTACTGCCAACAAACTGCCTACTTCTAACCAACCTCTTCACATCTATGTACATCATATCTCCCGAAAATGCAGACTAACTAGAATAAATATTAACCCTACCATAACCTACTCACACGCACTGAAGCCCAACCATCCACCTCTCAATTGTGCCTTAATCAACGCTCGTTCTTCCAGGAACAAGATCCCCCTACTCGCCGACCTAATATCCGATTACAACCTAGACATCCTTTGCCTCACAGAAACTTGGTTCCAGGTTACGGATACTGTACTCATGAACCAGCTATGCCCCCCCCCCCCCAACCAACCTACTCTATTCACAGTTGTAACCATACCTTTAGCAGAGGTGGAGGAGTTTGTATAATTTCAAAAAAAGAACTAAACTTTGCCACCATTGAAACTGCCTTCACCTCAGGAATGGATACTCTCAAAGTTTCCAATACTGCACTCTCGCTGTGTCTAATATACTGAGCACCACAAACAGAGGCTCAAGACCTTTCTAAAATCCTTGAATCAGCTTATACCACCCAAGCATCCTCTCACCCCTTTAACCTCCTAGGAGATCTCAATCACTCAGAAAAAGGCTTCATCCGTCCTAGATGCGATGGAGGCACTACATTTCACTCAGATCCTAAAAACTCTAACTCACACCCTTGACAATTTTCATGCCCCAAGCCATTATACTCAACAGTCAGCCCTCCCACTCTATTCTCCCAGTACACTGGTCTGATCATTCTCTGATCCTCTTCTCTATCTCTTGCAGATACCACCAAACAGAGTTATCCACACCAGCTCAGATGCCATGCAAATTCAAGCAATTCGATATTAACCTGTTCCTCAAGCAGGTTACACCACCCCCCCACTTAGACCTTCTCAATAATAGCCACCCAAACCTTACCTCCCAAATCAATGGATGGAACAAAATCCTGGCCTCTACAGCCCAAGCCCCTCCAAGATCTTCATATAACAACCACTGCAAAAGAGCTCCCTGGTTTTCCACATCTCTACATAATATGAAGAAAGATCTTAGACAATTGGAACGCAGCTGGAGACGTTTAAGAGACCTCTCTATATGCACCTCATACACTGAAAAGCTCCAAGCCTACTGCGCTGAAACCCTGAAATATAAAAGAGAATACAATGAGAATGTCATCATGAGCTCTATAAATAAACCTAGGGAATTATTCTCAATAGCTAAATCACTCTTAAATGAACCAAAGAGGTGGCTGAAGATAACATATCCCCACAGACTATAGCTGACCACCTTTGTTCTAAATTCATACCCAACCCATATCAACTCCATAAACTGACCACTCTCCCCCCCCCCCCAGTTGTTGTTGTTGTTGTTAAGTGCCGTCGAGTCGGAGTCGACTCATGGCGACCCTCTGGATAGCTATCCTAAATTGTGTTCGGTCTTCAGTCAGGCGGCTCATTGTTGACAGGCTGGTACCCGTAGCTGCTGTTATTGTAGCGATCCATCTCATTGCTGGCCTTCCTCTTTTGCGTTGACCTTCTATCTTGCCAAGCATGATGTCTTTCTCTAATGATCTCTCTCTTCGCATGATGTGTCCGAAGTATGAAAGTCGAAGTCTTGTCATTTGAGCTTCTAAAGAAAGCTTAGGTTTGATCTCCTCTAGTACCGACTGGTTTGTTCTTCGGGCAGTCCATGGTATACACAGTATTCGCCGCCAGCACCATAATGCAAAGGCATCAATTTTCTTCCTGTCTGTCTTTTTCACTGTCCAGCTTTCACATCCATATGATGTTATTGAAAATACCATGGCTTGAACAAGTCAAATCTTTGTATGGAGAGAGACATCTCTGCTCTTGAGAATCTTATCTAGGTCTTTCATAGCCATTCTGCCAAGAGCAATGTGTCGTATGATTTCTTGACTGCTTGTTGCTTCGTTATTGATAGTTGATCCAAGTAGGTTAAAGTTGTTCACGATTTCAATTTCTTCTCCTTCAACGATGAACCTGTTGATTTTGCCAGTTGTCATGATCTTTGTCTTCTTTACATTAAGGTGCAGGCCCATTTTGAGACTATGTTCTTTGATTGTGAGAAGCAAATGTTTCAGATCATCTTCACTTTCAGCCAGTAATGTGGTATCATCAGCATAGCGAAGGTTGTTGATGAGTCTTCCACCAATCTTCACACCTCTGTTGTCTTCATACAGTCCTGCTTCTCTGATGATTTGTTCTGCATATAAATTAAACAGGCAGGGGGAAAGTATGCAGCCTTGTCTTACACCCTTGCTTATTTTAAACCATTCTGTTTCTCCTTGTTCCGTTCGAACTGTTGCTTCTTGATCAATGTACAGATTGCGCAAGAGAACGATCAGGTGTTCTGGTATACCCATTCTTCTTAATGTGGTCCAGAGTTTCTCATGGTTTACACAGTCAAAAGCCTTGCTATAGTCGATAAAGCACAAATAGATATCCTTTTGGTATTCTTTAGTCTTTTCAAGGATCCATCTCACATCCGCAATGATGTCTCTCGTTCCTCGCCCTTTCCTGAACCCTGCTTACACTTCAGGTAGTTCTTGTTCTAGGTATGGCTGTAGTCTCTTTTGAATAATCTTCAGTAGAATCTTGCTTGCATGTGGGATCAGAGCGATTGTGCGATAATTTCCACAGTCAGTTGGATCACCTTTCTTTAGTATTGGTATAAACACAGATCTTTTCCAGTCAGTTGGCCATGATGTTGTCTTCCATATTTCTTGGCAGAGCCGTGTAAGTACGGTAACAGCTGCATCAGATTGCTGCAATACTTCTATGGGAATGCTATCAATACCTGGTGCTTTGTTCTTTGATAAGGCTTTCAATGCTGCTTTAACTTCTTCTTTCATCACCAATGGTTCCTGATCATAAGGTATAGGTTGAAACGGCTGTTGGTCCACTTGATCTTTATCATATAAAAACTCTGTATACTCCTTCCACCTTTTCTTGATCTTCTCAGCATCATTCAACATAGAACCTTGAGCATCTTGTAACATTCCAATTCGAGGCTGGAACTTTTTCTTTAACTCTCGTAGCTTTAGGAAAGCCGATCTTGTTCTTCCTCTAATAGTTTCTGCTTCTATTTCCTTGCAAGTGTCATTGTAGTACTTTTCCTTGTCCTGTCTTGCTGCACGTTGGAAATCTCTGTTGAGTTCTACGATTGTCTTTCTTTCTCCTTTGGCTTTAGCTTCTCTGCGTTTCTGGGCAATTTTCAGAGTTTCTTCCGTCATCCATTTTGGCCGTTTTTGCTTTTTCACCTTTTGTAGAGACTTCTCGCTTTCTTCTAGCACAACCTTCTTGATGTCATTCCATAACTCTTCCGGAGCTCTGTCATTTGTATCTAAAGCAGCAAATCGATTTTGCAGGCAGTCTTTAAATTCCAGTGGTATATTCTCAATGTCATATTTTGCTGCATTCATGAGTGGTTTGCTCTTTTTCAACTTTAGCTTGAGTTTGCATACTAGTAGTTGATGATCTGTACCACAGTCAGCTCCAGGTTTTGTCTTGGTTGATGTTACAGAGCTTTTCACCCAGTATCACCCTAAAATAACCTGGGATGACTATGACATGCCTTCCCTAGACAACATCACCACCACCATAAAAAATCTCAATGCCTCTACCTCAGCACTGGACCCCTGTCCAGTCTCATGGGTAAAAAGCACCCTCGGCTTTATCGACTATAGCAAGGCTTTTGACTGTGTAAACCATGAGAAACTCTGGGCCACATTAAGAAGCATGGGTATACCAGAACACCTGATCGTACTCTTGCACAATCTTTACATTGATCAAGAAGAAACAGTTCGAACGGAATAAGGAGAAACAGAATGGTTTAAAATAAGCAAAGGTGTAAGACAAGGCTGCATACTTTCCCCCTACCTGTCTAATTTATTATGCAGAACAAATCATTAGAGAAGCAGGATTGTATGAAGACAACAGAGGTGTGAAGATTGGTGGAAGACTCATCAACAACCTTCGCTATGCTGATGATACCACATTACTGGCTGAAAGTGAAGATGATCTGAAACATTTGCCTCTCACAATCAAAGAGCATAGTCTCAAAATGGGCCTGCACCTTAATGTAAAGAAGACAAAGATCATGACAACTGGCATAATCAACAGGTTCATTGTTGAAGGAGAAGAAATTGAAATTGTGAACAACTTTAACCTACTTGGATCAACTATCAATAAAGAAGCAACAAGCAGTCAAGAAATCAGACGACGCATTGCTCTTGGCAGAATGGCTATGAAAGACCTAGATAAAATTCTCAAGAGCAGAGATATCTCTCTCCATACAAAGATTTGACTTCTTCAAGCCATGGTATTTTCAATAACATCATATGGATGTGAAAGCTGGACAGTGAAAAAGATAGGAAGAAAATTGATGCCTTTGAATTATGGTGCTGGCAGCGAATACTGTGTATACCATGGATTGCCCGAAGAACAATCCAGTCGGTACTAGAGGAAAGCAAACCTAAGCTTTCTTTAGAAGCTCAGATGACAAGACTTCGACTTTCATACTTTGGACACATCATGCGAAGCGAGAGATCATTAGAGAAAGACATCATGCTTGGCAAGATAGAAGGTCAACGCAAAAGAGGAAGGCCAGCAATGAGATGGATTGATACAATAACAGCAGCTACTGGTACCAGTCTGCCAACAATGAGCCGCCTGACTCAAGACCAAACACAATTTAGGATAGCTATCGAGAGGGTCGCCATGAATCGACTCCGACTCGACGGCACTTAACAACAACAACATCATCATCTTCGGGTGCTTCCGCCCCCTCCAACACATCTCCCGGTTTATGCAAATAATGAGGAGAGCAATATTGTAAAGAAAAGATTCATGATATAAACAACAGTGGCGGAAACTGCTGCATTGTCATGTAAACAGTTGGTAGTTAAGGAGCTACCTCTGTCCACTCTTTCCAATTAGAGATCATTCTACCCAATCGTCAGGTAAAAGATTTTGTAATAACTAGCCCAGTGATTCTCAGGATGCATTGAAGTTGTTTCCTGTACATTTCTTCTAGAGAAATTTCCAAATTTGGTCTCCCATCCTAGGAAAAAAGTTATATGTCTCCCCAGAGACAAATATGCAAATTTGTTCAGCAAATTTAAACATTTTGAAAATAAATTGAGAAGGGAATCAATCCTGCTGCAATATATACTGTCAGTAACCAAGGACCAACCAAACGTGCAATCTATCCAACTAAAGTTTCTTGTAGCCTATATCAAATTATCATGTGTTAGAATTGGTCCAGATATGCTCATTTTAACTTGCCTTCAGGCAGTTTTTATAGGGAAACTGATAACTTTGACCTTTTTTGCATTCTCGCAAATCATTTCCAAATTTGCAGTTATCAAGTGGGATATCAGATTTGGCATTAGTGTAATGTTTAGTTCTTAGAATTTGAAATGAGGCACGCATGCATGCACACATATATACTGTGATAAGGAAGCTTATCATAGCTCAGGTAGGAGCTATAGAAAAGATGATGTGACTCTGAACAAGCAACCTGTCAGTTTTGGTAGAAGTAAGAAAACAGAGTTTTCACATAAAAGACTACCAGTCCCAGAATGCACCAGGTTTCCAGCAGCCATGAGAGGGGCTGAAGTGAGAAAACGTGTGTGCAATCAAGAGAGCTATGAGGTAATCCCTAAGCACTCATCTCAAAGGGCAGGGCCTGATTCAACACAGCTGCGCTGTGTTAGGGAGGAGCACACATTAGGACAGAATAAGAATAGAGCTTATTCTACAGATAACAGCTTCAGGAAAAGAGACAGCTTCAGACACAGATACAGCAACAGCTTCAAGCTCAAGCACCAACATCATCTCGAGAAGCAGAAGCCAAGCCAAGCGGATAGAGAGAGAAGGAAACTCTCTGGAAGGAAGAGAAGAAAGGCCATTGGAACGTCTGGGAGAGTCCAAGGCAGTACCTATACTGGGAGGTATTCCAAATGCCAGCAGAGTCCATTGGACTGGAGTCAGCCAGAGGAATGGAATGGCAGAGATAGGAATCACCAGTGGCTACCTGGAAGAGAGAAGACTGCACGTGGAAGGGACTTTCAGACCAAGGCCAGAAGGTATGTGAGAGGAGATCCAGTGTCCAGGGATCAAGATTGGAAGGCTGGAAATCAGAATTGGATTACATACTGGCCAGGCTATACAGAGAGGAATTATGATAGCAGGAGAGGCTCAGGTATGAACACTGATCCAGACCCTATCTATAATAGAGAATGGCAGCAAGGGAATAAGCATTCTCATGATAGTGCCTTAATGAAAGACTCGTCTGTGCCAATGTATGATAGTGACCCTATGCTGATTGATGAAGGGGGAGATACAGCAGATGAAACTATTAATTACATGGACTGTTCTCTATCTAAATGCTATTGCTAGCTTTCTGTGAGCAAACACATCAGCCATCACAAAGAAACCTAACTTTGTTCTTTATTTCCACTGCAAACAGCTCTTAAAGCAGGATTTGGGTTCACACAGTAGCAGCCAGCCAGCTAAAGGGTTTCAGCTGGTCAATTGATAGTAATTAAAGCTGCACCTGATTGTGTGTGTGAGCAAGGGAGAATCACTGCTGGGATCTGCGTGGAAAATAAGCAGAAGTTGACCTAACAAGCAAAGTTTATTCATTTCTTTGTGCCTTTTTATTTGGTAATTATTTGCTAAGAGCACATTAGCTAATTGCCTGACAAGCTGAAGGTTGTTTTCTGATTTGCTTTGTGACTTTATGTTATCCATTTACACACTGCAAGCAAGTATCCTCATTTATATTGCTACCAAGCATATTTGTGCTGGGTGAATTAAACCCCATCAATAAAAGAAGTATTTTATTGGCCTTACCACTGGTTTCACAACTCAATTATTGTCTTCAGCTGTGTTTGAGAGTGAATGAACTACATTACCCACAATACCTTGCAAGAATCATATGAATATATGCATCGTCAAGATTGTGTAAGTTCTCACCCTAGGCAGCCGTCTGACAAAACTCATCCAATAAACCTCTGTTTTTACAGAACCAAAGCTGAAAAGGTTGCTGTTACCCAATTAATAAGCTGATGTAAATGTCTACACTTAGGGGAGATAGGCATGCATGCCTATGAACAAGCTTTTCAAATATCTCTAAAATGCTCCCAAAAATCTTCTTGCATATGTGTGTGGGTTCAGTCTGTAAACTGAAGTACATAAGCTCATTATACAGATTGAAATCTGTAATATCCAGATTGCATGGAAATACGTATCATAACCACTATGGAATCTGCATATAATCTAACAGAGCCTTTGAAAATTGCTACCCTGAGCTTTTTAAATACATATTTGTATATCTGCTTTCCAGTTTCATGCCTTGTGCTATATAATCAATTAGTAGTAGTAGTAGTAGAATAGTATTTGCACAAGATTGTGGCATGTATTTACACTGGGCATCTTATTTCATAATGGGCAGGGCAAGAAAAAGAACAAAATAGACTACTTCTGTAACAGTAAGTATGTTGGTATGACACAAAGAAAAGAAAGACCTTTGGATTTCACAATTTTAGAAAGTCCATACAGGAAGTATTCATGAGTATATTACTGTTTGTCCAAATGCCAAAATTGCACAAAGGTTTTAATGTCTCAGTGCACATTTATCATTAGAAGCTATATAAATCACTTCTTTTAATACTTGTATTTCTACAGTTTGTTACTGTCTTTCTTTAAATTGAATTTAACAACTTTTTATAATAAGTAAAAAGATAAGCAATCAAAGAAATAAGAAAGTCACAAGTCCATATACAATAGGGAAATCAAATTGAAGAACGGCGGAAAAAAACATATCGAGCTTCCTGCAAGCCCACCAAACCCTTGCAGGGGAACACAGAAAAAAGGTGGCCCCCAGGGCCAAAGTCTGAGGCTTATGCACCAAGAAACGTTTACACCACAGCTGGGTCATCTTTGAAACATCTGGGAAAAGCATTATTTTCTAGCCACAAAACAAAATCTGCTTTTTTGGAAAATAAGATTTCAACACTAATTTATCACTTTCACTAGAAAACATAACAACCAATGTTGTTCTATTAGGTATTATATTTTCTGAAGACTCTAGAAGATAAATCAATCATCTCCTGAGGCACTGCAGTAGAAACATTCACAGATTTTTTTTTTTATCTAAGGGAAAATAGGAATTAGCGATTACCAAGGTGTCAGCATTAGGCCAACTGAAGCACAACTTTAAAATATTTCTGAAGCAAGACCCAAGAAGAAAGAAGGTGTGTTTTAGGAAAATTAAGGAATCTTAAGTTCCTGAAACATAAAGAGTTTTCTAAAGCCTCGATTTGTCTCTGCAACACCAGGCTGTCTTTAATTCCAGCAACACCTGATGCCTGCACATTAGTTAGTGAGTATTCTGTTTCCTCCACTCTAGCATCAAATTGAAAAGCATTTTATTATGGGAATCAAATTTAGTAATTATCTCCTGTGAAAAGAATGTAGTCTATTCAATAAAACCTTTGAAAAGCAAATTAGTATTAGCCATCATTTTCCAAATATCTAGCAGAGAAACAAACAGGTGACAAATCTACTTGACTGAGAAGCTAACATTGTACTAGAGACTGGATATTGAAATGCTGTGAGTCAGTCATAGCAATAAAAACCATCCAGATATTTAGCACCAGCACTGAATATATGACAGAGCAGTCAGTGGCAGTGACAAGCCAGATAGTGATGATATTCAGCTGCTATCTGGTTAGCCTACATGGATAGCCCTTAGGGAAACAAACAAACTGTCCTAAGTAACGCGGATAGACCTGTGGTTCCCTAACCTGTCTTGGGGCTGCCCAACCAGTTCGCTTTTAAGGATATCCACAATGAAAATGCAGAAGGTAGATTTGCATGCAGTGGATGCAAATTTCTCTCATGAATATTCTTAGTGGATACCCCAAAAAACCTGACTAGCTGGGGAACCCCCAGGACAGGTTTAGGGGCCATTGGAATAGACTATCCACATAAGAGCAGCATTTATCTAGATGGCAACGCTTTCCAGGTAGTCATCAGCAGTGTCCTCACTCTGCTCATGAACTGTCCCCGCACTAACCGGATATTGCCGAGACAATCTGTAGAGATATTCAGTGGTATATCCAGATAGTGCCACTGAACATCTCTCTTGGCTCCCTTTTATCCAAATAATCATCGTGGTTATCTGGATAAGAGTTCCTGAATATCAGCCTCCAAAAGTACAAAAATCTCCAACTGTCGCTGGACTGGGTGTTTGGGATGCATGGGTTGTGTGGTGCCTGCCAACTCTGCTCTCTAAGGGCTGGAGATGGGATGTACTTAGTTTGTTCCATTTACCTTACTGAAGGAAAAAAAAAGCACTTTGAGGCCAGATGTGTCCTTTGGTTCTACTACATTGAGTTCTTGGCCCCTCTGTTCCTGGGATTCTCCCACAGTTGCTCCTTCAGCCAGACGCCCCTGGTTCTCTTATACACTTCTCTCCAGCCTCCTTTATCTCAGCCTTAGCTGTGGCAGAGCCTAGCTGGCTTGGGGATAGCAGCAGTTCCTGTGGTTATATGACCTAGCTAGCCATCAGGCTCTATCTGAACCCCTCTCCACCCCCCCCCCCCCCGGGCTTCTACAGCCTTTTCTCCTTTCCCAATTTCCTGTGGAGGGTGCCTCTTTCCTGGATGAAGGGCATTTTATCTTTCTCACAAAAGCACTGAAGGAGAACCCACCTGACCAGTGACCAACAGACAAGTTCTATCTTCCATTACCTGAAACAGGAGCCAGGTTACTTAGACTGGGAGCAAGGACTCCAAAATATTCCTCTGCTGAGATATAGGACACTGTCGGGTGCTACTACACATATAATAACCAAGTGAGAGAGACCAAAAAATGATTTTATACTGCCAAAATGTCTGCAACTAATACACAGGTACACTAAAAAAAATTTTTTTTAAACTGCCTCTAATGTTTCGATTGATTTTTACGTTTTTTGGTGCGCTGAATCCAAATCTGGTAACCAATTTGCTCCATCACGTAAAGATTTTTTGCTACATTGGGTTAGCAGTTTGAGGTGAACGTTTCAGATTGAGTGCGATCGAGATAAAAGTTTCTTGGATGAATTCTTTATACTAATTGGTTAGTAGTTATTCAAATAAGAATAAAGAAAATTGTAACAAGGCAGCACATAAGAATAGAGTAATGTCAACAAAACACACTGTGATGGTAGCAAAATTGTCTGCACTTAAAACAGCCACATACATGTGCACAAACATTGAGCATATAAGAGCGAGGTTAGACACAAAGCAAAGCAAAGAAATGTGCAAAAAATGTTGTACAGGTATGTATGTAAGAATAGAAAACGCAAACCGCACCATTGCAATACATGAAGACAAACACCCGATGGTGTGAAAATAAAATTCTAATAAATGAGATCCGACACTGTGGTAATAACTAGCAAATTTGTATTTCAAAGTTTAGTAAAAACACGATATTTGTCAACACAGTTTAGATTTTAAAGTCATTCTTGGGTCAATCAATCTCCTGGTGGGCCCGTTTCTTCTTCCCCCGAATGCTTCTCTTGGTGCGCTGCTTGGCGTATTTTTCATCTGGGGTTTCCCGCAGCAGCAACCAGCAGAAATCAGCCATCATAGTGGTGTTCCATCTTCCTTGGTACCTTCTCTCTGCGTCCTTGATGTTCTGGTGAAACCTTTCACCTTGTTCACTGTATGCCCCCAGGTTTTCGGGAAAGTAGTTCACATGGGAGTGCAAGAAATGGACTTTCAGGCTCATGTTACAGCCTTGTTCTTTGAAGGCATTGAGCATCCTGGCAACAATATCCTTATAGTTCTCATCCCGCCTGTTCCCCAAGAATTTGAGAACAACATCCTTGAAGGAATCCCAGGCTTCTTTTTCCTTCTCAGACATCGTTTCTGGGAATGCTCCATCTGAAATGAGTTTCCTTATATCAGGGCCAACAAACACTCCTTCCTTTAGCTTTGCTTCAGAAAGTCGGGGGAACTTTGAGCAAAGGTACCGAAAGCACTCACCATCTTTTGGAAGGGACTTGATGAATTGCTTAATGAGACCCAACTTAATGTGGAGAGGTGGTAATAGAATTTTATCACGAGGTACCAAGCTCTCATGAAGAACATTTTTCTCACCGGGTCTGAAATACTCCCGAATTGGCCAGTCTTTTTTCCCCCAGTGTAGGTCGCGGGCCCGGCTATCCCACAAGCAAAGGAAGCAGGGATATTTGGTGAAACCGGATTGCTGCCCTAATAGCATGGATAGAATTTTAAAGTCTCCACAAATCATCCACTTATGCTCATCAAAACGAATCTTCTGAAGAATCAGGGCCAAATTCTCGTATTTTTCTTGGAGAATAACAGAGTGAGCAATAGGAACTGAAGCGAATGTGTTGCCATTATGAAGAAGAACACCTTTTATGCTGTCTTTTGACGAATCAATGAACAGCCGCCATTCAGCAGGATCATACTTGAGTTTAAACTTTTCCATCACTCCGTATATATCGTTGCAAAATACCAAATCTTCCTCTTTGCTGAAATACTTCAAAAATTGTGTCTCGCGGTTGCGGTACCAATAAAAAGTTGTTCCTGGTGACAATAGATTTTTCTGTTTAAGCCGAGAACCTAGCAGTTGGGCAGCATCTTTTGGGAGTCCTAAATCCCGGACTAAATCATTCAATTCAGCTTGAGAGAAAAGTTCAGGTTTCGGATCTGGTTCAGTTTCAAACTCGGAAGTACTGGACTCATCGGGAAAAGCCATCTGATGAGTCTCATGATCAGAACCGTCCACACAAATATGATCCAAAGATTTTGGTGGTTCAGGCACAGGTACTTCGTTGCTATGAGGCATAGGCCTAATTGCTGAGGGAAGGTTGGGGTAACTTATTACGTTCTTATTTTTTAAGTTGTATCCCTTCACAATGCAAGAGCAAAAATAGCAGTCACTGCTGTGGTCTCTTTGTTCACGCCACATCATAGGTATTCCAAAACGAAATGCTTGTTTTTTACCTTTCATCCATAAGCGTAGATCTTCCTCACATGTCTTGCACACTTTGTGAGGAGCCCACGGTTTGTCTTGATCACCTAACTTCAAACCGAAATAGGCGAAATATACTTTTTTAATAAATGCAGAAATGTTCCTCTGCCGCTTTTTCATGATATATTCCCCACAAATAAAACAAAAACTGTCCGGAGAGTTGACGCAACCTCTGGCTCTGTGAGCCATCACAAATACACAGCACTGCAAACTACAACTGTAGTGAACCACTTCGGAATAAAGCTGGATTACGACTGAGCAAACAAAATGTAATAATGAACTTGCAAGAAACTGAAATTTGACAGGAACGTTCATGTCGCAACCACCGTGTTTGAGCAAGCAAACGAGGCGAGGCGAATAGGAAAGAACATGCGCCAGCGCAAGTACTGGATTTAGCCCCCCGCCTCCCAATTGTCCTGTTAATGTATAAAATGAATACAAAACACTCTAAAATATCATGAGGGAGTGTTTATAGTTAGTTAACCATTACAACCTCTATTTTAGGCCAAGAAAATAAACTGCAGTCGGCTAAAAAGAAATTATGTGAACATTCCTTATATGGGTAAGAAATCTAATTTTGCAAGAAAACGTGACGTGATGGAACATTTTGGCTATTTTTCCTGGATTCAGCACCCCAAAATCTATAGGAATCAGTTGCAAAACTGGAGGCAGTTTTTTGGTAGTGTACCTGTGTAATTGTCCACAAGCACCGTTCAGCTTGATACAGACTTTACATTCTGGAACAGCTGTCCAGCCTTACAAATCCTCGCTGGGATCTTTGCCCAGCTATGAGCAATTTCCTTCTAATTTTAGAGAGGAAATATCCTTAATACATAGAGATTTTGATTTTTTATCAAGTCTGATTGTTTTATGGGAGTCAATGTACACTATGCACACAAGACCATTACTTCCGTTTCTACACCGACTACTAAAAACGGAGAGCAAAATCAACCAAATCACTTAGTCACTGTTCCTTAAACAGCTTCAGCCTGGTTTACTCTGCCAGCAAGATCAGTTACAATTCTAAACGTCTTTTAAAGGAGAAAATATTCCTCTTAACTTCTTTAAATATTAAATCACACTGAAAAATTATTGTCTTTCCTCAAACAGTGTTAGACATACTGTTTACAGCAGCACAACACTGCTACACTGCACCTCACTTAGAGCAGCACACAGACTCCAGTGGCAGGAAAATTCCTTTCTCCCAGGAAAAGATCTAATCCATTTCCCTTTCCTTTCAGTCACTTTTAATTTCTTTTCATCTCTAATTATGAAAGCGTCAGCCTTTTCCTTCTCAAAACTGCTTATCAGCAGAACTTTTTAAAGCAATATTCAAAGGGATTACTAAACTGGGCTAATGGCTAACCTGGGCTATCTGCAACAAAGGTCCCCATTGAACAAAATGGAACGTACAGTAGTTGCAGATAGCCCAAGTTAAATGTTTAGTAAACATACCCCAAAGTCTCTGAATCCCTTTTCCCTCAAAGGGAAAATAATCCCAACCTTCTGGGAATTAATTAATTCTTTCAAATTTTCCTTGAAGGAACAGTTCAGATTAACTAAGTGCCTCAAAATACACCAAACCAATAAATTATTTTACTTCTATAGCTTCTCTCACTGCTTTCCTACCCTTTCTCCCTCTTTCCTACCAAAATCATTTAAAATCGCCTCAATTAAATTTCTGTCAATACTCCACTTTGTCATTCTCAGTCTCTCTCTTCGGTGATGCACCCCAACTCCACTAACTCTAACAGGACACTTTCTTAAAATTCCAGTTCAATACAAAAGTTAGCATTCCTACGCCAGCATTAAATAGTCCTTGGAACTCCAAATTCAGTACTTTACCCAATTTTTACTGAAAACAGACCCCATTATACACCTAATAACACTTTTTAGAACTTTTGACACTTTTAATTTAAGGTTATATTGTTTATTAATGCTATGAAATAAACTATGCCACTAGAACCTCTTATTCCAGCCTAGAAACAGGGACTACACAAGCTTCAGCATAGATCCTTTCACTGCCTCAGCACCTGCAAGCTCATGCATATGCAATCACTGAGCATGCTGAGCACACATACCATTATTAACACTTGCTATATATACTTAAAATTAAACTTTTTAACTTCATCATTTATTTTGACCCTTCTGAGCCTCCCTACCTTCACTGTGCTTTTCAGGATCGGCGCTAACATGGTAAGTATGTTAAAGGCGGCAGGAAAACACCAATGTTCAAGGGCACCAAAGCCAGGGCAGCTCAGAGCTGGAAAATTAGCACCACCTCAAGAGCGCACACGCCCTACCTCGCAGCATGCTGGGTTCCCATCTGAGTACAGTGTGCGGTTGAACACGTTGCCTGCTCCCTAACACTGCCTGCTGCCCTTGTAGATCTGATGCTATCTAATGAGCATGAACAGGAAGGTACCAATGTTTGCCCCCCCCCCCCCCCAGCACGTTGGGTACCAATGCAAGTGTATTTGGAAGGTGAGCACCCTCCCTTCTCGCCAGTGCTGATGTTGCCTGCCTACTGCTGGTGAAGTGCTTGCTGCTCCATCTGATCTTATCAAGTCCCACGTGAGAAGGGCTTTAGGGGCAACTTGGATTTACTGTTTTCCTTGGGAGGAGAGGGTCCCTGGTTCCCAGTCTGAGGCAGGGATTTTTTTTTCTCGCCTGTTCCCAAGTGGAGGGGGTTGTTAGTTCTACCTCTTATTTGCTGAAAACAATTAAGGTGCAAACTTGGGCTTTTTTGTGTGTTGGCGCTGTGAAACAAGTTGTCAACTTTAAGAGGCAATTAGACAATCTGTGCTAGTTGGTAAATTAGATTGGATGAAATGGGGATTGCCCGAGTACAGTTCTCCATCGCTCAGGTCTCGCTGTTGTGTTATTTTAATCCAGTGCTGCTGACTAGCTTCTCTGTTTTCCAATAAAAAGGCCAATGCAAAAACCCTGTGCTACATCCTGGCACTAAAGCTCTGGTGCATGGTTTCAAAGAATAACAGCTGGTAATGGTAATGAGAGTTTGGAAAGGTATTTGAACACAAAGGAGTTTGGGGAAAAAGGAGGGGTAGGTGTAGTCTATCATTACTGGTAATGACGGAAAGGCCCCACACAGTAGGTTGCAGAGGAGCGCCAGAAACCCTAGAACTGACCATGGTGCCTTTCATTTCCAAAAACAAGTCTCTGTAGCCCACCCAGAGCCCTAGGAAGCCAATGCCCCACTTCTCAATATAGCCGCAAATCATGGCAGAAATCAGCCCACTAAAATCATTTTTATGGGTTCCCAGCCTTTTGCTGCCGTCGCCACCGCCACCACCACCATCAGTCTGGGAGCTCCCCTCCCGATGCCTCAAGTGCTGACCCCAGCCTGCAGCTGCCGTTCTTGGCCAGTAAAAAGGCCTCTGATCCCTTTAAGGCCAGTCCCGCCTCTTCCTACTAGATCTAAAGCAGGTCATGCATTACTGCCATCTGTTCCGATCTAAACTTGAAGCCTTCCGATACTCTCAGCCAGCTCTGGTCAGCCCAAAGCTCCCCCACAGCATTGGGCCCATCTCTCCTGCCCCCACCCCAGCACAGCTCACAGCACTGCCTGCCCCAACCCACCCCACCCCACAATCCTTGGCCCAATCGAGCACCCATGGCTGTTTCCAGCAGCTTCAGCCTTACTCTCTCCAGTTTTTATCACAATCGCAGTAACAATTTCGCCCTTACTTTTTAATTAAGTAAAATTAATTTCTGACACTACTGCTCCACTTCAGCTGTGGACATCCCTTCATTTATTTATTTATCTTAAAGACAACAATGCCCCCAATAGCAGTCCCTACTTTTTATTTGGAGTGGAGGAGTATCCTAATGGTTAAGAACACTGGCTTGGGAACCCAGAGACCAGGGTTCAATTCCCACTAGCACTCCTTGTGGTCTTGGGCAAGTCACTTAACCCTCCATTGCCTCAGAAAAATCCAAGTTATCAATCTCCCTGTTAATAAAATAAATAAATATTTGCTGCTAAGCTCTGCAGCAACTCCAACCAGCCCCCAGGTAAACATATTTAGTTTGTTTTCATTCCTCACAGGAAGCATTTTTTCCAGATACATTGAGATATACCATTATATGCCCATTACTGAAGAAGCTACAGCTCAGGGTAGCAATGGGAACTATCATCCAATTGCTAATTTGCCATTTTTAAGGAAAGTGATGGAACAAGTTGTTGCATCTCAACTGTTTCAGATTTTGGATGGCTGAAGTTTTTTAGACCCCATTCGAGCTGAATTTCAAACTGTTCATAGTACAGAGATAGGGTTGCTTTTCCTAATGAATGACCTTAGGAAGGACACAGCTAGAAGCTGTCATGCAAGAGTTATTCTTTTGGACTTCTCAGCATCCTTCAATATCATTGAAAACAGCATCTTGTTAAAATGCCTACAGGCCATTGATATTGGGCCAATGGTTTGGGTCTTTCCAGGGTAGCTGACCTTTGAAGAGATTTGTAATCCACACCATGGCAATGCAATATGGTAGACCCCAGATATCTATACTATTCTTCCCCCCTTCTTTTAGCATCTGTTTATAATAACTGTGTAAGCTTGCAGGAGAGTAGAATATAATTTTTTTTATATGTATGCCAATGAGGTCCAGAGATACTGCAGATCGGGACAGGACAGGGCTGTAAATATGGAATGAACACAAGACCAGGGCCGTACCAAGGGCTGTGTGAGTGGTGCGGCCGGACAGGGTGCAAGCACAGAAGGGGCGCTGATATCAACACTGGACTTTCAGGAAGCCCAATAAGAGCAAGTTCCTTCATATGGCTGGGGAGGCAGGGGGGCTCCAAGTTCACGAATCGCACGGGACACATTTCGAGCTTGGTACGGTCCTGTGCAAGACTGTTTGCATGCAATCAGAAATTGGCTAAGAGCCAGTATTAAAGCTCAATTCTACAAAAGCAGATTTTATGTGTATATTAATCTGGCATGATTGAATCACCCCACAATAATTGATAGATGGATTAGTCCTCACTAGCAAATCAGAAGTGTGGGTTCTGAGGTAATCTTGTGAGCTTTTCATACAGAAACAGAATTCTTCAGTGGTAAAGACATTCAGGCCCGATATTCAAAAATCCCTGAGCTCCTAAGTAAGGCTCCTAAATTTGTGCTCTGTTTTCAGCCAAAGTTAGGTGCCTATATTTTCATCAGAAATTTCATCCTAATTTTAAAACTTAAAATTTATGCTCCTAAATTTAATCCTAACGGGCTTGATATTTTAAATGATTAATGTGATTAGCAGACCTGCTAACTGCAATAATTGCAGCGAATGGGTTATTCTGTGGCTCTAAAATGGTTAGAGACACTGACTATCTATGGGTGCCAGGGCTAGGTGCCCAGATGCTAGCCAGCACCCGGTGATAACCAGTCAGCGGCAATATTCAGCCACTGCCTGTTATCCCTCAGCAGCGAAGGTCAGGTTCAGTAACTGCTGGCCTAACTTTCACTGCACAGGGTGGCTCAAGGGTGATGCAGGGTCATGTGCGGAGACACAATGAGAAGCCTCATTTGCATACATTTAATTTATTTTATTTTAAGAAGTATATGTTGCCCATCTAAAATTTTAAGTGATTTTCCTAGGAACCCTTCATAAGCCTCTTTTTTGTCTTTACAATAACTTAGGGCCATGTTTACTAAATATTTGTGTGTGTTAAGTGCCACAGCGCCAATAGAAATAAATGGATGATGCTGCACTTAGCACACATTAACATTAGTGAATGCACATTATCTTTTAGTAGACATGCCTCTTAATGAGTGTCTCAATACCATTTGCATGGGAAGTGAAGATAAAGAGACGACCAGATTTCTACATTACTATACTCCAGTGCCAACTGCCAGGCACATTAGGAAGTACTATAAACCCTGCTCATTTAGAACATATAGCAAACCCGCCGTATTATAACAGCACTACCAGGATTCACAAAGCACCAAACCCTAGCTATCAAAAGGCAGCACTGCAAATATTAAACTAACACGTCTCAGAGAATACCAATATATCTCCTACTGGGGAAAGAGAACAAGAGGTACTGCCAAATAGAAATTATATGAACAGAATAACTCAGCTCAGTTACACATGCAGAACATAGACTGTCACCAAACAAAGAGCAAGGGATCACAATTTAGAAATATGAAGACGATAATTAAACTGAGAACCCCAAAAGCCATGCTTGGAATGTGCAATAACACTGGAGAAATATAACTATAAATTAATTTCCTCTTGTACTAAACAAAACGGAAAACATTAGCGATGCACATTTCCCAGAGCTGACGTATTCCAGTTAATAAATTCAAAATAAAATATTTTTTCTACCTTTTGTTGTATGTGCATTTTATTTTTCAGTTACAATTGCCCCAGTCGCCTTCTTCTGATTACTTCATATCTTCTGCTAACTCCATTGTCTGCTGTCTATTTGTCCTTTTTTCTCTCTTCTATTTTTTTCCTCTTCTATTTTTTTCCATTCTCTCTACATCTGCCTCTAACATACTGATCTTTCCCCTTTTGCTCTTCCCTCCATTTCTTTCTTTATTCCTTTTTCATCTACTCAAATTTCACCCCTCCATCCTCAATCCCCACTTACTCTCCCAATACTCAGCCAATCATAGATTGTTCTTCCCTCCCACACAAAATATCTGTTCCCTTCTCCATCCTCACTCCCCCAGCTTCTTTTTCTCTCCACCAGTCCCAGCCCCACCCCCTTCTACCCTCCTCTAGCATCAACTCCCTTCTAGTTCCAGCCCCTCCCAGCATCACCCCTTCCATTTCCATTCGCCCATCCCCCCACATCAGCCCATTTCCAGTCCTAGCCTCCAGTATTAGTCCTCCTCCAGTCTCCCAGCATCTGCTCCCTTCCAGTCCCAGTCTCCCATCTGCTAGCATCAGCTCATTTCTAGTCCACTCCTAACACCCCAGTATCAGTCCTCCCCCAATCCCTCCCAGTCCCATTCTCCCATCCCTAGGCCATTTCCAGTCGTAACCCCTCAATATCAGTCCTCCTCCAATCCCTCCCAGCATCAGCTTCCTTCAAGTCCCAGTCCCCCATCCCCAGCCTATTTCCAGTCCTAACCCCCCAGTATCAGTTCTTTTCCAGGGCCTGCCAGCATCAGTTCTGTTCCAGTCCCAGTCCACCATCCCCCAACAGCAGCCCACTTCCAATCTTGCCTCCCATTCGCATTCCAGCTCCTAGTCCACCCTCCATTCCATTCTAGCACACATTCTCATTCTAGCCCCCACTCCCCCCCCCCCCCCACCACACCAAAAGGGGCTCTGCACCTGATTTGCTGCAGAGGGAGCCGGGGAGGCCTGAAGCCCTGGCTGACCTCTGAATACCCACGGAGTAAAAAGTGGCGTTTGCCTTCTCTCCCACGGCTGTGATAAAAAAACAAACCACCGGCGCTCTAAGTGCTGGGAGGTCAATTAGTGATTTGTGAAAACTATTTTTGTTTTGATGGTGGATATTAGCAACAGATCTATGGAACAGCTATGGGAGCGATGGTGACTCCAATTATAGCGACCCTTTATGTGGCTGCCTTTGAGTTCATTTATGTATCACATTGGATGCAATATATTATTGTTTGGAGAAGATTCCTGCATGATATTTTTGTCTATGGAGGGGCCCCAAGATCGAAGTTACAAGATTTTTTGAAATGGCTGAATAATTGTAAATCTAATTTACAGTTTGAAAGTACTGTTGAACCTCATTGGGTAGCTTTTTTGAATATTACTATTATGAAAGAAGGACAAAATCTAGTTAACTTTGTATCAAAAGGAAAAAGCAAAAAGCAATGTGTTATATTTTATCAGCCATCACCCTTACAAATTAAAGACAGGATTGCCTGTAAGTCAATTTTTGCATCTGAGATGGATTTGTTTTAGTGTGGATCAATATAAGAAACCAGCTACTTCATTAATAGAGAGATATTTACAATGAGGCTATCCAAGACATATTATAAAACAAGCATACTTGAGAAAGTTAAATGCACGATGAGAATTGTTATTATCTGGATCATCGAATCAGGGACAATTGGAATCAACTCCCTTGGTGTGTGTGTGTTACCAGTTTCGGTGAAAGCACCTATAATTGCTTCATTTATTTTCAAATACTGGAGGATGCTGCAGTCTCATTTATGTTTTTCTGAAAAACCTGTGATGGCTTACCGGAGAGATAAAAACATAGCCAATTATGTTTGTAAATTAGCAACATGGCAAGATATTTCAAGAGAAATGGATATCGACTATGGACATTTTCCATGTGGACATTGTGAGTTCTGCATGTCCACTATAACAGGGGAAAGTTGGATCCCTACTTCTTCAGGTATCTCTATTAAATCCCATTCATTAACAACGTGCCAAATGCCCATGTTGGAAGTTATATTGCACAGAACAAAAAAGTGATTGTAAACCGCTCTGATGCCCTTCAGCCTAAACAGTATATCAAGAAATTGCATACACACAAAAAATGGTTCATAGGCTATGGACATATAGATCAAGGATACAAAATAATAATATGGGAGGCCCTATGGTGGACCATTGTTTGAGAAAGTCACATGATTTTGTGGATCTTCGATGGAGAATAATTGATCATGCCCCCCATATTGGCGGGGAGGAAATCACCAAAAGTGTTTAAACTGTTTGGAACAATATTGGATCTATATACTGCATACGGTACAGCTGGAGGGTCTTAATAGCCAGATTGATTGGTATATCTTCATGTGATTGGTCATTGTTGTGGGAGTGGTTAACTTTGAAGTTGTGTGAAAAGATGCAACAACCATGTTTTTGGGAAGCTCACAATTTTGAAGGATGATCGATCGAAGAGACTCCCTATTGAACAAACAAGAAACAGAGAATGAAGATGAGGGATCAGTTGAATGAACATTTTCAATTGAAAAATAAGTTATAGATTTTGAAATTTATTGAAAGCTTTCATTAACTGTTTGAGTGGCGCCCTGAAGTAAGATTTTTTTTTCACTTCAAAACATGATAATGTGATCCACTAAGATCGTAGTCAAAGAAGAAACAGAGAATGAAGATGAAGGATGAGTCGAATGAACATTTTCAATTGAAAGGCATGATGAATTAATTTTAGGAAAGCTTTTGAGTTTTTAAATACTTTATAATAAAAAGGACCAACATAAAAGATAGAGGCTGTTCAATAGCAGCTTCTCATATAGTGAAGTCCGATAAATATAAAAAGTCTTACTGTATGCATTTCACAGTGGAATATTAAGAATTTCAGGATAGGATGTACGTCACTAGAGTGGAAGATATATATCCTGGTTTGGATCCAGCATTGTTTGAACATTATAAATAAACTGAGCATCCTTGGGATTGGCCCAGAATTCTCCCAGCCAGATCCCACCATCCCCCATTCCCCTCTTACCTAAAAGGCATCCTCCCTTCCAGACTGATGAGATAGGCTTCAGTCCCATGGTGGCTGGCTCTCCCTTCTTCTGCACACATAGCAGCTGTTTCTCTACTAGCTATGTGGGATCCTGGCTAGCTTTTCAATCTTTAACTATGCCTGACTCTCTCTTTGGCTAAATATGTGGCATTACAGTGTCTGGCTTCTTTTCCTTTGACTATGCCGGACACAGCACATACCTCCTTTTTCAGCTGGCCACACTACATTGATATCATCATGGAAGGCCCAAAACATTCCTCGTTAATGCTGTGAATCTAGCATGTCAAAGGTGAACTTTTTGGGCTTTCCATGACATCAGAGGGCAGCTACAGAAAAGCAGATCAGCATGCCAGAGGTAATACATTTTTATGTAGTAGAGCATATGACTGGACAATCAGTTCTGGCTTATGGGCCATAGTTTGCACAGACCTGGACTAGAGCTGAATATTTTAAGTGAAGATTGTGAGTACCATGAGGTTTCTGAACCGAATCTGAGTAAATATAGCTTATTATTTCTCTGACCGGGAAGTCAGAAATTCAAGAGAATTGTAGGGTTTGTAAATATAGTTTGATGTGCTGCTTTGTTATAAATATATATTCATGATTTATATCAGATTTAGTGTTTACTGATAGAATATGTAATGCACCTTGGATGGTTTGGAGGGATATGGATAAATAAAGATTTGATTGAGGTTGAAGCTCCAATCCCTGCATCCTCATTTGTTAGCTATGGTTAATGCATCACTTAGTTCCAGGCTTCTTCTGCGGGGTTGGAAGCAGGCTGTGGTACGCCCAGTTCTTAAAAAGAGTGTTGGGCTTCTGATCACCCAAAGAGTTATAGGCCAGTTTTGACCTTACTTTTTTGGGGGGGAAAGGCAGTTTTTGCTCAACTTCAAGACTTTGTAGAGAAGGGTGAAATTCTGCACCCACACCCAGTTGGGTTTTCAGCCCCATCATAGCATGGAGACGTGTCTGACTTTTTTGTTTAGTGAACTTCTTCAGGCTCTTGATTCAGGGCATATTGCTCTTGTTATATCATTAGATTTATCAGCCGCATTTGATCTGGTTGATCATGCCCTGTTGCACCAGCAGCTAGTGGAAGTCGGCCTTGCTGGAATGTTTCTTGTCTGGTTCTCCTTTTTTGGCTGACCGTACATATGCTGTCCATTGTAGCTCCCAGTCTTCTTTGGTGCTCTTTCTGTCCTGTTGTGTGTTCCCCAGGGGTCTATTCTTTCACCTACATTATTTAATATATTTTTTGGCACCATTGCCTTTGTTGGCTTAATCCTTAGGAGTCATCTTTTTGATGATGATGTTCAGCTCATTGCTTTCTTAGATCCTCAGACATTGGATTTCCGGCCTCTTAATAGATATCTTGATGCCGTCTTTTTATGGCTTCAGTTTTATTGACTGAAGCTTAATTTAGAGAAGTGAAGAGCTATGTGGGTAACTAATAAGCCTCTGCTCGGGGTACCATCCCCTGTGTTACACAGCCTCCCCATGCCTGTTGCTCCCCAGCTCAAGATCTTAGGTTTCACGTTCAAGTGTCATCTTAACTATTTCAGAGATCTAAGAAGAAAAAGTAAGTCTTGTTTTTATTCTCTCCATTCTATTAGAGCCCTTTGCCCTTATTTAGAGCAGACTGCTCTTATTACCCTAACTTTTGCTTTGGTAATTAGTAGACTGGATTATGGGAATTTCCTTATAATGGTCTTCCTCTGATTGCTGTTAAGCGGCTACAAAGAATTCAGAATGTAGCTGTTAAGCTTCTTGCTTGCTCTCGATCCTTTGATCATATTACTATGTTGTTGAGGTCACCGCATTGGCTTCCTCTTTCTTATAGGTTTAAATTTAAGATTCTGTTGTTAGACTTTAAGGCTTTTTACTTTGGTGTCCCGTGTTATCTTTCGGATTCCCTTATTTCTTATGCTCCTATTAGGGCTTTGCGATCTCAGTCATACAATTGGCTGGTGTTGCCTGCTGTTCATTTGGCGTGGCTTGAGTCTACTCTCCAGTCAACTTTTTATTTTTTGGCATCGCACTTGTGGAATTCTCTTCCTCTTTACATTCGGTAAGATAATTCTTTTAAATCTTTTAATAAGAACTTTAAGACATATATTTTTTAAACAAGCCTGTGGTGGTCTGTAGGGGCAGGAGCTCCAGGGCAGCTGTCGGAGGTTGCACTCCGTTTGTTAGTTCTGAATAGTTGTTTTTATGTCTTTTATAATTCATTGATCTGTAAACTGCTTTGGTGCATATAGCTAAAGGCGGTATATATCAAGTCTGACAATAAAGATAAAGATAGTGGCAGAATCTATTTAATCATTCCATCATAATGAATTTATTTGGCAGATGAGGGATGTTATTGTTATGATCTTTTGTGGGAATTAATCTTAATTTACATTGTTTTTATCTTGGAGTTTGTTTTATATGGATTATCTGATTTTATGTGATTTGTCGTGTAGCTTATTTTGTTACATTTTACTGGGTATGTAATCTGTAACCCACCTAGATTTCTTAATAATGCAGAAAAACAATTTTAAAATTAAATAAATAAACCTAATTGGCTCATGCAGTCATTTTGATTCCTCTTCCAGATGTGAGGATTTCGAAAATGAAAACTTCTGTATGCTTACATAACAAATGATGGCAGATGGAGACCAGCATGGTCCATCTAGTCTGCCTTTGCTTGGGGTTGTACCTGCTATTCCATGCTCTTCTGAGCCCACCACTCCATGCCCCCAGAGCTGCCTCTTTTGTCTGTTGAAAATTCAGGACCAAAAAATGGCCTTTTTCTGTGGTAAACACCTATTTACCTGTAGAAATGCCTTTGAAAATTACCCCACTAATGCATTAGGTGACTGAGAGGCAGGAAAACCATCATCATTTTAGTGCTAATCTACTTTCTGTGAAGCCACAAAATAATATATTTTTTCTAATCCACTAGCCTGACAAAATTGCTGTTTATCTTGTGCTCTTTTCCAGTACTGCAATATACGAATCAACCTTCACTCAGTCTCCATCCACCAACACACCCATTCACAGAAAAGGCAGCTTTGTCCTGCTCAGTTTTCAGGCCCAGATTTAAATTTTGTACAAAAAGTTTGAACCGCAATAAAAAAAAGTCTCAAAGTTGGTTTGCTGATGACAGAATTTACCAGAGGACTGAACTTTCAGCAACTCTTGGGAAGTACACAAATGTCTAGAAAAAAAACGTGCAGAAACTTGTGTAGAAACAGCTGTGAGAACTATGCCAGAAAGAGTTAAATTCCACAGTACATCTTGCGCAAGTATATTGCTGACTCAATTGTTGCTGCGAACATTTTTCCCCTATTGAAATGTTACAGGAAACTAATCCTTCAGTCAAAGAAGCATTATTTCAAAATTATGCAAACAGACTTACAGACTTTTGTACATTTTGCTCTAAAGCTTAATGTGACGTCGAGTATTTTTTTTTGTTTTGTTTGCCATAGAGCTGTGTTGCAAGACAGAAACAAACAGAAAAAGATAAGCTTGCTTATGTGACTTCAAGTGCTTATTTTACAATATATCTAATTACTTTTCCCCAAAGAAAGCTTACATAAGCTGAAAGGCACCATGGTGTTTTTGTAGGGGGGAAAGTGTGTGTGTGTGTGTGTGTGTGTGTGTGTGTGTGTGTGTGTGTACTTGCACATCTGTGTTGGTATCTGAGTCTGTTTTGTCTGTGTTTTGTATATGTGGGGCGTGTGTGTCTCTGTTTTGTATGTTTATCAGTTTTATGTTGGGGGAGCAGTGGGACATGTTGCGATAGATAGAAAAGCATTTTGAATCCACTATTTGTGAATTCTGAGACACAAAGGATAGTGTGTTGTCCCAGGTCACTCCTAATAACTTCAAGGTATCCTTAATTATTATTGGAGTTGCTTTTATTAATGGAAAGGAATTGTTTTTTCCTAAAAGGAAATCCAAATGGCCTTGGTTTTCCTTTGATTCAATACAAGTATATTTTCCTGAATCCATGCAGTTATTTTTTGCAAGTGGTCATGTAACGTGGCTTCGAAGTGAGTATCCCAGGTATCTCTAGTTACCAATAACTGAATATTGTCAGCTTAGATATAGGAACTAAGACCTAGGTCCTTTATGGCAAGGGGAGTAATGAAAATATTAAACAAAGTGGGGGGCTAGTATTGATCTCTGTAGGAGAGGGGGAAACTATGGATGATTAGCTGCCTGTTGAAACATGACAACCCCTAATAGAGAAATAAGAACAAAACCAACTTGCTCTAGGCAGTTCAATAGAAGTGTATGATCAATGATGTCAAAGGCTGCAGTGAGGTCTAGTTGTATAAGTAGTACATCTCACAAATTATCTTAATATGCGACTAGTTCGTTGAGAAGTGTCAATAATGCTATTTCTGTGCTATGTCCATTTCTAAACCCAGACTGTCAAGGATGAAAAGTACTATTAGAATTTAAGAAGTGCAATCTTGTTCTGATACCTGATTTCTCAAGGAAATTAGCTGTAAAGGGAATATTAGAAATCGGACAATAGTTTTCAGGAGAGAATTGGTCTATGGGATCCTTTTACTAAAGGGTGCTATGGTGTTGCATCTAATGCACCAATAGTGCCAAAACCATGGTGCTATGGTGTTGCATCTAATGCACCAATAGTGCCAAATACTTCCACCGCTTTCTCAGACCCATGTCCAGCATTCTGGATAAAAGATCTGCGATCCGACCTTGCACCTATCTTATCTAAAATGATAGAACTATCTTTTAGCACCGGGTCTTTCCCATCCACGCTCAAACAGACCTCCGTTAGACCACTACTTAAGGACACCAAATTAGACCCTCAAAAGGTCGAGTCCTACAGACCCATATCCAGCATCCCGATGCTCGCTAAAATCATTGAAAAGATAGTCTACAGGCAGCTACAAGATCATGTGGACACCAATGCACCTCTAGATTCATCACAACACGGATTCAGAGAGTCACACGGAGTGGAAACACTACTCTCTACTCTTTTCAACACCATAATCTCAGGCATTGACAACTCATGCTCAGGTTTCGCACTCATCTTTTTAGATATAGCGGCAGCCTTCGACTCAGTCTGCCACGAGATTCTCCTGAGTCGGCTAAGAGAAAAAGGCATCACCGAAACAGCTTTGGAGTGGTGCAGGTCTCACCTGTCTGGAAGATGGCAACAAGTCCGAGCAAATGGAACAACATCCGAGCCATTCCTACAAAGTCAAGGAGTCCCTCAAGGTTCATCCCTATCATCACTTATGTTTAACATCTACATCCAACCCATTTGTAACATCATTAGATCGTTCAACGTGAGTTGCATGATATACGCAGACGACGTCCTACTGTACCTGCCAATATCCCTGACCTACCCAGACCTCACCCCACTAACTAATTGTTTCAACGCAATATCCGAATGGCTCCTCTCCCAAAATCTACGCATCCAACATAAGAAAACGGAGGTCCTGTTTATATCCAGAAATCCTGAGTTCACACCACCTAGCCACCTGACAGTGGACAACGCCGAGTTGCAAGTAAAATCAGCTATACGGTACCTCGGAGTTACATTGGATCAGAACCTCAACATGAAGCAGCACATAGCCAAAACAGTAAGAGCGATCTACTTCAAGATCAGATCCCTCAGACACATACGCCCCCTACTCGATCCGAGCGACTTCCGCACCGTATATCAAGCCCTCATCATCCCTCATTTCGATTATGCAAACGCCATCTTACAAGGACTACCTCAAGCAACCTTACATCCCTTACAACTCGCCATGAACAGTGCTGCACGAATCCTCTTCGGAGCACCAAGGAGAGAGCACATCAAACCCCTTCTGAAGCAGCTACACTGGCTCCCCTTTCCAGCTAGGATTAGATTCAAGACCTTAGTGATGACATTCAAGGCCATCAAGGGGCTCTCCTCTTCTTCACTATGTGACCTCATTCAACCACCCACTACCACCAGGCTAAGAAGAACCTCAGTAGCCAACATGCTAGCAATACTGAGAGACATGACAAAATGCTCCAAAACAACCTCAAACAGAGCCTTTAGTCTAAGCGCCCCAAGCCTCTGGAACTCCCTACCACCAAACATCAGAGCCATCCCCAACCTGAGCCAGTTCAGGAAGGCCTTAAAACACCTCCTCTTTATTGAATACCTCACAGACTCCACTGAACCCCAACCTCCATGAATGATCAAAGCACAATATCCCCATCTCACATGTACATAGTTATCTATTCAAATTTCCGCACATGTAGATAGTTTCCCCTGTTATCCAAGTTGATTGCTCCTGTTCTTTGTAATGACCAGACTCTTATTTATTGTTGGATACTGTTTGTTTTATGTAAACCGCGCTGATCGCAAATAGTGCGGTATAGAAGAAATGTAAATAAATAAATAATAAATAAATAAATAAATAGGTGCAACACCAACACGTTAATGTGGAAAGCATGATCCCAGCAGTCACTGCAAAGCTCTGTGCCTTAACATGGCATACAAATAGTTGCGGATGCACTTAACTACCCATTGAAGTGTCGTTAGGTAAAGCTGTGCTTATTGTAAGAATCACAGTTAACATGCGGTGTTTATCCCTGTGCTAACTGGGCAGTGCTCACCATGCCCATTCTCTGCCCCTAATTCTCCCTATTACCATCCCAATGTGCAACTTGCAGTGCGGAAATCAGCCCCTGCTGTCATGCTCCCCACACTAGCTATCAGCACGTGTCACAGCGTGCCTTCATTGCACACCAGAATACGCACTGGTAGCTAGCGCTCTTTAGTAAAAACACCCCCAAATCATGTTTCTTTACTGAGGAACAAATTACAGAGTGTTTCCAATCACTTGGAGCAAAATATGAAGAGAGACCAGAAAGTACTAAGTCTAATAATAGGAGCAAAGTCTGGCCAGCAGTTTTTAAATAAGGCTGGAGGAATTTTATCAGCAACAGGAGTAATATTTAAAGAATCGACTAGTTTCCAGAGATGAAATGCTGTCGAATGAGTCAATTGCAATATTACTGTACACTTTGATGAATACCAGGGCACTGAGAAGTGAACTTGTCATCCGCAACTGGCAAAGGAAGTGGATCAAATGTGTTAATTCTTAAAGCACATTGGTTATGTAGTGTTAGTATCTTTTTGATTATAGAATATGCAAAAGATTCAGGATGTATTAGAGAGGAATCATAGAAATTATTATCCTTTAGAGAAAGTGTCCGCAAGAAGAGAAAAGTTGTCTAGGGTAATTCTCATTTGAGTGAATCTGTTTCGAAATATAATTTGGGTTTTTTCTATCCTTATCATATTTTTGTACTCTTTCAATAGTTGTATACTAACTGTTTTATTAGAATTTGAAGGATTCTTCCTTCATTTACATTCAGCTTGTTGAACTTTCCTTTTCAATTCCTGTAGTTTGTATCAGAACCAAAAGTACTTATTTCTTTTCATATCCTTCTCGCTCAAGGCAGAATGTTAATTTAGTTCTTCTATAAGTTTGGAGAGCCAGAGTTGTGATTTCTGCTCAAGTAGTAAATTAGGATTGGCAGAATTCTTCAGGTAATTTGAGGAAAAAGTTTTCTTTATCAAGGATGTGGCAGTGGTTCCGATGGAGATTGCTTGGTAGAAATAGAGAGGTATTTTCCATTCTAACCAAAAAGTGATCCACCAAAATTAAAAGGAACTACGGATGGCAAGCAAGAAGGAATAGGGCTGTCCTTTTTCACTAATAAAGCTAAACAATGTCCTGCTTGATGAGACGTTAGTATATGAAAACCCAGGTCCTCAAGTAAAGTGAGGAAATTCCTTTCTGCATTGGTTAGGGGGTTTCTCAATGCAAATATTTAGATCTCCTAAAATAAGTGAGGGACCTGAGTTAAGACTAAAATCCATGCTAAATTCATTCTGAGCATTCACAGAGATAGGAGGAGCCTTATAAATTAGTAATATATAGACTTGATATGGTCTGGTCAAACAAGAAACTATATATTCAAATGTAGCAGATGGTACAATGAATATTTCCTTACTTTTCCACATCTGTGGAATAAGAAGAGCGACACCACCACCATCTCTCCTACAAGAGCAGTGGCAGGCACAGCTATCAGAACAGATGTGATGGAGATAAGCTGAATCTACCTCTTTTAGCCAAGTTTCACATCAGGCTAGGATTTTTTTTTTGTGTGCCATCAAGTCAGTGCTGATTCCTAGCGACCCATCTGCCTCTGGGTTTTCTTGGCAATGTGTCACCAGAAGTAAATTGCCAGGCCTTTTCTTCAGAGGCAATGGAGGGTAAAATGACTTGCCCAAGGTCATAAGGAGTACCAGTGGGACTCAAACCCTTGCAGTCTAATGAAGGGGAAGAGCTACTGTCAGCATTCAGTTTGGCAATTTAAAAATTGAGGAATGACATAGTAAATTAAATAACATACAAATATAACTTAGAAGTCACAAAAGCAGTATTATCTGCACCCCACTGAAGGCTTGAATTTAAATATTGCTGTGAAGATCACCTTGTGTCAGGGACAGAACTATCACTAGCGTTCAGCTCGGCAATGTCAAAACTTGCAGTGGAGACTTAAGTGGCATGCCCAAGATCAGAGTGGCAGTGGGATGTGAGCCCTGACCTCCCTGGTTCTCAGCTCGCTGCTCTATTAGGATACTTCTCCACGCCAATTGCAAATATTCTATTTGCTTTTTTGACTGCCACCACACACTGAACCAAGGATTTCAAAGAATTGTCCTCAATGACCTCAAGATCCTTTTCCTGGTGGTGACACCTTATATATATATCCCAAGATTGTACATCTATAATTTGGATAACCCTTTCCTATATGCATCACTTTGCACTTGTTCACATTAAATTTCATCTGTCACTTAGATGTCCTGTCTCTGTCTCATCAGGTCTCCTTACAATTTCTCACAATTGGCTTGTGATCTAACTACTTTGGGGGCCTGTTTACCAAAGTGTGATATATAGCATGAAAGCACAATAAACTGTTACCATGCAGGCTAGCTCACACGCTTGCTGCATGTCATGTTATAGGGTGGGAACCGAGCAGATTATGGGCAAAGAAAAGGCATGAACTGCATGACAACTTACTATGTGCTCTGATAGCTGCCAATAGCATGGGTGCACTTAACATCTCCTAAAAAGTCATCCCGTTGCCCAGTCATTATCTCCACCATCACCCACTCCCCCAATCAGGCCCCAAAACACATCCCCACCCACCGATTTGCATCCAGACCCATCCCATCAGAATCTTGAATAGATGCCACTACCTCAAACTGCTCCTGGCACTTTACTTGGAGGGGGGGAGGGATCCTTGTAGGTTAACAGGTGGGGCAGGAGTGATCATGGACACTCCTGCCTTGTTACCAGCCTAGATGCAAAACGGCAACTCCGACCCCTAGGAGCAGAGGCTCCTTACTTATCAGCTCGGTCCCTAGCTGTAGTACCAGAAGACCACAGCTAGGAGTCAGAGCTACCATTTTGCACCTGGACTAGGACAGGAGTGCTCAGGGTTTGCTCTTGCCCCCACCAGCAACCCCATCAGGGTCATCCCTGGTAAGTGCCATAGGGGTCAGAAGGATCCGGATGCAGATGAGAGGGTGGGGGATAGTGGAGATACTGACCAGAGGTATCTTTTTGTTGTAGATTTTTAATTCAGCAGGCTGCAATAATTGTATCCAGATAGCACAAATGTATTTACTGCAGTAGTTGCTGTTGCAATTATGGTTTAGTTTGAGTACATAAAGGCAATATGTCAAATAAATCAAAGCAGTTTACAATTTAAAAACATAAAAGAAACCAAAAGATGAGAAAGGAACGCTAATTTTGTTTCTATAGTACAGTATATGAAAGTGAGAAGGGGGGGGGGAAGGAGAAGGGGGAAGAAAGAGGGAGGGGGGATACAGGCATAACCAATGTATCCAGTGCCTCAGCCCAATATCTGGTAGGTGTTTTCAAAAAGTAGGTTTTCAACAAGGTTTTGAAGCTCTTGAAAGTAGTTTCAAGGCAAATGTAAATTGGCAAACTGTTTAGAAAGTAGGGGCAATAAAGAAAAATGCAGAATGATGAGTATTTATTGTACAGCGTTTGTCCCATGTGGCAACTGCAGGGTGAATGCCTCCAACAGTTATTGTATATGTTTTGCACTTACCATACATTAACCTTTGCACCCAAGCACAGTAAGCGCACTTTAGAATGCCGGCCCCTTTGTGTCATCTGCAAATACAATTATCTCATGCATCGCTCCTTTTTTCAGATGCTTCATAAATATGTTAAAAAGCACTGGTCCAAGTACATCTCCCTGGGGCATCCAGTCTGACTCTCGACTTGCTATCATTTAGACAGTTACCAATCCACAATAGGACATTGCCACCTCTCTTCTAGCTTTTTAATTTCCTGATGAATCTCTCATGAAGGATTTTATCAAATGCCTTCTAAAAATACTGTGTCAACCAATTCACCCTTGTCCAAATGTTTATTGGCTCATTCAAAAAAAAAAAATCTAACAGCAACTTCATTTTCTGAAATTCATGATACCTCTGCCCTAATAGTCTGCATCTATCCAGATGGCTAGTAATTTTCTTCTTCAGAGCTGCTTCTACCATTTTTCTGTAACTGATTCGAATGAGAATTTGGAGATTATTAGTAATAAGTCTGAAATTTCATTTTTACAAACATAGAAACATGATGGCAGAAAAAGACCACATGGCCTATCTAGTCTGCTCTTCCATATCAAATACTAAGTCCCTTCTTTTCCTTTACAGATCTTCTGTGTTTGTCCCATGCTTTCTTGAATTCAGATACTGTCCTCATCTCTACCACCTCCACTAGGAAACTATTCTATGCATCTACCACTCTTTCCATAAAGAAATATTTCCGCATATTACTCCTGAGTTTATCCCCTCTCGTCCTCATCCTATGTCCCCTCGTACAGAACTTGCTTTCAATCAAAAGAGGCGCTTGTCTTGTACATTTATGCCACGGAGGTATTGAAACATCTCTATCATATTTCCTCTATCCTGCCTTTTCTCTAATGTATACATATTAAGATCTTCAAGTCTGTCCTCATGCCTTTAATGAAAGCCACTAACCATTTTAGTAGCCACCTCTGCACCGACTCCATCCTATTTATGTCCTTTTGAAGGTGCGGTCTCCAGAATTGCACACAATACTCCAAATGAGGTTGCATCAGAGACTTATACAAAGGTACTATCACCTCCTTTCTTCTGCTGGACATTCCTCTCCCTATGCACCCAAGCATCCTTCTAGCTTTTGCTGTCACCTTTTTTACTTGTTTAACAACTTTAAGATCATCAGAAACAATCACGCTCAGGTCCAACTCTTCTTTCATGGACAGAAGTACTTCACTCCCTTCACTGTACCACTTCCTTGGATTTTTCCAAGCCAAAATGCATGACCCTGCATTTTTTTAGCATTAAATCTCAGCTGCCAAATTCTTGACCATCCTTCAAGCTTAGCTAGATCCAACCTCATGTTATCTTTTCCTTCCTGGGTATCTATTCTATTGCAGAGTTTGGTATCATCCGCAAAGAGGCAAACCTTACACAATAGCCATTCTGCAATATCACTAACAAAGATGTTAAAAAGAATCGGACTAAAGACAGATCCCTCTTTTTTTTTAGTTTTGAGTTCTTTAGATCTCTGGGGTTTACATCATTCAGTTCTGATTATTTATTTATTTAGTTAGTTAAACTCATTCCATTATTTGATTTCAAGATCAAAGCATGTTACAAAAGAAGAATTAGTCAAATTTATTTATTAAAGAAACAACACCATTGTCAATACAAGTCAGAAACAATGCACAAACAGATATTATAAACAGTAAACCAGAACCAGTATCCTTTATACCTTTTTACATTTTTACATTCATGACATTCATGACCCCCCCCCCCCTTGCCGGGCCTCCGAGCCCTAAGAGGACCCATAGATGAGAAAACAAAACAAGAGCTAGGTTCCCCCCCCCCCTCTAGAGTATCACAAACACCAGCACACCTCAATTGGGCAGGCTCGGGGTGCGTTCTTCACCCGAGCCTCGCCCTACACCCCAAAAATAGAGAGGGGAAAACAAGGGAAAAGACTGACCTCCACCCCACCCTTCCCCTTCCCCGCAACTCTACTACCCCCCCTCCCCCCACCCCATCCCTCCCAGAGTACCCCATCCCGCCTGCTCCCTCCCCCCTAGGACTGAGAGATCTGTCAAAGAAAGGGCGCACCGGGTCAATAGCCCAATTGCCCACCCAGAGTGGATCTGTTAGTGGCCACCCAGGATCCGACTACGGGTGGCACGGGATAGAGAGTTCAAGTGAGGGCCCCAGGCCTGCAGAAACCTCTGCCATCGTGCGTGGTGGCCCCTCGCTGTAAGCCGCTCCATAAGCAGCACTTCATGCAGTCGCCCCCTCCACAACCCATATGTCGGTCCCCTGGCATCCATCCATCGAAACAGAATAGTCATCCGCGCTACCACCAACACCAATCGTACCCAGGACCAAACCACTCGCCCCAGCTGTTCCTCCCAGTCACTCTCCCACACATCCAAAACTGCATTCACAGCCGTAAGGGATAGCGGGTTACCCACACATCCGGAGAGATATGCCTGCACTTGCTGCCAAAAGGCGGTAACTCGAGTACACCTCCACATCATATGCCCCAGGGATGCCCGCTCTTCACCACAACGAGGGCAGCTATGAGACCCCGCAATCCCAGCCTTCCATGCCCGCAAAGGGGCATAGTATAGGCGACGCAACAGCTTGTATTGCATATCCCGGAAAGACACCAACACATATAGCTTGGGGATGGCTGACAGAGCCTCCAACAACATGTCACTCGTTACCTGTCCCCCCAGCTCCCGAGTCCAGGCTGCCGCCAAGTCCTCCAAGGCTAGTGGCAATGCCGATTCCCAAAGCAACTTCTGCAACCAGGCTACCCGCGCTCCCTGCTCCCCACCTAATAAAGACACCTCAATCTGAGAGCTAACCTCCCCCCTTAGTGCCACAGAAGGAACCCCGTGAACATAACTCCGAAGCTGCGCATACGGAAAGATATCACGCCCCTCGAGAGGGTAGTGTCGGCATAACTCTGGGAACGTCATCATAGACCCCTCAGGAGAAATCACATGCTCCAAGTTAACGATCCCCAGCCGCGCCCAACGCGTGAAAGAGCCACCCTCCATTCCAGGCAAGAAATCACCGTTACCCCGAATTGGGAGATAAGGCGAGTAAAAAGCTGAAGGCGCCCGATTGCTACAGAAGGATTGCCATCCCGCCCTGACCGGGTCCACAAGGAAAGCCCGAAGCTCGTGGGCCAGCCCGGAGGGCTTCCGCGTATGCAGAAGATAACGCAGATGTAGGGGGCTCACCGCTGCCTGTAACATCCGCAAGGGGGTATACTCCTCTAAGTCCCACAACCAATCCCAAGCGTGCCGCAATAAGCAGGCCACATTATACTTACGTAAATCTGGTAAACCCATACCTCCCAGGGGCCAAGGTTGACAAAGAACCGCCGCCCGCACTCGAGGCCGCCGTCCCCGCCACAACAAGCGATTCACTAAACCTTCCAATTTCTTCCGGTCCGACTGTTTCAGTAATAACGGAAGTGTCTGCAACAGATACAGAACCTTAGGGAACAGTGTCATCTTATATAGGGCAACACGGCCACCAAGAGATAACGGTAGATCCCGCCACTTGTCAACACTAGCGGACACTGCAGCCAACACTTTGTCCACATTAAGCCGATATAGGTCGTCCAAAACGGCCGGGATGATCACCCCTAGATATTTGAAGTGGCCAGTCTCCCACTTTAGAGGGAAAGCTCCCTGCCAGCCCGGCGGGTCACCCGTACCTAAGAGCATTGCCAACGATTTGTCCAGCTTCAAGCGAAATCCGGAAGGCACCCCGTACTCACTAAAAAGCTGTAAGAGGTGTGGGAGCCCCGTCTGAGGTTCCACCAGATGGACAAGAAGATCGTCTGCAAAAGCTGCGACTCGAAATTCAGAGCCCCCCACCTGGACCCCCTGAACTTGAGGATGGGCTCGGATCCGCTGTAGTAAAGGCTCCAAAGTTAAGATGAATAAAAGAGGGGACAAGGGGCAGCCCTGTCGAGTCCCCTTCTGGATGGGAAATTCACTAGACATGGTTCCATTGATCAAGATGGCTCCGATCGGGTTCGCATATAGAAGTCTCACCACATTGACATAAAAACCCGTGAACCCCATGGTGGCCAGAACTTGGTACATGAAGTCCCAACTGACCCGATCAAATGCTTTTTCAGCATCGAAACTAATGAGCATGGACCTCAACTTGACCGTCCGTCCCACACACATAGAAAGGAGGAGTCGCTGCAAACTGTAAGCCGCATGGCGGCCCCGCACAAAACCCACTTGATCCTTATGAATCAGGTCCGGCAAAATGGCCGCTAATCTGTCTGCCATAATCTTAGCTAAGATCTTGATGTCAACATTAAGGAGGGAGATGGGTCGATAAGAACCCGGTAGCAACGAATCCCTCCCCGGCTTCGGTAGAACCGTAACCAACGCCTTGTTCGCCTCGTACGGGAAACCGCCCCTCGCAACTAGATCCTCAAAGTAACCCGCGAGAGGAGCCGCCACAACCTTCCCCAAGGACTTGTAAAACTCCCCCCTCAGACCATCCAGCCCGGGAGCCCTTCCGTTTTTCAAATTCCGAATCCCGTCTAATACTTCCTTCAAGGAGATAGGACTGTTCAAAGCCTGCACTTGATCCTCAGACAACTTCGGTAGGGTACAGCCTACCAGGAAGTCCCGGCCGTCCTCCATGCTACCGCTGTCCCGGGCATAGAGCCGCTGATAATAATCAGAAAAGATCCGTTGGATCTCCACGGTGTCTTTACGGATGGACCCATCTGGGTGGCGAATCGCCCCTATATGTCGGGCCCCCCCTGCCGGTCTCACCAAAGCAGACAGTAACCTCCCTGCCCGATTCCCATGTTGGTACAGTTGATATCTGTAGTACATCATGGATTTTCGGGCCCTTTGATGGAGAAGCATCTCCAACTCTCGCTGGGTCTCTTTGAATGAGCGACCAGCCGTAGCAATTCCGTCCACCCTCGACCTCCGCCGTGCTCTGCCCAGTTCTCGCTCCAACAAAAGAATTCTTTGGTTACGACGCTTCCGCAAGGAGCCATAATAACTAATAATCTCCCCTCGCATGACTGCTTTGCCCGCCTCCCAAAGAAGAACCGGGGAAGTCTCCGGGGTGTCGTTGATTTCTTCGTAGTCCCTCCACCGATCCTTAAGGTATCCCGCAAAGGTGGCATCCCCACTGAGTTCCAGAGGGTAGCGCCAGAAGCGATGTCCGAGAGGAGCGCAGCTGCGGAGTTCCAGCGTAACCATCGCATGATCAGAAATGACAGAAGGGCCAATCTCCGCGGCTACCACTCTATTAAATAAGGATTCCGAAATCAAAAAGTAGTCAATGCGTGACCAGGTGTTGTGGGCTCGAGACAGGTGGGTATACTCCCTTTCTCCCGGATGTAACACTCTCCAAATATCTAAAAGATGGTACGCTTCGCAGATCCCCAGCAGCCGCCTCGAACTCCTGCGGTCCCTACCCCCAACCTGCCGCGACCTATCCATACTGTCCGTCAGGACTGTGTTAAAGTCCCCGCCCAGTAGCACTTGGTAACCAACAGCCTCCACTACGAATCGTTCCAAGGTCTGGTAAAATCCAGTCTCATATACGTTGGGAGCATACACAGATCCCAAAACAACCTTAATCCCCTCGAGCAGTCCCCGTATCAGAACATACCGGCCGTCCGGATCAATATCAACCGACTCCTCAACACAGCCCACCTGATGGGTTATTAAGATAGCCACCCCCCGCTTCTTCCCGACGGCTGGGGCGCCGTACACCCAAGCCCTATATAGGGAGCCTAACTTCGCGTGCTCGCCCGCGGTCTGATGGGTCTCCTGTAACATGGCAAGTCCAATCTTCCTTCTTTTAAGTTGTTGCACTAATTTATGTCTCTTTATTGGGGAGCCTATACCGCAGACATTCCAGGAAGCAATTTTCAAGCCACTATTCATTATACCACTCCAAAACGTAGCTCTCGGTACAATCATTCACTCTCAGAAGGTGGCGAGAACCCCCCCAGCTCAGGGTCCTCCCCCCCAAACCAGCGTCCCGTGCTATCGGGCCTGTACAAACACTCTCACTACAATAGCACGCCCCACGCAGATTCACAACATCAGTCACACATCTTGTCTCAGTCCTCCCCCCTTCCCCCCGATTCAAGCAACCCCTTACTCCCCTGAAGAACACACCACACCCCCCACCCTCCCTTCCCCCCCACACCCCTAGTCCACCCCCCTCCAGCCACGCATTCAGACCCCTCTCCCCCGTTAGGCCCCTAGCCCTACCTCTACCCCCATGCATCCCTCCTATCCCTCCAACCCTACCTCGCCCGGCCAGTCTAACCTGGTCGGACACCTCCTGTTGGTAGCGGGCCCACACCCCCCAATCCCCTCTGTACCCTCATCAGTCATGCACGTCCCTTGCCTCTAAGCTGTGCAAACAGAACGCCCTTCTGTGTCCTTCCCCCTTATAGCCGTATCCAGGGTGAGGGTGGGCAGGGCAGAGCAGATGGCACGCCCAGTCCTCTCCACTCCCCGATTCCCACCCTTATATCTCCCTCCTGGTGACCCGCAAAAGAGCAGCAAAAAACAACAAAAGGGATCCTCTAGGTGCATATCAGTATGGGAAGGAAGCTTCCCAAATCCCAAAAGGGAGGAAACTCCAGAGGCCCCCACCACCATCCACTGCTCAATACGCAGTGGCGGAAACCAGAGGAATCCTAACCTCCCCGAGGCTAACGCTCATCGCGAGTGAGACAGGGCTAGTAAAAATAATAAAGACAGATGGGTACCTATACACCGCAACCCCTCACTCCAGGCAATTGGTCAATAAAACACTCGGGGGGGCTAGCAACAATACAAATATGTTCGTATCCAGCTCCACCGCGTCCTCCCCTCAGAGGCATACCCAGCAACCAGTCCGCATGAAACACCCGACATTAAAAAGCATGTAACAATCCAAAACATCATATGAGCAGATTTGCAAGAGTACCATATACATGAGTGTGAAATGCAGGGGCACATTATGCAAAAATATAATGGAGTGCCAATCGGGTACCAATAAGCATAAACAAAAGCAGTTACTGGTGTCGAAAGACGCAAACATAATAACAGAGTTATGACTAAAATTAGGTAATGAAAAAATAATAATAAAAATTATGCATAAAAGAGATAAGGATAAATTAAAAATAAAAGAATAAAATTAAAAAGGAATAACAGGAGAAGAGAAAAAGAAAAGAAAGAAAGAAAGAGAGAGAAAAAAAGGGAAAAAGGGAAAAGGGAAAAACCCCCTACGCAGCCCCAGGCACCCTTCAACCGGTCCCGCTGGGGGGCTGGCTGCTAAGGCATCGGGGCAGGTCTCAAACAGTCAACGCTGCAAGCTCAGTCCCACGGTGTGTGTCCTTAACAATACAGTCTTAGCAGGCAGGCCCGAAATAGAGAACCAGGCTCCATCTGATGCTACTCACTTCTAGGAAGGCAACCAACCGTCACGGAGCCACCGCTGACACCTCGAGGCGGTCAAGAAAGGCCCCAGCTTCTTCAGGGGTGCTCCAAAAATATGCCTGTCCTTGGTGCTCGACACGTAACCTGGCTGGGTATAGGAGAGAGAAGCGGAGGCCTCTGCCCGCCAGCTGTGAGCATACAGGCGAAAAAGCCTTGCGTTGTTGGCTGACCAGGGCCGAATAGTCTTAGAAGACTAATATCGGCTCAACGTCCCCGGACTCCTTCCGATACCTGCGGGCCGCCTTCAAAATCAGCTCCTTTTGGCGGTAGTCCAAAAAGCGAGCGATGACTGCACGCGGCCGCTGGGCCTGCTCCCGCCAAGGGCCCATTCGGTGAACTCTCTCCAGGGCAATGGAAGGACCCACAGCTTCGGTCAGGATTTTGGACATCCACTCCTGCAGGTACGCAGGGAGAGCACTATCTGCGATATTTTCGGGGACACCAATGAAGCGAAGATTCTTCCTGCGGCCCCGATTTTCAAGATCATCCAACTTCTCTCCCTGTGTCTTCACCACTGCTTCCAAGGCCTGCACCCGGGCCACGAGAGAGTGCTGCTCGTCCTCCAGACCAGAAATCCGGGTTTCAGCGTGCTCCATGCGGTCAGTAAAATCTGTAATGCTCTGGGCCACCAATTGTATCTGTGCCCCCAACTCCCGGAACCGGCCATCCAGGGCCCGTGCTACCGCTGCACTCACTTCATCCACCATGCCCTGGTCCCCCTCCGACCCAGGGCTCCGAGGCGCCCCCTCCGCCATCTTGGGGTCTGGAGCTCGTGTCTTATGGGAAGGCTTCGCGGCCATCTGAGGCACCCCGCTGCTCGGAGAAGGCACTAGGGTACGTTGCCCACTCTCCTTGGTCCCCCTGGGTGGGATGGAGGGCATTCAACCTCGATAAATTAGAAGATTAAAGCTGTTGGTGGGGTATGGGACCCGGAGCTGATCAGCACGCTGCCGGTCAGCACATTACCAAACCGGAAGTCACAAAAGAAGAATTAAAAAATCAATCTCTCCACCCAAAAACCCTCTCCTTATATGCCGCCTCTACCTCCCATATCCCCTCTTAAAATTAACTCCATCCTAATTTTGACAATCTACCTCTCTCTCCTCTGTGCACCATTTCCTAAAAAGCCACTCTTTCATCTTCTTTCTAAACGTAAATTAATCTCTCTCTAATTGTAATTCAAGGATCAAAATATTCCACAAGCATTGCCCTCATACTGCAAAAGTTATGTGCAGTGTACATTGCAGATTCACATCGTGTGGGACAATCAACAATGCCTGTTGTGAATATAAGGTAGTTATTCACCTGTAGCAGGTGTTCTCTATGAACAGCAGGAATAAGTCCTCATGTATAGGTGATGTCATCTGACAGAATCCACACAGGAATACTCTCCAGCTACTAGATGAAGCTTTTGGGACTTTCTCTGTGCATGCATGCTATCTTATTGCCTGCCACTGCGACACCATCTTGGATTAGTCTGATACTATAGCCATAGTAGAATATAGCTCTCAGAGAAGGTGGGATGGTTGTGAGGACTTATTCCTGCTGTCCATGAAGAACACCTCCATAGACATGCAGGAATGAAGTCCTCACATATGGGACTCCCTAGCTACAGGCTACCATAAGCAAATGAGAGTGCAGAACAGCCCAACAGGGGCAACTAAATCTATCTGCTTTCTAGTAACAGGCCTTTTGTAACTTCATATGTATAAATACATACATTAACAATTTTTTCTTAGGTAGCCTGAAGAAAAAAGAATGGGTCTGGGGGGATGGAGATGGATTTTGTAGTACCAATTGGCCAAAGTTGCTGTCACTTCAGGAATCCCTTCTAGACAGTCAAGAAATATGAATGTGTGGACAAAAGACCATATTGCAGCTTGGCAAATCTCTTCCATAGAGACCGAGCACAAGTTGGCCACCGATGCAGCCATGGCTCTGACATTATCAAATGTGGCATGACCATCAAGGCTCAGGCCAGCTTGAGCATAAGCAAAAGAGATGCAATCTGCTAGCTAAATTGAAAGAGCATTTGAAGAGGACAGCACCTAACTTATTGGGGTCAAAAGAAACAAAATGGACTTTTGTCCACTACAAGTAGAAGACCAAGGTCCGCTTGCAGTCTAATATGTGTAACGCGGTTTCCCCTTTATGGGCATGAGCTTTGTGATACGTGCTGGCAGAACAATTGTCTGATTAA
This sequence comes from Ichthyophis bannanicus, assembly GCA_033557465.1. Taxonomy (NCBI): domain Eukaryota; kingdom Metazoa; phylum Chordata; class Amphibia; order Gymnophiona; family Ichthyophiidae; genus Ichthyophis; species Ichthyophis bannanicus. The sequence continues at coordinate 521,406,683 of CM066032.1, read as the reverse complement.
GATGGTAATACATTACCACCTTTGGAAGGAATTTAGGATGAGTATAGAGGACCACTGTACTATGATGGATGAACTACAAGAGCCTGAAAGTCACTCATTCTGCATGCTGAAGTAGCTGCCACCAAAAACAAAACCTTCCAGGTTAAAAACCTCAGGTGGCAGGAGTCGAGTGGCTCAATAAGAGCTTTCATCAGCTGTGCAAGAACCACATTGAGGTTCCAAGACATTGCAGGAGGTTTTAGGGAGGCTTCAAGAGAAGCAATCCCTGCATAAAGCAAACTACTAAAGGCTATGAAGAGATGGACTTCCCTTCTACATCTCAATGATAAGCTCCAATTGCACTGAATTACTATTTGTTTTAATTAATTACCCCGGTTTACCCAAGTTATTGTGCCTGTTATATGTATAATACTCAGATATTGTATTCTGTCTGATGTTTTCTTGTTCTATGTAAACCGCGCTGATTATAAATAGTGCGGTATATAAAAGATGTTAAATAAATAAAATAAATAACCCCGACAGAGTTGGACTTAAATCCAGACTCAAATAGGTGCAGAAGATACACAAGCAGTTTTTGTGTGGGACAGGCGGGATCTAGGGCATGGTCCTCATACCAGACAGCAAACCTCTTCCGCTCGCATGAATAGGATTTTCTCATTGAAAACCTCCTTGAGGCTAAAAGGACATCAGTCATGCCAGCTGGCAGGTTGAACTCAGATAATATTAGCCTTTCAACATCCACACTGTGAGGTCCAAGGATTTGAAAGCAACATCATTCCGTTCTCCTGCGAAATCAGGTCCAGTGTCAGGCCCAGTCGGAGTAGCTCCTGAATGGAGAGTTGTAGCAGAATAGGAAACCATGGCTCTTGGGGCCAATAAGGAGTGATGAGAATCATCAAGCCTTTGTCTGTTTTTTTTTTTTTAATTCTTTATTTTCGTTTTATAACAACAAAGGAAAGGAAGACATACAGCTAAAGACAGATACATACATAGAATGAGATACATACACCAAAGTAAACCCCTACCACCCCCCTCCCCCCTGCTTCTTCTCTAGAAAACTAATCATTCCCGAAACGGGCGTGTACTGACATTATTGTGTTACAAAACCAAACGGTGATCTGAAACATGATGAGTGTACATTAAACAGACATGTCGGAGCAATGAGCAGATTGTACATAATCATTGAGCATCTGCCATTTAGACAAGCGAGAGTGAGTTTGGGTTTGGGGAATAGCTCTCCGAGATATCTGCTCATATTTACTATATAGGCAGACAAGGTTCCACCATTCATTGACAGTAAGTCGAGAGCTATCCTTCCAATTCCTCGTGATTAAACATATAGCTATACCCAGCATGAAATCAAGGAGAAAGCGACCCTTCTTAGGAAGAGAGGGGACCTCCGCCACTGAGCGGAGTCCCACAATCTTCCAAGAAAGAGGCTCGTGGAGGTGTAAGATAAGTTGAATACGACCCCAGACCCGCCCCCAGTAAACCTGTAGTTGAGGACATTCATAAATAACATGAGCGAGGGTTCCCACAGCAGTATGACAAGACCAAAACTGGTCCCCAGCAGTTGTGTGCCATTTGGCTATTTTTTCTGGAGTATAAAAGCATCTATGTGCAAAAAAGAAGAGAGTTTGAGTAACTGAGGCAGATCGGGAAACCCGCACTACTTTGCTCCAGAAAAAGCTCCATTGCACAGGGGTTAAAGTGGTTTGCAGTTCGCTCTCCCAGGCTTGTTGGGCTCTACAAGTAGCAGTATCTGTACCCTGACATAATAGTTTATAAAAGTTAGAGGCTACCCCATGTGTACTACTAATAGAGTGAATTAGGTCTAATAGCCCGTCTTCAGTAGAGACAGAGGGTGGCAGGATTCGAGCACTTTTGAGGCAGTGTTGAAGCTGCATCAATTGAAAGTAATGTTTCGCTGGTAACGCAAATTCCTTTTGTAAATCAGAAAAGGTTTTCCAACGAGCTGCAGAGAAGAGCTGTTGGGGTGTCCAGATCCCCTAGAGTACCAGGGTTTCCATGCTATTGTTCTATTTAGGACTTGAATTCTGGGGTTATTCCACAGCGGGAGTCCGTCCTGAGGACATACGTTTGGGCCCAGTGATAGAATGAGAGTATTAAAGGCCGCAAGAGTATCAACAATCATTGGGGGATGGCGGGTGTCTACTTGATGGGACATACCGGGGAGATGGATCAACGGAATTGGGTTACTAAGCTCCTCTTCTATGTCAAGCCAAACTGGTCTGCTGTCTGTCGAGGCATCTAGCCATCGGGCACCTTGTTTAAGTAAGAAGGCTTGATGATATTTGAGAAAATCAGGAAAGCGGGTCACCCCTAGTTCCTTCGCAGACTGTAGTTTTTGCTTAGCTATCCTTGGTGGTTTGCCCTGCCAGAGATAGCGGACGAGAAGGCCCTCAATATCTTTGTAGGTGTGTAGCGGGAGTAAGCATGGCAGCATTTCTAAAATATAGTTCACCTTGGGGACTATCATCATTTTCACAGTTTCTAGGCGGCCCCACCATGTAAGGGATAAGGGAGACCAACGATTTGTGAGCTCACGGACTTTGGAGACTACCTCTTTGGCATTAAAACTAATAGTGTCTTCTAAAGGAGAACAGTAATGGACCCCAAGATATTTCACCATGCGGGATTGCCAAAGGAAAGGAAAGGCCTGCATGTCAGCCTCATGTACCCAGCGGTTCAGTGGGAATGCTACGGATTTGGTCCAGTTTATTTTATAGCCCGATAGTTGCGAGTAGCCATCAATCAGATCCAAGACAGCTGGAACCGAATCAAGGGATACGAAGAGCATAAGGTCATCTGCATATGCAGAGAGTTTAATCTCTCTGTGACTGAAGGGGACACCACGAATACGTGCAGACTGTCTAATAAGGAGGGCGAGGGGTTCAAGAGCAAGATCAAAGAGCATTGGTGATAGGGGGCAACCTTGACGCGTGCCTCTTTGGAGATTAAAAGGCTGAGACTTAATGGCATTTACACAAATACTGGCAACGGGTTGAGTGTACATGACTTGGAGGTATCGGAGGAAGCCCTCCCCAAAGCCATACCATCGGAGAACTGCAAATAAAAAGGGCCATTCTAGGCGATCAAAGGCTTTTTCAGCATCTAGGGAAAGACCCACCCAAGGGTGGTCCAAGTTGGCAGCACTGGAGAGCACATGACACAAGGTCCGAGCATTGTCAGCGGTGGATCGGCCGGGTATAAAACCGCATTGGTCGGGATGGATTAAGGTGGCCATCCTGTCGGACAGCCGGGAGGCCAAGATCGTTGCGAAGATCTTATAATCGGCATTAAGTAGGGAGATTGGACGATAGTTGGCGGTTAGCAGCGGGTCTCTGCCTTCTTTCTCAAATACTACCACATTAGCTGCAGAAAAGGATCCCAAAGAGGATGTATCTACCGCAAGGGCAGTAAAATAGAGTTTTAAGTAGGGTACTAAATCTGCACTGAACGTATTGTAGAATTCGGTCGGGAGACCATCAGGCCCGGCGGCTCGACCCGAGGCTGTGCGTTTTAGGGCAAATTGGATCTCTGAAATAGAGATAGGTTCATCTAGCGCATCCCTATCAGCTTCAGAAAGGGTCGGCCGCTGAATATCAGAAAACAATCGCTCGAAGGTCTCTGATGAGAAATCACATTCAGATTGATAGAGACGGGTATAGAAATCCCGAAAGAGCTCTACGATATCGGAGTCTGTGGTCAGTATGCCCCCTCCCTGTGGGGCTCGAAGGGCCGCTACGCGTTTGGCTTCTTTTTGACCTTTCAAGGCGTTGGCTAAAAGTCGACCGGCTCGGTTGCTTTCACGGTAGTATGTCCCTCGTTGAAGCTCAATACTCTTAGAAGCTGCAGTTGAGAGGATTGCATTATATTGAAAACGGAGACGCTGTAAGCGAACTAAGACGCATGGATCAGTACGGGAAGTTAGAACTCGTTCGCCTGCTTTGATTTGTTGGTCTAGTATAAGTAGCTGCTGTTTGCGTTGTTTCCGCAGGCGAATTTGATAACTGGTGATCGTTGCACGAATGGCCGCTTTGAAACCCTCCCACCAAGCCCAATTTGCAGTATCTTGGGGTAAATTAAAATGGAAGTAATCCTGTATGGCTGCGCGAATTTCTAACTGGAACTCTGGCTGAGTTAATAGGGCTCTATCAAAGAACCAGGCCCCCGAATTCCCTTGGGGTGCAGTAGTGTGTAATTGAAAAGAAATAGCAGCATGATCTGAAATGTGTTGGGAGTGAATCTTTGCAGTGTCAACCTGAGGGACTAACAGTTTTGATATGAGAAAGAAATCTATACGAGACTGGGATTTATGAGGGGAAGAAAAGAAGGTAAAGTCAAGCTCATTGGGGTGTAATAACCTCCATAGATCGACTAAAGCAAGATCTTTGATCACAGAGGTAAGCGTGGTATGACTCTTGGGGGGACCACTTGTCCTAGGCGGCTGTTTGTCAATCAGGGGATCAAGAACTAAATTGAAATCCCCCCCTATTATCAATGAGGTATTAGCAGAGGCCTGCGCAACCTGAGCAATGGTAGCAAAAAAGGCAGGGTCATCCACATTAGGAGCATAAAGGCATATACATGTAACTTCAAGGTTACCTATCTTGAGGTGAGCTCTGGACCATCTACCTGCTGTATCTGAGCTAGTCGCAATAATAGTAGCATGCAGAGATTTCCTAACCAGTATGGCAACCCCACATTTCTTAGAAACGGCTGGAGAATAGGCGGCCACCATGTAAGGTTTAATATTGAGTTTAAGAGTTTCCTTCGAATTTAAATGCGTTTCTTGGAGGAAAATCAGATCCGCAGCTTCATGACTTAGATAGCTTAGGATTTTCTTCCGTTTTATCGGATTATTGATTCCTTTTACGTTCAATGATAAAATCTTACATGGTGCCATCGATCAGTAATAGACATTTTAGATAAGGGCGCTGGAAAACATACAACATAATCAGAAACTGTACAAAAATGATATAATCACCGAGTCTGCTGACTAATACACCCCATATTGAAAAGTATGTACCAAAGTAACTTAGAGAAGAAGCAAAACCCCCAATGAAAATGGCGACCATATGTCTGCGGGAGGAGGCCCTAGAGAGGAAGATAGAAACATAAAAAAAAAGAAAAAAAACACCAGAGTCCATAATTAACACTGTCTCTGATACTCATCGAGGCTACGATGGGTAGATGGAGTCGGGTCACAGATATCATCCAGATAAGGCAACAAACCGCCCTCGGCAGACTTTTGCTGAGCCGCGGCAAATCCAATATGGCAGGCACAGCGGACATGAGAATACTGGCAGGAATAATCTGGAAGTCAACGCATCAAGTCGGCTTCTTTACCATCCAAAAACTCCGCTAGTAGATCAGGGTCCTCAAATGTTCTTGTCTGATTGTGAAGCGTGACTCGGAGCTTGGCCGGGTACATCAGACCATAGCGTGCTTGTAGTTGTTGAAGCCTCGGCCGGAATTCCAGAAAGCGCTTTCGGCGGTCGACCGTGGGTTTAGCCAAGTCAGGATAGAAGGAGATCTTATGGCTCTCAAACTCCATATGGCCCTGTGCCCGAGAGGCACTGAGAATTTGCTCCACATGTTGATATCTCAAAAGTCGAAAGATGATAGGCCGCGGGGTCTTCCTGTTGAGCATTATGTTTGTGGGTACACGATGAGCGCGATCGATCTCCAATTCTTTGGTAAAGGTGATTTGGAGCAAGGAAGGGAGGATTTTATATAAAAACTCCTTCATGTCTCCCGATTCCGCTCCCTCCGGTATGCCCACGAGTCGTAGGTTGTTGCGGCGCGCTCTATTATTGCCATCTTCCACTTCTTTCTGCAAGGCCCGCACCTGACGTTCAACTTTGTCGAGTTTGGACAACCGGACCGCGTGGGAGTCTAATACGCTCTCCATTTTGTCCTGACGCGAAGAGAGTCCCTCTAGCCTGCCTTGTAACACACCAAGATCTTCCCGCAGTGCTCGAAGTGCTTCACCATTTGACTGCACGAGGTCCTTAACCCCTCTAATCTCTGCGAGGATTTCCTGCTGCGTTTCGGGGCCCTCGCGCAAAGCCAGCCCCTTCTGCGGAGACGGGGGTTCAGTTTTGGAGCGTTTACCGTGAGAAGCCGCTGGAGATCCAAATTCCAGGCGCGTAGGTTTGGTCCCCGCCATCTCACCAATGTGCCCCGGCAAGATCAGAGCAGAAATTCAAGTATGTCCGGTGTTAATTCAGGATTCTGAGTAGGCCTCTCGGGAGCCTCAGCGTTATGCGACCATCCCGCTGGACATCGGGCTCCGCCCCCCAAGCCTTTGTCTGTTTTGAGCTTCAGGAGTGTCTTTGCAATGAGAGGTATTAGAGGATATGCATACAGAAGAAGACACCCCCCCCCCCCCCCAGCATAGGCAGAAAGCATACAAAGCTAATCTGCTGTGTGATCTTACTCTGGAATAGAAATTATCCACTTGAGCATTCTGAGGGGTCATGAATAGATCTATCAAGGGGGTGCCCCACTCTTGAAAGATGCAGGTAGCAACCTCCCTGTCTAGTGTCCATTCATGTGGTTACAGGACTCGATTCAGTCTATCTGCTAGAGTGTTTTGTTCACCTAGCAGGTATGTGGCTCTCACGTCCATCCCATGGGTGATAGCAAACTTCAACAACCTGACTGTTTCCCAACACAAGAGAAATGAGCCTGTTCCTCCCTGCTTGTTGATGTAGAACATTGTCACTTGATTGTCGGTTTGAATAAGAACAATTTGATTGGCTAATCAATCTCTGAAAACCTTTAAAGTGTTCGCTATGGCTCTTAACTCCAAGAAATTGATCTGGTGGAGACTTTATTGGAAAGACTAAATGCCTCAAGTGTGAAACCCATTGAGATAAGCTCCTCAACCCATCTTGGATGAATTTGTCTGCAAAACATTTTGAGGTGGAACAATTTAGAAGGGGAGACATTTAAGCAAATGGTGGTGGATTGTAACCTCTCTAGACAATTTGCAGATCCCAAGTGTCTGAGTTTATAAAGGGCAAAAAGAGTGAACCTTCCTCTGATAGGAGAGTTTTCCATTGTGGTTACCGGTAGAGTGGTTATGTTCTGAAGGAACCAGTCGAAATCCTGCCCTGGGCTTTGGCTGAGGAGCAGGCTGGGGCTTCGGAAACGGTGGTTGTGGTCGAGGAGCCTGCTTTGATTAGGAAGTTTGGGACACAGGAAAGTATCTACACCTATGACAGCAATAAATCTCTTTTCTGGGCTTCCCCTTGATACCTCCTGTGATAGGAGGCTGGCTTGGACTTGTGCCTTGAGAGATTCCAAAGGGTGACATGCTGCTTTTCAATGAAGTCAGCTTTCTCTTTGACTTGTTCTCTGAAGAGAGTCTCAATTTATTTATTTATTTAGACAGTTTTGTATACCATCTTATACTTCAATCAAAGTGGTCAATAAGACATTGGGAGGCATACATTCAAAAGGAGGGGATATGATTCACATACATAAAAGGCTATCTACTTATAGGTCTAAATGGGGATGGGCGGTTGGGGCTAAGTGGTGAGGGTAGCTAGTGGGCCACTTGGGTGGTATCTAATGCTTGGCAACTTAAGGTGGTTGCTCATAGGCCTCGATGAAGAGATGGGTCTTGACAGCTCTGCGGAAGTCCTTGGTATCATTTAGGGTCCTTAAGTCCATGGGGAGGGAGTTCCATAATGCAGGCGCCAGTAGCAAGGGAGCTCTCTTAGATGTTACTTGCTTAGTCTTGTGATAACCTGTGAGTTGTCATTGTTGGTTCTTCTAGGCCTGTTACTGACATCCTTGGTTATTACATCCTGGAGAGCATCTGCAGAGAACATCACATCACATCGGCAAGCTTGCCCTGCATAGATTGTTCTACGTCTGAGGAACAGAGCCAGGCAAGTCTCTGGGCACCAATATCCATGGCAGAAGCTCTTGATGCTGTTTTGACTATATCACAGGTCACCCGGACCATGAACTTCGAGCAGGAAATGATACTGCCCCAATTTCCCTGGAGGGAGATACTGGGACAGATCATAGAGGTCACACATGATGTTCTTCAAAAACATGCCCACATAGAGCTGGTAAGAGGCCATGAGCATGGAACTCTGAAAACTCATCTTCCAAAAGAATAGATATCCGAGCTGTCCTCTCTGGGGGTGCCGAGGAATGAGTCTTGGAACTTTTGGATCGCTTAAGGGTGGATTTGACCACCAAGGAATGGTGAGGAAGCTGGGGCTTCTCAAACTCAGGAGCCTTCTGAACTTTATACCTGGAGTCAAGCCTTCTACTGACCAGTGGCACAGTGAGGGAGTTCTCACCCATTCTTATCTATACTCTCTGAAGGATGTGGTGCATGGGCACTGGCACTGCTTTCTTAGGGGCCAAAGAGTACTGAAGGATCTCCAGTTCCTCTGCCTTGGACTCATCCTCAGTCTAAAGAAAATGGTATGGCCTTGGCCATATCCCCAACAAAATCTTGGAAGGTCATATCCTCAAGAAGGGACTTGCTTCGCTCATGAGAAGGGTCTGATGGAAGCTCTGGAGGCCTGTCCTCTGACAAGTCCTCAGATTCAACATTAGTGACCCAGCCTTCTGAATCAGACTCAGTAAGGAAGTTCTGAGTCTCTGCCTGGATCTCTCTCCTGACCCTTGGGGATTGGGAGCTTTTTTCGGAGCAATGATGCACCAATGCTCGTCTAGATGTCAAGGAGGCATTGGACATCGAAACCCTAGAAAATGATATTGGCCAGGTAGGCACCATATTGGGGCACTTCGATACCCTGATGAAGATACTCCTCTCACAAGCAAACCGTGCATCTCAAGGAAAGGTCGCCAATGTTGATGCAGCCAACATAGAGACACTAGCCTGCTGCATGACGAAGAGTGCCATGATCCATTCTTCGAAAACCTTAAGGCGGCATTTCTCCATGACTTCTGACTCTGAAGGCTGCAGGGCCTCAGCAACCTCAACCGATATACCTGGAAACTGCAAGGGGATATCAGCAGCTTGGTCTCGGCTATCAGTAGGCTGTCGCTGCCCCTCCGATGTCCTGGAGGATGAGTTCTCCTCTTTTTGGGGCAATTTGGAGAGGCACTCTCGCAGACCCTCATTGCACTCAATACTGTGCCTCGAGGAGCTTTGATGCTGATGAACTGGAGCCTTCACTCAGTGCTTGGTGCAATCACCCTGTAGTGCTGATGAAGATGAATACTTCCTCATCCTTGGAGATTGATTGATGATTGATGCTCTGGGGCACTATGGGTATTTGGCTCCATGTGGGCTTGAGAACTCCTCAATATTGATGCACCACCAGCATCCAATGCAGCCTTCAAAGCCACTGAGACCAGTGCCACTGATGCCATGTCGATGGATCAGACATGTGAGCACCAAAAGCGATTCACACTGTTTCTCTCATCTTGAGTCCTCTTTTTGTCATAAACACAAAATTACAAGAATAGAGCTGATGATAGGGTCCCAGGCACTGAAGGCACCAATGGTGAGTATGGTGGATATGGTCCTGGAGCACTAGTGATAGTACTTAAACCTGCTGGCCAATTTTTGGTACATATCAGCCAGAAAAACATCCACAGCAAAATCAAACTGAGCTGTGAGAAAGAAAGGAAAGGCAGTTCTTTCCCGCAGCTCTGCAGAGCCAGGACCACTGACCACCAGGCGTGCAGGACCTCCCGTGGGGGCGAGGGGGGCAATGGCAGGGGATTGAATCTGCTGCTGGGCCGCTGACTGCCAGGCATGCAGGGTCTCCCATGGGGGTGAAGGGGGGGGGGGCGGCAGGGATTGAATCTGCCGCTGCCAAGCAGCAGCAGCTTTTTCACTTTTTTTTTTTTTTTAGTTTTAAGGTGGAGTGAGGCAACTTTTTTGGGGGCATTTGTTGCCATCCCCAAAACCTTGACACATGAGGCGACCGCCTCAGTCCGCCTCATTATAGAGCCACCCCTGAGTGCCGCAGTGGTGATTTCTCTAACTTGTTCGGGTTCATTTTCAGGTGCTTCCACTCAAATCAATCAGACACTGCAAGAAGACAACTATCTAACATAGAAAATGCCTTCCAATGATCCTCTCCCATTTCCAGTCTTAATTGAATACCATCCATATAACTAAAGCAGGCCACTCTGAAATAATCCAACACCTCAATTAGTGAGTTCAAATAAAGATTAATCAATAAGGGAAACAGTACTGCACCTCGCAGCAGTCCGCAGTCAACTGGCAATATTACAGATTCTTGCTCTTCCCAAATCACTTTTGTGTTTTACTCTGAATAAATGAGGCCAATCATGAAAAAAAATTAAATCCTCAAGACAAGGCCCTTCTACAGTCCAGGGTATGCAGGACTTCCTCAGCCCGGCTGGCATGGGGCCTAGGGAAGAATGTTGGAAGAACCACCTCCTGATTGAGGTGGAAAAAGGAGACTACCTTCAGGAGGAACTTAGGATGAGTCCTAAGGACTACCCTGTTCCTATAGAAACGAGTGTATGGCCTGTCACAGACCAGGTCTTGAAGTTCACTCACTCGCCTGGCCGAGGTCAGTGCCACTAGGAAAAGAGCCTTCCAAGAAAGGAAGCGAAGAGGACACGTAGCCATCGGCTCAAAGGGAGGGCGAGTAAGCTGCTGCAAGACCACATTCAACTCCCACTCAGGGGCTGGTGGACAGAGAGAAGGCTTTAGCAAGAGCAAGCCTCTGAGGAAGCGGGACACCAAGGGATGAACCGATAGAGTGCCCTTCCACCAGTGAGTGGTGGGTTGCCAGAGCAGAAAGGTGTACCCGAACAGAATTGGACTTAAGACCCTGATTAGACAAGTGCAGCAGGTACTGAAGCACCACTGGCACAGGACAGGAGAAAGGGTTCTCCTGGCGTTGGTCACACCACAAGGAGAACCGTTTCCACTTCAGGGCATAGGTCTTTCTGGTGGATTGCTCCCTAAAGGCCAAGACCACCTCTTCAACTTCCTGAGGCAGGCCCCAGGGAGCCAGCACTACCCTTGCAGCCTCCAGGTCATCAAATTGAGAGTTTTGAGATTGGGGTGCAGAAGGGAACCCTGATCCTGAGAAAGAAGGTCGGGTTGCAACCCCAGAGGGAGTGGGGTGTCCACCGCCAGCTGTAACAGAAGCGGGAACCAGGGCTGTCTCGGCCATCTGGGAGCTACCAATATGACCGAGGCACTGTCCCTTTGAATCTTGATCAAGGTTCGGGCCATCAGGGGCGTGGGAGGAAATGCATACAGGAGGCCCTTGGACCATGATTTTAGGAAGGCATCCGCTGCCAATCTCGTGGTATGCGGTTGCCTGAAGCAGAACTGAGGCAGCTGCCGGTTCAGGGGACTGGCAAAGAGGTCTATGGATGGAAGTCCCCATTTCAGGAAAATGTTCTGAACCACCAAAGGGTGCAGTTGCCATTCATGAGGCTGTAGAACCCTGCTCAATCTGTCTGCCAGGAAATTTTCATGGTCAGGAAGATAGACTGCCCTGAGCAGCATATTGTGTTGAAGTGCAAAAGAGCAGAGGGCCTGTGCCTCCTGACACAGGAGTCTGGACCCCGTGCCCCCTTGTTTGTTCACATAGAACTTCACCACCTGGTTGTCTGTCTGCACCAAGACGGATTGGTGGGCCAGGGTGTGAGAGAAGGCCTTGAGGGCTAAGCGTATCGCCCTGAGTTCCAGGAGATTGATTTGTTGTGTGGCCTCCCATGGAGACCACACGCCCTGTGTGCACTTGTCCAGACAATGTGCACCCCAGCACTGCAAGGAGGCATCGGTTGTGAGTACCACAGTGGAAACAGGTACCTGAAAAGGAATTCCCTGTAGAAGGTTGGGGGGGGGGGGTGTAGCCACCACTGCAGGGAGTTCAGGAAGGGGTTGGACACCCTTACTTTGTCTCGTAGGCTTCCTGTAGCCTGCCTCCACTGAGTCCTGAGGCACCACTGTGCAGGCCTCATATTCAGGCGAGCATTGGGAATCACATGTACTGTCGATGCCATGTGGCCCAGGAGCCTTAGACAGAGTCTGGCGGAAACCAGTGGGTTGTTTAGGAACTGGCTGGCCAAGTCCATCAGCCTTCCCGCTCTGTCTGCTGGCAAGTAAGCCTTTGCTTGCAGGGAGTCTAACCGTGCTCCTATGAACTCTAGGTTCTGGGAGGGGAGCAGAATGGACTTTGCGAAGTTTATGACAAAGCCTAGTTGCTGAAGGAGAGAGACAGTACGGAGGGTGGCATGCCTGGCCTCCTGGAGAGTCTGACCGCTGATGAGCCAGTCGTCCAGGTAGGGGAAGACAAAAATACCCTGGTTTCTCAAGTAGGCCACCACCACTGCCAGGCACTTTGTGAAGACCAGTGAGGCAGAAGTCAGGCCAAAGGGCAGTACCCTGTACTGAAAGTGGTTTCCTCCCACCACGAACTTTAGGTATTTTCTGTGGTCTGGATGGATGAGGATGTGAGTGTACGCATCCTTCAGATCTAAGAAGCATAGCCAATCTCCCTGCTGGAGGTAGGGCAGCAGTGTTCCAAGAGTAAGCATCTTGAATTTTTCCTTTTCCAAGAACTTGTTGAGATTTCTCAAGTCTAGAATGGGCCGGAGACCTCCAGTTCTCTTTGGCACAAGAAAGTACCTGGAGTAGAAGCCCTGCCCCAGCAGGTGGGGAGGTGCAGGCTCTACCGCCCTGTCTTGAAGAAGACCTTGCAGTTCCTGGAGAAGGAGTTCCTGATGCAGAGGAGGCCTTGGAGGCTCCCCCGGGAAGTAGGAGGGGGGTACTTGATTGAAATGGAGCAGATAGCCCTTCTGGACTATGCTCAGTACCCATGCGTCTTTTGTGATGGGTGGCCACCGGTGGGCAAACAGGGCCAACTGACCTCCCGTGCTGAGGTGGATCAGCAGAGGTGGAGAGGCTATGCAGTGGGAGTCAAAAAACCCCTCCCTGCTGAGTAGGAGCAGGAGCTGGAGGCTTGGGGGCTTTCTGCCTATGGGGCACATGTCCCTGCCCCTTGGCCTGCTGATCCTGCTGAGGAGGCCTGATAATGAGGGAAAGGTTTGTAGGTAGATGCCTTCCTCGGGTAAAAGGTCATTTTCCCTTAGCTCCCCTTCTTGTGAGAAGGGGCAGAAGTTTTTCTGGACAACCTTGTCTTTGTCAGTCTCGGTTTCGAGCTCAGCGGCCTTGTCAGCCATGGGCTTGCCGAAGAGGTTTTCACCCCGGCATGGGACATCGACCAACTTGTCCTGTACCCATGGCTCGAGGTCCGATGACTGTAGCCATGCCTGGCGTCGAGCACTGATGCCGGCCGCTGCTACATGGGCTGAAGCCTCGAAGCCATCGTAGGCTGCCCAGGAGATGAATTTGGAGCATTCCAGGATCCCCGAGGACAAGGACTTGAACCTCTGCAAAGGTTCCCCGGAGAGGCCAGCCGAGAACCCGGTTATCTCCTTAGCCAGGTCCCGCAAGTACATGCCCATGTACAGCTGGTAGGACTGGACACGGCAAGCAGGCATCGAGCCCTGGAAGCACTTTCTGCCGATGGCATCTAGGCTTCGGGCCTCCCTGCCGGGAGGCACCGCAGAGTGCATCTTCTGGCTCTTCAGATGATGCATGGCCGATTCCACAACCATAGAATGGTGTGGCAGCTGCGCCTTCTGGAACCCAGGGCTCTTTCGGACTCGATTCATGGAATCGATCCGCTTGCTCAAAACTGGCGCCAAGGCCGGTGCCTCCCACATTCGGAAGAGGAACCATTCCAGCATCGGAGAAACTGGCACAGTAAAGGCCTCCCTCGGGAGAGAGTTGTACTGTAGGGCATCGAGCTCTTCAGCTCGAGGCTCCTCCTCGGGATTCACAGGAACATTCAAAGCCTTGGCCATGTCCCTGACAAACTCCGAGAACCGGGTGTCCTCTGGTGGGGACCTACTCCGGGGCTCAGACTGTGGTGAGTCCAAAGGGACACACCGAGTTCGAAAGGTATTGGGGGACTCCTCGTCCTCCGTCTCCCACGCAGACTCATCCGAGGAAGAGTCGAGGGGCTCCGACTGTGCGAGCTCCGGCAACACCCGCCCCGACGCCAGGGCCATCGGCGTCGACGCCCTCGGTCCCAAACGGGAGGTCGAGGGAGACCGTGACCGAGTCTGGACTTGGGCCTTCATGGCTTCGAGAACCGGCTCGGTCCCCGGGGTCGACTTAGACATCAACGTCCCGGTGGTCGGGGCAGATGCACCAGTCAGGCTGGCCATCAGCACCCGCTGCTGATTCCATGAAGGCAGACAGTCTGCACTCCAAGGCTGTCAGCCTGAGTCCAAGCTCAAGAGACTCAGCAGCCACCGACTCGGGCCCCGGCGGTGCCGGGCCCGAAGTCAGCTCCCTGGGGGGAGAGTCCTCAAGGACAACAGGACTTACGTGCTCGACGGACTCCGGCTCTACACGGGATATCTTAGTTGGCTTCTCCAGCTCCAAAGGCCCGGGGCGGCGGTCAGGGGTCCGAGACCTGGCCCTCGAGGAACCAGGGGCATCCTCTGACACCACCCTCATGAGCTTTCTCTTCCTCTTATGCTCCCGACTGGGGGACCCCCGTTCAGAAGAACCCCGATGAAGCTCGGGGTCTGACTCCCGAGACGTCGAGGCCTCTGACGAGGTCCGGGCTCGACCGGAGGCAGAGTCAGAAAAGAATTCTCTCCTTCTGATGCTGCCTGCTTCTGAGTGCCTTAGTGGACATTTTTCCACACGGGACACAGACCTTGGGATCATGGTCCGGCCCGAGGCAGCGCAGGCAGCAGTCGTGTGTGTTGGTAAGAGACATGAGCTTCTTACAACGATCACACTTTTTAAAACCACTGGAGGCCATCGGGGGAAAAAAGGCCCCCGTGAGGTCAAAAGACCAGCCCTCCAGGGAAAAAGAAAAAGAGCGTGAACGCATGCCACGAATGGCAAAAAAAACGAAAAGTAGAGATCGGGTCGATAACGGCATACCGAACCCAGGCGGGAAGGGGAACCGGCGTCGAACCGGACAAAAAGAGTGAAAATCGTAGAAAAAAATCAAACTTTTCCGGGTGACACAGACACACGTCTGTTGAGCTCCACGGAAAAAGAAAGCAAGATGGCACCTTTGGGCGGGAAGGGGACCGCGCATGCGTGGGTGTATTCCCAAAGGCTTTCTTAGAAAGTTAGGGAAATGCTCCGCATGGGGGCTCCATCGATGTCACCCATATGTGAGGACTAACTTCCTGCTTAGTCCTGGAGAATTCAACTACTTTGTCTGCTTTAACCTACTCTTCCATCAACACCCCTTTGACCTCTCGGTCATCTACAGGTTCAACCAATTTTCTCTAAGGCTTTTTCCTTTGAATATACTTAGAGTTTATTTTCAGTTTTTACCTTACTGGAAAGTTTCTTTTCCAATTCTCTTTAGAGCTGCCTTATAAAAGCTTTATTTCTAACTTCTCAGTGCTTATGTTCTCTATTTTCTTCATTTGGATCCACTTCCTGGATTTTGAAAGATGTCCTATTGGCTTTAATTACCAGCATGATTAATTAGAGAAGAGATTTCACCTTTCTACTTTTCCTATGGCATGAAATTTATCTAATTGAGGCTTCCAAGATGGTGTTTTAAACAGTGCCAATGCACATGCAAACTTTTAAATTACTACTAGTACTGAGCATTTGTATAGTGCTACAAGACATACGCAGCACTGCACAGACATGTAACAGACCATAACTAGATTGAAAGCTCTGATGAGCACATACAACAAACATAGTAAGGGGGGAATGGTAAGGAAACACAAGGAGATCAGGTGAGTCAAGATCCAAAAGCAGCAGCAAAGAGGTGAGTTTTCAGCCTGGATTTGAAGCGGGTCAGAAAAGGTGCCTGATGTACACACTCAGGTAGTTTGTTCCAGGCATAAGGTGCAGCAAGGTGAAAGGAGCGAAATCTAGAGTTAGCAATAGAAGAGGGCACAGATAGAAACGATTTGCCAGAAGAGTGGAGTTCCTGAGGAGGGGTGAAGGGAGAGATAAAAGAGGAAAGGAAGTGAGGAGTTTCCTCTTTAAAGTCAAATGCCATTGCAGTAATTTTCTCTAATGCCTTCTCTTCAGCGATTAAATTTGATTACATTATGATCACTATTGCAAGTGGCTCCACTGCAATTACCTCTTGCAAAAGATCCTCCATCAAAGCTAGAAATAGATCTAGCTGCTCCATGAATTAGTCATTTATGGCATCTAGAAACTTTACCCCCTCAGCATGTCCCAGTGAGATAATGACTCAATCAGTATTTATTAACAACTTATTTCTGTTACTTCAATCTCTCATCATCCTGTCCAAAAATAATTCCCAGCACTATATACTTCCCTATTATACATGAAACTGTCACAGATAAAATGCTGGGCTCGATGGACCTCAGTCTGACTTAGCATGACTTTTCCTATGTTTTCAAGTTCTCCCTACTTCAATGTTACCGAGGTGATTATATCTGCCTTTATCACAAGTTTTCTATTGGGATATTCTAATTTTCCCATTATGCCAGTATGCTTGAAGATATCTCACTCTGCGTCATATGCTATTGAAAGACTCAGCTTTTCCCTATGATCTATTCTAGTCTAAAGCTACTCTATCTGCTTTTTTAACAGTGCTACTTTGGTTAAGGTAGAGCCCATTCTTTCAGAATAGACCCTCCAACCCCAAAATGTTACCCAGTTACTAATAAACCTAAAGGCTCTTTTCCATGCACCTTTGTCTTGTCTATACATTGAGGCTGCCACCTTGGAGCTTTGCATACCTCTCGGGTGCTGCATATGGAATGGGAATATTTCAGAGAATATTAACCTGGAAGTTATGAATGTCAGCTTTCTATCTAAAATCTTAAATTTGACTTCCACTCCTTTCTGTACATTACTATGTTACTAGTTCCCTCAAGTACCATAATAGCTAGCTCCTTCCCAAAACTGTCTAAAATCCTAAGTGATATGCAAGGCCTACCACTTTTGCATCAGGCAGACAAGTTACAAAGTAATCTTCCTCTTTTCACCTATCTCAAGAAAGTTTTATCCCTTCCCTTTACTCATTGGGCAATACACACTGCCATTTGAGAGTTTGCCTGTTTAATCAAGCTTCCTGCCTCACTTTGTTTCTGCTGTTACGAGGGGCAGCTGATAAGTCTCTGGCCTTGTAACGAAACAAAAAACTATGGGCACACTTCAGGTCCAAATGATCTCGCTGCAGTTTAATTTTATTTGCCTGCCTTGCTACTCCGGGAAAGTTAGCTGTCTCTCAAGAGAGCACGTAACTTCTTGATGCTCAGGAGGAAAAGTAACATGTAACCAATGCTATAAAAGCTCTTTTAACACTCCACCAAAAATTCAATGGCAGCCTATAGTCCCACCCTCCCACGTGCCATATATTAAAAATAAAATAAAGCCTTGGTAAAGCCCTACTTTGTGGCTTTCCAGCTCCAGCTCCATTTTGAAAACATTGCCACCCTTTACTATGTGCAGGGTGCCTGCATGCTGAAGCTCTGAGGAAACAGGTGGAGGAACTCAGAGAGGAGATGGCGAGGCTGAGGAGCATTCAAGACAGCGAGAAGTACACTGATGAGATGCTTCTTGCAGCAACCAAGCTCTCCAGCAGAGGAGAAGATGGGTGCCAACAGAATGACGAAGGTTGGACACAAGTCACCAGGGCCTGCAGGATCACCAATCTAACTTCTCCAGCCCTTGAATTGGAGAACCATTATGCAGCCCTGGAAGTGGAGGAGGTGAAAGCAGCCCTGGAAAGGGAAGAACCAGAGCTCAAGTACCCCAAAGTTGCAGAATCAGTGACCACAAGGAAGCGAAGGGTAATGGTGGTTGGTGACTCTCTTCTGAGGGGTCCATCTGCCGACCAGACTTGATATCCAGAGAGGTATGCTGTCTGCCTGGTGCCAAAATCCAAGATGTTATGGAGAGTTTGCCGAGACTCATCAAGCTCACTGACTATTACCCAATGTTGCTAATCCATGTCGGAACAAATGATACTGCCAGGTATCACTCTGAGTGCAGCAAAAGTAACTTCATGGCTCTGGGACAGAGGGTGAAGCAGTTAGGTGCACAGGTGGTGTTCTCTTCAATCCTCCCTGTTGAGGGTAAAGGCCAAGGCAGAGAGGCTCGCATCCTGGAGATGAATGCATGGCTGCGTGGATGGTGTCAACGAGCATGGTTTCCTAGACCATGGGATGCTGTTCCAAGGGTTGCAGAGCAGAGATGGCATACATCTGTCCAAGAAAGGTCAACGCATCTTCAGTAGTAGACTGGCTAATGTACTGAAGAGGGCTTTAAACTAGATTCATTGGGGATGGGTGAAGAAAGCCCCCAGGTAAGTGATACATTAAATACCTTTATGGAAATGGGTAAAAGGGGTAACATATGGAAAGCAGTGTGTATAAATGCCCGTAGCATGGGAAATAAGATCCCTGATGTTGAAGCTTTGGTGGGAGTGACCGACTTGGATTTAGTGGCAGTTACAGAAACATGGTTCACAGAAAACCATGACTGGGATGTAACTATATCTGGCTATACTTTATTCAGAAAGGACAGGGTAGGAAGAAGGGGAGGAGGAGTGGCACTATATGTAAAAAATACTATTAAAGCTTTGGAATTACAGAGCTTAAAAGGGAAAGAGGAGGCATTGTGGGTTAAACTAGAAAGAGGGAAAGAGAAATCAATTTGCATTGGCGTGATATACAGACCTCCCTCACAAGAGGAAGATGTGGACAGAGTTAATTGAAGACACATGCAGCATTGCTAGGAAAGGAGAAGTGCTACTGATAGGGGATTTCAATATGCCAGATGTTGATTGGCACGTTCCTGCTGCAGCATCATCTAGAAGTAAAGAGATCCTGGATTCTCTACAGGGAGAACTATTCAGGCAATTGGTAACAGACCCCACATGTGAAGGGGCCATACTGAACTTGGTGCTTACCAATGGTGAAAGTGTTTCTGATGTTATAGTGGGAGATCATTTTGCAACCAGTGATCACCAGATGGTGTGGTTCAGTATAAGGACTAGGGCTGTTAGAATCCATTCAAAGGTGAGGGTCTTAGACTTTAGGAAGACTAACTTTGCCAAGATGGGCCAATACCTCAGGGAGTCGTTAGCGGGATGGGAACAGCTGGGGAATGTAGAAAAACAGTGGGCAAAACTGAAAGGGGATATTTTAAGGGCAACCAACCTTTTTGTTAAAATGGTAAATAAAGGAAAAAGGAAAAGGAGACCGCTATGGCTTTCGAAAGAAGTAGCTGAAAAGGTGAAGAAAAAGAGGGAGGCCTTCATGAAATACAAGAGATCACAGAGAGAGGAAGAGAGGCATCTATATTTGGAAAAACTTATAGAAGCTAGCAAAGTAGTCAGGAAAGCAAAGAGGAGGAAATAGCAAATGCAATAAAATGGAGGGATAAGACATTTTTCAGATATGCTAGTGAGAAGAGGAAGGGCAAAAGTGGTATTTTCAGACTCAAGGGTGAAGGGGAGGAATATGTGGAAGCTGAGGAGGATAAAGCGGAATTGGTTAAATATTTTTGTTCTGTGTTCACAGATGAAGAACCAGGAGCAGGACCTCAGAAAACACCAACAAACAGGAATAGAAGCGAGGGACATCGCACAATTTTCAGAAGACTGTGTTCGTGAGAAACTAGCTCAACTTAAAGTAGACAAAGCAATGGGACTGGATGGGATACACCCTAGAATACTGAGGGAACTTGGGGATGTTCTAGCAGCTCCACTGACTGACCTTTTCAATGCCTCGTTGGAGTCAGGAGTGGTGCCAAAGGACTAGAGAGAGGTTCATGTGGTGCCTTTACACAAAAGCAGAAGTAAGGATGTGGTTGAAAACTACAGGCCAGTTAGTTTAACTTCGGTGGTGAGTAAATTATCAGAAACGCTGCTAAAAGAGAAAATAGTGAGGTTTCTGGATTACAGGATCAGAGGCAGCATGGATTCACCAGAGGCAGGTCGTGTCAGACAAATCTGATTGATTTCTTTGACTGGGTGACCAGGGAGTTGGACCGAGGGAGAGCCCTAGATGTGGCGTATTTAGATTTCAGTAAAGCCTTTGACTCTGTTCCTCATAGGCGACTTATAAACAAACTAAGCACCCTAGGGATGGACCCTAAAGTTACTGCTTGGGTTAGAAATTGGTTGGGTGGGAGGCGACAAAGAGTACAGGTAAATGGAGCTCACTCTGAGGAGAAGGAAGTTACCAGTGGTGTGCCCCAGGAATCTGTCCTTGGTCCGATTCTTTTTAACATCTTTGTTAGTGATATAGCAGAAGTCTGTCGGGTAAGTTTGTCTCTTTGCGGATGATACCAAAATCTGCAATAGAGTAGACACCCAGGAAGGTGTAGATAACATGAGGAGGGATCTAGCTAAGCTTGAAGAATGGTCTAGAATTTGGCAGCTGGGATTTAATGTTAAAAAAATGTAAGGTCATGCATTTGAGCTGCAGCAATCCAAGGGAGCAATATAGTATAGGAGGTGAAGTAATTTTGTCCACTAAAGAAGGGCGGGACCTAGGCGTGGTTGTGTCTGATGATCTTAAAGTAGTTAAACAGGTAGAAAAGGCAACAGCAAAAGCTAGGAGGATGCTTGGGTGCATATGGAGAGGAATGGCTAGCAGAAAAAAGGAGAGGATAGTGCCTCTGCATAAGTCTTTGGTGCGACCTCATTTGGAGTATAGTGTGCAATTCTGGAGACCGCACTTTCAAAAGGATGTGAACAGGATGGAGTCAGTGCAGAGGGTGGCTACTAAAATGGTTAGTGGTCTTCATTATAAAGCATATGAGGACAGACTTAAGGATCTTAATATGTAAACCTTAGAGGAAAGGTGGGATAGAGGTGATATGATTGAGATGTTTAAATACCTCTGTGACATAAATGCACAGGGTGAGAGCCTCTTTTGAATGAAAGCAAGTTCTACTACGAGAAGACATGGGATGAATCGGGTGAAAGGGGTTAGATTCATAAGAACATAAGATATGCCATACTGGGTCAGACCAAGGTCCATCAAGCCCAGTATCCTGTTTCCAACAGTGGCCAATCTAGGTCATACGTACCTAGCAGTTTCCCCAAAAGACACAGGTTTCGCAATGCTTGTACTTGTATCAGGAGTGATATGCGGAAATATTTCTTTATGGAAAGAGTGGTGGATCCGTGGAATAGTCTCCCATTGGAGGTGGTAGAGATGAGGACCGTAACTGAATTCAAAAAAGCATGGGACAAACACAGAGGATCTCTAAAGGAAAAAAAGAGGACTCTTGAAGTTGTTGATATAGAAGGACAGACGAGATAGGCCATGTGGTCTTTTTCTGTCATCATATTTTTCTGTTTCTATGTTTCTAAAACCCCCTTCCTAGGCATAGTCTCAAATCTCTGGTGTTCTATTGTGAGGAAGAAGGGAGTCCCACTTGCTCCTGCCACGTAGGTGCTATTTTCATAATGGCACTGGCTGACCCCAGGTGTTCCTTTGCCCTATTGCTGCAGATGTTAGCTAATAACAGCCGAGAATGCAATCTTTCAATGCTTGTCACCTGCATCAAAACCCTTATCTTCTACTGCCAACAAACTGCCTACTTCTAACCAACCTCTTCACATCTATGTACATCATATCTCCCGAAAATGCAGACTAACTAGAATAAACATTAACCCTACCGTAACCTACTCACACGCACTGAAGCCCAACCATCCACCTCTCAATTGTGCCTTAATCAACGCTCGTTCTTCCAGGAACAAGATTCCCCTACTCGCCGACCTAATATCCGATTACAACCTAGACATCCTTTGCCTCACAGAAACTTGGTTCCAGGTTATGGATACTGTACTCATGAACCAGCTATGCCCCCCCCCCCCAACCTACTCTATTCACAGTTGTAACCATACCTTTAGCAGAGGTGGAGGAGTTTGTATAATTTCAAAAAAAGAACTAAACTTTGCCACCATTGAAACTGCCTCCACCTCAGGAATGGATACTCTCAAAGTTTCCAATAATGCACTCTCGCTGTGTCTAATATACTGAGGACCACAAACAGAGGCTCAAGACCTTTCTAAAATCCTTGAATCAGCTTATACCACCCAAATATTCTCTCACCCCTTTATCCTCCTAGGAGATCTCAATCACTCAGAAAAAGGCTTTATCCGTCCTAGATGCGATGGAGGCACTACATTTCACTCAGATCCTAAAAACTCTAACTCACACCCTTGACAATTTTCATGCCCCAAGCCATTATACTCAACAGTCAGCCCTCCCACTCTATTCTCCCAGTACACTGGTCTGATCATTCTCTGATCCTCTTCTCTATCTCTTGCAGATACCACCAAACAGAGTTATCCACACCAGCTCAGATGCCATGCAAATTCAAGCAATTCGATATTAACCTGTTCCTCAAGCAGGTTACACCCCCCCCCCCCCCCCCCACGTAGACCTTTCTCAATAATAGCCACCCAAACCTTACCTCCCAAATCAATGGATGGAACAAAATCCTGGCCTCTACAGCCCAAGCCCCTCCAAGATCTTCATATAACAACCACTGCAAAAGAGCTCCCTGGTTTTCCACATCTCTACATAATATGAAGAAAGACCTTAGACGATTGGAACGCAGCTGGAGACGTTTAAGAGACCTCTCTATATGCACCTCATACACTGAAAAGCTCCAAGCCTACTGCGCTGAAACCCTGAAATGTAAAAGAGAATACAATGAGAATGTCATCATGAGCTCTATAAATAAACCTAGGGAATTATTCTCAATAGCTAAATCACTCTTAAATGAACCAAAGAGGTGGCTGAAGATAACATATCCCCACAGACTATAGCTGACCACCTTTGTTCTAAATTCATACCCAACCCATATCAACTCCATACACTGACCACTCTCCCCCCCCCCCCCCCCAGTATCACCCTAAAGTAACCTGGGATGAGTATGACGTGCCTTCCCTAGACAACATCACCACCACTATAAAAAATCTCAATGCCTCTACCTCAGCACTGGACCCCTGTCCAGTCTCATGGGTAAAAAGCACCAAGGAAACTCTCGGCCAATATCTAACAAGACATAGTACAAGCCTCCCTCCACATGGGGATCATGCCTACCCCCCTGAAGATGACCTCTATCCGATCCATACTAAAAGGAACAAAGTTTGACCCCACAAGCCCCACATCATACAGACCGATATCAAGCATCCCCCAACTGGCAAAGATAACAGAAAAGATCATCCAAACAACTCCAGAACTTCATTGACGACCATGCTCCTCTTGACCTTTTCAACATGGCTTTAAAAGGAACCACAATGTCGAAACCCTACTCGCCTCCCTCCTGGATACACTAATCCCCTACATCCAAACACCCACCCCCTAATTTTTCTGGATATATCTTCAGCCTTTGACTCCTTTTCTCACAACGAACTTCTCAACAGACTCCATGACATCGGCCTTCAAGGCACCACTCTCAACTGGTTCCATTCATACTTGGACCACAGAACTCAGCAGGTAAGAATTGGTGAAATTTCCTCCCAGCCATTCTCTCAATCACAGGGTGTTCCACAAGACACCAGTCTATCCGCTTTCCTTTTCAACATCTTTCTCCAACCTATATGTAAAATTTTCCAAGATTACAAAATCCAATACCAACTCTATGCGGACGACATCATGTTCTTCACCCCATTAAACATTACAAAACCTGATTTCTCTAATATCAGAATTGCTTCAAGAAGATTAGATACCGACTCCAACAACATAATTTTTTCATCAATTTAACTAAAACAGAAGCTCTCCACCTATTTACGATCCATCTTACACCCCCCTTCTTCACTTGTCCTTGATGATTATACTATTTCTGTAAAAACCGAGGTTAAATATCTTGGCATAATAATTGATCAGAACCTCACCTTCCAGGAACACATAAGAACAACAACTCATTCCACTTACTCCAAGGTCAGAACTCTGAAGAACCTCCACCCATTACTAAGCCCAGACTCCTTCCGTACCATTTGCCAAGCCCTAACCACCCTTATTCTCAATTATTGCAACGTCATATACCATGGCCTCTTAAAGTAAAGCATCCACCTGCTCCAATTAGCCCAAAATACAACTGCATGTTTAATTTTCAAAACTCCCAGAAGTGCCCACATAACCCCCATACTCCAACATCTCCACTGGCCTTCTATCCTGTCCAGAATAAATTTTAAAACCCTCACTAATCTATAAAGTCATACATTCTGAATCTGCTCCATGTCTTCGCCCCCTCCTCTCCAAGCCCACTAGCTCCAGATCTCAAAGGTCTAACTCCACAAACCTACTTCATATCTCAGCACAAAAACTAAAAATTAAACAAGCTACCTGCACCCGTGTTTTCTCCCTCTACGCCTCTACAGAATGGAATGCCCTCCCACCCGACTTACGAAGTTGCTCTGATCATGCAGAGTTCCATAAAAAGCTCAAAACAATCCTTTTTCAAGAATACTTCGGCTCCACCCCCCAAAGTAACATCCGATCTTCTGTTACTTAGCTTCATCTTACTACTTGCTCTACACTCACTACACCCCCAATGCGTCCCTGCCCCCCTCCCTCCTCTTCTCCCTTTCAATGTATATAGTTGCCTCTTCTGGCGAAAAAACATAACTGTTAACTTTATTAGGTGACCTTAGTTAAGTTTTCCTTAGAAAATATTGTTCTATGTAAAACAGCTGTAACTACACTGTTATTGAGTGTCATGTAAACCATCTTGAATAGAAGAAAGATGGTATATAAAAAAACTTTAAATAAACAAACAAAGTAAGGCAGGTGTAAAGACTGTTTCTCACATTTTGAATTCCTGATCTCAAAACATATCCAAAGTCTAACTTTCTCAGCAAATGTAAGCTGCACATCTACAAAATCTATGACTTACTGCGATTGGATGAGAAATATAGAAGTTCATTACAAAGAAAGACGGATGGCTTAATAGTAAGAGGTTTTGCATCATCATATTGTAAAAAAAAAAAGGAGAAGTCCCTGCTAGACAGGGAACTTACAGTAGCTGGATACGATAATGCCGTTTTAGCTGTAGTACTCATAACATCTTGCTTCAAAGAGAAATTTCTTGTGATGTAATTCTGTTAACTTTGAAAGCAGCCATGAAATAAATATATTCTATGAACAACAAATATCGAAGAGGAGCAATCTCCTCTTTATTCCTCACCAACATACATAGCGATTGGCCAGGATTTAGCTTGTTAAAGATTCAAGCATTAGTTTTTCTGAGCCTTCCCTCCCACACAGTTCAGTGGTCAATCATGCTTTTTTTTCCCCCACTCAACCCAGGCTACATATCAGTACCAGCCCCCTTTGTGCCAGTATTTTTCAGGACTGCAAATTGAGGGCACCACAAAAGTTTAAGATATCTAGCATTATTTTTTTTATTAAAAATCTTTATACCGCGTTTTCCAAAAAGATTAATCGCAGTTTACAATTAACAACACTTTAAATCGTACAGGTAACAAGTACATATTCAATTACATAGAACAAAGTGGAACTATATACATAGAAGAAGAAAAATTAAACTATATACATAAGCATAGTTATGAATTCTTAATATAACTATTTACAGCTCTGGACCGAGTGTAGAGTGGTATTTCTCTTGGTAGGATTTAGAAGGAAGAGGGTGTTGTGTCAGCGGTATTGCATTCTACTTGTGTGCCAGAATGGATGGAAAATAGGTGGGTTTTTAGTTTTTTGCAGAACGTTTGGAGGCCATTTAGTTCTCTGAGGTTGTCTGGTAGGGCATTCCAAAGGTTTGGGGCAACATGTGAAAATGCTTTGTTACTTGTTAACTTTCTGGATTTCCTGAAGCCCCACGGGTTTAACCAGTTTGTTTTTATTCCGGTTGCATTGATTTCTATTGAGGGTTTCCTTCATACCTATCCACACTCATCTCAAAGGAAACCCTCAATCGAAATCAATGCAACCGGAATTAAAACAAACGGATTATACCGTCGAACTTCAGGAAATCCAGAAAGTCATTGTCATTTATTAATTTAAAAGTAGATACCAGAATTTTGTAATTAATGCGGCTTTGAATGGGTAGCCAGTGGAGAGCATGCAGTGTTGGGGTAATGTGTTCCATTGAATTAACATTCATAGTTATTCTAGCTGCAACATTTTGGACTATTTGCAGTCATCTTAAGGCCTGTTTTGTGATACCTTGTAGAGTAGTATTAGCAAAGTCAAAATGAGGCGCAATGATTGCATAAATTACAGATCTGAAGTCATGGTGGTGGAGCAGGGGGCGGAGTTGCTTTAAAAGTTTAAGTTTGTACAGTATCTTTTTAGTTGTTTACTTTATATGGGATGTCACGTTAAGGGTGCGATCTATGATTACTCCCAAGTATTTTACCTCGTTTTTGACCAAGATGTTAATGTCATGGAGCCTAAAAGATGTTGGGGAGAAAAATCCTGATTCCTGGTTATATACATGGCTTCAGTTTTTGTAAAATTGATAAAGAGGTTTTGCTTCTCGAGCCAAGTCAGGACTTCAGAAAAGCAATCAGAGAGTAATTGGATTGGCGGGTTTGTGATGTAAAATGGGAGATATATCATTATATCATCCGCATAAATATGATAATTTACACGGAATCTTTTAAAAATGGAGCAGATGGGTTGAAGATAAATATTAAAGCATAGGGCCAATAGAGCATAACCTTGGGGGAGACCCTGTTCTTGTTTGTATGGTACTGAGATTTGTTGTTCAATTTTTACTTCTTGCATTCTATCAGATAGGTATGAAGAGAACAATTTTAGGACTGTTTCGTTTGTCCCTATCTGCTGGAGTCTAGTTAGCATTATAATTTGGTTTACGCTATCGAAGGCTGCAGTAATGTCCAGGAATATGAGGAAGGCTTGTTTGGTATCGTCAACACCACATGTAAGTGTGTTAAATAGGACTGGGAGCAGTGTTTCAACACAATGATAAGGGTGGCAGCCATATTGGTGTTTGTCAAGTGTAGTAGAGTCGTCGATGTGGTCCTGGAGTTGTAATTAGACAATGTTTTCTATTTTTGCCATGAATGGGGGACTTGAAATGGGTCTGTAGGAAGTAGGGGATTTTTTTTATCACTGGTGTTGTTTTTCAAGATTGGGTGAATTTGTGCATGTTTAAGAGATGCAGGTAAATACCCATTCTAGAGGGAGAGGTTGATGATAGGAAGGATGAATGATGAGAGTTCAAGTATTGTTGCTTTTATCTCTATCTGCCTGCTACCATTGCTCTAAATCATGATCAGCCTGACTCAAACACCCAAGTCATAGCTTGGAAGGCCCTGTACTCTATAGCTATGCCTCTCAAGGATCTCAAAACCCTGAACAATACCAGCAGCCACAGCAAACAGTAGAACTGCAAGTGAAGAACAAAATACTCTTGATTTTCCATTATGCAAAACTATCCTAACCTATCTAATAATCTAGTAAAGTTTCTCATAATTTATATGCCAACCAGATCCTTGAGATCATTGGTGATTACTGACTGATACTCCATTTCTTGCTCAGGCATGATTTACAGTCACAAGAAAAAAAATATATTTAGTTGTTTCATGCTTGTCCCGAGAAATAGTTTTCCGCTAGAGGGAAGGCTATATGTCTGCTCTCTTTTGTCTGCAGGATTCAGGAGCCAGTGACCAAACTACTGGTTGGGGGAAGATATTTTGCAGTTATTAATACTCTAAAGGTACTAGGGCAAAGCTTAGCCACTGCTTGATTGGCTAGTGTCCCTTTAAAGCTAAAAATGCAATAAGGTATGCCTCAAGAAGAGGTTTAATATTGAACGAAGGGGGGGGGGAGGGTGCAGATAACATTTCAGGGTTTATGAAAAAGGATGACATACCAGTTAGAGTAGTTACTCACCTGTAACAGGTGTTCTCCAGGAGCAGCAGGAATCAGTCCTCACATATGGGTGACATCGGCGCTGACGGAGCCCCCGTGCAGAGCATTTCCCCAGGTTTCATAGAAAGCCTTTGGGAATGCAGTGCGCATGCGCAGTCCCCTTCCCGTCCAAGGGTGCCATCTTGCTCAGTCTGATGACATAGCTAAATGACAGCAAAAATAAAGCATATGACTGCAACTCCAAGGGGAGGAGGGAGGGTTGTGAGCACTGTTCCCTCTAAGCTATGCGCGTGTGCGTGCGCACACACCTCGCCGAGCGAGCGCACATACTTTACAACAGAGCGCACAAAAATTACGGCTCTGATTCTGATAGAAAACAACACAGAGGTCTTAAAATTTAAAAGTTATGATTGTAATTACTAGAAATTTCCCGCTTCATTTAGTAATCGTCTATTTTCATTTAATTTGATTAAAATCAATGTGGTGTACATACTGTATTCTGACGTGTAGTCAAATTTTAAAGTATATAACTCCGAGTGTCGTTATGTGGCGCACAAAAATTTAACCTTCCTTCAAAAGCTGCACACAGCTGATATTTTATGCGCACACAGCCTACAGAAAATTAGAGGGAACATTGGTTGTGAGGACTGATTCCTGCTGCTCCTGGAGAACACCTGTTACAAGTGAGTAACTACTCTTTCTCCAGGACCAAGCAGGAAGTCAGTCCTCACATATGGGACTCCCTAGCTTAGGGCTACCAGAGGCCCCAAACTGAAAAATGAGCTCCCTCTAGAGCCTCAGCATGCAAGAACAGAATCTTCTCTGATAACGCCCCCGACAGGTAGCCCAACACCAGGGCCGGAGGGTAGGAGTTGCCTAGACCCCAAAGAGATTATGCAGTACTGCTTGCCCGAAAGCACTGTCCCTGCAGGACTCCCTCTCAAGGCAGTAGTGGGCCGCAAAAGTCTGGCTTGAAGACCAAGTAGCGGCCCGGCAGATGTCTGCCAATGAAACAGAGCAGAGATGAGCCACTGACGCAGCCTTCGCCCTGACACGGTGAGCCGTAACTCAACCCTGCAACGAGAGACCGGCCGCCCTGTAAGCCCAGGCGATGCAGTCAGCTACCCATATGGACAAAGTACGCTTGGAGACAGCCAACACCAACTTATTGGGGTCACAAGAGACGAAGAGTTGAACTGCCCTCCAGTGCTCCCGCGTACGGTCAAGGTAGAAGAACAACGCCCTCCTACAGTACAGGGTATGCAAGACCATCTCAGCCCAGCTAGCATGAGGCCTGGGAAAGAAAGTTGGAAGAACCACCTCCTGATTGAGGTGGAAGGAGGAGACAACCTTTGGAAGGAACTTCGGGTGAGTCCGTAAGACTACCCTGTTCCTATAGAACCTAGTATAAGGTGCTTCTGAGACTAGGGCCTGAAGCTCGCTCACTCGCCTAGCTGAGGTAAGGGCTACCAGAAATAGCGTTTTCCAGGACAGAAAATGCAGAGGACAAGTAGTCATAGGTTCAAATGGTGGGCAAGTAAGCCGTTGCAAGACCACATTTAAATCCCATTCAGGGGCAGGTGGACACACTGGAGGCTTAAGCAAAAGCAGGCCTCTGAGGAAGCGAGCCACCAAAGGATGACTGGAGAGAGACTGACCCCCCACCTGTGAGTGGTTCACTGAAAGAGCACTAAGATGAACTATAACAGAACTGGACTTAAGGCCTAGGTTGGACAGGTGAAGCAAATACTGCAGCACCACTGGTACCAGGCATGAGAAGGGATTCTCGTTGTGTTGAGTACACCAGGAAGAGAATCTACGCCACTTAAGGGCATAAGACGTTCTGGTGGACTGCCTCCTAGAGGCCAAGACTACGTCCTCCACTTCCCTAGGCAGTAGTAGAGGTGCTAGGACTACCCCCTTTCAGCAGCCAGGCCATCAAATTGAGGGACTGGAGATTGGGGTGCAAGAGAGATCCCTGCTCCTGAGACAGGAGATCGGGTTACATCCCCAGAGGAAGAGGAGTGTCCACTGCTAGTTGCAATAGTAGTGGGAACCATGGTTGCCTTGGCCACCTGGGGGCCACCAGAATCACTGAGACCTTGTCCCAGATCACCTTGAATAGTGTCTTGGATACTAGAGGCGTGGGAGAAAACGCATATAGGAGGCCTGTAGACCATGGAATGAGAAACGCACCCGCTGCTACTCGGAGAAGATGCGGTTGTCTGGAACAGAACCTGGGAAGTTGATGGTTCAGAGGACTGGCAAAGAGATCTATGGTAGGAAGACCCCATCTCAGGAAGATCTGTTGAACCACTAAAGGGTTCAACTGCCATTCGTGCGGCTGCAGAATCCTGCTCAATCTGTCCGCCAGGTAATTCTCCTGACCTGGGAGGTAGACTGCTTTGAGAAGAATGCCATGATCGACTGCCCAGGAGCACAGTTTCTGCGCTTCCTGACAGAGGTGGTGGGACCCTGTGCCCCCTTGTTTGTTCACATAGAACATAGCCACTTGATTGTCTGTCTGAACCAAGACGGACTGGTGAGAGATGAGATGAAAGAAAGTTCTCAGGGCTAAGCGGATAGCTCTCAGTTCTAAGAGATTGATCTGCTGTACGGCCTCCCAAGGAGTCCACAGGCCTTGAGTACATGCCCCTTGGCAATGTGCACCCCAACCTTGAAGAGAAGCATCGGTTGTCAGCACCTGAGAGTGTGGAGGTGCCTGAAAAGGCACCCCTTATACTAGATTCGGAAGATGAAGCCACCATTGCAGAGAAGACTGTAGTAGGCTGGACACCCTCACTGTGTCCGTGAGGCTTCCTGTGGCCTGGTGTCACTGAGTCCTGAGGCCCCACTGAGCTGGTCTCATGTGTAGACGGGCATTTGGAGTCACATGGACGGTGGATGCCATGTGGCCTAAGAGCCTCAGGAATTGTCTGGCGGAGACCAGAGAATTGCTGTGGAATAGCCTGGCTAGAGCCATCAATCTGTGGACCCTGTCCACTGGTAGAAAGGCCTTTGCCTGAAAGGTGTCCAGTCGAGCTCCTATGAACTCCATGTTTTGGGAGGGATGCAAACTGGAGTTTGCGAAGTTTATGACAAACCCCAGGTGCTGAAGCAGAGCGACAGTGCGAAGGGTGGCTTGATTGGCCTCTTGCGGGGACTGACCCCTAATGAGCCAATCGTCCAGATATGGAAAGACAAAGAGGCCTTGAACCCTGAGGTAGGCCACCACCACCGCCAGGCACTTGGTGAAGACCCTGGGGGCGTATGTACGGCCAAAAGGCAGTACTCTGTACCGATAATGGTTTCCTCCCACTACAAATCTGAGATATTGTCTGTGGTCTGGATGAATAAGGATGTGAATATAAGCATCCTTTAGATCTAAGGAGCATAGCCAATCTCCCTGCTAGAGGTAGGGTAGCAGGATTCCAAGGGTAAGCATCTTGAACTTTTCCCTCTCCAGGAACTTGTTCAGGTTTCGCAAGTCTAGGATGGGTCTGAGGCCTCCTGTTCTCTTTGGTACCAAGAAGTACCTGGAATAGAAGCCGTGACCTCTCCTTCAGAAGATCTGCCAACTCCTGCAGGAGTAAGTCCCTGTGCAGAGGGAGTCTGGGAGACTCCCCTGGAAAATAGGAAGGGGGTACCTGGTGGAAGTGGAGGAGATAGCCCTTCTGGACTATACTTAGAACCCAGGTATCCCTTGTGACGGCTGACCACCTGTGGGCGAACAGGGCCAGCCTGCCTCCAGTGCTGATGGGGGCTAGCTGAGGAGGTGAGGCTATGCCAATGCAGTCAAAATCCCCCTCCCTGCTGAGCAGGGGCCGGAGTAGGAGGCTTGGGGGCCTTCTGCCTACGGGGCCCATGACCCTGCCCCTTGGCCTGCTGACCCTGTTGGGGAGCTACAAAGGCCTGATAATGAGGGTACTGTTTATAGGCAGATGACTTCCTCGGGTAAAAGGTATTTTTTCCCTTCTTCTTCTGAGAAGGGGCAGAGGTTTTTCTGGACAGCCTTGTCCAGTAAGAGTCTCAGTCTCGAGTTCAGCAGCCTTGTCAGCCATGGGCTTGCCAAAGAGGTTGTCACCTCGGCAGGGGACATCGACCAACTTGTCTTGCACCAATGGCTCGAGGTCCGATGACTGTAGCCAAGCCTGACGGCGTGCACCGATGCCAGCCATGGCTACTCGGGCTGAAGCCTCGAAGCCATCATAGGCTGCTCGAGATATAAACTTTGAGCACTCACGAATACCCGAGGACAGAGCATTGAACCTCTGCAAAGGCTCCTCGGAGAGACCAGCAGAGAACCCGGCAATCTCCTTCGCCAGGTCTCGAAGGTACATGCCCATGTACAGCTGGTAGGTCTGGACACGGCAAGCAAGCATAGAGCCCTGGAAGCACTTCTTACCGAGGGCATCCAGGTTCCGGGCCTCCCGGCCAGGAGGCACTGAGGAGTGCATCTTCTGACTCTTCAGACGATGCATGGCCGATACCACAACCATGGAGTGGTGCGGTAATTGTGCCTTTTGGAACCTGGGGCTCTTGCAGACTTGATAGATGGAAATCGACCCACTTGCTAAAAACCAGTGTCGAGGCCGGCGCCTCCCACATGCGGAAGAGCAACCGTTCCAGCATCGGAGGAACCAGAACAGTAAAGGCCTCCTTCGGAGGAGAGTCATACTGTAGGGCCTCGAGCTCCTCATCTCGAGGCTATTCCTCGAGATCCGCGGGGAATGCCAAAGCCTTGGCCATGTCCCGCACGAAATCCGAGAACCGGGTATCCTCCGGGGG
This sequence comes from Ichthyophis bannanicus, assembly GCA_033557465.1. NCBI lineage: Eukaryota > Metazoa > Chordata > Amphibia > Gymnophiona > Ichthyophiidae > Ichthyophis > Ichthyophis bannanicus. The sequence continues at coordinate 521,374,001 of CM066032.1, read as the reverse complement.
GGGACCTTCTCCGAGGCTCGGACTCGGGCGAGTCCGAAGGAACGCACCGAGTCCAAAAGGTGTCGGGCGACTCCTCATCCTCCGTCTCCCAGCCAGACTCCTCAGAGGAATCGAGTGGCTCCGGTCGGGCAGGCATCGATGCCATCTGCCCTGACACCAAGGGTACCGGCGTCGACAACCTCGGTCCCGAACGGGAGGCCGAGGGGGACCTTGGCCGAGGATCGACTCGAGCTCGCATGGACTCAAGGATCGGCTCGGCCTCCGGGGTCGACTTGGACGTCGATGTCCCAGTGGTCAGGGCAGATGCACCAGTGAGACCGGCGATCTGTGCCCGCTGCTGTTCCATGAAGGCAGCCAAGCTGCTCTCCAAGGCCATCAACCTGAGTCTGAGCTCAGGAGACTCAGCAGCCCCCGTCTCGGGCCCCAGTGGCGCCGGGCCTGACGTCAACTCCCTTGAGGTGAGTCCACGAGGACTACAGTACTCACGTGACCCGGTGACTCCATCTCCACACGAGGTTGTTTTGCAGGCCTCTCCGACTCCGAAGACCCGGGATGGCGCTCGGGGTTATGCGACTTGGCCCTCGAGGAGCCAAGTGCGTCCACCGACGCTGCCCTCGTGGGTTTTTTCTTCTTATGATGCTCCCGCGAGGGAGACCCCCTTTCAGAGGAGCCTCGACGCTGCTCGGGGCCGGAGTCCTGAGATGTCGAGGCCTCTGACAAGGTCCGGGCCCTACCGGATGCAGAGTCAGAGAAGATTCTTTCCTTTTGGTGCTGCTGACTCCGTAACGCCTTAGAGGACATTTTCCCACACGGACCACAGATCGGGTCATGATCGGGTCCGAGGCACCGGAGGCAGCAGTCATGTGTGTCAGTGAGAGACATACACCAATCACACTTTTTAAATCCGCTGACAGCCATCAGGGGAAAAAGGGCCCCTGCAGGTCAAAAGACAGGGCTGCCAGTGAAAAAAGAAAAAATGGCGCAAACGCTAGTCACTAAGGACAAAACCCGAAAAAGAGATCCGGGCTCGATACCGACGTATCGGGCCCAGGCGGGAAAAGGAAACTGGCGTCGAACTGAAGAAAAACAGGTTAACGCAGAGAAAAATCAACTTCTTCCTCGGGTGAAACGAATATACATCCGTCGGGCTCCGCGGAACAAAGACGACTGAGCAAGATGGTACCCTTGGGCGGGAAGAGGACCACGCATGCGCGCTTCATTCCCAAAGGCTTTCTATGAAAGCTGGGGAAATGCTCCTCACGGGGGCTCCGTCGGCGCCGACGTCACCCATATGTGAGGACTGACTTCCTGCTTGGTCCTGGAGAATAGAGTAGAACCAATTGTTTAGATTTTAATTTGAGGGGCAGAGTTGACTGTGGGTTGCTGTTTGCCCACAGGATTGAAATTGCAGTCAGGAGGGGTGGGTGGGAAATTATGATGTTAAATAATATAAGTTATATAGGTTGCACTTTTTTGTGTTAGTACTGTAACCCACTACTTTATAACTTCTTGTAAAAGGTGGGATCTCAAAATAAGTAACTCAGGACCAAAGAAAGTAATATTAGTCTTCCATATATACTCAAAAATATTGGCAAAGGTGGCTACATTAATGTCACTATTAACTAATTCAGTCCTTACAAGGAGCCCAGTAACTATCAAAATTAAAAGCAAAAACTCCTCATATCCAACAAAAAAAACCCCAAAAAATAAAACAAAAACAGAACTGATACCACAAAAAAAAATCAAAATATACAACCAAAAGCTGAACAGCACATCAATGAAAATCCCTTCTATAAGAGGAAAAGGCCTCAATATCCCCTCAGGGCCACACCATGACCCCAACAGCAGAGGGCGAGCTAACCAGAATATATCAAATAAGACTGGTAAAAGCTTGCTACATCAATGGTCTAAAAAAACTCTCTTTTTCAAACACACACACAAAAAGTGCTGCAAAAGTTTTCAGACAATGTGTATATGCGATGAAATTTTCAAACATTATATATTTTGAAAAATCCAATGCAGTAATCCTTAGCAGCAAAGAAATTTCTGCATATCTCCAGGCAGTATATGCAATAAGATTTCCAAAAACACAGTCTATATTCTCAAAATGTTGAAAACACAAAGGTTGGAACACATGTGTGAAAGAACAAACAGCACAGAATCACATCCACGCTGTCATGTGAAGCAAGTGAAAACACTGTGAACAAAGTCTTCTATGGGTACTTAGCTTTAAGGTGTACAATATCCATCAGAGCCACAAGTCTTCTGAGGGTACGCAGCTTTAACATGTCCCAAAGCCATCAGAGACCCAACACCGGGTGTTTCGCCATATCTAGCTTCGTCAGGGAGCCTGATCACGCTATACCCACAAAAATCTTTGTTCCTAACAAGCAGAAGAGGTACAAAGTTGCAGATGCTGTTCTTCTGACTGGTAGGGTCTTTGCAGCTCACCTCAGCTTAGAATTGCCAACTGGTTCCAGATGTGCCTCACAGGCTTGATCCAGTCCTGGGTTTACACCACTGCATACAAGTAGTTTTTTATTTTAATTTTGATACATTAATGTCACAATAGCAACTTATAATTATGATACATATATATAAGATCCTCACAGGGGTCAAATTATTAGGAAAACACTAATATCAATTGAACTCTATCTATCCAAATAGTATGCATGTGTATGACCATGATTTTCTCGAGGCAAGAATATCTTATCATGGAGGTTGTTAAATGTAAGGCCCATTTACTATGTAATAAACTAATACCTTTGTGTGAATATTTGTATTTGTAGCAAAATAACTCCCACATGCTTTATGCTACTTCTTCATATACTGTGTCCATGCTAGTCCTTTATACTACATCCTTATTAAATGCTCTATGTTAGTGAATATTGTGTTTAACATAGCACTTATGTTTCAATACCTGGTTCTGTATCAGAGACAAATTACTTAATGGTCCCAGCTTCCATCTACCTGCAGTGCAAACAGAAGTCATTCAACTTGCAATATGACCATTTACCTTCCCTATATACCCAAGAAGCATCAAAGAAAAAACCCTGGGACTGGCCTGGCATAGTTCAACAAGCAGGTCCCAAAATGATGATGTTTAGGAACGAGGATGCCTAAATAATATTTGGATGCCTCACCCATACCATTATAAAAAAATGTCTTACTCAGTCAATATAGTTTCTGCTCCAGTAGCCAGCTTGCTAAGATGCTTTCCATATTAATGTGAATAGTCTCAGCTATGGCAAGCTATAGACCAATTTCAAGCCTACTGCATTTGAGAAACTTGGATGGGCTGACCAATGCAACTTAATATTTTTATGTTTAAACCTCTTTATTAAGTACAACACCACACAAGGACATAATCACCAGCATTGGTAACCAACTCAAACTTAAGATGAACTTCTAACATGGAATAAGCACGCATTATAGGAGAAATAACAGTCATACATAATATAGCAAAACCAGTCTCCTTTATCCAAGGTCTGCGGGGAAGCCAAATGTCCAGCCAGTGATCCACCTCTTCCACCCAAACCCAAGGAAATTCTCAATTTTTCACTTGTTGGATTTCTGATATCCCTCCATATCACCTCTACCCTTCCACCCTTTCTCCCTCTCGGGCCTCCCCCCCCCCCCCATACTAAAAAGAGAGACTATCGAGTTCTGTGGGCATTGTTTCTTCACCCCTCTAGAGTTCATTAAGACCATTCACTTCCCCTCCCTCCCTTCCCCTCCCTCTCTCGCCCTCATTTCCCTTCCCCCTATCAGCCCCCCAGACCCATGGACACTTCTCCTCCCGCAACCACTCTCATACATACTTCCAGCTGAGTAATCATGCACAATGGTTCAACACCCTACTGCACATACAGGGTGCCAGATACTGAAGATGCGGGCCCCACTTCTCAAGGAAGGCCATCCATCATTTGGTGTGCCCACATGATCTCTCCCTCTCCAATAGGAGCAAGTCATGCAGGCCAGTGCATTGGCTATAGGTAGGGGCCCCTGGCAACAGCCAATTGTGTAGGACGACCTTACGGGCCACCACCAAGACTAAACACAGCAACCCAAGAAGTGTTTGCCCCAGATTCTCCAAGCTCTCCTGCGTCCATATATCCAAGACCAAGATAACCTGGTGGTAGTCTGAGTTCCTTCCCCATAAATCTTTTGAGATATTGATGCACCCTGCTCCAGTAATTCTGTATACATTTACAGTGACAGAACATGTGTCCTAACGTCACTGCACTCACTCCACACCTGGGACATTGATCCGTAGATGCAATACCCACTCTCCATGCTCGTCTTGGGGAAAAGTATAAGTAACTTATATTGCAGATCACGATACTCCACAGAAACACTCAGCATCAGGATCTGTGCGAAAGCTGTCATAACATCCGCCGTATCCACTTGTAGTCCTAGATCCTGCACCCAGGCCCTAGCTAGATCCTCATCCTGTATATTTGGGCTCACTTCCACCAGGACTTTGTGTAGGTGAGTGACCCGAACCTGACCCTCCCCACCCAGGAGTTCCTTCAGTCTGGGGCACACACTTCCCAACAAGAATTTGCGAGGCAAACTGCTGACATAGCTCCAGACTTGCAAATAGCGAAATACATTTGAGCCGGTTAGCCCATATTGTTCATGCATTAATGCAAACGTCACAAGCTCCCCTAACTCGGAGACCACATGCTCCATGTTCATGATCCCAACTCGCTCTCATTACACAAAACCTACCCCCACAACTCCAGGGGGGAAATCGTTTGTTACCTGTGGAATGAATAGAAACATAGAAAAATGACGACAGAAAAAGACCACATGGCCTATCTAGTCTGTCCTTCCATATCGACAACTACAACAGTCCCCTTTATTCCTTTAGAGATCCTCTGTTTGTCCCATGCTTTTTTGAAATCAGATACTGTCCTCATCTCTACCACCTCCACTGGGAGACTATTCCATGGATCCACTACTCTTAACGTAAAGAAATATTTCCGCATATCACTCCTGAATCTATCCCCTTTCACACTCATCCCATGACCTCTCGTGGTAGAACTTGCTTTCAATCGAAAGAGGCTCTCCCCCTGTGCATTTATGCCACCAAGGTATTTAAACATCTCAATCATATCCCCTCTATCCTGCCTTTCCTCTAAGGTGCATATATTAAGATCCTTAAGTCTGTCCTCATATGCTTTATAATGAAGACCACTAACCATTTTAGTAGCCACCCTCTGTACTGACTCCATCCTTTTTATATGCTTTTGAAGGTGCGGACTCCCGAATTGGGCACCATACTACAGATGAGGTCACACTAAAGACTTATACAAAGGCACTATCACCTCCTTTTTTCTGCTGGCCATTTCTCTCCAAGCATCCTAGCTTTTGCTGTTGCCTTTTCTACCTGTTTAACTTCTTTAAGATCATCAGATACAACCACGCCTAGGTCCCGCTCTTCTTTAGTGGACAAAAGTACTTCACCCCCTATACTATATTGCTCCCTTGGATTGCTGCAGCCCAAATGCATGACCTTACATTTTTTAACATTAAATCCCATCTGTCAAATTCTAGACCATTCTTCAAGCTTAGCTAGATCCCTTCTCATGTTATCTACACCTTCCTGGGTGTCTACTCTATTGCAGATTTTGGTGTCATCCACAAGAGGCAAACCTTACCCAACAGTCCTTCCGCTATATCACTAACAAAGATGTTAAATGGGTAGCTGAATGCAGTCCATCCCAAAAACATGCATAGGTAGCGCCATGCTTGATGAATCAGGGCAAAAAGGACAGTCCTAGTAATAGGCGGTATCTCACATATCAATTCCGCATGGAGGATGTAACACAAATGCAGAGGTCCCACCATGGATTTTTCCCACTTCAGTGGTGTATTGTCCTCCAGGTCCCATAACCAGTCCCAGACATGTCTTCAGCATGTATGCCATATTGTACCTATCAATGTCTGGAAAGCTCATTCTCCTTGGTCGCTGGGACACTGGAGAATCACAAGCCGCACCCGGGATCAGCACCCTCTCCATAGGAGCGTGTTGGCATGTTTTTCAAAGAGGCCGATGTCTCTCTGCTTAAGCACCAGCAGTAGCATCTGCAAGTACAACCACTTTGGAAAGAGAACAATTTTAAACAGTGCTATCCTCACACCCGACCCTAAGGGGAACACCCACCAGTGCTGTAACCATCACCCGAGATCGACCAGAAGACTAGATACGTTTATCCTATATAAATCAGATAAGCATGCTGGGAGTTGAATCCCCAAATATTTAAAATTTCCTTCTGCCCACTGGAACAGAAAGGCGCCCTGCCAAGTATTAGGGATAGTCAGATCAAGCAGTAGAGCTTCGGATTTGTCAAGATTTAATTTCAACCCAGACAATTTTCCATATTCCTTAAAGATGCTTAGGAGTGCTGGTAAACCCTGGGTCAGATCATCCAGGTGTACTAGAAGGTCGTCGGCGAAGGCAGCAACCCGGAATTCATCGGCTCCCACTCTAATACCTTGCAGGTCCCTATCTAACCGAATGCAGCATAGGAGGGGGTTCTAGTGTTAGCACAAAAAGTAAAGGGGAGGGGGGCAGTCCTGTCATGTATCCCTACATAATGGGAAGTCAGATGTCAGACTCCCATTCACCATAATTGCGCCCCTTGGATTTGAGTATAATAGCCAGATGCTCTACACAAAGGAACTGTAAAAGCCCATCATCTCCAGGACCTGGCACATAAAGCTCCAACTCATCTGGTCGAAGGCTTTTTCGGCATTGAAACTGATCAATATGGATGATCATGCTTCTCCAATGCTGATACACACTGATGCTAAGACCCGGTGCATACTGTATGCCACACATCATCCTCTCACAAGCCCTACCTGGTTCGAAAGCACCAACTCTGGTAGATAGAGTGCCAAGCGGTTCACTAGGATTTTTGCCATGAGTTTTAGGTCTCATTCTTTTTCTACTCTTGCTGCCATCGACCAGTTTCCCATCATTATCTCGGAAGACACCCACATGGCTCGGGCCTCCCCCCACTCGAATCAATGAAGACAGCAGTTTGCCTGCTCTGTTACCATTATGGTACAATTTGTAGCAATAATACAGTATTGACCTTTTAGCACGTTGATGGAGGAGGCTGTTCAGTTCTGCCTGTAGGGCAGAGACCCGACCCTTAGACTACTTGGCTGAGAAGGTGTCACCTCCAAGTCATCCACAGATCACATTCCAGTTGTAAGACCCTCTTGTTCAAGTCCATCTGTTTATGCCAGACATAGCTTATTATTTCCCCTCGAATCACCGCTTTGCCAGCTTCCCAGAAAAGAGTTGGATTATCCGTATGTTGCCAATTGTGCTGTTCATATTCAGCCCATTTATCCCTGAGGAATGGTACAAATCTAGAATCCCCTACTACTTCCAATGGAAACCTCCATGGCCTGTGTCCCTCTTGACCCAGAGTAATTCAAGTGTGACCACAGCATGGTCAGATACGACAACAGGACCTATGTCTGCCCTAACCACTCGCTCAAACCACCCCACCGATATAAGGAAATAATCAATTCTTGACCATGTATCATGTGCCCATGATAAATGTGTATAGTCCTGGTCTCCAGGATGCAGTGTTCGCCACACATCCATTAGACCATATCCATCACAAATACCCAAGAATCTCCATGTGTTACAAAGGTTGTGGATTCCACCGCCCTGAGACCTGTCTACTGCCACATCAATAACATGATTGAAATCGCCTCCCAGTATCAATGGACTATCTGTGAACCCCACGATACAATGGTTTAAGCGCTGGTAGAAGCCCGCATTATATACATTAGGAGTGTAGTTAGTTCTAAACACCACCTGTCGCCCACCAACAGTACCCTGAGTGAACAAATACCTTCCATCAGGGTCAGCCTCTACTATCTGTTTCTCCCCCCCCCCCTTCTTTCCCAAACTGCGGGCATGCCATACACATCTCTGACCCACTTGCAACCTAATTTAGCATGTTCCTCGGCCAACTGAGGTGTTTCCTGGAGCAAGGCAACATTGACACATTGAGCTCTTTGCTGTTGCAACACCTTATAGCGCTTGATGGGAGATCCCATCCCACACATGTTCCAAGATGCCAGCTTTAAGTCTTTACCCATTACCCAACACATTACACGCCCCCCCCCCCAGCCTGGGGCCTGCATCTCCCACCATAAGCTCTCACCCCCCTCTCATGTCCACTGAGAACAAACTCTCACCATGAACACCATCACTTCATTCATACACACTGGTCTCCATGGGTCCTTCCCCCCTTCTATTGAATCAAGTGCCCCCGAATTCTGTTACTCCCCCCACCCTCTTGGAGCGATCATACTTCTATCCCTCCTCTCAGGCTTTCTCATGACTTATTTCTCTCCTTACTGTTACTGTTTATCCTTGTACTGACCCCTCTTTGGAAGTTCGTGACATGAAGAACCCCCCTGCCTTACCAGTTCGTTATTATGCTCTCATGCTCACTGCACTCAGCATACTAGTCCTTCCATCTCTTCCTCACACCAACCATACTGGTTACTATTCACGCCAGGTCTTAAATTATTATCCACCGTAGCCTTCTTAAGCCACCCTTTCTAAACCCAGCCAAACCACTTACTACTACTATTACTAATCAGCACTTGTAAAGCGCCTTACACGCAGCGCTGCACAGCTGACCTAACAAGAGGTAGCCAACATATAAGAGACAGTCCCTGCCCATCAGAGTCAAGCTCATCAGAGCTTACAATCTAGTTAGAACAAAACATAAGTTATAACAGTATAGAGCATTAGTCAGTTCTGCGCAAGGTACGGTTTGGTCAGTAGTTTGGTCATAAATGATGATGGGGGGTTAGGGTTAGATGAGGAAGGAGTCGGGATCTGAATGCAACAGTGAAGAGGTGGGTCTTCAATCTGGATTTGAAGAGGGCCAAGGAGGATGCCAGGCACACAGACGCAGGTAGGCTGTTCCAGGCGTAAGGTGCAGCAAGGTGAAAAGAGCGCAGTCCGGAGTTCGCAATGCATGTGAAAGGCATTGATAGAAGCAATTTGTTAGCGGAGCGCAGATTTTGAGAGGGGATGTAGGGAGAGATAAGAGGTAGTTAGGGGCCATAGAGTGGATGCACTTATAGGTTAGCAGGAGAAGATTGAATTGTATGCGGGATTGGACAGGGAGCCAGTGAAGCGACCTGAGAAGAGGAGTAACATGGGCATGGCGAGGTTGGCAGAAGATTAGTCGAGCGGCGTGATTTTGTATAGATTGGAGGGGAAGGAGGTGGCTAGTGGGAAGACCAGCGAGGAGTAGGTTGCAGTAATCAAGGCGAGAGGAGATTAAGGAGTGGATAAGCGTTTTGGTAGTGTGTTCAGCGAGGAAGGGGCGGATTTTGCTGATGTTGTAGAGAAAGAAGCGGCAGGTCTTGGCTACAAGCTGGATGTCAGCAGAAAAGGAGAAAGAGGTGTCAAAGATGACCCCCAGATTGCGGGCCGAGGGAACAGGAAGGATAGTAGATCCATCCACATGGATTGAGAGAGGGGGAAGTGAGTGGGAGGAGTTAGGTGGAAAGACAAGGAGTTCAGTCTTGGCCATGTTCAATTTTAATCGGCGATGAGACATCCAGGTAGCGATGTCCGAAAGACAGGCAGAGATCTTGGACTGGGTTGCTTTTGGAAATATCAGGTGTAGAGAGGTAGATTTGGGAGTCATCGGCATAGAGATGGTATTGAAAGCCATGGGAGGAGATGAGTGCCAAGGCCTTGGGTATAGAGAGATAAGAGGAGGGGGCCCAAGACAGACCCCTGGGGTACTCCTACATGGAGTAGGGTAGAGGAGGAGGAGGAGCCACCAGAGCATACACTGAATGAGCGATGGGAGAGGTAGGAGGAGAACTAGGATAGTACGGAGTCCTTGAAGCCAAGCAAAGAGAGGGTGATGAGGAGAAGGTCGTGGTCAACGGTGTCAAAGGGTGTCAAAGGCAGCAGAAAGGTCAAGAAGGATGAGGATAGAGTAGAGGCCCTTGGATTTAGCCAGGAAGAGGTCGTTTGTGACTTTAGTGAGTGCCATTTCAGTGGAATGTAGGGGAAGGAAGCCGGATTGAAGTGGGTCCAGGAAGGCCTGGGTGGTGAGGCAGTCAAGGCAGCAATGGTGGACTGCTTGTTCTAACAGTTTGGATATGAAGGGAAGAAGGGAGATGGGTCGATAGTTAGAAGGGCATGTGGGATCAAGTGAGGGTTTCTTGAGGAGGGGTATGACAACAGCGTGTTTGAAGTCAGCAGGGACAGTTGCAGTGGAGAGTGAAAGGTTGAGGATATGAGTGATGGAGGGGACAATGGTGAGGGAGATGGAACGTAGGAGATGGGTGGGGATAGGGTCTGAAGAACAGGTGATGGGTTTGGAGGAGGAGAGGAGTATGGTTTCTTCGTCAGAGATCGAAGGGAAGGAGGAGAGGGTGGCGGGGGGAGTATGGATAGGGGAGGAGGAGAGGTAGATGAGGGGGTAGGGAATTGGAGGGTCATTTTGAGGATTTTGTCGTGGAAGTAGTCGGCTAGGGTTTGGGCAGAGAGGGAGGGCGGGATTGGGGGCGGGGGGACCTTGAGGAGAGAATTGAGGGTGTTAAAGAGATGGCGAGGATCAGAGGCTAGGGAATTAGTCAGATGAATGTAGTAGTCTTGTTTGGCAAGTGCTAAGGCTGACTGGAAGGAGCCAAGCATGAATTTGAAGTGTAGGTGGTTTTCTGGGGAGCGGGATTTGGACCAGGCTCGTTCGGCAGATGCGTAAGTAACGGATTGTGGGTGAAAGCCAGGGTTGGGGAGTAGATCGTTTAACAGGACGTGGGGTGGAAGGGGCTAGAGTGTCAAGGGCTGAGGATAGTGTAGCATTATATGAGGATAATGACTCATCGACGGACTTGGATGATAAAATGGAGGAAAGATGGAGAAATGGTGGAGGAGAGAGTCAGGGGATCAATATTATGCAGATTTCTAAATAGGTCGGAGGAGACAGGACGAGGTTGGGATGGCGGGAGCTGTAGAGTAAAAGTTAAGAGGTGATGGTCAGATAAGGGAAGGATTGATTTGCGGAAGTTTGAGAGAGAGGAATTGGAGAAGAGTATTAGGTCAAGGCAGTGGCTGTGTAGGTGTGTGGGGGCAGTGGAGCAAAGTTGGAGGTCAAACGAGGCGGTAAGAGTGAGGAACTTTGAGGCATGGGGGTCGGAGGGGTTGTCAACGTGAATGTTGAAATCGCCAAGAATAAGAGTGGGGGAGGAGGGATCCATAAAGGCAGAGAGTCAGGAGTCGAAGTCGGTGAGGAAGGTTGATTTGGAGTAGTCGGGTGGGCGATAAATAACTGCTACTCGAAGGGGAAGTGGTGTGAGGAGGCGAATGGAGTGAACTTCGAAGGAGAGGGGGGAGTGTGATTGGGGTGGCAGGAGGGGTTGGAATTGGCAAAAGGGAGAGAGTAGGAGGCCAACGCCACCACCGCGACCAGTAGATCAAGGTGTATGGGAGAATTGGTAGCCCCCATAGCAGAGAGAGGCAATGGATGCGGTGTCATCTGGGGGGAGCCAGGTCTCGGTCAGGGCAAGGAGGTGTAGGGCATTAAAAATGAAAAGATCGTGAATAAACGTTTTTTTTTTTAATGACTGAGCATGCGATCCATAGGGCGCAAGCAAACAGGAGAGCAGAAGGGGGGAGGAGAGGGATATGGATAAGGTTGGATAAGTTACATGCGGATTTCTTATTAGAATAGCGCAGGGGTCTATTTTTAGGGTAGTAGTGAGCTTTAGATGGAGAAGGGTGAGGGTGGGTATGTTTGGGTGTATGTGCTCCCTGAGAGGGATATGAGGGGGGGGGGGGGAAATTAGGGATGATTTGATGGTGCCGGGTAGGTTATGTGAGGGATTATTTTTGGGGGTAGGGTTGGAGTTGATATTTATGGGTGAGTGATTGTGGGATGACTGGGAGGGGGTGGAAAGAGGGAGGAGTGGGATGTGGATGAGATTAGATAGTTCCTCACGTACCCTATCTTTAGAGTGGGAGAGAAATCGGGGGGGGGGGGGGGGAAACAAGGGTTAGAGTAGTTACTCACCTGTAACAGATGTTCTCCAGGAGCAGCAGGAATCAGTCCTCAAATATGGGTGACATCGATGCCGATGGAGCCCCTGCGGAGCATTTCCCCAGCTTTCTATGAAAGACTTTGGGAATACTGCATGCATGCGCGGTTCCCTTCCCGCCTAAAGGTGCCATCTTGCTCAGTCAAATGACATAGCTAAAAAACAGCACACAAAAATGTAAAATAAACTATGTACAACTGCAACTCCCAGGGGAGGAGGGAGGGTTGTGAGGACTGATTCCTGCTGCTCCTGGAGAACACCTGTTACAGGTGAGTAACTACTCTTTCTCCAGGACCAAGCAGGAAGTCAGTCCTCACATATGGGTGACTCCCTAGCTCTGGGCTACCAGGGAACCCAGGCTGAACAAGAGAACTCCCTCTAGTCCCGGCATCAAAGAAAGGCTTTTCACTGAAAGAACCTCCACCGGTAGCCCAACGGAGGGCTGGAGGGCAGGAATTGCCGAAACCTCATAGAGATTCGGGAGCACTGCCTGACCAAAAGCACTGTTCCTACGGGACTCCCTCTCCAGGCAGTAATGGGCCGCAAAAGTCTGGCTTGAGGACCATGTTGCAGCCCTGCAGATGTCTGCCAACAGTACAGAGTGGAGATGAGCTACTGAGGCAGCCATTGCCCTGACACGATGGGCCGTGACCCGACCCTGCAAAGGAAGGTCAGCCACCCTGTAAGCCCAGGAAATACAGTCAGCTACCCAGATGGACAAGGTATGCTTGGACACAGCTAACCCCAAATTATTCGGGTCAAAAGATAGGAAGAGCTGAGTAGCCCTTCTATGTCCCTGCGTACGATCAAGGTAGAAGGATAAGGCCCTCCTACAATCCAGGGTATGCAGGACTGCTTCAGCCTGGCTTGCATGAGGCCTAGGGAAGAATGTCGGAAGAACCACCTCCAGGTTGAGGTGGAAAGAGGAGACAACTTTAGGAAGGAACTTAGGATGAGTCCTAAGGACTACCCTGTTCCTATAGAAATGAGTGTAGGGCCTGTCACAGACCAAGGCCTGTAGCTCACTCACTTGCCTGGCCAAGGTTAAGGCTACTAGGAAGAGTGTCTTCCAGGAAAGGAAGCGAAGGGAACAAGTAGCCATCGGCTCCAAGGTTGGGCGAGTCAGTTGCTGCAAGACCACATTCAACTCCCATTCTGGTGCCGGAGGACGGATAGGAGGCTTGAGCAAGAGCAAACCCCTGAGGAACCGGGACACCAAAGGGTGAACATAAGAACATAAGAACATAAGACATGCCATACTGGGTCAGACCGAGGTCCATCAAGCCCAGTATCCTGTTTCCAACAGTGGCCAATCTAGGTCATACGTACCTAGCAATATCCCCAAAAGACACAAGTTCCACAATGCTTGTACTGGGTCAAGCATTGATATCCTGGGTCCCTTTTTTAATAGTGGTTTATGGACCTTTCCTCCAGGAACTTGTCCAAACCTTTTTTAAACCCAGCTATACTAACAGCCCTTACTACATCCTCCGGTAACAGATTCCAGAGTTTGATTACACGTTGAGTGAAAAAATATTTTCTCTTATTTGTCTTAAATAGTTTACCCTGTAGCTTCATTACATGTCCCCTAGTCTTTCTATACTCTGATAGCGTAAACAATTGATCCACGTTTATCCGTTCCACTCCATTCATTAATTTATAGACCTCTATCATATCTCCCCTCAGCCGTCTCTTCTCCAGGCTAAAGAGCCCTAACCTTCTTAGCCTCTCTTCATAGGTGTAGCCTTCCATCCCCTTCACTAATTTGGTGGCTCTTCTCTGTACTTTTTCTAATAACGCTATGTCCTTTTTAAGATACGGTGCCCAGAATTGCACACAATATTCAAGGTGCGGTCGTACCATGGAGCGATACAGAGGCATTATAATATCCTTTGTTTTGTTCTCCATCCCTTTCCTTATGATACCTAGCATTCTATTTGCTTTCTTGGCCGCTGCTGCACACTGGGTGGAGGGTTTTAACATGTTATCCACGATGACTCCTAAATCTTTTTCCTGGGTGGTGGTTTCTAATGTGGAGCCTTGCATCGTGTAACTATAGTGTGGGTTGTTCTTTCCTAGGTGCATAACTTTGCACTTGTCCACATTAAATTTCATCTGCCATTTGGATGCCCAGTCTTCCAATTTATCCAGATCCTCCTGCAATTTTCCACAATCCTCTTGGGTTTTAACAACTTTAAACAGTTTTGTGTCATCTGCAAATTTGATAACCTCACTAGTTATTCCCTTTTCCAAATCATTTATGAATATGTCAAAAAGCAGCGGACCCAGTACAGATCCCTGGGGTACTCCACTATTCACCTTTTTCCATTGGGAATATTGGCCATTTAGCCCTACCCTCTGCTTTCTATCTTTTAACCAGTTCCCGATCCACAATAGTACACTGCCTCCTATCCCATGTGTACCGACAAAGAGTGTCCGTCCACCAGTGAGTGGTGAGCTGCCATAGCTGATAGGTGGACCCGAACAGAATTGGACTTGAGGCCCTGATTGGATAAATGCAGCAGGTACTGAAGTACAACTGCCACAGAGCAGGAGAAAGGATCTGCTGTGCGCTGCTGACACCACAAAGAGAACCTTCTCCATTTCAGGACATAGGTTTTCCTGGTGGATTGCTTTGTAGAGGCCAAGACCACGTCCTCCACCTCCGGAGGCAGGCCCTAGGGAGCCAAGACTACCCTTGCAGCCTCCAGGCCATCAGATTGAGAGATTTGAGGTTGGGGTGCAGAAGGGAACCCTGATCCTGAGAGAGAAGATCGGGTTGCACCCCCAGAGGTAGAGGGGCGTCCACTGCCAGTTGAAGCAGAAGCGGAAACCAAGGCTGCCTCGGCCACCTGGGGGCTACCAGAAGAACAGAGGCCTTGTCCCTCAGAATCTTGAACAAAGTTTGGGCCACCAGAGGCGTGGGAGGAAACGCATACAGGAGGCCCTGGGACCAGGAAATCAGGAAGGCATCTGCCGCCAAACTCATGGGATGCAGTTGCCTGGAACAGAACCTGGGCAGCTGCCAGTTCAGGGGACTGGCAAAGAGATCCACTGACGGAAGTCCCCATTTCAGGAAAATTTTCTGAAACATTAATGGGTGTAGTTGCCATTTGTGGGGCTGCAGAACTCTGCTTAATCTGTCTGCCAGGAAGTTCTCCTGGCCAGGGAGATAAACAGCCTTTAGAAACATGTTGTGCCTGAGCGCAAACAAACAAAGGGCCTGTGCCTCCTGACACAGGAGCCTGGACCCAGTGCCGCCCTGTTTGTTTACATAGAAAATGGCTACTTGGTTGTCCGTCTGTACTAAGACTGGTGAGCCAGGGTTCGAGAGAAGGCCTTGAGGGCTAAACGAATAGCCCTGAGTTCCAGTAGGTTGATCTGTTGTGTGGCCTCCCATGGGGACCACAGGCCCTGGGTGCACTTGTCCATACAATGTGCCCCCCAGCCCTGCAAGGGGGCATCGGTGGTTAACACCACTGTGAACACAGTTACCTGAAAAGGCACCCCCTGTAGTAAGTTGGGGGGGTGCAGCCACCACTGTAGGGAGTTCAGGAATGGTTTGGACACCCATACTCTGTCTCTGAGGTTTCCTGTGGCCTGTGTCCACTGAGTTCTGAGGCACCACTGGGCAGGCCTCATGTGGAGTCGGGCATTTGGAGTCACATGCACTGTCGATGCCATGTGGCCAAGGAGCCTCAGCCAGAGTCTGGCAGAAACTAGTGGCATGCTGAGAAACTGGTTTGCCAAGTCCATCAGTCGTTGCGCTCTGTCCTCTGGCAAGTAAGCCTTTGCTTGCAGAGAGTCTAGTCTTGCTCCTATGAACTCTAGGTTCTGGGAGGGAAGCAAAGTGGACTTTGCAAAGTTTATGACAAACCCTAGGTGTTGAAGTAGAGAGATAGTTCGGAGGGTGGCTTGTCTGGCCTCCTGACACGTCTGACCCCTGATGAGCCAGTCGTCCAGGTAGGGGAAGACAAAGATACCTTGATTCCTCAAGTAGGCCGCCACCACTGCCAGACACTTTGTAAAGACTCTGAGGGCGGAGGTGAGGCCAAAAGGCAGTACCCTGTACTGATAATGGTTTCCTCCCACAATGAACCTGAGGTACTTTCTGTGGTCTGGATGGATGAGGATGTGAGTGTACGCATCCTTTAGATCCAAGGAGCATAGCCAATCTCCCTGCTGGAGGTAGGGCAGTAATGTTCCAAGAGTAAGCATCTTGAACTTTTCTTTCTCCAAGAACTTGTTGAGATTTCTGAGGTCGAGAATAGGCCTGAGGCCTCCAGTTCTCTTTGGTACCAGGAAGTACCTGGAGAAGAAACCGTGACCTTGCAGGTGGGGAGGCACAGGCTCCACCGCCTTGTCTCGCAACAGACCTTGGAGCTCCTGCAGGAGGAGGGCTGTATGGAGAGGAGGCCATGGAGGCTCTCCTGGAAAGTAGGGAGGAGGCAAATGATGAAAATGAAGCATGTAGCCCTTGTGGACTATGCTTAGGACCCAATTGTCTCCTGTAATGGGTGGCCACCGGTGGGCAAACAGGGCTAGTCGACCTCCTGTACAGGGATGGGACAGCAGAGACGGAGAGGCTATGCCTTGATAGTCAAAAACCCCCCACCCTGCTGAGTGGGAGCAGGAGCCGGAGGCTTGGGGGCCTTCTGCCTACGGGACAAAGTCCCTGCCCCTTGGCCTGCTGACCCTGTGGGGGAGCGGGGGAGGCCTGGTAAGTTGGGAACTGTTTGTAGGCAGTCGCCTTCCTCGGGTGAAAGGGCTTTTTACCCGAGCCCTTCTTCTTATGTGAAGGGGCAGAGGTCTTTCTAGACAGTCTTGTCCTCGTAAGGTGCTCGGTCTCAAGCTCAGCAGCCTTCTCGGCCATGGGCTTGCCAAAAAGGTTCTCACCTCGGCAAGGGACATTGACCAACTTGTCTTGTACCCATGGCTCGAGGTCCGATGACTGCAGCCATGCCTGGCGTCGAGCCGCAATGCCGGCTGCCGCAACACGGGCCAAAGCCTTGAAGCCATCGTAGGCTGCTAGGGACATGAACTTAGAGCATTCCCGGATCCCCAAAGACAAGGACTTGAACCTCTGCAAAGGTTCCCCGGAGAGACCAGCAGAGAACCCAGCAAGCTCCTTTGCCAGGTCCCGCAAGTACATGCCCATGTACAGCTGGTAAGACTAGACATGGCAAGCAAGCATCAAGCCCTGGAAGCAATTTCTACCAAATGCATCCAGGTTCCGGGCCTCCCGTCTGGGAGGCACCACGGAGTGCATCTTCTGGCTTTTCAGACGATGCATGGCCGATTCCACCACCATGGAATGGTGCGGTAGCTGCGCCTTCTGAAAACCAGGGCTCTTACGGAGTTGATAAATGGAATTGACACGCTTGCTTAGAACCGGCACCGAGGCCGGTACCTCCCACATCCGGAAGAGGAGCCGCTCCAGCATCGGAGGAACCAGCACAGTAAAGGCCTCCTTCGGAGGAGAGTCATACTGGAGGGCCTCTAGCTCTTCAGCTCGAGGCTCTTCCTCGGGGTACGCCAGGATCGCCAAAGCAGTGGCCATATCCCGAACAAACTCCAAGAACCGGGTATCCTCCGGAGGGGATCTACTCCGGGGCTCAGACTGTAGTGAGTCTGATGGGACGCAGCGAGTCTTGAAGGTATCAGGGGACTCCTCATCCTCCGTCTCCCAGGCGGACTCATCCGAAGAAGAGTCGGGCTCCGACTGCGTGGGGCCCGGCAGCACCCGCCCCGATGCCTGCGGTCCCGACTGGGAGGTCGAGGGTGACTGCAACCGAGGACGACCTCGAGCCTTCATGGTCTCGAGTATCAGCTCGGTCTCCGGGATCGGGATCGACTTCGACGTCGATGTCCCGGTGGTCGGGGAAGATGTGCCAGCGAGGCTGGCCATCAGCACCCGCTGCTGATCCATGAAGGCAGATGGTCTGCACTCCAAGGCTGTCAGCCAGAGACCCAGCTCAGGAGACTCAGCAGCCACCGACTCGGGCCCTGGTGGCGCCGGGCCCGACATTGGCTCCCTGGGAGGAGAGTCCTCAAGGACAACAGGACTTACGTGTCCAGCAGACTCCGGCTCCACACGAGGTACTTTGGACGGCTTCTCCTGTTCCACGGACGCGGGACGGTGGTCGGGGGTCCAAGACCTAGCCCTCGAGGAGCCAGGGACCTCCTCCGACACTGCCTTCGTGAGCCGCTTCTTCCTCTTTCGCACCCGCTCGGGGGACCCCCTGTCCGAGGAACCCCGACAATGCTCGGGGTCAGACTCCCGAGACGTCGAGGCCTCAGATGAGATCCGGGCCCGGCCGGAGGCCGAATCAGAGAAAAGCCTTTCCTTTTGGTACTGACGACTTCGCAGTGCCTTAGTGGACATTTTTCCACACGGCCCACAGATCTTAGGATCATGATCAGGACCCAGTCACCGAAGGCAGCAGTCGTGTGTTTCGGTGAGAGACATTAGTTTCTTGCACCGATTACACTTCTTAAAACCACTGGAAGCCATCGGGGAAAAAAGAGCCCCCGCGAGGTCAAAGGACCGGCCTTCCAGGGAAAAAGAAAAAAGGGCACGAATGCCAGCCACGAAGGGCATAAACCGAAAAAAGAAGATCGGGCTCGATACCGGTGTACCGAACCCGGCGAGAAGGGGAACCGGCATCGAACCAGAGAAAAAACCGCGGAGGAATCGCAGAAATTCGAAGAAAAATCTAACTATTTTCCGGGTGAACTAGGACAAACGTCCGATGGGCTCCACGGAAAAAGAGAGACTGAGCAAGATGGCACCTTTAGGCAGGAAGGGGACCGCGCATGCGTGCAGTATTCCCAAAGGCTTTCATAGAAAGCTGGGGAAATGCTCCGCAGGGGCTCCATCGGCGTCGATGTCACCCATATGTGAGGACTGACTGCCTGCTTGGTCCTAGAGAAAGGGTTGATATTACCTGATGAGAGAAAGAGAATAAGTATTAGAGAGCGAGGTAAAGTGGAGATAGTATGGCGGAAGCGAGGGTGGATTTGCCTTAAAGAGAGGGGGGCAGGTTGAATGCGGGGGACAGTGTGGAGAAGCTCAAGAGCAGGTGCTAGGGTAGGGGGCAGAATGGAGGAAGAAGTGAGGAAGGTGGAGAGGGGGGCTGGGTAAGTGCGGGGGATAGTGTGGAGAGGCTCGAAAGCAGATGCTAGGCTAGGGGGGAGAGTTGAGGGAGAAGTGAAGAAGGTAGATGCTACGTTAGGGGAAAGAGTGGAGGGAGAAGTGAGGAGGGTAGGGGGAGAGGAGGGAGGGTGTTGATAGGAGGGAAGGCAGTTGGGGAGGATGAGAGAGAGGAGGACAATGAGATGTGGGGCCATGGGGGTGGGCAGCAAGGTCTGAGCAAACAATGGGTAGCAGTTCTAAGCAACAATAGGTAGCAGTCCTAAGCAACACTGGGTAGCAGTTCTAGGCAATAATGGGTAGCAGGTCTAAGCAACAATAGGTAGCAGTTCTGTGCAACACTGGGAGCAGTTCAACGCAACGACAGCAGTTCTGTGCAACACTGGGAGCAGTTCAACGCAACAATAGATAGCAGTTCTAAGCAACACTGGGCAGCAGTTCTACGTAACAATGGGCGGCAGGTCTAGGCAACACTGGGAGGCAGGTCTAGGCAACACTGGGAGGCAGGTCTAGGCAACACGGGAAGCAGGTCTACGCAACACTGGGTAGCAGTTCTGTGCAGCAATGGGTAGCAGTTCAGAGTAGTACTGGGTAGCAGTTCTGCTGGGGTGCAGGCAGTGAGCAGCAGTTCAGTGCAGGCAGTGGGCAACAGGTCTAGGCAAACAGTGGGTAGTGGTTCAGTGCAAACAATGGTTAGCAGCTCTAGGCAGGCAGTAGGTAACAGTACTAAGCAGACAATGGGTAGCAAGTACAAGGCGGGTAATGGAAGGAAAGGTCAATGTCAGTAGTGGGCAGCAAGTCAAGAAAAGTTGCTTGAAGGAAGGTGGTGTTGGCGAGATGGTTGAGGTCTGGAGAAGTGTGGAGGAGCGATCATGCCTACCCGGATCCAGGGCCGGCTCCAGGCAGCTGTGATGATTAGGAGGAGCAGGGTTCATGGCTCACACCAGAGCGCTCCCGGGCCCGCGCCTAAGGGCCACGCCAACGGGCCCTCTGGCGAGGTCCTCAGGCGCAGGCCCGCCAGGCACGCCCAATGGAGCACGCCGCTTTTAAAGGGCCGCTGCCCTTTGAAGTCACCGACGGCGGCGTGCTCTGCTCCTCCGATGGAGCATGCCACTTTTAAAGGGCCGCTGCCCTTTGAAGTCATTGACGGCGGCGTGCACTTCCCTCCCTTCCCACCCCCAATCCTATGGTTGGCTCTAGTTGACTCCATTAAGATACTGGAGATAGTCAGTCCAACCATTCAAACCCCAATGGAGAACCCTGGGGGCAAGGTCAAGGAATGCATGCATTCTACATAGTTAGTCTAGTGAAAAGACTCAGCCAATTATGATTCTATTTAGCTAATAATATAGTTATTAGGACATGTACAATCAGATCGAATGTTGATACATTAAGCATATCTCAGATCAAGCGTATGTAAGAGGGAGGCAGGTGGTCCCCTGCTCCTCCCTCCGCCCATACAGGCCCCGAGTAGTCCGAGAGTCTTATAAGATGGGAGATGGCCTAGCTTGCAATTATCTCCCTCTTACAGGTGTGGTTCTTCGTTTTCACTGCAGTAGAACAAAAGCAAGCACAATTAAGCAAAAGCAAACACAAACAGTGAGAGGCAAACAGACATATTGCGCTTATCTGTCATTCATACATGCACACCCCTAAACATACTGAACTTACAAACATATTAATGCTCACATTTAAGGAACTCAATAGTTGGTGAAGGCCTGAAAACATAATATCAGCACAATTATATCACTCATTGGTATACAGGGTCCAGTGTGGTCCAGTAACATTTCAATTGTGCCCACTATGTCCAGGTCCAAGAACACTTCCTCAGGCATGAATGTAACTGAGTCTGTGTAAGAAACCCTTACTTTATCCTGTTCATACTCCCTTGGACTCTCATCCGTTCATATAGCCGCATAGCCAGTGGGCATTGTTAGTCTGTTGCAGCTGCTTGAGTGGGCCATTGCTCCCAGCAAAACAACATGGCTTCTGCAGGGCTAGAAAAAGTTACCTGCTGTCCCTGGTGTTCTAGACAGAGCCTCACTGGATAGGCCAGCACAAAGCACATCCCATACTCCACTAACGTGCCACAGGCCTCTTTGAATGCTTGGCTATGTGCAGAGACCTCTGCTGAATAGTCCTGAAAAATCAATAATCCGCAAGCTTTCCGGTATCCACGTTGGTGCAAGTGAGCTGCACTGAGCACACAGTCCTTTTGATGATAGTTCAGAAACTGGGCAATGGCAGCGAGCGGGCGACTGTCTGAAGGGCACTGCTGCCCTAGGCAGTGGGCCCGCTCTATGATAAGGTTTCCCACGTTGTCTTCAAGATGTAAATTTGTCAGGATCCACACTTCCAGGTAGCCTTGCAGCTCTCTCTTGGTGACCTTTTCATCAATGCCTATAAACCAAAAGTTCTTCCTTCTCCCTGTTTTCTAAGTCATCTAGCTTTGCAGTTTGGCATAGGACCTGCTTCTCCAGATGTTTGAGGCAGTCGTATACTTTATTCCAGTCATCCTCTAAGCCCCCACTCTTTGCTCCACTTGATCAAGCCGACCCGTGAACTCAAACAGATTTTACCACGTTCACCATCTGTGCCACTAACCCACTCAGCTGATCTTCTAATGCGAGCATTACAGCCTTGGAAACCTCTTCCACCATAGTGCCGAGGTTGGCATTCCACAGACTATCAGGCTGGCCATCCGCCATCTTTGTTTCAGCCATTCAAGTTTTCTCCCAGCACTGCAGCATTGTAGCCATACCCAAGGAACTGTTGTGGCATTTCTGAAGAGTGCTAAGTGATCACTACCTTTTGATAAGCCTTACCCGTGGACTACAGCTTTGAAAAAGTATGTAATTTATACAATTTAGGGGTAGGGGTAGGAGTCTCGGAGCCAAAGAATTCACGTCCTCTCTAACCCACCATCTCACTTGACCTCTTAGGTTAATATTTTTTAAAAACAAAACCTCTTAGATTAGAGTCAACCTACTTTTAATTCAGGCTTCGCTTCAATATAGAGAATGCTCTCTTCCTCTGACTGATGATCTGAGAAGAGAGCTAGATAAAGGACTGGCTTCTCTGATCATCTCATTAGATCTATTAGCTTTTGATTCTAAAGATCATGGTATTCTTACTTGTCATCTGAATCCTCTTGCAAAAAAGAACTAAACTATTTACACACTAACAGATCTCAGTGGGTAAAAATTAATTACGATATTTCTGAGCCCTCAAAATTAACTTTTGGAGTGCTACAGGGCTTAGTGCTTTCCCCATTGCTCATTTATCTATATGGAGAACTATAGTGGGTTCCCACTAGAAATGAGGTTTAACTTTCAATTGCAAGCCAATGACATTAAGATATATACAGAACTGGAAAATGATGGTTATCTGTGATTACCGACTATCAAATTGCCTTGAGATTGTCTCCTACTGGATGTGATGTGGGCAGCTTTTGAGTAGATGGGCTTTTTCTATTAGTACACCTCGAATGTGGAATTTACTTCCGGTTGATATTAGGATGATCAATACTATACTGAAGTTCCAGAAGTGATTAAAAGCATATTTATTTATGCAGGCCTTTAATTTGTAATTAAGATGTGTGTTTTTAATGCATTTGTCATTGAAATGCAAACATCTTTTGTAACCCTCCAAGAACTTTGCGGTTTAGCAGGAAATAAATATTTTAAATAAACAAATAAAATGTTGAAAGACTGAGGTGCTTTGGGTTAAGAAGGCTGTAATATAGTTTTCTCATCAATTATTCTTTAAAAATCAACTGTTGCACGTTAACACATTTCTAACGGGCAAGGTAATACTGTGGGGCTTTTAAATACGAGTTCTCTGCCTGAGAGCAAATGGTTTTTGGTCTTCATTCTTAATAGCTAATTCTTTTTCTGGTGCTGTACTGCAAAAGGGGAATTTTTTGTGGTGTTGGGTAAAGTTCTGCTGTTAGAGTTTATTGTTTCTTTTTTCTAGTTTGCCATTCAAAGCTCTTTGAACTCACTGACCTCATCAGGTGTTGGTGGTCTTAATTAGCTTGCATAAGGAGCTAGGCAGCTGAGTGCTATATAAAGGTCTACAGTGCCTTGCAAGTATTGGAATTCCTAACAGGGTTTCCATTGCAGGTAAGGTAATATTATGTGTTATGGCCAGAGGGACCGCCGCAGAGCCGGAGCTAATCACCTGCACCGGAGGAGAGCTTGCGGCAGGGACGGAGGAGCCGCAGGGAGCTGACATCGCAGGGAAGAGCTCGTTGAGGAGGTTCCTTCTCGACTTCCTTGCTCTAGGAGACATTCTGGCGCAGATGGAGCAATCTTCGACATTATGGGAAATGCCCAGACAACAGATGCAGCAAGGGTGAGAATCTGAAGAGTTCATCTTGCGGGAACACCGAGGGCATTTTTTAAACCCCGGTTTAGACATACTGACTAGTAATTAAAGAAATAAAATAGAAATAAGAAAGAGAGAGTTGAAATTCCGTCTTGCAGGCAAGGCGGAAGAAGTGAAAGTGGTGGGCTGGGGGCGGTTCCCCGCCCAGAAGGGTTAACCCCTTCTGGGCTAGAGAGAGTACTCCGTCTACGGCGCCGTCGGATGACATCACCAGGTGTGGCTGACTTCATCCTGCTTGTCCTAGGAGAATATGTGTTATTTAAATACAAGCTCTCTAAGGGGTTTTGTTCTTTGGATTTTTTGTGGTATTGGGTAAAGCTCTGCTGTCAGAATTCATTGTTTCTTTTTTCTAGCCTTCCATGCAAAGCAAGCTCTTTGAACTCACTGACCTCATCAGGTGTTAGATCTCTCTCTACCCACTCCAGCTCCACCACCCCATGTGAATTCTTACTATATAGGGCAACTCCCCAATTAGTTTGACAAACAATTTGCCATTCTTCAAGGAACTTTTATTAGGTAATTTTACAAAGGGAATACATTAATCTGTATTCTTGAGACACATAATATTAAAATTTACTAATATAAAGTAAGAACTGTCTTCCAAGGAAGTGGGGCTACACACAGGGACATAGAACAGTGTTGTTAAGACATACATAAAAGAGGTTTTCTCTTAAAGGACAGCTGAGGAAAAGTTAGAGACTTTGGTAGGTCTCTCTCATTTACTTTAACAGGTACCAAAGCACCACCAATTGAACAATAGCTCTTACAGTTTCTGCCTCTGTCCAAACCGAGAGCCTGATGCCTGCAAGCTAAAGCCCTCATAAAACAAGTGGAGGAGCTAAGAAAAGAGGTGGTGAGGCTGAGAAGCATTTGAGACAGTGCTTCTTGAAACATCCAAGCTCTCTGACAGAGGTGAAGATGGGAGGCTACAGAATGAAGAGAGCTGGACATGAGTTACCACAGCCCGCAGAACCAACAATCCAACTCCTCCAGCATTTGAATTGAAGAACCAGTATGCATCCCAGGAAAGGGAAGAACCAAAGCTCAAGCACCCCAAAGTTGCAGAATCAGTAACTACAAGGAAGCAAAGGGTAGTGGCAGTTGGTGACTCTCTTCTGAGGGGTACTGAGGCAGCCATCTGCCAACCAGACTTGATTTCCAGAGAAGTGTGCTGTTTACTAGGTACCAAAATCTAAGATATTTGCAGAGACTCAGGAAGCCTACTGACTATTATCAAATGTTGCTAGGGTTGCAAATGATGCTGCTAGGGATCCCTCCAAGCATATCAAAAGTGACTTCATGGCTCTGGGACAGAGGATGACTTAGACAGGTGTGCAGGTGGTATTCTCTTCAATCCTCCTCTTGAGAATAAGGGCTGAGGCAGAGAAGCTTGCATCTTGGAGATGAATGCATGGCTGCGTGGATGGTATCATCGAGAGCGTTTTGGTTTCCTGGACCATGGGATGATTTTCCAAGAGCTAGAGCAGAGATAGCATCCTTCTGTACAAGAAGGGTTGAAGTGTCTTCTAAAGGAGACTGGCTAACTTACTGAAAAAGGTTTTAAACTAGATTCATTGTGGATGAGTGAAGAAAGCTGCCCAGGTAAATAAGACATTAAATAACTTTGTAGAAATTGGTAAAAGGAAACCAAGGGAGCTAGTGCACAAGTGGCGGTCAACAGACTTTATTGGTACCCCAATGCATTTCGGCAATCACGACAACTTATAGAGTGCTGCAACCACCAGTATCTGACACAGATTACTGTGTGATTGTATGACTGCTGTTTTAGAGGACAGATACTGGTGGTTGCAGTGCTCTATAAGTTGCCGTGACAGCCAAAATGCATTGGGGTACCAATAAAGTCTGTTGACAATCACTTGTGCACCAGCAGCCTTGATTTCTATTTACCCTGCTGCCAGTGCAGGTTGCTCTCCTTTCATTCTTCGAAATTGGTAAAAGGGGAAACATCTGGAAACAGTGTATATAAATGCATGTAACATGGGAAATAAGATCACAGATGTTGAGGCTTTAATGGAAGAGGCCGACTTGGATTTAGTGGCTGTTATGAAGACATGGTTCACGAACAACTACGACTGGGATGTAATTATACCGGGCTGTATTAAAGCTATAGAATTACAGGGCGTAAAAGAGGGAAAGGGGAATCCATTTGCATTGGTGATTTATACAAATCTCCCTCGAAGAAGTAAACAAAGACTTAATAGAAGATATACATAGTATTGACATGAAAGGAGAATTGCTACTGATAGGTGATTTTAATATGCCAGATGTTGATTGGCACATCCTTGCTGCGATGTCATCTAGAAGTAAGGATAGCTTAGATTCTCTACAGGGAGAACTATTCTGGCAACTAGTAATAGAACCCATACGTGAAGGGGCCAAATGGACTTGGTGCTTACCAATGGGGATAGTGTTTCTTATATCATAGTGGGAGATCATATTGCATCCAATGATCACCAGATGGTGTGGTTTAGTTTTAGAACTAGGGCTGGAAAAAAAAATCCATTCAAAAGTGAGGGTCTTAGAATTTAGGAAAACTAACTTTGCTGAGATGGGACAATACCTCAAGGAGTCATTAGCGAGATGGGAACAGCTGGGGGTTGTAGAAAAGCAATGGACAAAACTGAAAGGGAATATTTTAAAGGGAAATAAACCTTTTTTTGTTAGAAAGGTAAATGTAAAAGAAAAAGGAGGCCAATATGGTTCTCAAAAGAAGTAGCTGAAAAGGTGAAGAAAAAGAAGGCGGCCTTCATAAAATACAAGAGCACAGAAAGAGAGGAAGACAAGTATTTATATTTGGAAAAACAGAGAAGCTAGGAATGTAGTTAGGAAAGCAAAGATGCAAAAAGAAGAAAGATCCAATGCAATAAATGGGAAGATGACATTTTTCAGATATGTTAGTGAGAGGATGGATAAAAGTGGTATTGTCACACTCAAGAGTGAAGGTGAGGAATATGTAGAAGCTGATGAGGACAAAGCGGAATTGCTTAACAAATATTTCTGTGTTCACAGATGAAGGGCCAGGAGCAGGACCTCAGAAAACACTCACAAATTGGAAAAGAAGTGATGGGGATCTTGAACAATTTTCAGAAGATTGTGTTCGTGAGGAACTAGCTGAACTAAAAGTAGACAAAACGATGGGACCAGATGGGATACATCTGAGAATACTGAATGAACTTGGGGATGTTCTAGAGGTATCACTGACTGACCTTTTAAATAGTTCTTTAGAGTCACGAGTGGTCTCAGAGGACTGGAGAAAGGCATGCATGGTCTCTTTATACAAAAGCAGAAGGATGAGGTTGAAAACTATAGGCCGGTTAGTCTAACCTCTGTAGTGAGTAAATTATTGGAATGCTGCTAAAAAGCACAGTTACTTACCTGTAACAGGTGATCTCTGGGAACAGCAGGAATAAGTCTTCACATATGGGTATCGTCAGTACCGACAGAGCATGCGCAGGAACGCTCCCCAGCGTCCAGTAAGAAAGCTTTTGGGAGCATCCCACAGCGCCTGTGCACTGCCTTTCCCAACCACCTCTCTCCAGTTCGAGTTTTAAAGCTGAGATAAAGAGAGAGAGAGGAAAGGAAAGATAGATAGAGAGATACAACTCCTAGGGGAGGTGGGAGGGTTGTGAATACTTATTCCTGCTGTTCCCAGAGATCACCTGTTACAGGTAAGTAACTGTGCTATCTCCAGGAACCAGCAGGAGAATGAGTCTTCACATATGGGGACTCTCTAGCTGCAGATGCCAGGGAAAGACCCCAGGTTGTGTGTCCTTGAAAAGGACTCTACCTCCCCCCATGGATCTCTGGCATCCAACCAGGGTAGGTGGGTAGGAGTTGATTAGGAATGGAACAGGTGTTTGAGAAGAGCCTGACCAAACAAGGCATCCTGGCAGGAGTCCTTGTCCAAGCAGTAATGGGCTGTGAAGGTATGAACCGAGGCCCAGGTGGCCGCTCGACAGATTTGGTCGATGGACACAGTTTAGATGAGCCATTGAGGCTGCCATGGCTCTCACATTGTGAGCTGTGACATGGCCCTCCAGAGAAAGGTTTCTACTCTGGTAGGCGAAAGAAATACACTGAGCAATCCAGTTGGACAGTGTTCTCTTAGAGACTGGAAGTCCTAAATGAAAAGGATCAAAAGCAACAAAGAGTTGAGAAGACTTTCTATGTTGCTGTGTTCTTTGTAAGTAAAAAGCAAGAGCTCTCTTACAATCCAAGGTATGAAGATTCCTCTCTGCACTTGATGCATGAGGTCCTGGAAAAAAGACAGGTAAATATACCTCTTGGTTCAGATGAAAAGGCGAGACCACTTTAGGCATAAAGTGTGGATTGGTCCTGAGGACTACCTTATGATGGAACCTTGTATAAGGTGGATTAGCCACCAAAGCTTGCAACTCACTGATGCGGCGCGCTGAGGTGACTGCAATGAGAAAAATAACCTTCCAAGAAAGAAATTTCAAGGTGGTGGTGGTGGCTAAAGGTTCAAAGGGTGGCTTCATAAGCTGGCCAAGAACCAGGTTTAAGTCCCATGCCACTGGAGGTGGTCTAATGGGAGGTTTAGTTAAAAGAAGGCCTCTCATGAATCTTGCTATAAGAGGATGAGAGGAAATAGGTTGTCCATTGAGAAGCTTGAGGGACGCTGCAATAGCACTCAAATGGACTCTTACTGTCTTCGTTTTCAGACCTGCATGGGATAGATGCAGGAGATACTCTAGTAGAGAATTCAGAGGTATTGCAAGAGGGTTTAGACCCTTCTCTGAACACCAAATGGTAAATCTTTTCCATTTGAAAGCATAGGAACGTCTAGTAGAAGGCTTTCTAGAGGCATGAATAACATCTCTGACTTGCTGAGAGAGATGAAAATCTTGAAGGTCTAGGCCCTCAGCAACCAAGCCCTGAGATGGAGCGATTGGGGGGTTTGGGTGCCACAATGTTCCCTCTTCCTGGGACAGAAGGTCTGGTGCAGAGCCCAAGTCCAGGGAAGGAGCTTGAGAGAGATGCAGAAGTAGAGGGTACCACACTTGGCGTGGCCAATGTGGTGCTATGAGGATCATGGTCCCTCCATCTCTCTGAAGCTTGAATAGGGTTTTGGGAATTAGGGGAATTGGTGGAAAGGCATAAAGGAAGTCTTGACGCCAGTGAAGGAGGAAGGCATTCCTTGGCCTGAACTCCCTGACACGGAATTCTGGAACAGAACCGGGGAAGTTTGGCATTGCACGGACTT
The DNA here is from genome assembly GCA_033557465.1 of Ichthyophis bannanicus. Lineage (NCBI taxonomy): Eukaryota > Metazoa > Chordata > Amphibia > Gymnophiona > Ichthyophiidae > Ichthyophis > Ichthyophis bannanicus. The sequence continues at coordinate 521,345,103 of CM066032.1, read as the reverse complement.
GCACAGAGGTCTATGTCCAGGGTTCCCCAAATTCGAAAAATCCTGGCTACCTGGTCCATGTGGAGGGACCACTCGTGTGGAAGCAGAACTCGACTGAGTCTGTCCGCCCAAGAGTTTTGAACGCCTGGAAGATATACTGCCAGAAGATGGATGTGATGCTCTCTGGTGAAGGCCCACAGTCGCAAAGCTTCGTTGCAAAGCAACAGAGAGCCAGTCCCACCCTGCTTGTTTACATAGAACATGGCTACTTGGTTGTCCATATGGATGAGGACTGTCCTGTAGCTGAGCAGGGAATGGAACACTCTGAGAGCTAAGAATATTGCTGAGTTCCAAGAGATTGATATGCAGAGAAGTCTCCTGTGGAGACCAGATGCCCTGGGTGGAGAGATCCTGCAGCTCCCCAACCCACTGGAGAAGCATCTGTTGTTAGAGTTGCTTGGGGTAGCGATTGCTGAAAAGGGGACCCCAGCAACAGATTTGAAGGGGACTTCCACCACTGGAGAGACCAAAATAGGCGACTGGAGTTTGCTATTTTGTCTGACAAGTAACCTGATGCCTGAGTCCATTGGGTGGACAAAGTCCATTGAGCTGCCCTCATGTGAAGGCGAGCATATGGAACCACATGCACGATGGATGCCATGTGGCCTAATAGTTGTAGCATTTCTCGAGCAGTTAAATGGGACTTTAACTGTATCTGGGAGGCTAACTGCACCAAGCGTAGGCAACGGGCCTGAGGGAGATAGGCCCTTGCAGTTGAGGTATCCAGCAGGGCCCCTATAAACTCCAGAGACTGAGTAGGGGTGAGATGGGATTTTGGGATATTTATTATTACCAGTCCCAAATACTGAAGGACACGCATTGTGCAAGTTAGACAAATATGGGCCTCTGAATGGGATGGAGCTCGAATGAGCCAGTCATCCAGATATGGGAAAACGAATATTCCTAGAGTGCGTAGAAATGCAGCTACTACTGCCATGCATTTTGTGAACACCCTTGGTGCAGAGGCCAGACCGAAAGGAAGCACCCTGTATTGGTAGTGCTTTCCTTGAAGAAGGAACCGAAGGAACCTCCTGTGTGTTGGAGGATGAGGACATGGGTGTACGTATCCTTGAGATCTAGAGAACAAAGCCAGTCCTGACTCTGAAGGTATGGCAACAGCGTACCGAGAGAAATCATCTTGAATTTCTCCTTGAATAGAAACTTGTTCAATTCTCTGAGATCTAATATGGGTCTGTAGACCCCTGTTTTCTTTGGAATAAGAAAATAAGGGGAGTAGAACCCTGAGCCCTGTTGAAGAAGAGGTACTTCTTCTATTGCCCCTTGGGCAAGAAGGGTAGCAATCTCCTGACACAGAAGGTTGAGGAGAGATGTTGGAGAATTGAACTGTTTCACCATGGTGTTGGGAGGAAGGTTTAAGAAATGAAGCTTGTACCCCTCCCTTATAATGGAGAGGGTCCATTGCTCTGCTGTGATTTGCTCCCATCTGGGAGCAAAGTAAGCCAACCTTCCTGGAATGGTGAGGGGCTCTGGTTCTTCCAGAGCCAGAAAGGCTAAGTTCTCTAGTTGCAAGTCAAAGGCCCTGAGGAGGCTGAGGCTGCTGGGCCGTGGGAGGCCTGGCAGCCTTTGACTTGGCCTGTTTAGGTGGTTGCTGACGCTTTGCAGCAAAACGACCTGCAGAAGATGCCTGCTGACCATAAGCAGGATAGTATCTGCCCTTTTTAGAAAAAGGTGTCTTTTTGAACAATCTTTTCTTAACAGGAGCAGAGATAGACTTTGAAAGTCGATCCAAAGCAGAGTTCTCAGCATCCATTTGAGTGGCCTTTGCTTGCCAATCTCTGCCAAAAGGTTTTTCACCTGTACAAGGAAGATTTCCCAGTTCATCTTGGACCCAGAGTTCCAAATCAGAGGCTTGTAACCAAGCAATTCTGCGTGCACCTATGGCAATAGCCGAGGCTCTGCTCAAAAGAGTCAAAGGCTGCACGGTTGGAAAATCTGGAAACATCTTGGGCATGTTTAAGCCAAGTGAGAAATTCCTGCCTTTTATCTTCTGAAATAAAAGAGGCTAAAGTCTGCAGATGATCTGTGACTTCTTTTAGAAACATCCCCATATAGAGACTATAGGAGTTGATTCTGGCAGCAAGCATATTAGCTTGGAAAACCCTTCGGCCAAAAGCATCAAGGGTCCTGCATTCACATCCTGGAGGATTAGATGAGTGTCTCTTTACACTCTTTATTTTCCTCATGGCAGACTCTACCACAATAGAGTGATGAGGAAGCTGAGACTTATGAAAGCCAGGACAAGGAGGGACACGGTACATGGTGTCTAACCTACGAGAATGAGGAGAGTGGGTAAGAGGAGTCTCCCACATGCTCAACATGAGATCATAAAGAATCTCATGAATAGGTAAGGTAGCTGCTTCTTTAGGAGCCTTAGGATATTGCAAAATATCTAATTGCTTGGCTCTAGGCTCTGACTCAGGGGCCACTGTAATGGAGAGGCCCCCAGCCACTTCCCTAATGAAGTCTTGAAAAGACAAGTCTTCTGGAGGAGACATTCTTCGTTTTGGAGAAGCAGGCTCCTGAGGAAGAAGTACTGGTGCCTCGACAGAAGCCTCCGACTCAAGAGTCTTCGGAGGAATCGAAGTATCGCCTGTCTGGATGCTCCTGTAAAGCCCGATATGCGTACCGAGTGGAATCGACATCGGGAGTAAGCGGTACCGGTTTGGTACCAATGGGCATCATAGGACAGGGTACCGTTGCAGTCGACACCGAGGCCGATGTCGATGCAACCGGTACCGGCACCAGGAACGATGCCGGTGCCGGAGTCGGTACCGGCAGCAGAGATTGTTGCGGTACCGGAGGTGTCGAAGCCTGCATACACGCCATTAGGGTGCGCTGCATGGACAGAATCTTCTGATCCATCGACGCCACCAGTCTGGATGTCGGTACCAGTGGAGGCCACTGGTACCCCAGAACACGGCAACAGGTGATCGGTCGAGGCCGAGCCATCGATGTCAACCTGTGACCCCATAGACAATGCTTTGGAAGCCGGAACTTCCCGCCGGGGTAATTTTGCCAGTGCGGAATCCTCGAGGACAAGCCCGGAGGCATCTTGATGCTTAGAGGGAGATTTGCCCTTCGAGGACTGGCTAGATTTATGTTTGGTTACCTGAGATCCATGGGAGGAAGAAGCAGCCCTGGAAGACGTTGATGCCACCGAGGCTGCATCAGAGGGAAACAGGGTACTGAGCTTGGCTGCTCGGTTCTGCCGACCTCTTTTAGACATCATGGTACAGGACACACAATTCATGATGGAATGGTCAGGACCCAAACATTTTAGACACCAATCAAGGGTGTCAGTGACAGAAATAGTACCGCCACATTTCGTGCACTTTTTGAACCCGGAAGCGGGCTTCTCCATGAGGAGAAAAATGTTCAGGCCTAAGGCCCAAACAGAAAATGCAGTTAAAGAAAGTTGTTTTTTTTGTTGTTTTTTTTTAAAGAAAGAAAAGACCGGCGGTACCGATCTGACGTTGAAGAAGGCAGATGCGACACAGAAAAATAAAGAACTTCTTCTGCAGTGACAGGAACACGACCTGCTGGCTCCGCAGAAAAGAACTGGAGAGGCGGTTGGGAAAGGCGGGAAGGCAGCACGCAGGCACTGTGGGATGCTCCCAAAAGCTTTCTTACTGGATGCTGGGGAGCGTTCCCGCGCAGACTCCGTCGGTACCGACGATACCCATATGTGAAGACTCATTCCTGCTTGTTCCTGGAGATCAGAGGTTTCTGGAGTCCAGTGGATTTCAGGATCTGAAGCAGCACAAGTATACCAGAGGCAGGTCTTGTCAGACAAATCTGATTGATTTCTTTTATTGGGTGACCAGGGAGTTGGACCGAAGATGAGGTGTACTTAAGATTTCAGTAAAGCCTTTGACACCGTTCCACACAGGCGACTTATAAACAAATTGAGCACCATAGGGATGGACCCTAAAGTGACTGACTGGGTTAGAAATTGGTTGAGTGGGAGGCGACAAAGGGTACAGGTAAATGGAGCTCACTCTGAGGAGGCGGCGGTTACTAGTGGTGTGCCCCAGGGATCTGTCCTTGGTCCGATTCTAACATCTTTGTTAGTGATATTGTGGAAGGGCTCTTGGGTATGCCCCTTTGCATGCTGCTTCATGTGCCTTCTGAGGGCACCACCGTTCTGCAGTTGTTGTCTGCTTGGTGAATTCAGTGTGCCTCTATCATGATATCCCAGTTGTCTGGTGTCATAAAGAAATCTCTTCCCACTATTGTCTATCAACTTTTAAGGCAAGACATCCACAACCCTTAATCCCTATTACATTGGGGTCCAGTGACAAACCCAGCACCCCTGCCTTCTTAATATAGGTCTCTTAAATGTTTGGTTCCTTAAGTCAATATATCATACTATCCACAACTTGATTTTTGACTGTAACATTTGATGTTAACCATGTCTCTCTTTCACAGATATGGTTATATTTTACTTGATATACCACAACATTGCATAGCAGTCTATGCAGTGTACAATAATTAAGAAAAGAAAAGTGAAAGGAAGCCCATAGTGTAGATAGGACAGTATAGGAGAGATAGGAACAGCATAGAAAAGATATCTGAAGGGGAAATCAGACCTGTCCTCCTGGCATTCTATACTCTTTTGCTAAGAACAAGATAAAGGAAGCAGATTAGTTGTGATTTACACTGTTAAACTGAAAATTACCTTTCAGGAGATGCATTCCTTTATGCTAATTGAATCATTGAACTTTCAAGCAACCGTTTCCCTCCAGTGCACTTCTTTCTTATTTACCGGCCACCCCCAGTATCTTTAAATTAATTCTTAGAGCTGTGTCATTTATTATCCTCTTGTGCACTTCTGTTCCATTAGTAGCCCTTGGTAGCTTTAATATTCACTTTGACAGTCCTACAACCCAACTGGGCTTTTCTCAACTGGTAAATGCCCCAACTCACACTGAAACCATGTGCCTGACCCGCTGTTTACTACTGTCTGGATGAGCTGCTGTATAGTCTGACAGGTGGGCAGAAGTACACACAGGGAATCAAAACAGAAGTGTTGGATTTCCATAAAAGAAAGGGGACTTTGGTAGGCCTTTTTTCATTTTTTTTCTAATAGGAAAAGTTCCAACAGCATAACCATGACTGGAAAACATCATGTCAAAGCAGTTCTCGTTACCACTTCTGCATCCATCCAGATTACATGATTCAGGGCAGGGGACTAATTTTGTGAGCAAGATGTCTGCAGATTGAATCCCTCAGGAAAGACGTGGAGGAACTGAAAGAGGTACTGGTGGTGAGGCTGAAAAGCATTCAAAGGAGAAGATGAAACTGGATCACAAGATGACAACTGGACACGCATTACCAAAGCTAGTAAAATCAACACCCCGACTTAGTTGTCGCCCGAGCTGACTAAACAGTATGCAGACCTTGAAGTGGAAGAGGAGGAACCAGAGATCAAAAGTCACAAAGCTCTGATTGGTGATCACTCAGAAGCAAAGAGTAGTGGTAGTTGATGACTCTCTAAGGGGTGCAGAAGTGTTTATCAGCTGACCAGATAAGAACTGTCATATTTGGTCAAACCAAAGGTTCATCAAGCCCAATAACACGTTTCCAATGGTGGCCCATCGAGATCACAAGTATCTGGCATTACTCCAAAAAGTAGATATTCAATATTACTCGGGGCTCTGTATGTGTAAATACTGCAAATTACACCCACAAGTGGTGGATTTTGCAACCTGCACATGTAAATGCTAGTACCTACATGTGTAAGTTGCAGATTTCACTAACCTGTATGCCCAATGGGAGCCAAATAAGGTGCTAAACTTCAAAACTATAATTTTTGTTCTTTTGAGATGGTTTTAAATACCAGACAGGTAAGTGGAATTGACTCTTCAGTCACTTCACCGAACCTCAGGCCCAAACAAGCAGTTAGTATGCCTGTCTGGTGAGCAGACGTAAATATCAATGGGGACTTTGAGATATATGTGTATTTCTATCACAAAACACTAAATACAGGTATACCTCTTAGGTCTGGCTCAAAATAATATAAAGAACTAGCCTCCTTCAAAACAATATATGCTGAGTGCACTCGTATAAGTAGTGGCTTTCTAAAATTGTTAATTATATGTGCACGACTATTCACACATACAAAATTGCTTATACTCATGTAAATGGTTCCTAAAACTGCAGTATATCAAATATAATTAAACATAAACATAAAATTACTCCCTAATGTTAGCGAGAGCAAACATCTGGAAACACAGCTAAATGCTAAGGATGGGCATGGTCAAATATATGTTTGGTTCATGTTCATTTAAAATTAGATTTTAGGAATTTCGGGCAGGAGAGCTCTAAAGGACAGGGAGCTTAGAGAAAGTCTGGGAACTGTAGGAAACAGACAACAGGATCTTGCAAAAGTGTAGGCAACGAGTGGACATAATTTCCATATTGGGTCAGAGCCAAGGTCCATCAAGCCCAGTATCCTGTTTCTAACAGTGACCAGTCAAGTCAAAACAACCTGGTAGGATCCCATAAAGTATCTAGACCCCATGCTTACGCCCAGGGGTAGCAGTGGCTTTCCCCAAGCCTCCCTTAAATCTACTGACTTTATTCCAGGACATTGTTAGTGTAGCTGTTTTTTAAAAAAAGATTTGGATTTTTACCATACACTCCCCACAATGAGCTGCAAAGCTTAACTCTGCATTGAGTGATCACATAGTTTCAATGTGTTTTAAATTCCCAACTTTGTAACTTCATGTCGTGTCCCCTAAGTCTTTGTACTTTTTCAAAAAGTAAAACAATTGATTTGCATTTATCCGTTCCACTCTACTCAGTATTTTATAGACCTTTATTCATTTCTATTCTTTGCCATCTCTTCTTCAAGCTCAAGAGTCCTCTCTAGCCTTCCCCCAAAGAAAGTGCCTCCTAACAAGCCTCATAACAAAATTCTCACATTCTACTCAGACTGTATGGCAATTAATAAAGATAACATAATAAATATTCATAACTACTAGAATCTGAAGAAAACAAAACTTATAGCATACTACTTAAGTTTCTGGATGAAAGAACAAAAACAAACTATGAAACTGATTTGTGGTTTATTGATTTAAAAGTACTAACATTTGTGCTGAAGTAAACAATGTGACCAAAATTAGTCATCATTCACTGAATGATGCAATACTGTACAGTTTACAATGAAAGAAAAATGACTGGATATGTACAATAGATTTCACAACACAATGCTACATCATTAACATATTGATTTCACATTCTTCTGTAGTGTAAATCACTATTAGGATCTTTCACTAACGGTTGCTACCTGGTAGCACATGTTCAGGGACCTGCTAAAGGTGCACTGGGATACACGTTACCAGGTAGCCATGACAGTTTGCACAGGATGATTCCCGTACTAACAGCACAACCCATGTTAGATGCGAGTGGGAGGGGTAGGGTCGAAGAGTTTGTGTGGTAAGCTCAGCATAGTTAGCGCTGTGTTAACACTGCACGTTAACTGCATTTGTGCAGATTCACCTAACACTATCTCAGCAGGTGGCATTAAGTGTACCTGAACAAATGCAGCACACGCTATTGGACAGAGCTCCATGATAACTGCAAGAGAAATGCTTTCCATGCCCCAGACAGTTAATGTAAGGGTGATGCACCATGGTTTTGGCACTAATCGCATGTTAAGGTCAACACCTTAGCATGCAATTAGTGCCAAAGAGACCCTATATTATGCCAGTATGGTCTCATGAAGAGTTATTGAATTTCCAGCCATTACATGATAACTCTTTAAGAGCTGCTTGCAGGGGCATCTATCTAGAGCAATTTACATAAATTAGTGGACTCTAGAAGGGAAACAGTACTTTTCATTGGTTACTGCTATATACATTCAGTAGTGCTCAGCATACATATAACACTACTTAATATAAGTGTAATTTGAAGTATCTAAACTAGATATTTCAAACTATTTTCTACATGTCCAGCTCACATTCACTCCCATCATATTTACTTATAGCTCTTTATTATCCCTCTGCTGTTTGTGCAGTAGAGTTGGCAACTGTGTTTGTTCTCCAAAATCACACACGCCTAAACACGATATTCAACTGTGACTTATATGCCAAAAAAGCATCAAGTCCCAGAAATACATATATTGGAGGAGTAGCTGTGTATATGGCTATTTAATTTTATAATCTTTTTCCATGGGTACAGCACATTTTACTCTCAGAAAAGGCCTTTTATAAAATAATTCCAAGGGCTGCATACATATAAAGTCGTATGGAGAATGTTCATACTTTTATGACCCCTTAGTGTAGGTGGGGGGGGGGGGGGGGGAGAGTGTTTGGGTGGAGTTGTGATGTACTTATGAGCCACTTCATTGTGGATAATACATTGAAACCCTCTGCCCAGTGTGCAGTGGCGGCCAAGAAAGCAAATAGAATGCTAGGAAATTATAAGTAAGGGAATGGAGGATAAAACAAAGAATATTATGTCTTTGTATCATTCCATGGTGAACTGCACCTGGAATACTCTGTGCAATTCAGGACGCCATATCTTAAAAAGGATATAGCAGAACTAGAAAAGGTTCAGAGAAAAGACATAAAAATGGTAAAGGTGATGGAAGGATAGCCCCTATGAGTAAAGGCTTAAAAGGCCACGGTTCTTCAACTTGGCAAAAAGACTGCTGAGGGGAGATATGATAGAGGTCTATAAAATGATGAATGGAATGGGTAAACATAGATCAATTGTTTACTGCTTCAAAAAGTAGAAAATAGGGGACATGCAAAAAATATTTTTTCACTAAACACATAATCAAACTCTAGAATCCATTATTACTGGAGGATGTAGTAAAAGCTGTTAGTGTACCTGAGTTTAAAAAAGGTTTGGACAAGTTCCTGGAGGAAAAGTCCATAAACCATTATTAAAGAAGGACTAGGGAAACCCACTGCTTACCCCTGGGATAGGCTGTATGGAATCTGTATACCTTTTGGGAACTTGACAGTTGCCACTTGAATTGGACGCTGTTGGAAACAGGATGGGCTTGATGGACTCTTGGTATGATCCAGTTAGGCATATCTTATGTTCTTATAAATTTATACCACTACCACACAGGTGTAAATTTATATGGAAGTGTTTACCTGCGATTTTTGTGGGTTTTATGAGGTATATTGGTGCCTATGTGATCTTCATACAGTAAAAATAACTCCAAACAATGTGTCAGACTTCTAACCTAGGTGCCCTTTTATAAAATTACCCTCTAAGTTTACAAGTATATCATTTAAAATCCAATCATCAGAACAAGCTCCTGAGACTTAGGTAATATGCCCCAAACCATTTCACTGTCTACAGTAAAGACTATGAGCTTCTATCAATGGCACTTCCATCCTATTGTCATCTACTGTTGTGGTCAACATTATTGAAAACCTTGTATTTTAGGTATGTTGTTTACAATATCTTGAGAAATAATGGAAAATATTCCAACTGTATGTCATCATACTATTTTAATAGTACATTCAAAGGATATCTAACAAAAAAAAAGTTGTCTGTGCAACTTAGACGTTGTAATTTCTAAGGAAAAAAAATATATGATCTGGCCAGGATTAATGGCACCCTTAACTAATATTGTGAGTGGAGGAGTAGCCTAGTGGTTAGAACACTGGCTTAGTAACCAAGCAACCAGGGTTCAATTCCCACTAGCACTCCTTGTGGCCTTGGGCAAGTCACTTAACCCTCCATTGCCTCGGAAGAAAGGCCTGGCAATCTACTTCTGGTGACACTGCCAAGAAAACCCAGGAGCTTCTGGGTCGCCAGGAGTCAGGACTGACTCAAAGGCACACATTGCATTTTTAACTAATATTATGTTGCACAACCCTTAGTAGTGATGACAGCCTCCAAATGCTTCTTGTAGCTAACTATATGTTTTGTACATACATATGCTGGCAGTTTCTCTAACTCTTTAATTGCAATTTGTTCCAGCTCATGAATGTTTCCAGGATTCCTTTTACCAATGGCATACTTCAGCTCTTTACAAAGGTTCTCAACTGGATTGACATCAGGACTCATTGCTGGCCAGTTTAAAAAAGCCCATTTGATCTTTTTAACCATTCTTTTGTACTTTTAAATGTATGTTTTGGGTCATTGTCTTGCTGGAGGACCCATGACCTTTGACACAGACCTAGCTTTCTGACACTAGGTAGCACATTTCACTCCAAAATACCTTGGTAGTCCTCTGACCTCATGATTCCATTAATACGTTCCAGGCCTCCAGTTCCTGAGACAGCAAAAAGCCCCACAACATTATGGAACCTTTACCATATTTAACTGTAGGAAGGGTGCTTTTTTCCTATAAGCTTCATTTCTTCACCTGTAAATGTATCGCTGGTCTGCATTGCTAAACAGCTCAAGTTTGGTTTCATCTGTCCATACAACATTCTCCCAAAAGGACTGTGGTTTCTCAAGGTGGATTTGGGCAAAGTTCAGGCTTACCTTTTTATGTCTGTCTTTGAGCTGTGCAGTCCTCCTTGGTCTTCGCCCATGAAGTCCTTCTTTGGTTAGTGTGTGGCATATGGGCATCATCACCCCCACCCTGGACTACGGCAACCACATCTACCTAGGACTCACAAAGAAATCCACACAACCACTTCAATTAGCACAAAACACCGCTGCAAGACTCATAACGGACAGTACAAGCCACAAACATATCACACCCATTCTATACCACCTCCATTGGCTACCAATCAGCTCTCGAATCCACTACAAAGTTCTCTTAACCACATTCAAAATAATAAACAAACTATCTGCAGACAGCCTACAACAGCTCATAACAGCTGACGACAGCAAAAGACCAAGAAGAAAGGGAACATCAAACAATATCAGAACTCCAAAAGACTACACCAGGACAAACCAAGCCACATCAAAAAGAGCCTTCACCCTGGCAGCCCCCGCCATATGGAACTCTCTCCCAGACCACCTCAGAGCAACAAACAACATCAAAGACTTCAGAAAACAGCTCAAAACTGAACTATTCAAAAACCATTTCAAGGACCTCATAGAATGACTTTTGATCAACCAAGTCAGATAGCAAAGCCACCATTGTAAATATGAGTCTGTAAATATGTATCATAAGCACACAATGTATATAGCTTCACATCAAATCAACCACACTCCCTCACACCGTACACTGCGACAGATCAACACTGCATGCTACTGACAACCCCCCTTTCTTTGATTGTTTGCTGTGCCAACCGCTTTGATTTCATGAGAAAGCGGTATACCAAGTCCGTTTAAATAAATAAAAATAAAAAATAAAATATGGTGCAAATTGAAATCACCATTCCAGAGTGCTCCAGGTCAACCTTAAGCTCTTTGGATGTTGTATGTGGTGATTTTCCAACAGCTCACACTAACATTTGAAGACTTCTTGGATTAATTTTCCTCTTCCCATCACATCCTGGGAGGTTCTTGACCGTTCCATGAACAGAAAACTTCTCAATAATATTGTGAAATGCTTGGCGATAATGGCTTTTCTGACGGTCTCAGACAGCCTTTTTGTCTTCACCATTGTAAAAATGGAACAAGGAGTGAACGTAGCCATTTTAAACATTAGCGCCATCATTCATTGGTTGATTCAAGTCATGTGAGTACTGACAATTGATCACAGGTGCGTCTAATTTTACTGCAGTGGTAATGTGGTTCTTCTGTTCAAACTGATTTGAATTGTTTATAAGAATGCCAATAATCATGTCCTGACCATGTCCCAGTTTTTATACTATTTCCTTTTTTAATTGGTCTTCTTTTATTTGATTCTTTTATGTGTCAAATATGTGTGCATATATAGTCCAAAGCCATTTCACTGGCCACTTTCCCCTCTCCTTTATGAACCCCTTCCCCATCAGTTCCTACTGTGTCCCACACATTCTCTCATGTATGGACCACTTTCCGCCCGCTCACGACCACTGAACTCTCCAAACTACTCTTTGCCTCTCATACCATCTGCTCTCTGGATCCGATCCCATCAAAAATGGTTACTGGAATCTTCTTTAGCTCTCCACTCTTTTATTCTTATTACGCTGAACTCAAGCCTCGCATCTGGCACTTTCCCGAGCCCCTGGAAACACACATCAATTCTCTTTTGAAGAAACCCTCCCTCAATCCACATGATCCCGCCAACTACTGACCTGTATCTAACTTACCATTTCTTTCCAAAATCCTGGAAAAGGATATTCTCCCAACTTTCACAACATCTTGACTCCTTACCAACTTCACCACCGTCAATCTGGATTCCGCCCTGGTCACAGTGTTGAAACTATCATGCTCTCTTTGTTAAATGATATCAATGTGGCACATGAACATGGCAACATTATTTTAGCAGTTTCTCTCGATCTTTCTGCAGATTTTGACCTGGTAGATCACTCCCTTCTCCTCTACAGGAATTTGGGCTTCAGGGGACAGTTTTTCAATGGTTTCACTCCTTTCTCTCCTCATGGTCTCTCTCAGCACACATTGGTTCTACTTCCTCTGATCCAGTCCCTCTGTGTTGCAGTGTTCCCCAGGGTTCTGTTCTTGCCCCCCTTCTAATTAATATTTTCCTAGCACCACTCACCCTACTCATACAACAATCCGGCCTGTCAGCATATTACTACGCTGACGACATTGTCATACTTCATCACACTAACCCGCAACGGCTCAACCTTACCATTCTCAATAACTGCTTAGCACGGGTCTTCAGATGTCTCACCATTAATTGCCTACATCTCAATCTAACAGTCAAAATCCCAGAGAGTAGTGACCAAAATAATTATAACCAATGAAAAAGCCACCAAATATGTCCCAAAGATGCCCCTGAAAATTAATATTTTTGTCGGAAAACACTTCAATATCATCTACACCAGACGGCGATGTCCATTTTTTCATTTAAGGATCAAACTTGCGTAGATCATTCAAAAAGTTGAATACTTAGCTTAGAAGCAGACAAAGATGCAATGAATGTAGTCAACCAGCACGACATGCATGTTTTGGGATATGCAATCCCTGTATCAAGTGCTTACTGTCTTCTCAACATTGCAAACTGCCAGAAAATGCTACCGTTACAAGCGGCCCATCTTGTAAGGACAAGAGTTCAAAGTATTGGCTGATCCGCTCAAACACTCAGCATGAACCACCAATGAAAAGAGGAAAATCCCCATCGTCATCGGGGAAACCCTATTTTCAATGGACAGAATCATTGGTTACATCTCAATCTAGTCAAATCATTTGCAATATGGTTTACGTTCGGCAGTCCCTGTCCAACAGTTGCCCCAGTCTTTAACATCGCAATTCCCATAGTCCCCACACTATGGGACATATTTTTGAATGATCTCTGTCTTTGTGAGTCTACCAGGTGAACCTTGGTGTAACACTGGACACCTCTCTCACTTTTCACGAACATCTCTCACTTCTCTCCTGTCGGTCTTTCTTCTATCTCCGCCAGATACATGCTATACATCCATTTCTGTCCCCGCAAGCACTGACCACACTTCTCTCACTAGTTATGTCACATCTGGATTTTTGTAACTTGGCCCTTGCAGGCATTACACAGGCTCAACTCCATCAGCTTCAACTGCTCCAAAATACTGCAGCTTGGATCAATAGTCATGCCTCCCGCTGGGACCATATTACCCCAATCCTCATCAAACTTCACTGGCTTCCACTCGCCTTCCATATCCATTACATAATCCCCATCATGACTCATCACACTGTATATTCAAATGCTCGGCAATATCTAGTTGATTTGCTGCAATTTCATACCCCCAACAGTCTCCGCTCTATTCATATCAATCAGCTAGTCCTCCCCTCCCCCTCGCGTGCCCACTTTCACTCCACCCGATACTTTGCCTTCCTTTTTCTAGCCCCTTCCCTCTGGAATTCCCTCCCAGCCATATTAAGTCAAGAACCCTCCTTTCCCAAATTTAAGAGTCTCTTGAAAACCCACCTCTTTCAATCTGCTTTTGACCTGCCTCCAACCCCTCCCTCCCCTCAAAGCCACTGCTTCTATACTCCTTTTCCTTAGTTTTAGTATCTGATATTATTTTGTTTCCATTTCTTTTCTCTCTCTTTACTGCAACTATGCTATCGCTGTCCTATCATGCAATGAAGTTCCTTTTCCTTTCTCTGCCTTTGGCCATTTCTCTGTACTTTGTTTTTTTGGGGTTTTTTGTAAACTGCCCTGGTATTAAGGAGCGGTGGTATATCAAGTGACATAACAGACAAACACAATTTTTTTTAGATGTTGTTCATTAAGGGGCTGAACTGCAAGGGTCCCAATAACGTTGACCACAACTGTAGAATTTCCTAGGCACAGGAGGACAAGGTGGACATGAAAACAAAAAGTGGAATAAGAATTATTAAACCAGATCATGTCTCTCTAGTAATTGGGACCCATTTGGCACTACTTTATCCTCCAAATTTATCATTTTCATATGTATTTACTTATGGGAAGAAGTAGTTCTCTTTGTATATCAATCTTCCTTCACATAAAGTAATGGCCAATAAAGGCTATGTAAATACTGCCAGCTTTCTTGCTCACAACCCAATGTCCACTACTATAAATTCATTTAGCACCATGGAACTGGAAAACTAGACAGTCACTATTAGTCTATGAATAAACTAGAAATGCTATTTATAGACCCCAGCATGCTAAACAATTAAAAGCAATTCTTACTGACTCGCCCAATAAATTGATCTAAACATTTCCCACTGTTTGCATATTAAGATCTAAAGGAGAAACACTGCAATTGATTTAATTTTATACTTTGATGCGTTTGCTTAATTATGATAAAAAAAGTTCTATATGTTCTGTTGTATAACTCTTTCCTTCATATTCATTTTTATGCAATTCACCACTTTGGAACATTTATAATACGTTGTGCAAAATAGTTTTATTTAAAAGAATATGTACATATGAATATTTGTTCTTGCAAAAATATTGCTGGTATTCAAACACTATTGTGTGCAGCGTTTTTACATCTGAAACCATTAGCATATGAACAGAAAAATATTCGACTGTGCTTGAAAATCTGTAGTGTTTTGGCATCCAGTGAGCTTCTCTGTCTTTGCAATGTGTGATGACAAAAAAGTGTTTTGGGATCCATGGAGCAGCTTGATAAAGGAGGATAGCCTTATAGATACAGTACCAACTAATCTTCAGTAGGCATGGATTAGATCATCTTTAAGTAATCTTTATACTGTAGGTGTCACTGGAGGTACTGTGCTTGGAATGCAAGTTTTGTGGTGGTGGCATCCGATATCTCACATTTTTCCAGAATCTTGTATCGGGCAAAAGAGAACTATCCGTGAAACTTCCTTTCCATCTGATGACTCCTTGCTTCTGTTTGATGTATTTAATAGATTCTGGCATATTTGCATAGTCCACTATCTTTTCCAATTCAATCAGGATAGTTTTGAACTTATTGTTGACAAGGGCATCATAGAATGTTATCTGCTGCTCAAACGCATCTTCAAAGAAGTCATCTCTTGACTTTATTCCTGCTAAAACTATTATTACTCTTCTGCTTTCATTTATGGCTTTATCAACAACATCTGCAATGGCTGTAAATAAAAAAAAAAATGAACAAAATGGAAAAAGGATGGTCTAGCATTTCATTTCTTGCTTTTAATTATTTCTTTGAAAATCTACAATGTCTTACCCTCCAAAGGACAGCTCCAATACACGGAGAAGACAATGCTTTACCTGCAGAGATAAGTCTACTGGAAAACTGCATACCCTGGATGTGGGTAAAATTACATGCATTGTGGAAGAGCACACATACTTTTACCCACCTTAAGCAGAGGCGTTCTGGGGCAGGCTTAGGTCAGGGATTGCAACAGCACATGTAGTTTTCTATATTTGCAAAGTTAAGCTCATGGGGGCAGATATTCAAAAGCATTTACATGGTTTGCAGACCTGCAAACTGCATAAATGCAGCTCACTGGAATATTCGGCAGCACTAACCCACTGAATATCCCCAGTTTATGCCACTAAATGCCCCAACGCTAAGCTGCTAGTGTCAAAGCTTTCTGGGGGAGGCACCGCATGTTAACTAGGCAGTGGTGATATTCAGTCGCTGCCCGCTTAACTCTAAATCAGCTAAAGTTAGACACTTTAATGATTGGCTTAAATTTAGCCAGTTTAGAAAACTGACCAGTGGATGAATATCACTGCTGGTCTATTAGCTAAATCGCTACCCAGCCAACCGGATATTCAATGCTGGTTAATGGATATGATTCCAGCATTTGATATTTGGGCTCAATGTTCAGTGGCAACAGCTAGCCTTTTTAATAGTGCTGGCCGGTGTATATCCCCCCTCATTCTATTTGTTGGCAATTGTCCCTGCAGAAAAGATGCAATTGGCTTTGCATACTTATTCATTTTGAAAACCAATTTAAAAGTCACACATAAGAAATATCTACAGATTTTGAAGCAATGCAAGCAGTGTAAAAAGTGCTCTCAAAATGATCCAGTTATAGCGTCTGTTTAATTAAGAACATAAGATCATAAGAACTGACATACTGGGTCAGACCAAAATTCCATCAACCTCAGGACTCAATTTCCGAGTGGACAGATCCCCAAACATAGCTAGATACCATTCTTTTTATCCCCCAGGCTTTCACAGGTCTACCTTAGCAGTCCATTGATTTTTTTTTCTCCAGGAATTTGTTTAAGCCTTTTGTAACCCATCTATGCTAACTGCTTTTACCGCATTCTCCAGAAATAGGTTTCAGAGCTTAACTATGCATTGATGAAAAAATATTTTTTTCCTATTTTTTTAAAATGTACTATCAAGGTCATTCCAAGGCATGAATAGCAGGGATGGACATCCCGCTATTCCAGCCCCCTTCTGACCTCAACTAACTTCACCGCCAATTGTACGGGGAAGTTAGACAGGGGCAGAGCAGGGGTGGCATTAGGGCAGGCAGTGGGCAGTCGGCAGCCTCGGATGTACAGGGATGATTCCAATGTTGGCCCTGTACATCTGAGGTCAGCAGCCTGAATGGGGAACTTATTCTCCCCAGCCCAACCCTGCGCAAACATGCACAGGAGAAAAAAGCTCTGGTGTCGGCAGCCATTTAGCCGAAATAAAATCAACCTATAAAAAACAGTAAAAAACGAGAATCAAATGAGGTAAGCATCAGCAGAAATAAAACCCCTTGTTAAAACCTTGGTTTACATAGTCTTCAGCAGAGGTGCCTCATATGTGTTATTTTCAGCTTGCCTTCTTTGTGAGTCATGCCGTAATACTCGGTTTTATTTCTGCTGATGATTACCTCATTTGATTCCCCTTTTTTATATGCTGGTTTTATTTCAGCTAATTTTTAAATCCTACATATTGGCTTTTAGAGCAATTTTATGTTTTATATCAGATGTCACTATGATAATGGGAATGCCAAGATAGTTTTGGCGGGACTGGGAACATTTGAAAATGACCACTGACATCGGATCCTGTTTCTCCTGTGCATGTTTGCTCTTCTGATTGCAATGCTTAGAGTCTAGAAATATTTTCATGGACCTTTCTCAATATCCTTTTAATCGGCATGTGATTAGATGCTCATTTCAGCGCTGGAGATCAAGTGTCCTTACCCAAATATACCTATAAATATATTCTTTTAAAGGATAGTTTAATAGTGTGCTTTTCTTTGAAAAGCATGCAGGATCATTCCGAGCCACGAATAGCGGGAGATGGACATCCCGTTGAGAAATCCATCCCCACTATTCAGCCCCTCTGCCGACCCCGACTAATTTCCCTGCACATTGTAGGGGGAGGTTAGATGGGGGGCGGGAAAGGGGCGATGTAGGGGTGGCGCTAGGGCAGGCAATGGGCGGTCCGCAGCCCCGGATATACAGAGCTCATTCCAATGTTGGCCCTGTACGTCCGGGGTTTGCAGACTGAACAGGGAACTTATTCCACCTCTGAGGTGGAATAAGATCCCCTACTTGATGAGGGACAGCAGGCCCGGGAAGAGGTAGGAGGGGGTAAAGGCGATTCCCCGCAGTCCAACCCTGGCCTTGGGAGGCCAGATTGGGGGTCGAGCTGCGGGGAATGCAGAAATCTGTTCGGCGGCCAGGGATCGCACTTCCTGAATGGAGCTGCAGTGCCATGGCACTGTGGCTCCATTCAGGAGCCTTGACTGAGTTAGATGGGCAAAACCTGTATGTGCAGGCTGACCGGGATCGGAGTCCAAGCCTGCACGTACAGGCCTAGATGCAATGATGAGCCCCGCCAGATCAGAATCCCATCTAACTCTGTGTATCCGGTTCCGACCAGGCACACAGAAGACCAGGACAGGACAGAATCAGGTGGTCCATGGTGTATGCACACACTTCATACGGGGGTATTTATTACGGACAATGTCTTTGTCCAGTTTTTAATGGCCCTTTTAGGTTTCATTTTTATTTATATTAGTTTTATTCTCTTTGAATATTGACATTTATATTCATGGTTTTTAAATCTTATTTTATATACAAGATATGTGTTTTGGCCCATTAAGTGACCCTGTAACTAGTGCAGTTTTGATGTCTCGTCCCTTTGCAGCTATACACAATAATTGAATGTGTGTTTACCCACCTTGTATTAATACCTTCTTTGGAGTTTCCTTCACCACTTCATTTATTGATTTATATTTATTTTCATTTTTATCCCAGTTGTTAACTAATGGTTCTGTTATGATGTGCACCGTGAATTATGTTTCTCCTTTCTCCTCTCTTCCCCTACCTCCTTTCTTTTCCTTCCCTCCTCCTTCCCCCCTCCATACCCCTTTTCTCTTGATTTGGTTTTCTTGATTTGAGTATTCTTGTGTCCACTTAATTTCTTTTTTACATATACGAGGGTTGCTCAGAAAGTAATGCCGCACATGTTTTTTCTCAGTCCAGAATGAAGATAGAGGTGTGAAATTGAAAGGGTAGTAACTTGGAACTTCAAAGAACACGTGTGTGTAATTTTACAGTCGTCCGACAAATAGCAAGGCGGTAGTGATCCTTCAAATGGCATCTGTGAGTGACACACGGTACAAACAAGCTGTAATTGAATTCTTGGTGGAGGAGAAAGTGCGAGAAACATTCACAAACGGTTATGTGCTGTGTATGGAAGTTCTACGGTAGATAGCACCATTGGACGATGGGTGAAGAGAGTAAAGGCTTCAGGAAGTGGTAAAATGGTACTGGAAGATCGGCCACGGTCTGGGCGTCCTGCCTTAGCCACTAGTCCAGACAAGTTGCAGCACGCTGATGACATTCATGCGGATCGGCACATCACGAGTCAGGAATTGTCCGTACAGTTTTCCGTCAGTAGAGGTAGTGCAATGGCAATTGACTCTTTGGGATATTCAAAGGTGTGTGCAAGATGGGTTCCGCAAAGTCTCACAACCGAACACAAACGCCAAAGGAAAGACATCTGCTCTGATTTGTTGGAGCGCGACCGATCTTCTAGTTCTGTTTTACCACTTTGAGGCCTTTACTCTCTTCACATATCATCCAACGATGCTCCTATCTACCGCAGAACTTCCATACACAGCACATAACCATTTGCGAATGTTTCTCGCACTCTCTCTCTCCTCCACCACGAATTCAATTACAGCTCGTTGTTTGTACCGTGTGTCACTCAGACGCCATTTGAAGGATCACTACCGCCTCGCTATTTGTCGGACGACTGTAAAATTACACACACATGTCGTTTGAAGTTCCAAGTTACTACCTTTTCAATTTCACACCTCTATCTTCATTCTGGACCGAGAAAAAACATGTGCGGCATTACTTTCTGAGCAACCCTCGTACTTATATTTATATTTTTACTCTTAGCACATAGTATTGGCCAAACGGCTTCCTCATTAGCTATGTACCGCTTTAGAGGGCTGATACCCTGTCGCGAGTAATTTTATCAGATATCTCTCTTGGATGCTTCCATACTTTTGCACCCTTCTTTTATTTATATGTTATTTGTCTGATTTATGTATTTTATTCTTCTTATTTTTCTGTTCCGCATTTGTTGATTTGTCCCTCTTCATAATTTTGTAATTGGTTACTTTGCTCTTACCTATAAGGTTGTATATTGATTGGTTTATAATTAAACTTCTTACTCATTAACAAATCAATCCCTATCTTCTCATAGCCTAAATATTTAAAAAAAAAACCCCACCCTTCAACAAGCCATAGGTAACAACCAAACTCAGTTAACGTCCTTAAATTCTATTTCTTTATCCAACAAAAGTTTCTCTAAATAAGAGGGCGTCACAAATACATAACGTTGTTGCCCAAAAGAAGCTAAACATTTACAACGGTAACGGAGGAAAAAAAGAGGCACCTAAAGCAAGTGCTCTAGCTTTCAATGCCATTAAAGATTTTCTCCTGATTTGAGTAGTACAAGAGACATCTGGGAAAATTGCTAGAGTATCTTCACAAAACAGGGAATCTTCCTTTTTAAAATGTGCCTTCAAAACCTCAATTTTGTCACCCTCCGATAAAAAAGTAACAAGAGTAGCCCTGGTCGAGATAACATCCTGTGAATCCTCAAGAAAAGCCGTGAGGTTCAGAGACTGTCCCTCAGCCAGGACATCTAGATCCGGATTTAAATGATTCTCCTCCCTAACTTTAGTTGGAACATAACACTTAACAAAACCTATGATATCTGCATTAGGCAAGGACAATACTTCCTTTAAATATTTAAGCAGGAGAATCAGAGGGATAACAGATGAATACAAGGAAATTTAAGTATATGTAAATTCTTTTTTCTAGCCACATTTTTAAGTGTCTCAATTTTCTGTTGTAATAGTAAAGTATCCTTAATTAATGAAGCATGTACTCATTGAAGAGTCTTAACCTGAGCATCTATTGCTTCTAAATGAGAGCCCAGTGGCCCAACCTTTACTTCTAGATCATGAAGCTTTGTAACAGTGTCCTTGGTAAATTTGCATATCTCAGGAACAGTATCCAGTAAAATCTGCTCAGTACGTTTAATAACCTGCCAAATATATACCAAAGTCACTGAATCCACCTGAGTATCCTGAGAGGATATGGGAAACTCCCTCCATGAAACCACCTGTGGAAGCCCACCCTCAACTCGGGAATTTTGCTCCAAAAGGAGGGGGTCAAACTGGAAACATCTCAAGGCCCAGGAGGAACAGGTGCTGTATGTTCCAGGGAGCTCCAGGGTTAGCTGAGGAGCACAGGACTGATACTTGGACTGAGGGAGTTGGGGCTGGGGCAGGGCCTGGGGGAGGGGGTTACTGGGTGCTGGGCAGGACCACTCCAAGCTAGAACTGCATTTTGGAAAAGAGGTGGGGCCTCAAGCCAAGATGGATGCTGCTCACTAGTGCTCTGCAGTTCCACCTTAAATGTACTTCCAGGGTGTTGGAAATAGCTGGGAAAACTGCTGACAAAGCCCATAATGAAGCCAAATGTAATGGGCTGAGCTGGAACAACATTTTGATGGCCAAAAATCAGCAATTGGGCTGGAAAGTACAGTGCAGGTGTAACAGCTGTATACTCCCACACTTTGGAAGATAGACCCGAGCCACAGCATTGCCCAGGTGCGCACTGGGTAAGTAAAGAGCCCCCCAGCAGTTGATAAGGCTGAAACAAAGATTAATTTGGGATGCTTCTAACAGCAATGAAGTGAGTATCAGCATGACTGGAGTGTTCGAGGAAGCAGGACGAGCACTGACAGTGTGCATGTGGTCTCGCGGTGCACAAGTGTGAAAGAGCAGTGGTGGGCCCATGCAGCAGCCTTGGCAGACTGTGCATTAAGGGGCAAGAAAAGCCATGGAACATAATAGCAGACGAGCTCTCACCATGGGTCTTTATAGGGCTTGTAGCAACGCTTGCGTTTGGTGCCCCGATCAGTCCTGAAGACAGACAGCAAAGCCAGCACTCCAAGCCCTCCGGTACGCACAAGGCTGGAAACAGACTCCCCATGTTCTTTTGTTTTTAATTGTTTTATTTTATAATGCCTTTTAATTCTTAATTAAGGTCTTCTGCCCCTCATAAAGGCCTAGAGCAGACCTGATAAAGCCCTGGAACAGACCTGTTGTCACCCTAACAAAGACTGATTCACAAGCATTCCATGGTGTTGTGTTGACTGCTCCTCCCTGGTTCTGGGGTAGCCCCTAGCCAGGCAGGTTTCAGGATATCCTCAATGAATATGCATAATAGAGATATGCCTGCAAAGGAGTAGTGCAATCAAATCTGGTCTCATGCACATTCACTGTGGATATCCTGAAAACCTGAATGGCTAGGAGATACACCAAGACAAGCCTGAGCACCACCAATCTGTTTTTATTTAACCTTGTTTACACAATTGTTGCAAACCGCTTGATATTTTTTACACTAGTAGCGCTATATAAAGTAAGTGAAACCAATCAAAAGACAAAAAAGGAACATGACATGATTCCCAAAAAAGGTGTCAAAAAAATAAAGTACAAACGATCTTAAAAACAATACCTGGAAAGCCTGAGACAAGGAAGGAAATCAGAGAACCAAAGCAAGATGAGAAGAAAAGATAGCTAATGATGTAAAATGAGAAAAGACATTTTTCAGGTATGTCAGAGAAAGTATCTGTTCTTTGGAGAGGCTGCAAAAGAGTGGAGAAGGGCAGATGTAGTTCCTGTACATAAAAGTGGTAAGAGAGGTGATTGGTAAGCACAGGCTACTTAATATTACCTTGGTGGTAGGGAAATGAATGAAGAGAGCACAAAGGCAAAGGACAATCACCTACAATCCAGTGATCTCAGGATCATATCAAACAAGTATGATTAATTTCTTTGAATGGGCAATAGGAGTATTAAGGTGTGGATGTGAGTTGAACATGATGTACTTGTATTTTAGAAAGGCTTCTGATATTGTCCCAGAAGAGAGATTCATGGATAAAGTAGTGCGGGGGGTGGGAGGATGCTTGTGAGATGCAGGCAGGGCCGACCCGTCCACTGAGCAAGAATGTTTGCACAGGGCCCTGCGCAAACGTCCTGAACATGGGCTATTTCCTTCACTTCGGCAGCTGTACTGGTGTTTAGAATGCTGCCACACTGAGCGCAGAAAACAGGAAGTTCCTTTTGCCCTCAGCGCGGCAGCATTCTAAACGTCAATACAGCTACCAAAGTGAAGGAAATAGACACGCTTCACTTCGGCAGCTGTAGAGGTGAGCCGGGGCCTCTCCAGCTCCCTCTAAAGCATGTTAAAGCACCACGGGGCTCTTCAGGAGGGGAGGGGGGGTTGGACTGGAAATGGGCTGTGGGGGGGGGGGGGAGCTAGGACTGGAAATGGGCTGAGTGGGGGAGGGGCTTGGACTGCAAAGTTGGGGGGGGGGGGAGCTAGGACTGGAAATGGTCTGAGTGGAGAGGGGGCTTGGACTGGAAATAGCTGATGGGGAGGGGGCTTTGGTCCGGAAATGTGCTGAGTGTGGGGTCTTGGACTGGAAATGGACTGAGTGGAGGGGCTAGGATAAGACTGGAAATAGCTGATGGGGAGGGGTGCTTGGACTGGAAATGGGCTGATGGGAGGCTAGGATAGGACTGGAAATGGGCTGATGGAGGGCTAGGATAGGACTGGAAATGGATGGGGAGCTAGGATTGGAAATGGGCTGATGGAGGGCTAGGATTGGAAATGGACTGATAGAGGGCTAGGATTGGAAATGGACTGATAGAGGGCTAGGATAGGACTGGAAATGGGCTCATGGGGGGGCTAGGACTGGAAATGGGCTCATGGGGGGGCTAGGACTGGAAATGGGCTAAGTGGGGGGGAGCTAGGACTGGAAATGGGCTAAGTGGGGGGGAGCTAAGACTGGAAATTGCTGATGGGGAGGGGGCTTGGACTGAAAATTGGTGGGGGAGCTAGGACTGGAAATGGACTCGGGTGGGGCTTGGATTGGAAATGGGCTGAGTGTGGGGGGAACTAAGACTGGAAATGGGCTGATGGAGGAGCTAGGATAGGAAAGGAAATGGACTGATGGGAGGCTAGGATTGGAAATGGGCTGATGGGGGGCTTGTATTGGAAATGCACTGATGGAGGGGCTAGTACAGGACTGGAAATGGGCTGATGGGGGGCTTGTATTGGAAATGCACTGATGGAAGGGCTACTATAGGACTGGAAATCGGCTGATGCGGGGACTAGAAGGGAGCAGATGCTGGGTGGGGCTGGAACTAGAAGGAAGCTGATGTTGGGGAGGACTAGAATGGGATGGGTCTGGGAGTGTGAAATGGAGGGGAAAAATATTGTGTGTGGGAGGGAAGAAAAATCTACGACTGGCCAGGTATTAGGAGAATAAGTGGGGATTGAGGATGGAGGGGTAAAATTTGAGTGGATGAAAAAGGAATAAAGAAAGAGATGGAGGAAAGAGCAAAAGGGGAAAGATCAGTATGTTAAAGCAGATGTAGAGAGAAAATGGAAAACAAACTAGAAGGACAAATGGACAGCAGACAATGGAGAGTTAGCAGAAGATAAGAAAAAAAACCAAGAAAGTAACTGGAGCAATTGCAACTGAAAAATAAAATGCACAAACAAAAAGGTACAACAATAATTTATTTTGAATTTATTAACTGGAATATGTCAGCTCTGGGAAATGTGCGTCTAACGTCTGCATTTTGTTTAGTACAAGAGGAAATTAATTTATAGTTTTATTTCTGCAGTATTGTTGTATATGCCAAGTTTGGCTTTTGGGGGTCTCAGTTTAATTTTTGTCTTCCTATTTCTAAATTGTGGTCCCTTGTTCTTTGTTTGGTGATGGTCTATGCTTGAGATGGTGTAACCAAGCTGAGGTATTCTATTTATGTAGTTTCTGTTTGACAATGCCACTTGTTCACTTTCCCCAGTAGGAGATGTATTGGTATTCTCTGAGATATATTGGTTTAATATTTGCAGTATTGCCTTTTGATAGGTAGGATATGGTGCTTTATGAGTCCTGGTAGTACTGTTATGATATGGTGAGTTTGCTATGGGTTCTAAATGCCCTATAAAATGCTTGATACCCACAAACAACCTTGTGTAGTGCCGTGAATGTGACCTAAACAATATCAGATTTTTTGTCGGATCGCCCACCGATGAGTAGAAATTTTACTACTCTCGTAGTGGGCCCTCCATTTTATTCAAAGTTAAAAAAATAGCCCATGACAGGTCATTAAATCAGGTGCACAGCACTAACAAGCCGTTGCTCCTGCACTACGAAAACTAAACAGTGTCTCATAAGACGTTTCTCCAGACCAATAGGCAATGTCAATGTTCCTCAAACTTGAACCGTAAAGATGGAATACTCATCTGAAATCCCTCAAAGCAATGGCGCCACGGTGGCGATAACTCCGGTCCAAGGCAGAAATCTTCATTGACAAACAATCTTCCTCTCCGAAACTGTCATAATCCAAAGCATCAAGTCTTCTTTGACCAGTGAAGGAGTCGTATGATTCAAATCACAACACCAATCAGTGTTTCAAGCCGCGCAGCTTTGCAGCTCTTCCTCAGGCGAATGAATCATACCAGTATGCAGCCCTATTTAAAGGACATCTGAGTGACGTAGAAGCTACCCTCCAGAAACAGACCAAAAGAGACGATTCAAAGAGATGTTTAGAAATGAAGACTCCACCAATCGATTTCCGTATTCATACCAGCTGGAACAACAGAATCCAGCCGAAAAATCCACTGTTGTTCTTTAAAGTGGAGCTTCCTATGGCGATCCCCTCCCATTGGTAAGGGGGCAACAACATCCAGAACCCGCCAATGAAGGTCTGCAAACTGATGGTTGAACTGCTGACAATGTGGTACCATTGGAGCAAACGGTTGGCGAGCATTGATACGAGAGCGATGCTCTAGCAAACGCTTCCTGACCGGCCGTGTTGTTTTGCCGACATATTTCAAATTGCAAGGGCAAATCAACAGATAGATCACAAAAGCTGTGTAGCAATCTGAAAAACACCGCGATCGGTAACGTTTATTTGTAGTAGGATCTACCCATTCCTCGCCCTGCAAAGAGCTCATGCAAAAATCACAACGGCCACATGCAAAATGACCCTTGTCTGGCACTGGAGTGGATCCCCCCTCCCGTGTTCGAACAACATATTCCCCTATTGTCTTTGATCGCTTATAAGCCACCATAAGAGGTTTATTAAAACACTGATGAAGGGACAATAGCGACCAATGGCGGCGAAGAAAAGAAGCAACCTGAGTTGAAGCAGGGAGAAATGGCAATATCCCTATAACCCTATCCAAAGCATCTTGCTCCTGATGGACGGAGCATTGAGCAGTGTGAGAGTCCCACCACCCCGGATGATTATTCAACACACGGCGAAAAGCCCTTTGAATGACCTTTAAAGGGTAACCCCGGGTTTGTAAACGTTGGCTCAACTCCCTAGCGTGCAATCGATATTCCCCCACCGTAGAACACAAACGGCGGATACGGAGGAATTGGCCAAAGGGAAGACCTCTACGCAGGGCTGGCGGATGAAAACTAGTATATTTAAGTAATACATTTCGTTGTACTGGTTTCCTATACAATGTGCTCTGGATCGAAGACCCCTGGATTGACAATAAAAGATCCAAAAATTCAATCGCTTGTAAATGATAATTCAGAGTAAACTGTAGATTATTGTTTAAAGAGTTTAACCACTCAAAAAACAAACACAAATCATATTTACAGCCTGTCCATACAAAAAAAATGTCATCCAGGAATCTTCTCCACAAGAGGACATGCGAGAAACCAGCTGACCTATAGACATGGCGCTCCTCAAAATCTGCTACATATAAGGTGGCCACTGAAGGAGCCACCTTAGCCCCCATTGCCACCCCAAAAACTTGATGGTAAAATTTAGTGTCATATTGAAAATAATTCTGAAAAAGAACCAGATGTAACAAATTACCCAAAAAAACTTTTGGTAGCCGTTGTGGAAGTTGAACATCCAAATTCATCAAAATTTCCCATGCCTCTAACTGAGGGATGTTTGTATATAACGAGACCACGTCTAACGTTACTAGAAATGCTCCCGATGGTATAATCAAATTGGACACCTCCGATAAGAAATGAAACGAATCCCTTATAAATGATTTAACTTGAAGGGTTAGAGGTTGGAAAAAATGATCACAAAACTGGGAAGAAGGTTCTAAGATAGAATAACGACATGAAACTATAGGGCGGCCTGGGGGATCAGTAAGAGACTTGTGTGATCTGGAGAAACGTCTTATGAGACACTGTTTAGTTTTCGTAGTGCAGGAGCAACGGCTTGTTAGTGCTGTGCACCTGATTTAATGACCTGTCATGGGCCATTTTTTTAACTTTGAATAAAATGGAGGGCCCACTACGAGAGTAGTAAAATTTCTACTCATCGGTGGGCGATCCGACAAAAAATCTGATATTGTTTAGGTCACATTCACGGCACTACACAAGGTTGTTTGTGGGTATCAAGTATTTTATAGGGGATATAGTTGTGTTGATCCCATTTGGGTGTATTGTTTGTTTGATGGGTTCTAAATGGGCAGTGTTTGTAGTACTTCCTAATGTGCTTGGCGATTGGCACTGGAATATCGTAATGAAGAAATCTGGTAGTCATTCTTTATCCATACACTCATTAAGAGGCATGTTTTCTAAATGTTAGTGCATGTTAACATTATGCAAATATGGCCCCGCACCGAGTATCTGCACATGGCCCCACGCCCCCCTTGGGCCGCCCCTGGATGCAGGGCTGGTGTGTGTCTATGTGTGTTTGTGTTTAAAGTGGGACTGAGGTGCCTCTGCGTGTGTGAAGTGGGGGTCGAGTGCCTGTATGGTTCTTCATGGGAGGTGGGGCGCTTTTTGGCATATACACATTGTGGCCTACTGTCCTCATTCATTCCTTCAAACTCCAGTCTTTTGCACTCTTCCTACCCACCCTCCAGCCCGTCCTACTACTCCTTCAATCTCTGTTCCTCTTCCTAGACCCTTCCTTTTGTCTCTCCCACCTCGCGCACTCACACCCTCTGCCCTACATTCCCCCCTCCCCCACACTCTTCGCAAGTGCACTGCCCCCTTAATTTTCTCCTTTCTAATCCGGCTTGCTCTCCTCCTCCTGCAGCACTTTTTGCCCTGCTCATCTCTTTTGCCCACAGAAGATGCTGCTCCCAAGGGCAAATTGTAGCACTTTTTGCCTGTGGTTTCTTTACTCTATCTGTCCATCTGATCCAAACCCAAAGGGTTCTTTGTGCAAGGAAAAAAAGGAACTATAGTATTTGGTTTGAAAGAGCAGACTGGATAGGCCATATGGTGTTTTTCTGCCATCATGTTTCTAAGCATACAGACAGGCAAAAACAACTGAACACACGGCTAGATCCTTGACAATAGGTGCTATCGCTTATATGAAACGTGCCTAAGAAAGCATGGAATAAATTTAGAAGATACCTAGAGGCAAGAGAATGGAAATTAAGCATAGAGGTACCGTGCACAGCAGAGCAGTTGCAAAAACCACTGCATCTAAGAGAAAGCACTGAAGATAAACCAGACAGAGCAGCAGTCATAATTCTAAAAGACAATTGGTACTGCTTTGATAGGTTAGCTGAAGAACACGGGGCTGATACTGGGACCGAGGGGGCTCAGACTGGGGCTGACCCAGGGCCTGGGGGAGGGGGGTACTGCGTGCTTGGCAGGACCACTCCAAGCTAGAAATGCATTTTGGGGAAGAGGCGGAGCCTCTAGCCAAGATGGACACTGCTCCCTAGTGCTCTGTAAATCCCCATTAAGAAATGTGCTTCCAGAGTGTCAGAAACTCAATGAAACAAAATGCAGTGGACTGAGTCGGAACAACTTTTTGATGGCCAAAAGTCAGCAATTGGGCTGGAAAGTACAGTGCAGGTTTAACAGCTGTATAACCCCACATCTTGGAAGATAGACCCGGAGCCACAGCATTGCCCAGGTGCGCACTGGGTCAGTAAAGAGCCCCCCAGTGGTTGATAAGGCTGAAACAAAGATTAATTTGGGATGCTTCTAACAGCAATGAAGTGAGTATCAGCATGACTGGAATGTTCGAGGATGCAGGACAAGCACTGACAGTGTGCACGTGGTTTCGCGGTGCACATGTTTTCGCGGTGCACAAGTGTGAAAGAGCAGCAGTGGACCCAAGCAGCAGCTTTGGCAGACTGTGCATTAAGGGGCAGTGAAGAGAAGCCATGGAAATTAACGATAGCGGCTGGCAAAGCACAGGATTCACTGAGCTGAATAAGACCTGAGGATTCGGGCATGCTGTAGCTGGAGGGAGGCTGTATGGATGAGTGCGACATGGATCACCTACTGAGAACTGAGAACTGAGTACTGAGAACTGTATGCAAGCTACTTGTGGAAGTACTTTTGAAGGGGCAGTGGGCTGCAGTCAGACTCTTGACTAACCCCCAACAAAGGGAGAGCATAGCCCCGGTGCGCTGGGCGATGCAGTGAAACCTGGCAGAATCCAGTGGAGAGTGGTACGGAGTTGCTCTGCTGATGGCATTTGGTGGCTTAGTGGTCTCCTTCAGAGCACAATGGCTGGTGGGCCAATAAGCCAGGAGAAAAGGAGCCCTACAGAGGATGCCGGTGAAGCCCAAAAGCAGCAGCCATGAGGGACAGTGCAAAAATTGCAGGAAGTTGGAGGTGATAGCAGCCCTAAAAAGGAAAAGATTTAGTCCCGAGTCCAGCGATGCAGGCCTCCTTAAACTCTGAGGGCAGAGGAGATGGCAGCACCTAAAAAACAATAAATGCTATTATTGATAGAAGAGGTGGCTAAATATTGTTTAAAAAGCGTGACAGCCATTTTGGAAGACAAGCTGGCAAAATTTCAGTCCACCCTTAATGAGGTCAAGGAAGCCCTAACCAGCCACTCCAGGCAGATCTCTGATAATGCCCAGCGGATCCAAGATACAGATATGGCACTAGAGGATCTTTGGTCACAACTCCAGAGGCTGCAAAAGAAGAATGAGGTACCAGAAGATAGACTCAACGACCAAGAGAACCGGAGCAGACAGAAGAATCTGCAGTTAATTGGTGTGGCAGAAAAAGTGGGGGACAGAGAACTGTAGGAATTCTGTGAAAAAGTGCTGCAGAGTAAATTTGGCCTGCCAATCTCTTGTTTTCCAGTGAAGGTGAAGAGAGCACACAGAATGGGCATAAGGGCTGATGACAGCAACAGACCACGCCTGGTGATATTTAAGGTGCTCAACTATACAGATAAGATGGCACTCCTCTCCGCCTATAGGAAGCAAAGGAGCTTGGAGATCAAGGGAGCCAATGTTCTTATGTTCCAGGACTTTTCAGCTCAGATGGCTGCAAAATGGTGTGAGGTTACCCATACTGCACCAAGCTCTTTGCAAAGGCTGCGAGTTTCGGCCTACAATATCCTGACGAGTTCAGAGTATTTCATGAAGGCGACAAAAATGTTTTGGAAGAGATTGAAAGAGGTGGTACCTGAGCCCCTGGGTTTCGGCGGGCATCAGGTGGACCTCCTTTGATGCAGATCAAGGTGAATTGGCTATTTGGACTATGTGTGCAGCCATGAGGCGGCACCACTGGTCAGGTCGTAACAGGTTCGCCTTCCCAGTTTGTACTTCTAAGGTTCAGGGGATCTACTGCTGTTAATGAGGGGCTGGCAAGGGTTTTTCTTACAAGAGAGTCAATGCTGTTCATGCTGTCAAAAATGGCAACGAGGAAGAGATATTGTGGCTCACTGATAGTGGGGGGGGGGGGGGGGGGGGGGATTTTCTAGTTTCCGGTTATAGGAGTCTGTCTCGTCACCACTCCTTCATGTGTGAGGGGGGGGGAGGGGGAGATTACAATGACTAGCACTGTTAAACTGTTTTACCAGCTGTACATGGAATATTATGCTTGTTAACAGGTGATGGTGGATGAGTGTAGGAGGGTAGAGTGGTCTAGAGTAATAATTGGATGAGTGTGATGGAGGGAAAGGGGGATGGGGGGGTGGCTGAAAATATGAGTGCGGTTAGGGATGGGCATGGGGGTGCAAGGGGGAGTGGGGGCGAGGAAGGATCTCATCATAGGGGGTGTATTGGGCGGTGACAGGGCAGAGGTAATTATAGGAGCGTCCCCTAGCTGGGGGGAGGGGGCACAGACTAACAACTCAAGTTCTTTGAAAAGGATTAAATAATCACATATCAGTTAATGGAGCTATGGGAACAGGCCCTCAGGGAACTGGGCTGGACAGAGTGGGCAAACATTGAGTGGACCTGATTTATTGTTGGGGACAGTAGCAAGTCTGGAAAGGTATAGACTCTCCACAGCAAAAAATAAATTTTTATGTGGAATTATTTCTGATACACAAGGCGGTCTTGTTTTCCTGGGTGGAAGAGGGTGACCCCAATACCTCTGTCAATGGAAGCGGATGATGGATGAGGTGTAAAAAAATGAGGTGCAAATGTACAAAACCAGTAGGAAATTAGAATGGAAAGAATATTGTCATCTGTGGTAGACTTCCAAGTATTTATTTATTTATTTGTGCTTTTATACCGCCTTTCGGGAATCAAAGCAGTTTACAATGAACTCAAACACAACAACAGAAAATTACATACAGCAAAATAAAGTGAAAATAAACCAAAATTACAAAATTATTAAAATTAAATTAACACATTTTGAAACTTTATACAGGAGATACTATATATATATATATATATATATAGGAAACTCATGAAAAACTAAATAAATAGAAACAGATTAAGTGAATGCCTCCCCAAAATGTTCCTTAAACAAATGAGCCTTTAGTAGTCTACGGAAAGTGATTGGATCCTTAAGTGTTCTTTAAGACTCGAGGCAGAGAATTCCATAGGATTGGTGCGTAGAGAGAAAAAGCTCTTTGTAGTGGAGGCTTTACAAGTTCTGTAATAGTGGTTGTAATGGAGATCAAAGGCGAGAGGGGAGGGGAAGGGGGATTAGAGTTTTGAGAGAAGTGTGAGTAGGAGTGTCAGCAGGAGGGGCAAATAGCAAGTATGTAAGGGTAGAGGGTCAGACAGGAGTACAGGTTCAGACAGGAGTACAGGATTGAATGAGAAATGTGTGGGGGCACCAAAACTAATGGAAAATAAGACAGGTACTCCAGGGTGAGGTGAATGTGCAGATCAGATATTTCTGTTAAAGGAAGGACTGTTAATTTGTCAATATCTATGTATTAGTAATGATTCAGTGTTAATTTTGTATTATGTGTACCTGTCCGAAAAATACATTTTTTCAAAAGAAATGCATCCTGTGCAATTAGTGAACCTGGCTCTGCAGAAAATAATGTACAAGGAAACACTCATGCTCACAGGTATCAAACCACAACAGCAGGAGTGAGGTGAAAAAGAAAAAAACCCCACCAACATGAATTGTATATAAATAGTAGATTTATTGTGCTTTCTATTGTTCCACCCTGCACAGCTGTGATTGATGTGCGCCTTCATCAGGGGTATAAACAGTGAAAATCACAAATGGGTATCCGCAAGTACCTAATTGTGGATTCACATAATGAGGAAAAGGTCAACAAATGTTTTGAAAGCTTATCCGACTGCACTGGGACTCTGAGGTCTGAGATCTGTTTGACGCTACAGATCTATGAGACCTCTGCTCTTTATCTACCGTCATTTACTATGTTACTAGGCTTACCTTCTCCTGGCAAGTCATCCCTGCCAAATATAAACAGTTTATATCCACATTGCCTTTCCAACACTTCAGGTAGCACCTTTAAAACAAAGGTGTCAATTGAGTAAATGTTTATTGTAGTTCTGCTTTTTGGAAACATCACATAGGCATCATAGATCTTTCCATCTGAAATTACAGGAGAATAAACTGCATTATTTTTAAACCAAATCAAACAAAAAACATCCTGTTAAAACATAAGCCCAATGCAAAAATATCTCTTGCCCACAGTTTAGAAAAGGAAATGATGTGATCAGGAAAAAAAATCCAAAACTTTCCAAACTTTCCGGAATTACTATAAACAATAATTTCAATTAAACAGACATAAAAGCCCTGGTAGCAGCTGGTGGGCAATTAAATTACTTATTTCATTTTAGGAGGGTAATTGTCGATGAAGACAGACAATGAACCGAGCCATATGACTTTTTTGAGGAAGTCAAACCTGTTAGGTTTGATTGTTATACACCTTTGATAGCCAGCTTTTGGCCCCCCCCAAACAGCTTTATCGCATTTCATACTGTCATCTTCCTAAAAACTTACCCCTGAGAACACACAATTACTATGTACAGGGAGGACAGATTTTTTTTTTCTAGCCAAATAGTTGTTTCCTGGTCCTTTGGGCTTTCAACTCAAACAAACCCAGGGCTAGTACCCTGGCACCATGATCTTTCATTCGCAACTTCTTGGCAATATTTTTCCTCTATTTTATATCTTCTCCCTACACTAAGTGCAGTCATCACAACACTAGTCCTCTGCCAGAGACCATACTTCAGTGGTCCTTCTGCAGCCCTGCAATAAGTCACCACTATGCAGTCTGGAATTCCTTTCTGCTTGGGTTCTTAATATGTCACCATTATGTGAGTGGAACTTTAGCAATATAGAAAGGCTCTAGGAATGTAATGGGACTCTATACACACATCTGGATTACAAATGAAGCGTGCATTTCTTTTTTTTTTTTTTTGAGGGGGGTAAGTAAGAGGGCCTTCTGAGTTAACAGGACAGTATTTGGGTGTCAACAGGACAATGACCACGTATCTTTGATCAAGGTTTGATTATTGTAGTGTATGTTTCTAAGAAAGGACAAGTGTAATGAAGAAAGAATAAAGGATATATCAAGATGAGAAAAGTATGGC
Organism: Ichthyophis bannanicus; assembly: GCA_033557465.1. NCBI lineage: Eukaryota > Metazoa > Chordata > Amphibia > Gymnophiona > Ichthyophiidae > Ichthyophis > Ichthyophis bannanicus. The sequence goes on along the minus strand of CM066032.1, from coordinate 521,311,316 downwards.
AAAACATTACAATGAAGAGAAGGGAGAAAATTAAAGAAACAAAGGAGCAAATCACATTTTGCTAAGGTATATGTGAAGGCACATTTTACAAATGCAAGTGCAATCTGAGACATCCAAGCAAGAACATCTGAAAAAAAAAATAAATAAAACCACGTCCAAGTTCAGGCATGATTTCGCAAACGTGGACAAATTTGATATGAATGTCTGCGGTGTATCTATATCAACATCCCTGGAATAGTATTCCAGACTAGAGATGTCTAGAAATAATCTAATGGTTAGAAGTAATGGGCAAGGACCGGGGAAGCCATTTCGGATTCTGTAGAGTACTGGGGATGGTGCCTATTCATGCCTGGAGCAGGTCTATACTTGCACAGCATCACAGATGTGTCTGACTTTTCTGAAATACAGCAAAAACATCCATTCAACTGTCCCAGAGATTCCTCTGCCATGCCCCCTACCTACTTGGCCATCCCCACACCAGAGACATCTTTAAAAGCCATTTGGAAAATGGCTCCTGGGACATCTCTGTGATTTGGATGTCTGCATGCATTTTTTCAGACCTGCAAAATGCAACTCAGGCTTTTAAAATGACCCAGTAAACCAAGAAAAAGAACAATTCTTCTTTTATAAAATGTTAGCACTTTATAACATTTAGGGCTCATTGCCTTGTCGCCATTACCTGGTGTAGTGGCCCATTGGACTATTTTCTTTTACAGCCCCATGGTGCCTGCAAGTTTGGGGTAAGAGGTCCAGGCTGCAGGTCGTTTGGAGCGGGAAAGCTCAGTGTCTGCTTTGGGCTTGTTAGCTTTCTCCCCCCGAGGAATAGAGAACTCCGAAGGTCGTTTGCACACAACAATCTCCTCGGCTGAGAGGTTTTCCTGTCTGGGAGGGCCGAATCTTGGAGTGGGTAGTGCGGAAGTCCCGCATATCCCGGAGAAGCAGCAGGGTGCAGCAGCCTCGGCGTCTCCATTTGGAGTGTGGGCAGCAGGAGTAGCTGCTGGGAGCGGCTGCAAGACAACTAGTGTTCCGATGGAGGGAGAACTGTCCACCATTGCTAGTCTGATAATTTTTTTTTCTCTCGCCCGGGAATTTTACGCTGAAATCTATCTGGTCGGCCATTGTGTCATTAGGAGAGACTTTGGTCTCTCAGTTCTCAACTCTGTCAATTAAAATAACTCAAAACACTAGTAACAATTCAGCAGAATGTCAACAGGATCACTGCTTTGCAATCTGACTGTGGGACTCTCCAACATCGACTATCAGCGTTGGAAATACAATCAGAGGCTTGCCTGAAGAATGCTTCTGTCCTTACTGCCTAGACTGAAAAATTGGAGAACTTATCTAGAGCTTGCAATTTGAGGCTCATTAATTTGCCCTGAGCTAAATCTGTTTCTGCTTGGAATATGCTTAAATCTTATTTGCTCGAGATTTTGGAAGTACTAACGGAATCCCAACCCTCGATGGTGAAGCTAGAGACAGATTTCCTCCTTCTGCGTCCCGCAGTCCAGCAGCTGGGGGCACTCTTCTTCCTTAAACATTCCTGTATATGTTTGGTAAAATATCATAATATTTCCTATATTTTTATGAGCCCTCCCAGCTGGTGGCCTTCATGAATGCTCAATGTCTGGAAGCTGCAATTGATATACCTACGGAAGTTCTGTGAGGGTGAAAGTGGGTCACTTGCCTTGTAGTCGTATTATTTCTTGCACATTATGCGGTGGTTTTCTTTTTATTCTTTTCCCTTTGTAGGCTGGTTGAACAAATTGCTGGGCACTGATTGTGCTTACTGTATTATGTTTTCTTGGATAATTTCATGTGTTTGTTCTATTTTCTGTTCAAGTGTTTTTGTTAATTCTTGGTAATAATTGTATTTTTTCATAAAGATAAAACAAAAAAAAATCATTTAGGGCTCAATGAAGAAATTCTGCGCTAGAGCAGGGTTTCCTAAAGCATGTTTAACGCAGAGGTTTTGTTCATCCATGCTGTAAATGAACAGTATGCAAATGAGTCGTGCACAAAAAAGTCTGCATTAAATATGAAGAGCAAGCCAGACATATGTGCAAAGGGTATATGTTAGCATTCTGGCACCTATGCACATAAACTGGATTGTTGGGAAAAAAAAAAAAAAAAAAAAAAAGAGGTTCTCCAAGGTGGTTTGACACGTCACCTCAGATGACCAAGGCAGATTCCCTCATCATGTATTCCCACCCTTCACAACCCAGACACCACTGAAAAATCATTGGTGGCCCTAAATCACCCACTCCTCCAAAAAAAAGTTTTATGGTGGCTCCCTGAAACCCCCCCCCCCCCCCATCTCGACCCTGCCCCGGTAGCTCCAATACCACTCCAGCAGTCCAATTCCCACCCCTAGTATTGTTCATCCGAGGAAGCACCATGGTGGGGGGGAGGTGTCAGTCTGCTATTAAGACAATGCTTGTCTTACATGGCAGGCTGAGCCCACCTGATGCATCACAGATTAAGGTGCTTGGGGGAGGGACATTGGACGGGGAGGTGGTATCAGTGCTACCAGTGATCTGGGGGTAGGGGTCACAAGGCCACTTGGGCTACAGGTTTTAGGGGAGTAGGGACTACTAGGTCACTGGGGAACATTTTTGGGGGAGAGTGGAAATATGGGAGATGCACATTCAGGGCCACCAATGATATTTCGGTGGAATCGGGGTGGGGGTGGGGGGGCCTTGGTCCTATGAGGTGAAGAGTCAAATCTCACTTCAGATTATCTTTTTGCTCTCCGCTGCATCTTTATATGTCAAGTTTCAGCGCATTTATTATTTTTTTTTTACATTGGATGGAATTAAAAATTCATTCTTCTGAACGCGATTAGCACTGTCCACTACGCTATATTTTAGCACAGTTTTTTTGCATTACCTTGCTTTCAGCATCGGGGATCATGATTAGCATGGAAAAATCTCTAGCAAATTACTACATTAGAGCTAGCACAGTTTGCTGCATTATACTTTGGGTTGTACAGTAGCTTTCAAATAGTAAGTTTTAGGTGGTTGTGTGATAGACCTCAAAGTTCCAGAGTTTGCTGTGGTCCCTTGAAAGCTTTATAAAGCAGGTGACAACCTCCAGTTGATCAAGGTTCCCATCCCCGTAATAATCAATCAATGAAATAGATCCAACATTTAGTTTTCTTTTTTCATCTAAGCAACTACACCAATTAAAGTTTTGCACTTAACACAAAATATTTTAAGAACAACTTACAGCCTAAAGAACTCAATTGCTAAATCGACCTTTCTCCCAATCTTTAAGGTCCTATTAAAACAAGTTCTTATAAAAATACATTACACAGACATAGGATATATGGAAGATAAAGACAAACCTTCTTTACTTGGACGATAAAGACAACTTTGACGATGCCAGAGTATAATGTCAATCTTGAAGACCTTATAGGTCAATATGGCGATAGCAATCACTAGGGCTAATGCAACAAAGATAGCAATCAAGCTTCCTTGAAAATTTGGAACTGCAAGAAAAACAATATTAGGGATTGCAGAATCTCTCTTTTCAGTAACATACAGAAAATGGATTAAAATGATAAATAATTTTCTTTCTTTCTCTTTCTCCAATCACATATGAGCACAGTCAGCTCTGCGTGCCAGAGGCTGAGATTCACCTCATACTTCAACGCAAACTTGGCTTTAACAGATAGTCTCAGAAGACTGGGACAGTTTCCATAACTGAATCACAGGCATCAGCAAACTCACCCCTCTCTCAAAACATTACTATCTAAAGTCTGTCAAGAAAATTATGTTCAAACAACATTAAATCTTCAAAGCTAGTCTTACCATGGTGATGGAAAAAATAAAAGATGCTACTGAGCATCTACGTACAATCTAGTGATTTACGTGGATTTAAGCAAGGCTTTTGATACAATCCCCTGCTTAAAATTCCATTTCTAATAAATGATCTTAAATTATAATTGTATATAAAATAATCATGTTATAGAAAGACAACGCAAGGTAAAATTTCTCGTCAGTTTTTAGATTTGAGTATGCTGTATGAAGCAAAGTCTAACTATAGACCACTTTTACCAAGACCAGACTGCGGAAAAGAGATGTTAAAAGCCTTTTTGGTTCAGCTAAAGTGGCTAGTTTAGCAGCTTATTTAATCTCCAGTAATAAAATGGCTGGCCAACTTAGGAGTAGCATATTTCAACATGGCCTAGCTGTAGGTCAATGGATGGAACCTACTCATATTCCATACAATGACCATGCAACAGAGTCAAAGGCTTAGGTTAGTAGGCATATAAAAGAGATGCAAGTTCAATTCACGGAGGGGCATGTTTACTAAAGTGTGTCAGGAAGTGAGAGACAAATGCTCATCTAGCATGTGTTTTTACTGCAGCAGAGGAGCAGGAGACATGGTGGTGGCCTTGGTAGGGACATACCACCATACTAAGTGCATCACTACCATGGTAGTTGCAAACACACGGCCATAGCATATGCACACAGCAAACTCACTTGGAATGTGCGCTTTACAATTTTTAGCTACAAATGCATTATTAGGGCGGCAGTAATCTTATAGAACCACTGCAGATGGCAATAAAGGGCCCCTACTCCACCTACAGGACAGTGCAGAAAATAAAGGTATGACCAGAAATAAGCACAACCAGCTACACAGCTCAGAGCACTCAAGCTAAGTACGATAAAGTGGAGCATGCAAATCAGGAAAGCAAACGTTTGCAGAGAGTCTATGCTGTGCCATAACTCTGGGAGATAGGGTGCAAACATGGTATCTGAAGGTGGAGGAGGCCTTGTATGTGATCAGACAGGGCATCCGCAGTGTCCACCATGTGGAATGGGTATATGAGCCCCCCCTCACCCTCAGGTACCCAGGTTGCCTGCTCACCTAGCCTGCAGTGAACACCCCCCTAGCTACTGTGCAGTGTGCCGTCCATGTGGGGTAAGGGGAGATACTAGAGCCATGAGATCTGTAGGCCAAACATAATGAATACACAGAAACTGGGAACAGAGTCTTGGCACCCTGCCAGCCAGCACTTCTACCAGATGGTGTCCAAAGTGTCCAGAAGCACCCACCCACTAGTCCACCTAATAGGTCACCCAATCCTGTGGCCAGACATCTGACAAAAGGAGTGGAGGACTACCAAAAGGAACTGCTACTGCTGGAAAGAAATCTGCAATTGTAAGTATTTACCTTCTGTGAAATTCTTGAGATTTTGGGGAAAAGGGAATTTTTTAGGTTAAACCTAATAAATCCATGTAATTTAGAATCCAGTGTATATACGTCAAGTTAGTCAGGACTTAGCATGACCAGAGAGCTTTTAATTCAAATCAAAATCAGAGTATTGCTTAGCAGAGAAGGAAGGATAGGCTAAATATTCTTTGAGTAGAAAGAAATAAATTGTTTCTAGAAACCTTTATAAAAAGCCTTCCAGTTGTGAGGCAAGAGGCCTGTGAAAGTGTTTTAAATAAGTGTTAAAGCCAATGATAGATCAAAGAGGAAATTTTAAAGGCTCCCTCTATCAAACCAAGGGCTGTGTGAATCATCCAGGAAATTGTTAAGCGATTACCTTAGAAGCACAAGTCAATATCCTTTACTTGCTGAGAAAGATTAAGATCTTGGAGATCTAGGCCTTCAGCAACCAAGCCCTGAGATGCAGAGACTGGGGATTGGGATGCCATAACATTCCATCCTCCTGAGATAGGAGATCTGGAGCAGACCCTAACTCCAGGGAGGGAGCTTGATAGAGATGTAGAAGCAGAGGGTACCACATTTGCCGTGGCCAATGTGGAGCTATGAGAATCATATGGCCTCTGTCTCTCTGAAGCTTGAACATTGGGAATTAGGGGAATGGGTGGAAAGGCATACAGGAAGTCTTGACCCCAATGAAGGAGGAAAGCATCCCTGGCCTAAGCCCCCTGAGCCAGAATTCTGGAACAGAATCAGGGAAGTTTGGCATTCCACGGACTTGCAAAGAGGTCTATGTCTGGGGTTCCCCAAATTTGAAAAATCTTGGTTACCTGGTCTGCATGTAGAGACCATTCGTGTGGGAGCAGAACTCGACTGAGTCTATCCGCCCAAGAGTTTTGTATGCCTGGAAGATACACTGCAGAGGACCCATAGTCGCAAAGCTTCATTGCAAAGCGACAGAGAGCCTGTTCCCCCCTGCTTGTTTACATAGAACATGGCTACTTGATTGTCCGTATGAATGAGGACTGTTTTGTAGCTGAGCAGGATGTGGAACACTCGCAAAGCAAGGAAGATTGCTCTGAGCTCCAAGAGATTGATATGTAGACAACTCTCCTGTGGAGACCAGGTGCCCTGGGTGGAGAGGTCTTGCAGATGAGCTCCCCAACCCATTGGAGAAGCATCTGTTGTGAGTTGCTTGGGGTAAAGGTCGTTGAAAAGGGTACCCCAGCAACAGGTTCTGAGCGGACTTCCACCACTGGAGGGACAAAATAAGGCGACTTGTGTTTGCTATTTTGTTTGACAGGCATCCTGATGCCTGGGTCCATTGGGTGGATAGCGTCCACTGAGCTGCCCTCATATGGAGGCGAGCATAAGGAACCACATGCACAGTAGATGCCATGTGGCCTAGTAGTTGTAACATTTCTCGAGCAGTTAGATGGGGCTTTAGCACTGCTTGAGAAGCTAACTGCACCAGGCGAAGGCAACGGGCCTGGGGGAGATAGGCCCTTGCCTTTGTGGTATCCAGCAAAGCTCCTATGAACTCTAAAGACTGAGTAGGAGTTAGACTGGATTTTGAGATGTTTATTACCAGCCCTAAATACTGAAGGATACGTATGGTGCAGGATAGAGAAGTCCTGGCCTCTGCCTCTGTTGGTGCTCGAATGAGCCAGTCGTCTAAGTAAGGGAAGACAAATATTCCTGGAGTGCGTAGAAATGCTGCTACTACAGCCATGCATTTCGTGAACACCCTTGGTGCTGAGGCCAGACCAAAAGGAAGCACCCTGTATTGGTAGTGCTTTCCTTGAAAAAGGAACCGAAGGAACCTTCTGTGATTTGGATGGATGAGAACATGGGCATACGCATCCCTGAGATCTAGAGAACAAAGCCAATCCTGACTCTGAAGGTATGGCAGCAGACATCCTAGAGAAATCATTTTGAATTTCTCCTTGAGAAGGAATTTGTTCAATTCCCTGAGGTCTAAAATAAGTCTGTAACCCCCTGTTTTCTTTGGAATAAGAAAATACGGGGAATAGAACCCTGTACCCTGTTGATGGATGGGTACTTCTTCTATTGCCCCTTGGGCAAGTAGAATGGTGACCTCTTGACCTAACAGGTTGATGAGAGAGGCCAGAGAATTGAACTGTTTTACCATTGTGTGAGGGGGCATGCTTGAAAAATGAAGCGTGTACCCCTTCTTTTTTGATGGAAAGCGTCCAATGCTCTGCTGTTATTTGCCCCATCTGGGGGCAAAATGACAACCTTCCTGGAATGGTGGAAGGCTCCAGTCCCTCGAGAGCCAGGAAGGCTAAGTTCTCTAGTTGAGAGTCAAAGGCCCTGAGGAGGCTGAGCCTGCTGGGCCGGCTGAGGCCTAGCAGCCTTTGTTTTTTTCTGTTTGGGTGGTTGCTGACCTGCAGAACGTCCCTGCTAAAGGTAAGCAGGAAAAAATCTTTTCTTTTTAGAAAAGAATGGTTTTTTGAACAATTTCTTTCTAGCAGGATCAGCAGTGGATTTGGATAATCTATCTAAGGTGGAATTCTCAGCATCCAGTTCATTGGCCTTTTCTTGCCAATCCTTACCAAACAGGTTCTCACCAGTACAAGGGATGTTTCCCAATTTGTCTTGTACCCAGAGCTCTAGATCAGATGCCTGGAGCCAAGCAATTCTACATGCACCTATAGCAATAGCCGAGGTTCTGCTTATGCACTCAAAGCAGTGAAAGGCTGCACGGTTGGAGAATTTAGAAACATCTTGAGCATGTTTGACCAAAGTGAGAAAATCCTGTCTTCTATCTTCAGGAAGAATAGGACTTAAAGCCTCTAAATCATTTGTGACCTCCTTCAGGAACATTCCCATGTAGAGACTATAGGAACTGATCCTGGAAGAAAGCATGGAAGCTTGGAAGACCCGACGTCCAAAAGCATGCAGGGTTCTGCATTCACGTCCTGGAGGATTAGAGGCATGTCTCATGAGAGACTTTTGGCAAAACTAAAGAGTCATGGGATAGGAGGCAGTGTACTATTGTGGATCAGGAACTGGTTAAAAGATAGAAAGCAGAGGTTAGGGCTAAATGGCCAATTTTCCCAATGGAGAAAGGTGAATAGTGGTGTACCCCAGGGATCTGTGCTGGGTCCTCTGCTTTTTGACATATTCATAAATGACCTGGAAAGTGGAATAACGAGTGAGGTTATCAGATTTGCAGATGACAAAAAACTATTTAAAGTTGTTAAAACCCAAGAGGATGGTGAAAAATTGCAAGAGGATCTTGATAAATTGGAAGACTGGGCATCAAAATGGCAGATGAAATTTAATGTGGACAAGTGCAAGGTTATGCACCTAGGGAAGAACAACCCAAACTATGGTTACACGATGCAAGGTTCCACATTAGGAACCACCACCCAGGAAAAAGACTTAGGCGTCATTGTGGATACCATGTTAAAACCCTCGGCCCAGTGTGCAGCGGCGGCCAAGAGAGCAAATAGAATGCTAGGTATGATAAGGAAAGGAATGGAAAATAAAACAAAAGATATTATAATGCCTCTATATCGTTCCATGGTGAGACCGCACCTTGAATATTGTGTGCAATTCTGGTCGCCGTATCTTAAAAAGGATATAGCGATTTTAGAAAAGGTACAGAGAAGAACCACCAAAATGGTAAAGGGGATGGAAGAATACTCCTATGAAGAAAGGCTAAAAAGGTTAGGGCTCTTTAACCTGGAAAAGAGACGGCTGAGGGGAGATATGATAGAAGTCTATAAATTAATGAACGGAGTGGAACGGGTAAACGTAGATCGATTGTTTACCTTATCAGAATATAGAAAGACTAGGGGACATGCAATGAAGCTGCAGGGTAAACTATTTAAGACTAATAAAAGAAAATATTTTTTCACTCAACGTGTAATCAAACTCTGGAATTTGTTACTGGAGGATGTAGTAAAGGCTGTTAGTGTAGCTGGGTTTAAAAAAGGTTTGGACAAGTTCCTGGAGGAAAGGTCCATAAACCATGATTAAGAAGTGACCAAAGATATCAATGCTTGACCCAGTACAAGCATTATGGAACTTGTGTCTCTTGGGGAAACTGCTAGGTACTGGGCTTGATGGACCTTGGTCTGACCCAGTATGGCATATCTTATGTTCTTGTGAGTGCACTCTTGATCCTTCTCATAGCTGATTCCACTACAATAGAGTGGTGAGGAAGCTGAGTGTTATGGAAACCAGGACAAGGAGGGACTCGATACATAGTATCCAGTCTGCGAGAATGAGGAGAGGTGGTAAGAGGTGTCCCCCACATCCTTAACATGAGATCATATAAAATCTCATGAATGGGCAAGGTAGCTGCCTCCTTAGGAGTTTTGGGATATTGTAGAATTTCCAACTCCTTGGCCCTTGGCTCTGTTTCAGGGGCCACCGTAATGGACAGCCCCCGAGCCACCTCTCTGATAAAATCTTGGAAGGAAATATCCTCTGGAGGAGACATCCTGTGTTTAGGGGAGGAGTGCTCCTCTGGGAGAAGCATCGCTGCATCGACAGAACTGTCAGAATCCTCAGATACTTCTGAGGACTCGAAGTATCATCTGTCCGGATGCTCTTGAAGAGCCCGATACCGGTACCGACCAATGTCAGTACCGGGAGTAACCGGTACCAGAAGTCATCGGATGACTGGGTACTGGCAAAGCAGACACCAATGCCAATGCTATCGGTACCGGTACAGATACCGAGGCCAGTGCCAGTACCGGTGAAATTGTTTGTCGCGGTCCCGAGGGCATCGATGCCGCAAGGAAAGCCGCCAGACTGTGTTCCATAGCCAGAACTCTCTGGTCTATCGATGCTGCCAATGCCTGGATGTCTGTACCGGAGGAGACCACCGGTACCCCAGAGCATGACACCAGTAGTTCTGCTGAGGTGGAGGCCTCGAGAACATCCTGAAACCACAATAATGTTTTGGAAGCCGAAGCCTCCCGCTGGGGTAATTTTGCCGGTGCAGAATCCACGAGGGCAACGCCAGAGGCATCTCGATGCTTAGAAGGAGATCTACCCTTTGAGGACCAGCTGGATTTATGTTTAGTTACCTGAGATCCATGGGAGGAAGCAGCAGCCCTGGAAGACGTCGATGCCACCGAAGCTGCATCAGAGGGAAACAGGGTACTAAGCTTAGCAGCTCGGTTCTGCCGACCTCTTTTAGACATCATGGCGCAGGACATACAATCCGTGATGGAATGGTCAGGACCTAAACATTTTAGACACCATTCATGGGTGTCGGTGACGGAAATGGTACTGCCACACTTGATGCACTTCTTGAAACCTGACGCAGGTTTCTCCATGGTAAGGAAAAACATTTTTGGGCTCAAGGCCAAAAAAGGCACCTGAAGAAAAAGAAAAAAGAATATATATATATTTTTTAAACAGAAACAAGAAGAAAAACACCGGCGGTACTGGCGAAGCGTCAAAGAAGGCAGACACGACCACAAAAAAAAGAAAGAAAAAAAAAGAATTCTTTTGCGGTGAAAGGAACACGACCTGCTGGCTCCGCGGAAAAAGAAGAACTGGAGAGAGGCAGTTGGGAAAGGCGGGAAGGCAGCACGCAGGCGCTGTGGGATGCTCCCAAAAGCTTTCTAATTGGACGCTGGGGAGCGTTCCCGCGCAGGCTCCGTCGGTACCGACGATACCCATATGTGATGACTACATTCCTGCTTGTCCCTGGAGATACTGAAAGACAACATCAGAAGGAAATACTTTTTCATTAAAAGGGTGGTGGATGCTTGGAATCCTCGGCTGATGAAAGTGGTGGGAACAAATACAGTGACAGAATTCAAAATGATATGGGCGTGGCACTGTGGATCCCTTTATAGCAACAGGATAAAATTAAAATAAACTTAACTATCTCTTATATCTCAACAAATAAGGGTGACCTGCACCAAGCAGTGGGTACACCCCTAAACAAAGGCATGGGGAGGGGTGACCTGCATGGAGCGGCAGGTGCACTTACTCTTGCCACCTTGCTGGGCAGACTATATGGACCATGCTGGTGTTTATCTGCCACCATATTTTATGTTACTATGTCATGGTTTAATGGGAGAAAGCCAACATGGATTTAGCCAAGGAAAGTCTTGACTTACTAATCTGTTATATTTTTTGAAGGTGTGCATAAATAGGTAGATAAAGGTGAGTTGGTTGATATAGTGTATCTGGATTTTCAGAAAGTCTTTAACAAAGGTCCCTCATGACTTTTGGCAAAATTAAAGAGTCATCAGATTAGAGGAAGTGTAGTACTGTGGGTCAGGAACTGGTTAAAAGATAAAAAGCAGAGAGTAGGGCTAAACGGCCAATTTTCTCAATGGAGAAAGGTAAATCGTGGAGTATCTCAGAGATCTGTGCTAGGCCTGCTGCTTTTTAACATATTCATAAATGAAATGGGAACAATGAGTGAGGTGATCAAATTTGCAGATGACAAAATTATTTAAAGTTGTTAAAACACAAAAGGATTGTGAAAAATTGCAAGAGAGCCTTGATAAATTGGAAGACTGGACAAATGGCAGATAAACTTTTAATGGTGACAAGTGCAAAGTTATGTACTTAGGAAAGAACAACCCAAACTACGGTAACATGATGCAAAGTTCCACATTAGGAACCACCACCCAGGAAAAAGATTTAGGCGTCATCATAGATAATACATTGAAACCCTCTGCCCAGTGTGCAGCAGTGGCCAAGAAAGCAAATAGAATGCTAGCAATTATTAGGAAAGGAATGGAGAATAAAACCAAGGATATTATAATGCGTCTGTATCGTTCCATGGTTCGACCGCACCTTGAATATTGTGTGCAATTCTGGTCTCCATATCTTAAAAAGGATATAGCAGAAATAGAAAAGGTACAGAGAAGAGCCACCAAAATGTTAAAGGAGATAGAAGGCTTATGAGAAAAGGCTTAAAAGGTTAGGGCTCTTCAAATTGGAAAAAAAAGACAGCTGAAGGGAGATATGACAGATGTCTATAAATTAATGAGTGGAGTGGAATGGATAAACATAGATCGGTTGTTTACGCCATCAAAAACTAGGACGACTAGCAGACACACAATGAAGCTACAATCTAACCCCATTTAAGACTAATAAGAGAAAGCGTAGTTACTCACCTGTAACAGGTGTTCTCCAAGTACAGCAGGAATCAGTCTCACATATGGGTGACATCGGCGCCAACGGAGCCCTCATGTGGAGCAAATCGCCAGCTTTCTAAGAAAGCCTTTGGGAATTGCATCACGCATGCGTGGTCCCCTTCCCGCCCAAGGGTGCCATCTTGTTCAGTCAAATGACATAGCTAAAAAGATGGCAAAATGAACAAAATACAATAGGACTGCAACTCCAGGGGAGGAGGGAGGGTCGTGAGGACCAATTCCTGCTGTCCCTGGAGAACACCTGTTACAGGTGAGTAACTACGCTTTCTCCAGGAACAAGCAGGAAGTCAGTCCTCATATATGGGACTCCCTAGCTATAGGCTACCGAGAACCCATAGCTGAAAATAGGCTCCCTCTAGAAGAGCTGCAGCAGCCATAATAGGAGTTCAACTGAGAACGTAACACTCCGGTAACCTGACACCAAAGGATCAGAGGGTAGGAGTTATAGACCTCGAACAGGTTACGGAGTACAGCCTGGCGGAAAGCACTGTCCCGTCGGGACTACCTATTCAGTCAGTAATGGTCCGCAAAAGTCTGACCCGAAGACCAGGTGGCGGCCCGGCAGATGTCTGCCAGCGGAACAGAGCGGAAGTGAGCCACTGATGCCGCCTTAGCTCTGACCTGGTGGGTCATGACTTGACCCAGCAAAGGAAGATCGGCCGCCCTGTATGCCCAGGCAATACAGTCTGCCACCAAAGTGGACAACGTACGCTTGGAGACAGGCATCCCCAGCTTACTGGGGTCATAAGAGACGAAGAGCTGAGAAGCCCTTCTATGTCCCCGCGTACGCTCCACAAAGAAGGCCAAAACCCTCTTACAGTCCAGTGTATGCAGAACTGCTTCTGCCCGACTGGCATGCGGCCTGGGAAAGAATGTTGGAGCATCACCTCCTCGAAGAGGTGGAACGAAGAAACCACTTTCGGAAGGAACTTGGGGTGAGTGCAAAGCACCACCCTGTTCCTATAGAACCGTGTGTACGGCCTGTCGGAAACTAAAGCCTGCAGCTCACTCACTCGTCTGGCTGATGTGAGTGCCACCAAGAAAAGTACTTTCCAAGAGAGGAAGCAGAGATGGCAGGCAGCCATCAGCTCAAAAGGTGGGAGAGTAAGCTGCTTTAAGACCACATTCAAATCCCACTCAGTCACAAGGGGAGAGGGGGGCGGGGAACCGGGGGCTTCAGTAGAAGTAAACCTCTCAGGAACCTGAACACCAAAGGGTGTGCAGAAAGAGGTTGTCCTTCCACTGGAGAGTGGTGTGCTGACAAGGCACTAAGGTAGACTCTGACAGAGTTGGACGTGAGGCCTAAATCTGATAGGTGAAGCAGTTACTGCAGCACCTCTGGCACTTGGCAGGAGAGAGTTTCCGCTCTGCTTGGCGCACCACACTTCAAACCTATGCCACTTAAACGCATAGGCCTTCCTAGTCGACTGCCTCCTGGAGGCTAGTAGTACTTCTACATTTTTAGGGAAGAAACGTGGTGCAAGGACTACCCTTTCAGCAGCTATGCCATCAGGTTGAAAGACCTGAGGTTGGGATGCAGGAGAGTGCTCTCCTCTTGTGACAGGAGGTTGGGATGTAATCCCAGAGAAATTGGAGCCTCTGCTGCCAGTTGAAGCTGGAGTGGAAAACATGGTTGCCTTGGCTATCTGGGGGCTATCAGGATGACTGAGGCTTTGTCCTGAAGGATCTTGAACAGAGTCCTGGCCACCTAGAGGCATGGGAGGAAACGCATAGAGGAGGCCCACAGATCATATTAGAAAAGCATCTGCAGCCACCCTGTATGGGTGCGGCTGTCTGGAGCAGAAATGGGGCAACTTGTGATCCTCTGGGCTTGCAAACAGATCTATGGATGGTTTCCCCCAGTACTGAAATAGCTGCTAGCTATGTTGGGATCCAGGTGCCACTCGTGTGGCTGGAGAATTCTGCTTAGCTTTTCGGCTAAGAAGTTTTCCTGACCTGGCAAGTAAACTGCTTTGAGTTGCATACCCTGCCTGACTGGAAAACAGCATAGGTTCAGGGTCTCTTGACGGTGTGGGACCCTGTGCCCCCCCTGCTTATTCACACAGAACATTGCCACCTGGTTGTCTGTCTGAATTAAGACAGGCTGGTGAGCCAGGGTTTGACAGAAAGTTTGTAGAGCTAGGCGGCTAGCTCGAAGATCTAGGAGGTTGATCTGTTGTGTGCTCTCCCATAGAGACCACACACCCTGACTTCACAAGCTGTACTAGGGCCAATAGTCTCTGTGCCCTGTCTTCTGGTAGATAAGCCCTTGCTTGAAGTGTGTCCAGCCTTGGTCCTATGAACTCTAGCCCTTGAGTGGGAACCACAGTGGAATTTTTGTAATTGATCACAAACCCTAGGTGTTGTAGCAACTGGATAGTGCGAGACGTGGCCTGTTGGGCTTCCAGGGCTGACTGGGCTCTGATGAGCCAGTTGTCCCAAGTAGGGGAAAATGAATATCCCTTGGTTTCTTAGGAAGGCCACCACCACCGCTAGGCACTTTGTGAACACCCTGGGTGCATAGGCGAGGCCAAAGGGAAGTACCTTGTACAGAAAGTGGTTTCCTCCCACCACAAATCATAGATATTGTCTGTGGTCTTGATGAATTAGGATGTGTGTATAAGCATCCTTTAGGTCTAAGGAGCATAGCCAGTCTCCCTGGCGGAGGTAAGGCAGCAATATTCCAAGGGAAAGCATCTTGAACTTCTCCCTCACCAGGAACTTGTTTAAGTTGTGCAGGTCGAGGATGGGTCTTAGGCCTCCTGTTCTTTTTGGTATCAGGAAATACCTGGAGTAGCAGCCCTTTCCCTGCAGGTGGTGGGGCACCGGTTCTACTGCCTGATCCTTGAGAAGACCTGCTAACTCCTTCAAGAGGAGGTCCCTGTGAAGAGGGGGTCTGAGAGGCTCCCCTGGAAAGTAAGAGGGGGTCTGAGAGGCTCCCCTGGAAAGTAAGAGGGGGTCTGAGAGGCTCCCCTGGAAAGTAAGAGGGAGGTACCTGGGTGAAATGTAACAGACAGCCCTTTTGGACTATCTGGAGAACCGAGGTATCCATTGTGATGGCTGGCCACCTGTGGGCATACAGGACCAGCCTTCCTCCTTTGCATGGCCTTACTTCTTTGGAGAGAGATGCTATGCTTTGAGAGTCAAAAACCCCCTCCAGGCTGGGCCAGAGCCAGTGCCTGGAGCTTGGGGACTTTTTGCTTATGTAGGCCCTGCTCCTGTCCCTTGGCCTGCTGTCCCTGTTGGGGAGGCCTGATGATATGTGGGGTAGTTGTGGTAAGCAGTACCTTTCCTTGGGAAAAAGGGCTTTTCCCCCCCGAGCCCTTCTTCTTAGAAGGGGCAGAGGTTTTCTTCAAGAGCTGTGTCCGGGTCAGGTACCCAGACTCGATCTCAGCAGCCTTGTCTGTCATGGGTTTGCCAAAGAGGTTTTCACCTCGGCAAGGGAAATTGACCAACTTGTCCTGTACACTTTGCTCCAGGTCTGATGACTGTAGCCATGCCTGGTGGCATGCACTGATGCCGGCCGTGGCTACCCGGGCCGACGCCTCGAAGACATCATAGGCTGCTCGAGTCAAACCGAGCACTCACGGATCCCAGTGGACAAGGTCTTGAATCGCTGCAAAGGTCCCTCGGAGAGACCAGCTGAGAACCCAGCAATCTCCTTTGCCAGGTCTCGCAGGTACATGCCCATGTACAGCTGGTATGTCTGGATTCGGCATGACAGCACTGAACCCTGGTAGCACTTCTTGCCGAGGGCATCCATGTTGCAGGCCTCCCGGCCAGGAGGCACCGAGAAGTGTGTTTTCTGGCTCTTAAGCTGGCGCATGGCCGATTCCACAACCATGGAGTTATGCGGCAGTTGTGCTTTTTGGAACCCAGAGCTCTTGCGAACTCAGTTAATGAAATCAATTTGCCTGCAGAGCACTGGCATCGAGGCCGGTGTCTTCCACATGCGGACCATCAGCCATTCCAGAATTGGAGGCACCGGTACAGTAAGGGCTTCCCGAGGGGAAAATCATACTGGAGGATCTCGAGCTCTTCGGCGCGAGGCTCCTCATCAGCCTCCGCCAGGAATGCCAATGCCTTGGCCATGTCCTAGACGAAGTCCAAGAACCGAGAATTCTCCGGGGAGGGACATTCTCTGAGGTTCAGATCCCAGGGAATCTGAGGGGATGTATCGGGTCCGATGGGTGTCCGGTGACTCGTCTTCCGTCTCCCATCCTGATTCTTCCGAAGAGGAATCGAGCAGCTCCAGCCTCGACCACCCTGATGCCGGTAGAATCAGCAGCTCCGGCCTCGGCCCCGAACGGGAGATCGAGGGAGACCTCGGCCGAGGATCGACTCAAGTCTTTAAGGTCTCGAAGATCGGCTCGGCCTCGGGGGTCGACTTGGATGTCAATGTCCCAGTGGTCGGGGCGGATGGACCGGTGAGACTGGCCATCAGCGCCCGCTGCTGTTCCATGAAGGCAGACATGCTGCGTGCCAAGGCCGCCATTCTGAGACTGAGCTCAGAAGGCTCCACAGCCCCCGGGTCGGGTCCCGATGTCATCAGGCCCGACGCCGGTTCTCCCAGAGGAGAGTTCACAACGAGGACTGTGGTTACCTGCTTCGGTGTCTCCGATTCCTTGCAAGGGAGTTTCGCTGGGCGCTCTGACTCTGAGGATCTGGGGTGATGGCCAGGACTCTGCGACTGGTCCCGCGAGGGACCAGGCCGTTCAGAGCCATCCAGCGACGATGCCCTTACAGATTTCTTCCTCCTCCGGTGTTCCCGTGAGGGAGACCCCCTTTCGGAGGACACTCTATGCTGCTCAGGCTCAGAGAGCTCCCGAGATGTCGAGGCCTCAGACAAGGTCTGGGCCCGGGCGGGTGCAGACTCAGGAAAAATCCTATCATGTTGCTGCTGCTTACTTCTCAAGGCCTTAGAGGACATTTTCCTACACGGCCACAGACCTTCGGGTCGTAGTTGGGCCCGAGGCAATGGAGACAGTAGTCATGTGTGTCAGTGAGGGACATTAATTTTATGCACCGATCACACTTTTTAAATCCGCTGGCAGCCATCGGGGGAAAAGGGCCCCTGCGAGGTCAAAAGTCCGGGCTGCCAGTGAAAAAAGAAAAAAAGTGCGCAAACACTAGTCACTAAGGACAAAAAAAGAAAATTTGGACCGGACTCGATACCGGTGTACTGAGCTGAAGGTGGGAAGGGGAACCGGTGTCGAACCGGTCAGACAGAAAATAATTTTTATGACTTAAGCACTTTTTTTGCGAGGGAACTTGGACGACATACGTTCGGCTTCACGGAAAAAAGGAGACTGAGCAAGATGGCACCCTTGGGCGGGAAGGGGACCGCGCATGCATGATGCAATTCCCAAAGGCTTTCTTAGAAAGCTGGGGATTTGCTCCACACGAGGGCTCCATCGACGCCAACGTCACTCATATGAGGACTGACTTCCTGCTTGTTCCTGGAGAAAATATTTTTTCACTCAACTTGTAATCAACCTCTGGAATTTATTACTGGAGGATGTAGTAAAAGCTGTAAGTGTAGCTGGGTTTAAAAAAAGGTTTGGACAAGTTCCTGAAATAAAGGCTCATAAACCATTATTAAAGAGGTCCAGGGGACCTGTGTACCTTTTTGGAAATCTACCAGATACTTGTGACCTGGACTGGCCACCGTTGGAAACAGGATACTGGGCTTGATGGACCTTGGTCTGACACAGTAAGGTATTTATGTTCTCCCCCCTCTCCCAATGAGAAGAGCTTTGAGGGAAAGCATAGTTACTCACCTGTAACAGGTGTTCTTCAGGGACAGCAAGAATCAGTCCTCACATATGGGTGACATCGGCGCCGACAGAGCCCTCGTGAGGAGCAATTTCCCCAGCTTTCAAAGAAAGCCTTTGGGAATGCCTCGTGCATGCGCAGTCCCCTTCCTGCCCAAGGGTGCCATCTTGCTCAGTCAGATGACATAGCTAAAAAGAAGGCAAAAAGAATAAAAAGCAACAGGACTGCAACTCCAGGGGAGGAAGGAAGGTCGTGATTTCTGCTGTCCCTGGAGAACACCTGTTACAGGTGAGTAACTACGCCTTCTCCAGGAACAAGCAGGAAGTCAGTCCTCGCATATGGGACTCCCTAACTACAGGCTACCGAGAACTTATAGAAGAAAAAAGGCTCCCTCTAGGCGAGCCGCAAGAGCAGCGAGAGGACTTTCTCCGAGAAGGCATCCCCCACGGTAGCCTCACACGATGCCCCTGCGTACGCTCCAGGTAGAAGGCAAGCGCCCTTTTACAGTCCAGGGTATGCAGAACTGCTTCTGCCTTGTTGGTATGTGGCCTGGGAAAGAAGGTGGGGAGAACCACCTCTTGGTTGAGGTGAAACGAGGAAACCACTTTCGGGAGGAATTTGGGGCGCGTGCGGAGCACTACCCTGTTCTTGTAAAACTGCGTGTATGGACTATCTGACACTAGAGCCTGCAGCTCACTCACACGCCTAGCTGACGTGAGTGCTACCAGCAAGAGAACCTTCCAGGAGAGGAAGCGCAGATGGCAAGTTGACATTGGCTCGAAAGGAGAGTGAGTAAGTTGCTGCAAGACCACGTTGAGATCCCACTCAGTCGCTGGAGGGCAGATAGGGGCCTGCTCCTGCTGAAACCTCCAGAGAAACCTGGCCACCAAGGGGTGAGCCAAGAGAGGTTGACCATCTATTGGTGCATGGTTAGCTGACAATGCACTCAGGTGGACCCTAACTGAGTTAGATTTGAGGCCCAGCTCAGCGAGATGAAGCAGGTACTGTAACACCTTGGGAACCTGAGATGAGAAGGGTTCCACAGCATGTTGGTGACACCACACTTGGAACCTGCACCATTTACAAGCGTAGGATTTTCTGGTGGATGGCCTCCTGGAGGCTAACACTTCTTCCACCCCTTCAGGTAAGAGAAGAGGCGCAAGGTCTACCCTCTCAGCAGCCAGGCCATCAAATGGAGGGATATGGGATGGGGGTGCATGAGGCAACCCTGCTCCTGGGTGAGGAGGTCAGGCTGCACCCCCAAGGGGAGAGGCGTTTCCACTGCCAGTTGAAGAATTGGGAACCAAGGCTGTCTGGGCCACCTGGGCGCTACCAGGATCATCCAGGTCTTGTCCTTGTGAATCTTGAAGAGAGTTTGTGCTACCAGAAGCGTAGGCAGAAAAGCATATAGGAGGCTTCCCGACCAAGGGAGAAGAAACGCATCGGCTGCTACCCTGAGGGGGTGCGGCTGTCTGAAGCAAAACTGGGGCAACTGACGATTCTGTGGACTGGCAAAGAGATCCATGGATGGGAGGCCCCAGTGGTTGAAAATCTTCTGGACAACCTCCCTGTCTGCCAGGCAGTTCTCCTGGCTCGGTAGGTAAACTGCATGGAGAGACATGTTGTGTTGAACTGCGAAGGAACAAAGATCCAGAGACTCCTGGCAAAAGATCCGCAACCCTGTGCTGCCCTGTTTGTTCACACAGAACATAGCCACCTAGTTGTCCGTCTGTACTCGGTTGGAGAGGACTGGTTGGAGAGGACAGGAGCAAAGGCTTTTAGAGCTAAGCGAATGGCCCAGAGTTTCAACAGGTTGATCTGAAGTGTAGCCTCCTGAGGAGTCCACTGACCCTGAGTGCAAGAGCCCTGACAATGGGCTCCCCAGCCCACCAAGGAGGCATCCGTGGTCAGCACCTTGGTATGCACGGGGAGCTGGAACGGTACCCCCCCAAAGGAGGTTCCCTGATTGTGACCACCACTGCAGGGACTGCACCAGGGGCTTGGATACTGCCACTCTGTCAGCCAGGCGTCCCGTGGTCTGTGACCACTGGTCCTGCAGGGCCCACTGAGCTGTCCGCATGTGCATGTGTGCAAAAGGAGTAACATGAACCATTAAGGTCATGTGGCCGAGCAGGCATAAGAACCTCCGTGCTGACACCTGGGGTACTTGACTCACCATGCTCACCTGAGACAGCAGGCGGTCTGCCCTGTCCAGTGGCAAGTAGGCTCTGGCCTGCAGGGTGTCTAGCCTTGCTCCGATGAATTCCAAGTTCTGGGTGGGGAGCAAAGAGGACTTTGCATGATTGATGACGAACCCCAGATGCTGAAGCAGAGCGATTGTGCGAGCTGTGGCGTGGTGCACCTCCTGAGCTGACTGGCCCCTTATGAGCCAGTCTAGGTAAGGGAACACAAAGATCCCCTGGCTCCCGAGGAAGGCCGCTACCACAGCCAGGCACTTGGTGAAAACCCTTGGAGCGGAAGCTAAACCAAAGGGAAGCACTTTGTATTGGAAGTGGTTTCCTCCTACCACAAACCTGAGGTACTGTCTGTGGTCTGGATGTATGTGTGTAAGCATCCTTTAGGTCCAAAGAGCATAGCCAGTATCCCTGCTGGAGGGTAAGGCAGAAGTATCCCAAGTGAAAGCATCTTGAACTTTTCCCTCACCAAGAACTTGAGATTTTGCAGGTCCAAGATGGGGCGAAGGCCTCCTTGTCTTTTTGGTATCAGGAAATACCTGGAGTAAAAGCCTTTCCCCTGCAGGTAGTGGGGCACCAGTTCCACCGCCTGATCCTTGAGAAGACCAGCCAACTCCTGCAAGAGGAGGTTCCTGTGCAAGAGGGGTCCGGGATGCTCCCCTAGGAAATAGGAGGTAGGTACTTGGCTGAAATGAAGATAGCCGTCTTGGACTATCCTTAGAACCCAAGTATCGGATGTAATGGCTGGCCACCTGTGGGCGTACAGGGACAGCCGACCTCCTGTGCAGGGTCAAACCACTGGTGGGAGAGAAGCTATGCAGTGGGAATCAAAAAACCCCTCCCTGCTGGGCAGGAGCCGGAGCTGGAGGCTTGGGGGTTTGAGACTTACGAGGGCCATTCTCCCATCCCCAGGCTTGCTGCCCCTGCTGGGGGGCTGGAGAGGCCTGGTAAGTGGGGTAGTTTGTCCCTTCCTCGGGTAAAAGGGCTCCCCCCCCCCCAAGGCCTTCTTCCTGTGAGATGGAGCAGATGTCTTCTTCAACAGCCTTGTCTGGGTCAAATACTCGGACTCAAGTTCAGCAGCCTTTTCAGTCATGGGTTTGCCGAAGAGGTTATCGCCTCGGCAGGGGACACTGACCAACTTGTCCTGTACCCATGGCTTGAGGTCAGACAACATGAGCCAAGCCTGGCACCTTGCACCGATGCCGGCTGTGGCCACTTGGGCCGAAGCTTGAAGCCATCGTAGGCTGCTCGAGACATAAATTTCGAGCACTCTCTGATCCCAGTGGACAGGACCTTGAAGCGCTGCAAGGGTTCCTCGGAGAGGCCAGCAGAGAACTCGGCAAGCTCCTTTGCCAGGTCTCTTAAGTACATGCCCATGTACAGCTGGTAGGTCTGGACAAGGCATGACAGCATTGAGCCCTGGAAGCACTTTCTGCTGAGGATGTCCAGGTTCCGGGCCTCCTGGTTGGGAGGCAGCGAAGAGTGCGTCTTTTGGCTCTTGAGCCTTTGCATGGCTGATTCCACAACCATGAAGTTGTGCGGCAGCTGCGCCTTTTGGAACCCAGGGCTCTTACAGACTCGATAAAAGGAAACGACCCATTTGCTGAGGACCGGCGCCGAGGTCGGGGAATCCCACATGTGGAGCATCAACCGTTCCAGCATCGGAGGACAGTCATATTGGACAGCATCGAGCTCCTCAGCTCGAGGCTTCTCCTCGGCACCTGCAGGGAAAGCCAAAGTTTTGGCCATATCCCTAACAAAGTTCGAGAACCTGGTGTCCTCTGGGAGCGACCGTCTCCGAGGTTCCGAACCCGGGGAGTCTGATGGGACGTACTGGGTCCGATGGGTATCTGGCAAGTCTTCCTCCTCCATCTCCCAAGCCGAACCCTCTGAGGAGGACTCGATGGGCTCCGAGCTTGCCCGTCCCGACGCCAATGGCCCCGGTGACGACGACCTGGGTCCCGAACAGGAAGTCGAGGGAGACATTGGCCGAGAATAGACTCGAGCCCGCATGGACTCGAGGATCGGCTCTGCCTCCGGGGTCGACTTAGACATCGAGGTCACGGTGGTCGGGGCAGATGCGCAGGTGAGACCGGCTATCAGCGCCCGCTGCTGGTCCATGAATGCAGACATGTTGCTCTCCAAGGCCGCCAACCTGAGACCCAGCTCAGAAGGCTTCGCAGCCCCCGGCTCGGTTCCCGACGCCGGTTCTCCCAGAGGAGAGTCCACGAGGACAACAGGCATTACCTTGTCCGACGCCTCTGGCTCCGTACGAGGTATTTTGGCAGGTCTCTCCGACTCGGCGAACCCAGGGTGGCGTTCGGCACTCCGTGACCTGGAACCCGAGGGCACCGGCTGATCGGAGTCTTCCAGAGACGCAGCCCTCACGGGTTTCTTCTTCTTATGGTGCTCCCAGGTGGGAGACCCCCACTCAGAAGACCCGACGGTGCTCGGGTTCATATTCCCAAGATGTCGAGGCTTCTGATGAAGTCCTGGCCCATACTGATCCAGACTCGGAGAAAATAGTCTTGCGCTGGTGCTGCCTGCTCCTCAACGCCTTGGAGGACATCTTGCCACAAAGATCGCAGACCACTGGGTCATGGTCGGGTCTGAGGCAGCAGTCATGGGTGTCGGTGAGGGACATACATTTTTTACACCGATCATACTTCTTAAACCCGCTGGCATCGAACCGGTACCAAAAACGGTAGAAAGAGTCAAAAAACAATCAACTTTTTCCGAAGAAAATGGGACAGTGTCTGTCGGGCTTCGTGGAAAAAAAGACTGAGCAAGATGGCACCCTTGGGCAGGAAGGGGACTGCGCATGCGCGAGGCACTCTCATAGGCTTTCTTTGAAAGCTGGGGAAATTGCTCCGCACGAGGGCTCCGTCGGCGCCGATGTCACCCATATGTGAGGACTGACTTCCTGCTTGTTCCTGGAGAAAACCACAGTGTAACCCACATACACCTATGTAGATGGCCAAAACCAAGCAGCACCCAGGCTACACAACCCCAGCTGTCATGCAACCAAAGGCCACAGGAACACAGAAGCCCACAAGAGTTTTCCAGGTCCATGAAGCACCTCATCCTCTGTACATTAGGGCGAGGGTGGGAACCCTGATCAGTGAGCTCCAACAATGCAAACCCATGTTCAATCTTAGACATGTTAAGTATCTGCTCAGAGGCCTAAGCCATAACTCCTCTCCCCCCCTGTAGTCAGGGTGAGGAGCCAATTTTTCATAGAACATGCCCCCACTCCCCAGATGCAAGTATGCACCACTAAATGCCCCCATGCAGGGGAGGTGGTGGTCAGACAGCACCTTTTGATACCAGTCATGTTGCCATTATGTTAAACACCTCATTTGCATGCCCTCTCCCCCCACACTGTACTCTGCTGGCTCCAACTCTGTGCTTAAGGTAGTACTGGCCACATAGCCAGAGTACAGGTTTTATCTTCTGACACTTTCACAACACACACCAGCAGTCCTCTGACATCTCTATAGTGCAGCAGTCAGTCAAGACAGCTGTTGATGTTTCTATGGATGTTTGCCTACTGTCACAGCAGGGTCACTCCCGACTTGCAGGCCCTGGTTTTGTGGTCATTCAGGCTGTTGTGGTCCATTGCAATGGCAGCTACACCATGCAGCCTCTCCAAATAGGTGGTCTAGGCAGGTGCCTAGGTATTTGACCGACATTGTCTATTTGCCCTTTTTATTTCTTCTATGTATTTGCCCTATTTCTGCCTTTCATATTTTGGAAGAATCTCGTCCAAACTGCATGTTCGTGATGTGCTAGCAAGAAGCAGGCAGTAGTTAAATCATCTGTTTCTACAGTAGAGCACCACTACTGTGGTTGCTGCCCACTTTCTACCTCAACTCCTAATCCTGCGTATCCACTGCTCGGATAGAGAGACCTTTACGCCTCTTGCTCTCAGCTGCTGTGAGCCAAAAACATGTGTCAGCCCCATGCTAAGCTTCCTGGCTAGCCCGCTTTAGTAAACATGCGCCCGAGTTAAAATTATCCAGATTGTTGCTTTAGGAAGAGGGGAAGTAACAACAGAGGCTATAAATGCTAGCCAACTGGTGTGTGAACTAACAAAAGTTAACGCACAGTAACTGCAAAATCTCTGCGATAACTGTTGGGGGGTATTGCCAGTATTTATGGGAAGGAATGCCAGAACATTAACATGAAGATCAGGGAGAAGTTGGCCAATGGTTAGAGGAGTGGCCTGAGAATCATGGAAACCAGCATTCAAATCCCACTGTTGCTCTTTGTGATTTTAGGCAAGTCATTTAACCCTCCATTGCCTCAGATACAAACTTAGATTGCAAGCCCTCTAGGGACACTAAGATATTGACTGTACCTCAACTTGAACTGCGACTGAAAAAGACTCCAGCTAAATCAGAAA
This sequence comes from Ichthyophis bannanicus, assembly GCA_033557465.1. NCBI lineage: Eukaryota > Metazoa > Chordata > Amphibia > Gymnophiona > Ichthyophiidae > Ichthyophis > Ichthyophis bannanicus. Next base: position 521,286,603 of record CM066032.1, on the reverse strand, counting down.
TCCCACTTCTTCCCTTTCCTTTTTTCTGCATTAACTGCACAGCAGATAATGTGAAATGCAGTTAAATACAGCTCCGGAGATATAACTGCATCGCATTAAGGCATGTTAATTGCTAAAATGGCAGACAACAACTTCCACATAAGCTGCAAAATACAGCTCCGGTCTCTTATATGCCACAAAATGGCACTTTTAGTTGTTTAATGTAGTAATTAGCATGTGCTAAGAGCTATTGAGCTGCAATAACTTAACACAATACCATGTTGATGGTTCATGCTAAATCCCACATTAAAGAGCTAACATAGTTGGTAAATTTTTATAACAGGACCATGTTTTTTGTAAATTATTATAAAATAAAGGGTCTCATTCAATACAGATTTTTTTCCAAAGGTAGAGAAGAGATCATTGCTAAATAAGGCCTAACAAATAGTAAAATATCTTTAAAGAAACAAAGGGTAAGGCAGAACCAAGCTGAAGTAAATCCAATGCAGGAAAGAAACAGGTTGATGCAGAAAGCTGGCGCTGAAGTCATGCGCTATCAACTCTTTACACCTCTTTGCCTGAGACTTACCAGCAAGCAGAAAGGGGCTCATATGCAAATTATCCATGCATTAATCATGAGTTAAACTTGGCACAAACGGCCACGTTAAACTGGGAGAACAAACCACACACAAATGCACAGAGGCAAGCAAAAGTTTGGCATGCTCACCCAGAAAAACAGGGGCACTGCATGGCTAGTTTGCATATGCGCCCTGACAGATTTTGATGACACTGGGTGCTTAAAAGAGGCATTATCTGTGCTTAAAGGCCGAGCTAATTTTCTGCATCGGCCCAAACGTTTGTGGTGCAGAACAGGAGTGTGCCTTATTAAATGTTCCAACCAGGAACTGACAGCCAATAGGAAACTCAATAAGTTAAGACTATTTTGGCTAAGGTAAGAACCAGTACTCAGTACTCTACTCAGACTGAGGCCTTGATGCAGACAATTTTGTGTTAAAAGTCATGCGCTATAACTCAACACATGGTTGACACAAAAATGTTGCTCTCAAATGCAACAAATATTCAAGAGAGCTGTGTGCAAAGATTTGCAGAAAAGAAGGCAGATATATTCATGCACAGCTCTACACTAGATGCAATAGGAGCAAAAGGGTCATCCAAGCTAGCATCACACTTCACCTCATGACCCAAGGAGGCCCAGACCCTCCCAAAATATCAATGGTGGCCCTGAAGCCCCCAAACTCCCTGAGGCCCCCACCCCCTGAAACACCTAAAAAAAAATTCCAAGTGGCCTTGGTGACTCCTACCTCCACCCAAAACAAACCCCAAAAACACTGATGGCCCACATGGCCACTACACCTCCCAACCCGTCATAACCCTGAAACTCCAATCCCTCCCCCAGTATCTGTTGTCAGGAAACAGGAGCAATGCCCACACACACCTACCTCTGTGCTGCCATATTGGAAAATGGCAGCACCTGACCCTGTACAGTGTGTCATGTGGAGATAGTAGCGTGTGTGCATTGTTCTTGCTTTCCAACAACAAAGGTACCCTGGGAGGTGAGGGGTGGAAGAGGATTGGAGCATTGCAGTTTGACAGGGGTGAATGAGAGGATACAGAAGCCATGTGGGCTACCAATGGCATTTTTGTTGGCTTCATGAAGGGTTAGGGGCCACTAAGACCACTTGAGACATTTTAAGGGGTTCAGGAACACTGGACCATCAATTTTTTTTTTTAAAGAGTGTCAGGCACCCAGTCAGGGGGCTTGCCACCTTGAATCATCCAAGGTGAAATCAAACTTCATTCTCAGAAAATCCTTTTGCTCCCTGCTGCATCTTTACACCTGTCCGAAGTTGGTATAGAGATACAGTGCTAAGAGTTTTAAAAAAATATATGCTATTTCAGTGTTTTTCTTTTTTTTTAAGCAAGTAGCAATTAAATATTAACCTTGTTTCTACGTAACTAGCATGCCTATGACACTATTCTTTAGCACAGTGGTTTGTCTCCGGATTTTTCTGTGATTTCTGAATCAGGAAGCAAGAATAGCCCGGGTAAATCGAGGAAAGCGCATTTGGGGCTGCAAACCCCAGAGCTCCTTGTTCAGGCTCAGCTGCTGTGTCAATGGCCATAAAAGTGAAGCCCAAAAGTTCCATTTCAGGACAATGCTATTTACTGCATAAAGCAAGTTTGCACCCTACCTGGATGTTTTATAAATATGTATGCTCTAATTTCAGCATTCCCCGTCTGAAGAATACAGGCAAAGTTATTTTCATAATCTTCCTTTTTCACTTCCGAAATATTGAGATACACGGTCGCTAAAGTTGTACCATCTTTTAAATTTGTGTAACTATTAAAAAAGAAACAGTAATAAGTTTGAGTCGATTATATGTGATATAACCTATCTGGTCAACAAAGACATGGAGTAAGTTTACATAGCCCTTTAAATTAACAGGGAGGTAGATTAAAATAAACAGAGGAACATAACAAACAAAACACTAACTGGACACATGAGGAATCAAATTAAAAAATGCACTTTAATAAAACCACCACAATTAATCCCAGGAACAAGAGGTAACAGGGAGCAAAATATCACAGATCCTACAGCTTCCCACTGCTCAAATATGTCTCTCCCCATACTTGTCTGTGGAATGTTAGACTAAGATATCATAATGACGACTTTTTGGAAAGATGTCAACTTTAGAAATGCTTGGCATTAATGCAGTTCAGACTACAAATGTTAATAGCTAGATGTCACAAGATGTCATCTCTTCAATGTGTCTTTCTTGCATAAAATCCACTGGCGGTGACATACAACCTTGGAAGTGCCCAAGAGCAATGAATGAGAGGTCACTGAAGGCAGACAAGAGAACATGGAGTTACAAACCTAACTGGCACTGTACTAATTTCATTTTGAATCTGGAAATCTAGTAATATTGGTCCTCAGTCTGTATAAGAGATCATATCTTAAGAGGGAACTAGTTATTTGTTCATTCCTTTCCAATTTGCTGATTTCTACACAAAATAAAGAGTCTGAACCTAATGAGAAAAACTTAGTATGAACAAATCAGACAATAATATTTATTTTATTTGCATCTCGGAAGGCCATTTTAGAAGCCCTATTCATAGTTTGGATGTCTGAAAATGTTTGAAGCATAGAGATGCCCTCAGTTATTTTAAAAGCTGGGTCTGTGGGAGGAGGTCCCAATCAGAATGGGCGAGTTGCATAGATATGTGCAGGGCATTCCCAAGAACCTTGATGTCCTCGCTTCCCAAGCCATGTCAAAGGTTGTACCTGCTCCAGGCATGAATAGGCATCTGAAAAGTGCTCGTTTTGTCATGCAAACATCTGGAAGGTGTGGAGAAGGAGATATACTCATATCCCTTTTATTTTCAAATTTGACAATAACCACTGACAGCGAATGCGGGCTCTTCTTTTCATTTTGCCAGACTGCTGGACGTCCCCTATGCAGCCCTGCTTGAGATGGGAGTCACCACCCCACAGTTTCATAGTGGGGACGTCTATGTTTCCAAAATCAGGCTGAAACAGATATCCCTGGCATTCGTCTGCACATTCGGCCGTGGATGTCACAGATTGCATTTGGACAAGTAATGTGGCATTGCACTGTATGTATTTCACTATGAGAACATTCACAACCTTTTAGGCAATGAAAGGGGTCATGTGAGATAGAAAAGAGTAATGAAGTTGTGCCCACAACAATTAAAACCTGCTTAGTAGTGGCCTTAAGGAAACCCTTTATTTCCATCCAATGAAAAGATGCAAAACTGTTCAAAATGCCAGCGAGAAAACACAGAAATGGCCATTAACACTCGCTATAACATACACTGTAAAATAATAAACAAAGTTCATATGATGGGGCTAAATCAGCTTCAGTCTCCTAGATGCTACCACACAGTTCACCATCAGTGTGCATATCATGATGTTAACAGGCTGTTTCACTGGTGTCTCCCTCTTTCCCACAGCTAGATGCATAAATCCTGCATTAGAGTGCAGGGCTAAAGTTCTAGGGCAAGGCTTCCAAATGCAAGTTTAATGCAGACATTTTGCACGACGATGATGTAAGCACACAGCATGCAAATAAGCTGTGCACAAAAAAATCAATGCTAAATCAGGGGAACAAGCCAGGCACATACATATAGGGGTCTGTGTTAAGTCTGACACCTGGGTGCATGGACTGGATTGCTTAAAAAGAAAAAAAAAAGTCAAGTTCCTAGGGTTTTGGATTTGTGAGGTGAAGTTTGACACTTCAGATGACAAAGGCAAATTGCCCGATCATGGTTCATCCTCCCTCAACCCCAACATTTAGGAGGGCCTAGTGGCTTAGAATCACCATCTCTCCCCCCCCACCCCCCCCACACCCCAGCCCAAACCAGAAAATTACACCTTGGTGGTCCAGTGGGTCCCTACCTCCTGAATTCATTCTGATCACCCCCCTCCTGGTACCGTTAACAGTTGCAGAGGCAGGAGTAATGCCCACACACTCCCACTCCCAAGCCGCCATCTTGGAAAATGGTGGCATCTGATCCCACGTAGTGCATCCCAGGATCAATCTACTATATAAGATAAAAATTGCCTTGGAAAATGGCAGCACCTAACCCCACACTGTGTGTCCCAGGATGACCCCACAATTCAATCTGCCATGATATAACAGATAAACCCTGCCCAGTGCAGCCCATTTTCCAAGCTGATGGTGCAGAGGTAGGAACATGTAAGCATCATTTCTACCCCCTCAACTGTTAAGGTACGGTACTGGGTGGAGTGAACGGAATGTTTCTGGGACGGTGGTATGGAGGGTGGGGGTAGTGGTATTGGGCCACCAGGATAGTTTGTCCAGTTCAAAGGGATGGGTAGTCAGGGCTCCACAAGACCACCATAGTGTCAGGGATGGGGGGTAAACCACAATTGGGCATTCTGTCTTGGTCATCTGAGGCAAAGTGTCATCCGGATTATTCCAAGTAGGATATTCAGCAGCACAAAGCAATCTTCTGACACTGAATATCCCCCATAATGCCACTGCATGCCCTAAAGCATCATTTACTCACCAGTAACAGGTGATCTCCAGGAACAGCAAGAATCAGTCTTCACATATGGGTGACATCAGTACCGACAGAGCCTGTGCAAGAATGCTCCCCAGCGTCCAATAGAAAAGCCTTTGGGAGCAGTCCAGTATGCCTGTGCATCTGCTTTCCCACCTTCCAACTCCTCTCCTCAGCTGAGTTTATAGCTGAGCGACAGAGGAAAAAATTAACACACCCTACAACTTCTAGAGGAGAAGGGCGGGTTGTGAAGACTGATGCCTGCTGTTCCCAGAGATCACATGTTACAGGTGAGTAACAAGGCTATCTCCAGGAACAAGCAGGAATACAATCTTTGCAAATGGGACTCACTAGCTCCCAGGTACCGGACTGGCATGAGGGAGAGCAGGGTGATCCCCGAGGCTAAAGGGTAGAGCTGGAGTGTGGACACAATGTGGTCCAGTGGACTCTATTCCAGTCTGCTATACCACCTCTATGGAAGTCCGGTCTCTTGGAGAAGTCCGGGACGGAGGGTAGGAACTGAGATTAAGTCCCAAAAAGGTGCTGGAGTACAGCTTGGCCAAAGACAGAATCCCAACGGGAGTCCTTGCCCAGACAATAATGTGCAGCAAATGTATGATCGGAGGACCAGATAGCTGTCCGACAGATCTCATCTATGGATACTGAACGAAGGTTGGCAACTGAGGTTGCCATGGTGCACACATTATGAGCAGTTACGTGACCTTCCAGGGAGAGCCCTGCTTGTACATAAGAGATATAGTCTATCTGCTTTGTCATTGGTAGACCAAGGTGACTTGGATCAAAGGAAATGAATAATTGAAGGATTTCCTATGAACCCTACTTCTAAGAAGTAATCAAGTGCTCGCTTGCAGTCTAAGGTATGTAGTGCTGCTTCCACCCCTTTGGGGAGCACTAGAGGGCAAACCTTCGCCATTTAAAAGCATAAGATTGCCTGGTGGACTGCTTGCATGATGCAAGCAGGATATCCTTGACCTCCTGTGGCAGTCAAGATGAGCAAGAACTATCCCTTCAGCAGCCAGGCTGTGAGGTAAAGACGTGAAGACTGGGATGGAGAAGTGTCCCTTGGTCCTGGGAGAGGAAGTGGGGTGCATATCAGAGGCTGAGGAGTTGCAACTGTGCCAGGCAAAGGAGCAGAGAGAACCATGGTTGAAGGGGCCATGAGAATCATGGAGTCCTTGTTGACCTGTAGCTTGAAGAGTGTCTTTGGTATCAAGGGGATGGATGGAAGTGCATAAAACAGGTCCTGTCATCAATGGAGAAGGAAGGCGTCTGGATGCTGTCGGTGCAGGAACAGAACACATGAGCAGAACAGTGGAAGATGTTTGTTCTTTTGAGTGACAAAGAGATCTATGAGTGGGGTTCCCCACGATATGAAAATCCAAGCAGCCTTTTCCCCAATGTAGGGTTCACTTGTGTGGACGAAGGATACGACTAAGTCTGTTCATAATGATATTGCGTTTGCCCGGGAGGTACACCACTTTGAGGTGAATGCGGTATGCAATGGTAAAAAACCAGAGTGAAGTGCCTAGTGACACAGGGGATAGGATCCCATTCCTCCTTGTTTACTCACATAGAACATGGCCACCCGTTGGGCCGAAAGTTGGGGTTGAAAAACCCGAAGGACGTTTGTTAGAGCACTGAGCTCCAAGAGCTTTATCTGCAATGCAGATTCCTGCGGCGTCCACAGACCCTGCATAGTCAGGTCGTTCAGATGTACTCCCCAACCCAGTTTGGAGGCATCCGTCGTCAGGGTGCATCGAGGTGGAGGCATCTGAAAAGGTAAATCTACCAAGTAAATTCTGTGGGGAATACCACCAGTGAAGAGACCTGATCAGTTGGCCTGGGTCCATTGAGAAGACAGAGTCCACTGGGCTTGTTGCATGTGTAGGTGAGCATAGGGGACTACATGGACCGTCAAGACCATGTGCCCCAAGAGGCTAAGCATCTCTCAAGCTGTTACCAGCCATTGTTGATGTATGTGTTTTACAAACTCGATAAGGCCAGCAGAGCAATCCTGCTGAGTGTCCCAAAGTGCTCCGATGAACTAGAGCCTTTGGTTTGGAACGAGGTGCGACACTCGGAAGTTAAAGACAAATCTTAGATATTGGAAGAAGGTGATGGTGCGATACAGGGAGAGTTTTACCTCCTGAGGGGAGTCTCCCCTGATTAGCCAGTCGTCTAAGTAAGGGAAGACAAAGATTTCCAAGTTGCGGAGATAGGCTGCAGCCACTCTAATGCATTTTGTGAAAACCCGCCGTGCGGAGGCTAAGCTAAAAGGCAGAACCTAGTACGGATGGTGGTTTTGCTGAAACTTGAAATGCAGATACTGTCTGTGCTGAGGATGGATCAGTAAATGCATGCAGGCCTCCTTTAGGTCTAGAGAATATAGCCAATCATACCTCTGAAAGTATGAGAGAAGAGTTCCTAGAGAAATCATTTTGAATCTTTTTTGGACCAGGAATTCATTTAGGTCCCCGAGATCTAGGATGGGCCTGTATCCTGTTTTCTTTGGAAAGAGAAAATATGGGGCGTAGAAGCCCATCCATTCTTGAGGGGGAGGAACTCTATGGTGCCCTGAGATAACAGGTTGGACAACTCTTCCTTCAAGAGTGTCCTTTGAAGGGGGTTTGTGGGATAACCCCCTGTGAAGCCAGTGGGGGGTAAGTCTTGCAGGAGAAGGAGATAGCCCCTTTAGACGATGTTGAGAGTCCACTGTTCGGAAGTGATAAGATGCCACAGAGCATAGGAACAGAGTATGCCTGCTATGTTCAGGGGCTGGGGACCCTGTGGAGGCAGAGTGGCAATGCTCTCTAAGAAGCAGTCAAAAACAAAGTGCAGGTTGTACCTGCACCCTGGCTGGGGCTTAGGAGCCTTGGGCTTCTTTGGTTGGCGAGGCCCCTGCTGGTGCTGCTGTTGCTGCTGAGGCTGGTAAGCAGCTTCAGGTGTGTAGGAAGGATAATCTCTCTTTTTAGAGTAGAAAGGCTTCTTTGGAAGAACTTTTCTTTTGGAGAGATCAGCCGTCTTCCTGGAGAGGCGTTTAAGGGTGAGATCATCTGTCTAAATCTCACCTGCCTGCTCTCTCTAACCTTTTCTAAAAAAGGTTCTCTGCAGTGCATGGGATATTAGCCAACTTATCCTGGACCCACTGCTTGAGATCCAAGGTCTGTAACCAGGCCATCCTTTGAGCCCCAGGCAGACTGCTGAACCTCTGCTGGTTGATTCGAGTGAGTATATACTTCTGGGAAATTTTCTGAGGGAAATCTTTTGATTAAAGCTGATTAATCTGTGAACCCAGTGTATTTGTTAAATCAGTCAGGGCATACTAGCAGCCGTTTAAGTTTAAATTTAAACACACAGGAGAGAGCGCTTTCTGGTTAAATTTAGAACCCAGCAGAGAGCTTGTAGTTTACATTTCATACTCATTCAGGGCCTAGTAGCAGCAAAGAGCTTTAATTTAAATCAAATCAGAATATAACTTAACATAAAAGGCGAAACAGGGTCAGTATTCATTGAACAAGAAAACGTCTTCTAGAGACCTTTACAAAGAGGCCTTCTACCTATTTATTTATTTAGCTGTATTTATATCCCGCTTTTCACCGGGTCAAAGCGGTCAATTGGGGGATACATTTAACACGAGGGGATATGAGACACATACGCTAATACTTACAGGGAACATGGGCAATGGAGGGTTAAGTGGCTTGCCCAAGACCACAAGGAGTGCCTATAGGACTAGAAATCCCAGACCCTCCGGCCTGAGATTGCTGTCCCCAGGTGGGACTTGAACCCCCAGCCCTCCGGCCTGACATACCTTGTCCTAACCACTAGACCACTCCTCCCTCCTTTACCTAGGGGGAAAGAGACCTGTGAAACTTGGGTGGGGGGATAGGACGGAAAGAGGCAGGGAGGGTAGGGAGTGAGGAAGAAGGGAGGTTGGAGGGAGGACAAATGAGTGCTTAATTGGGCGGTGGGATGGTTGTTGAGGTATAGTTGAATAGAGGAAGTGAATGGACCCCTGGGCGGAGTGTAAGAGTCAACACCCGCCGGGAGAGTGGGCATGGGGTAGGGGAGGAGGGCAGAGGTACACCATCAGGTAGATATTGTGGGGGGGGGGGGAATAAGGGGGGGACAAAAGGGTAGAGGGGGGACTATAGAAAGGGGGTGGAGGGATAAAATAAAATGATATAGGCTAGAGAATGGTCTGTATATGTTTTTTTATTAATGGTTTACCATGTACATTTTGATATAATATGATAATGTTATTTGGATTTGGAGTCTGCCTAATAAAAGAAAATTGACATAAATAGGCGTTAAAGCCAGGTGGCAGGTCAAAAGGTCATTTTGAAAGACTCCTATCCAAGCAAGGACTGTTAATCACCCAGGAAGTTGGTCACAGCTTATTTATTATTTATTTAATTTATTTAAAGTCTTTTCTATACCGCGCTCTTCAAATTCAGCTCGGTTTACAAACATCGGTTTTGTCCAGGCACGGGAGGGGCCGCACTGAACTTACATAGAACAGGATAGATAAACTTGGGTTAACTGGGTAAACTATATACAGACTCTAGGCTAGGTATTTACATTCTTAGGTTACTATATGCATGATCCTGCTAGGATTCTGGTAGAGCTATCGTGCTGTGTTGGTGCAATGTATGGTGGGTAGAGTGGAGTGGCTGTTTAGGTGGCTGGGAATGAATGGTTGTTGTGTGGTACCGTAATGCTGCAGGAAGAGGTGGTGTTTCCCTGCCTTCCTGAAAAGGGTAAGGTCTGTAATGGACCGGATGTTGGGTGGGAGGGCGTTCCAACATGAGGGGGCATAGTACACAAAAGCCCTCTTTTTTGTAGATTGTGAACATTTAGTGATCTAACTAGGGACACACAGGGTATTTGCTGAGACTTATCTTCTGGCTCTATTTGTGGGAGTGGGGATAATGAGGTCTGTGATGGATGTGGAGGTGATTCTTACCTTAGAAGCACAGGACAGGGTACTGTGTTAGCAGCCCTGTTTTAATAAGTCTTATTTCCCACCCTCCCTCCCCAACACCCACCCACCCCTGGGATAATCATCACTTTATAGGTACTTACACATCTTAAAGGGAAGGAGTTGCTCTCAGGTGCAGCTCTTTATCCAAATCAGTCATATATTAAGGATCTGAGATTAATTAAGCTTCAGGTGAACAAAGTATATTAAACCTATTAGGTAGACTTTTATTAGTATAAGTATCCACAGCAACCCTTAGTAAGTAAAGAACTTACAGATCTAAACACAAGCTTAAAACTAAGATACAGACAACAGTCCAGCAGTGAGATGGGGCCTTTCCAGTCTTTTGCACTGAGTGTCACATGTATGATTTTCTCCCAGTTGGTGAGGGGTCTTACGTGTGAACTAGGTGCAAGGAGCTCGTTGCTCTCAGGGAATGAGTCCGTTCTCTAGAGTCTAGAGTAGCAGACTTGGAACACATAAGACAAAGAGGTACATAGACGAGACCTACAGGGATATAGTCCTGAAGTCCCACCTCCGATCTGGCAGCATCCCTGTTGCCATGGAGGAGAGAGGTCACGTGACGGGGGAGCATCACCCTGGTGTGGCAGGAAGTGATCCTGTAACTAGGACCTGTACTCCAGGTAATGTAAAACCCTATCACAACGTGGAAGTTTCTCCAGGGCTATGTGCCCATGAGGGAAGGGTTAGGACAGCCGTCATAATTGGTGATTCAATCATTAGGCATGTAGATAGCTGGGTGGCTGGTGGACGTGAGGATCGCCTGGTAACATGCCTGCCTGGTGCGGAGATAGCGGACCTCATGAGCCACCTAGATAAAGTCTTAAATAGTGCTAGGGAGGAGTCTGCTGTCTTGGTACATCTCGGTACCAATGACATAGGAGTGGTAGGGAGGTTCTGGAGGCTAAATTTAGGCTTTTAGGTAGGAAGTTGAAATCCAGAACTTCCAGGGTAGCGTTCTCCGAAATGCTTCCCGTGCCACACGCAGGACCCAAAAGGCAGGCAGAGATAAGAACATAAGATATGCCATACTGGGTCAGACCAAGGTCCATCAAGCCCAGTATTCTGTTTCCAACAGTGGCCAATCTAGGTCATATGTACCTAGCAGTTTCGCCAAGAGACACAAGTTCCACAATGCTTGTACTGGGTCAAGCATTGATATCTTCGGTCACTTCTTAATAATGGTTTATGGACCTTTCCTCCAGGAACTTGTCCAAACTTTTTTTAAACCCAGCTACACTAACAGCCTTTACTAAATCCTCCGGTAACAAATTCCAGAGTTTGATTACACGTTGAGTGAAAAAATATTTTCTTTTATTAGTCTTAAATAGTTTACCCTGTAGCTTCATTGCATGTCCCCAAGTCTTTCTATATTCTGATAAGGTAAACAATCAGTCTACGTTTACCCGTTCCACTCCGTTCATTAATTTATAGACTTCTATCATATCTCCCCTCAGCCATCTCTTTTCCAGGTTAAAGAGCCCTAACCTTTTTAGCCTTTCTTCATAGCAGTATCCTTCCATCCCCTTTACCGTTTTGGTGGCTCTTCTCTGTACCTTTTCTAAAATCGCTATATCCTTTTTAAGATACGGCGACCAGAATTGCACACAATATTCAAGGTGCGGTCTCACCATGGAACGATATAGAGGCATTATAATATCTTTTGTTTTATTTTCCATTCCTTTCCGTATCATACCTAGCATTCTATTTGCTCTCTTGGCCGCCGCTGCACACTGGGCTGAGGGTTTTAACATGGTATCCACAATGACGCCTAAATCTTTTTCCTGGGTGATGGTTCCTAATGTGGAACCTTGCATCGTGTAACCATAGTTTGGGTTGTTATTCCCTAGGTGCATAACCTTGCACTTGTCCACATTAAATTTCATCTGCCATTTTGATGCCCAGTCTTCCAATTTATCAAGATCCTCTTGCAATTTTTCACAATCCTCTTGGGTTTTAACAACTTTAAATGGTTTTGTGTCATCTGCAAATTTGATAACCTCTCGTTATTCCACTTTCCAGGTCATTTATGAATATGTCAAAAAGCAGCAGACCCAGCACAGATCCCTGGGGTACACCACTATTCACCTTTCTCCATTGGGAAAATTGGCCATTTAGCCCTACCCTCTGCTTTCTATCTTTTAACCAGTTCCTGATCCACAATAGTACACTGCCTCCTATCCCATGACTCTTTAGTTTTGCCAAAAGTCTCTGATGAGGGACCTCGTCAAAGGCTTTCTGAAAGTCCAGATACACAATATCAACCGACTCACCTTTGTCCACCTGTTTATTCACTCCTTTAAAAAAACATAACAGATTAGTAAGACAAGATCTTCCTTGTCTAAAGCCATGTTGGCTGTCTCCCATTAGGTTGTGACTATCTACATGCTGAGTAATTTTATTCTTTATGATGGTTTCTACCATTTTTCCCGGTACTGACGTCAGGCTCACCGGTCTACAGTTTCCTGGATCACCCCGGAACCCTTTTTAAAAATTGGTGTTACATAGACGATCCTCCAATCTTCAGGTATTAGAGATGATTTTAATGATAGTTCACAGATTACTGATAGCAGTTCTGCAATCTCATATTTCAGTTCTTTCAACACCCTTGGATGTATACCATCCGGCCCAGGTGATTTGCTACTCTTCAGTTTATCTAATAGTTGTAAGACATCTTCCCGATGTATCGATATTTCCTTCAATTCTTCCGCACCTTTAAATATCACTTCAGTCATGGGTAACATCCCTACATCTTCCTCAGTAAAGACCGAAGCAAAGAATTCATTCAGTCTCTCCGCTATCGCCTTGTCGCCTCTTAGTGCTCCTTTAACCCCTTTATCATCTAATGGACCAACTGACTCTCACAGGTTTTTTGCTACGAATGTACTTGAAAAGGTCTTTATTACGCGTTTTTGCTTCCGCAGCAAGCTTCTTCTCAAATTCTCTCTTTGCCTGCCTTATCAATGCCTTGCATTTGACTTGCCAGTGCTTGTGCCTGTTCCAGGTTTCGTCGTTTGGCTCTTTTTTCCATTTCCTGAAAGATGCTTTTTTGGCAACAGCCTCTCTGACCTCACCTTTAAACCATGCTGGCAGTTTTTTGGACTTCCTTCCACTTTTCTTAAAGCGTGGAATACAGCTGGTCTGGGCTTCCAAGATAGTATTTTTCAACAACACCCAAGCTTGATGTACGTCTTTAACCTTTGCAACTGCTCCTTTTAGTTTTTTCTTAACTGTTTTCCTCATTTTATCATAGTCTCCCTTTCGAAAGTTAAAAGGTAGTACTGTGGATTTCCTTACTATCCCTCCTCCACTAATTAAATCAAAGGCGATCATGCTATGATCACTATTGCCAAGTGGCCCCAACACCCTTATCTCTTGCACTAGATCTGGTGTTCCACTAAGGAACACCTCAATGGGTGGATGCGACGATGGTGCAAGGATGAGGGTTTTGGATTTGTTAGGAACTGGGGAACATTCTGGGGAAAGGAGGGGCTCTTCCGAAAGGATGGACTTCAACTTAACCGCGATGGAACCAGGCTGCTGGCATTAACCTTTAAAAAGGAGATAGAGCAGCTTTTAACTAGATAATAGGGGGAAAGGGGAACAGTCGCCCAAGAGCACATGGTTCGGAACAATGTATCCTTGAAGGATACTACCAAAAGCAGAGAGGTTCCAAAAAAGAGTAAAGTAGCCCAAATGCCCTCGAGTTTGGAGCAGACAGAGCTTAAAGATTCCAAATTACCCATGCCTGCCAATGGCCACATTAATGCTAAAATGCTTGTATGCGAATGCTAGAAGTCTAAAAAATAAAATGGAAGAGTTAGAATATATAGCACTAAATGAGAGGTTAGATATGATTGGAATCTCAGAGACATGGTGGAAGGAAGACAACTAGTGGGACACTGATACCTGGGTACAAACTATATCGTAATGATAGAGCTGATCAAATAGGTGGAGGGGTTGCGCTCTATGTTAGAGAGGGCATTGAGTCAGAAAGGATTAAAGATTTGCAGGAAACAAAATTTGCTGTAGAATCTCTATGGATTGAAATTTCATGTAAAAAGGGGAAGGAGATAGCAGTGGGGGTGTACTATCGACCGCCTGGCCAGAATGAACAAATGGATGATGAAATGCTCAAAGAAATCAAGGAAGCTAACAAAAGTTATAGCACAGTAATAATAATGGGTGATTTCAATTACCCCGGTATCGACTGGGTTAGTGTCACAGCAGGACATGCTAGGGAGATAAAGTTCCTAGATGAAATAAATGACTGCTTCTTGGAGCAGCTGGTTCATGATCCGACCCAGAGGGGAAACCGTATTGGACCTAGTCCTTAGTGGAACACCAGATCTGGTGCAAGAGATCAGGATGTTGGGGCCACTTGGCAACAGTGATCATAGCATGATCGCGTTTGATTTAATTAGTGGAAGAGGGATGGTAAGGAAATCCACAGTACTATCTTTTAACTTTAGAAAGGGAGACTATGATAAAAAGAGGAAAATCGTTAAGAAAAAAAACTAAAAGAAGCAGTTGCAAAAGTTAAAGACTTACATCAAGTTTGGGTGGTGTTTAAAGATACTATCTTGGAAGCCCAGACCAGCTGTATTCCACACTTTAAGACAAGTGAAAGGAAGTCCAAAAACTGCCAGCATGGTTTAAAGGTGACGTCAGAGAGACTTACCCAAAAAGCATCTTTCAGGAAATTGAAAAAAGTCAAAATGACAAAAACTGGAAACACCACAAGCACTGGCAAGTTAAATGCAAGGCATTGATAAGGCAGGTAAAGGGAGAATTTGAGAAGCAGCTTGCTGCGGAAGCAAAAACTCGTAATAAAGACTTTTTCAAATACATTCGTAGCAAAAAAAACTGAGTCAGTTGGTCCATTAGATGATAGAGGGGTTAAAGGGGCACTAAGTGGCGACAAGGCGATAGCAGAGAGAGTGAATGAATTATTTGCTCCGGTCTTTACTGAGAAAGATGTAGGAATGTTACCCATGACTGAAGGGATATTTAAAGGTGCGGAAGAATTGAAGCGAATAGTGATACATCGGGAAGATGTATTACAAATATTTGATAAACTGAAGAGTAGCAAATCATCTGGACCGGATGGTATACATCCAAGGGTGTTGAAAGAACTGAAATATGAGATTGCAGACTTGCTATTAGTAATCTGTGAACTATCATTAAAATCATCTATAATACCTGACGATTGGAGGATGGCCAACGTAACGCCAAATTTTTAAAAAGGGTTCCAGGGATGATCCGAGCAACTACAGACCAGTGAGCCTGACGTCAGTAATGGGGAAAAATGGTAGAAACCATCATAAAGAACAAAATTGCTGAACATGTAGATAGTCATGGCTTAATGGGATTGAAAGTGATATGTATCATGCAACTTCATTAATCTCTTCTATAATATTTGGAAATGAAACTGCCCGTGGCGGTGTTTAACGGGTCTCAGACCATGGGCTGCCAAAGCAAAAAAGCTTGAAACTTTGGGATAAAAGCCCTGTTTGCATCAACGACCCTTTGCACACACCACCACCTACAGGAAAATATTTAAATGAATGTTTGAATAATATTAAGTATTTGCTTAGCTTGTTAGTGCCTAGTGGAACAGCGTTGGATCTATTGATTGGATTCAGTGTCCCCTTGAGGATTAAACAGCAGAATAGAGTGGGAACAGTGTCTCTAATTGGTTTTGAAGTGTGAGCACCCGTACTTCACTATAAATAGCAGTTCCGCATGCGCGGCGTCTTTACCACTCAAAGATTTGTTACAAGGTTCTGGTGGAGACAAGTTTGGCTCTAGCGTGGTAAGCAACAGTAACAATGTCTTACCACTGTTCACTGTTTCGTCGGAGAGTTATATTCTCAGTTATAATTACCATTTTGAAAGTGAGTACCCAGTAAACTTATATTTGCTTTTGTTCCAGCACTGTTGAGGCTACCCCCTGAAGAAACAGTTGCCGGTGAAACGCAAAAAGCGCGGCTGATGGCGTTAGGGGAAACGGCCTTCCTCTAGGCACTAACAAGCTAAGCAAATACTTAATATTATTCAAACATTCATTTAAATATTTTCCTGTAGGTGGTGGTGTGTGCAAAGGGTCGTTGATGCAAACAGGGCTTTTATCCCAAAGTTTCAAGCTTTTTTGTTTTGGCAGCCCATGGTCTGAGACCCGTTAAACACCGCCACGGGCAGTTTCATTTCCAAATATTATAGAAGAGATTAATGAAGTTTGTGATAAGGAAGCTTATCATAGCTCAGGTAGGAGCTATAGAAAAGATGATGTGACTCTGAACAAGCAACCTGTCAGTTCTGGTAGAATTGAGAAAACAGTTTTCACATAAAAGACTACCAGTCCCAGAATGCACCAGCTTTCCAGCAGCCATGAGAGGGGCTGAAGTGAGAGAATGTGTGTGCAATCAAGAGAGCTATGAGGTAATCCCTAAGCACTCATCTCAAAGGGCAGGGCTTGATTCAACACAGCTGCGCTGTGTTAGGGAGCAGCACACATTAGGAAAGAATAAGAATAGAGATTATTCTTCAGGAAACAGTTTCAGCAACAGTTTCAAGAACAGCTTCAGGAAGAGATACAGAGGGGAGAGCTTCAGCAACGGCTACAAGCACCAGTATCACCTGGAGAAACAGAAGCCAAGCCAAGCAGATAGAGAGAGAAGGAAACTCTCTGGAAGGAAGAGAAGAAAGGCCATTGGAAGGTCTGGGAGATTCCAAGGCAGTACTCATACTGGGAGGTATTCCCAAGGCCAGCAGAGTCCATTGGACTGGATTCAGCCAGAGGAATGGAGTGGCAGAGATAGGAATCACCAGTGGCTACCTGGAAGAGAGAAGACTGCATGTGGAAGGGACTTTCAGACCAAGGCCAGAAGGTATGTGAGAGAAGATCCAGTGTCCAGGGATCAAGATTGGAAGGCTGGACATCAGAATTGGATTACATATTGGCCAGGCTATACAGAGAGGAATAATGATAGCAGGAGAGGCTCAGGTATGAACACTGATCCAGACCCTATCTATAATAGAGAATGGCAGCAAGGGAATAAGCATTCTCATGATAGTGCCTTAATGAAAGACTCATCTGTGCCAATGTATGATATTGACCCTATGATTGTTGATACAGGGGGAAATACAGCAGATGAAACTATTTACATGGACTGTTCTTTATCTAAATGCTATTGCTAGTTTTCTATGAGCAAACACATCAGCCATCACAAAGAAACCTAACTTTGTTCTTTATTTCCACTGCAAACAGCTCTTAAAGCAGGATTTGGGCTCACACAGTAGCAGCCAGCCAGCTAAAGGCTTTCAGCTGGTCCATTGATAGTAATTAGGGCTGCACCTGATTGTGTGTGTGCGCAAGGGAGAATCACTGCTGAGATCGGCGTAGAAAATAAGCAGAAGTTAACCTAACCAGCAAAGTTTATTCTTTACTTTGTGCCTTTGTATTTGGTAATTATTTGCTAAGAAAACATTAGCTAATTGCCTGACAAGCTGAAGGTTGTTTTCTGGTTTACTTTGTGACTTTGTTATCCATTTTAAACACTGCAAGCAAGTAACCTCATTTATAGTGCTATCAAGCATACATGTGCTGGGTGAATTAAACCCCATCAATAAAAGAAGTATTTTATTGATCTTACCACTTGGTTTCACAACTCAAATTATTGTCATCAGCTGTGTTTGGGAGTAAATGAACTACAATACCCACAATACCTTGCAAGAATCATATGAATATATGCATCGTCAAGATTGTGTAAGTTCTCACCCTAGGCAGCCGTCTGACAAGTTGCATGATACATATCACTTTCAACACATGATTCAGAGTGTATGATTTCACAATTGTTAGATATTGCTCTGAGAGAGAAGACCATTATTTAATTTATGGCTTAATGGGAGACAGCCAACATGGCTTTAGACAAGGAAGATCTTGTCTTACTAATCTGTTATGTTTTTTTGAAGGTGTGAATAAACAGATAGATAAAGACGAGTCAGTTGGTATAGTATATTTGGACTTTCAGAAAGCCTTTGACAAGGTCCCTCATCAGAGACTTTTGGGAAAACTAAACAGTCATGGGATAGGAGGCAGTATACTATTGTGGATCAGGAACTGGTTAAAATATAGAAAGCAGAGGGTAGGGCTAAATGGCCAATTTTCCCAATGGAGAAAAGTGAATAGTGGTGTACCCCAGGGATCTGTGCTGGCTCTGCTGCTTTTTGACATATTCATAAATAACCTGCAAAAGGGAACAAGTGATGTTATCAAATCTGCAGATGACACAAAATTATTTAAAGTTGTTAAAACCCATGAGGATTGTGGAAAACTGCAAGAGGATCTTGATAAATTGGAAGACTGGGCATCAAAATGGCAGGTGAAATTTAATGTGAACAAGTGCAAAGTTATACACCTAGGGAAGAACAACCCAAACTATGGTTAAAAAAAGATTTAGGTGTCATTGTGGAGAACATGTTAAAGCCCTCCACCCAGTGTGCAGCGGCGGCCAAGAGAGCAAATAGAATGCTAGGTATCATAAGGAAAGGAATGGAAAATAAAACAAAGGATATTATAATGCCTCTGTATTGTTCCATAGTGTGACCGCACCTTGAATATTGTGTGCAATTCTGGTCGCCGTATCTTAAAAAGGATATAGCGTTATTAGAAATGGTTCAGAGAAAAGCCACCAAAATGATAAAGGGGATGGAAGGATACCCCTATGAAGAAAGGCTAAAAAGGTTAGGGCTCTTTAACCTGGAAAAGAGACGGCTAAGGGGAGATATTATAGAAGTCTATAAATTAATGAACGGAGCGGAACGGGTAAACATAGATCGATAGTTTACCCTATCAGGATATAGAAAGACTAGGGGACATGCAATAAAGCTACAGGGTAAACTATTTAAGACAAAATAAGAGAAACTATTTATTCACTCAATGTGTAATCGAACTCTGGAATTTGTTACCAGAGGATGTAGTAAAGGCTGTGTAACTGTGTTTACAAAAAAAGGTTTGGACGAGTTCCTGGAGGAAAGGTCCATGAACCATTATTAAAAAAGGGACCCAGGATATCACTGCTTGACCCAATACAAGCACTGTGGAACCTTTGTCTTTTGGGGAAACTGCTAGGTACGTATGACCTAGATTGGCCACTGCTGGAAACAGGATACTGGGCTTGATGGACCTTGGTGTCTGACCCAGTATGGCATATCTTATGTTCTTCAAAAGGTGCCCTGGTATGAATTTGGAGTTATTTTGACCTTGTTTGATAAGGGCTTTAAAAGCACTACTCACAATGAAGCATGTGGGTAAACCTCTCTAGATCCCTGGTAACATCCTTTAGGAACATGCCATGTATAGCATGTAGGAAGTAATCCTCAAGGTCAGTGTGTATGCCTGAAAACATTGACGCCCAAAGGAATCGAGTATCCTCGAGTCTCTACCTGGAGGCATGTAAGAGTGATTCTTTGAACTCTTCATTTAGCACATGGCCAATTTCAGCACCACTGAGTGGTGGGAGAGTTGAGGCTTTTGAAAGCCTGGACTGTCTGGAACTCAGTACCTGGTATCGAGTCTTTTACTGATGGGCAGAACCATGAGAGGAGCCTCCCACATGTGGAGCATAAGATCCTGTAAGATGTGATGCAGCGATGCAATACACAAGTAAGATGGCTGCTTCTTTAGGCATAGAAGGGTACTGGAGGATCTTGAATTCCTCCACCCTCTGTTCCTTCTCCGAGGACACAGTGATTTGAGCCCTGCTGCCATGTCTCGGATGAACTCTTGGAAAGACATCTTCTCTAGTGGGGACTAGCGCCACTCTTACAGAAGGGACGGGTCCAAAGGAATGTCTGTAAGGTCTTGGGAATTGTGAGAGTCCCCGTCAGAATCGGATAAAGAGTCATCAGAATCCGACAAGAAAGCGTAGTTACTCACCTGTAACAGGTGTTCTCTGGGGACAGCAGGAATCAGTCCTCACATATGGGCGACGTTGGTGCCGACGGAGCCCCCATGTGCAGCAAATCCCTGCTTTCAAAGAAAGCCTTTGGGAGTTTCCATCACACATGCATGGTCCCCTTCCTGCCCAAGGGTGCCATCTTGCTCAGTCAAATGACATAGCTAAAAAAACAGCAAAAAGAACAAAATATAACTATAATAGGACTGCAACTCCTAGGGGAGGAGGGAGGGTCTTGAGAACTGATTTCTGCGGTCCCCGGAGAATACCTGTTACAGGTGAGTAACTACACTTTCTCTGGAAACAAGCAGCTATAAGCTCCCGAGAACCCATAGCCAAAAAAGGCTTCCTCTACGAGAGCCGCAAGCAGCCACAACAGCAATGAAAACTAAGGGAATAGCACTACAGTAGCCTGAGCACAAAGGAGTGGGAGGGCAGGAGCTGCCTAGACCTCAAAAAGGTTACGGAGTACAGCCTGGCCAAAGGCACTGTCCCGTCAGGACTCACTGTCCAGTGAGTAATGGACTGCGAAGGTCTGACTGGAATACCAAGTGGTGGCCCAGCAGATGTCTGCCAAAGCAACAGAGTGGAAATGAGCCACTGATGCCGCCATGGCCCTGACCCTATGGGCCGTAACCCGACCCTCAATAGGGCGCTCGGTTGCTCTGTATGCCCAGGCAATGCAGTCTGCCACCCAGGTGGACAGCGTACGCTTAGATACCGCCATCCCAGCTTACTGGGGTCGTAAGAAAAGAAAAGCTGAGAAGCCTTCCAATGTGGCAGCGTATGCTGGATATAGAAGGCCAACGCCCTCTTACAGTCCAGGGTATGCAGGACTGACTCTACCCGAATGGCATGCGGCCTGGGAAAAAAGACAGGCAGAACCACCTCCTGGTTGAGGTGGAACGAGGAGACCACTTTCGTTAGGAACTTGGGGTGCGTGTGAAGCACCACCCAGTTCCTATAGAACCTGGAACAGGGTCTTTCCGATACTAGGGCCTGGAGCTCACTCACCTGCCGGGTGGATGTGAGTGGCATCAGGAAAACCACCTTCCAAGAAAGATAGCGTAGATGACACGCAGCCATGGGCTCAATGGACAGGGCAGACCAGGGGTCTCAAGAGGAGTAGGCCCCTCAGGAACCGAGAGACCAAAAGGGTGGGTGGAGAGAGGCTTCTCATCCACTGAAAGATGATGCACCGCAAGGGCACTGAGGTGCACCCTGACAGAGTTACATAGAAACATGATGACAGAAAAAGACCACATGGCCTATCTAGTCTGTCCTTCCATATCAACAACTACAACAGTCCACTTATTACCTTTAGAGATCCTCTGTGTTGGTCCCATGCTTTTTTGAATTCAGTTACTGTCCTCATCTCTACCACCTCCACTGGGAGACTATTCCACGGATCCACTCCTCTTTCCGTAAAGAAATATTTCCGCATATCACTCCTGAATCTATCTCCCTTCACCCTCATCCCATGTCCCCTCGTAGCAGAACTTGCTTTCAATTGAAAGAGGCTCTCTCCCTGAACATTTATGCCACGAAGGTATTTAAACAGCTCAATCATATCACCTCTATCCCGCCTTTCCTCTAAGGTGTACATATTAAGATCCTTAAGTCTGTCCTCATATGCTTTATAATGAAGACCACTAATCATTTTAGTAGCCACCCTCTGCACCGACTCCATCCTGTTCACAACCTTTTGAAGGTGCGGTCTCCAGAATTGCACACTATACTCCAAATGAGGTTGCACCAAAGACTTATACAGAGGCATTATCACCTCCTTTTTTCTGCTAGCCATTCCTCTCCGTATGCACCCAAGCATCCTTCTAGCTTTTGCCGTTGCCTTTTCTACCTGTTTAGCTACTTTAAGATCATCAGACACAACCACGCCTAGGCCCCGCTCTTCTTTAGTGGACAAAAGTACTTCACCTCCTATACTGTATTGCTCCCTTGGATTGCTGCAGCCCAAATGCATGACCTTACATTTTTTAACATTAAATCCCAGCTGCCAAATTCTAGACCATTCTTCAAGCTTAGCTAGATCCCTCCTCATGTTATCTACACCTTCCTGGGTGTCTGCAGATTTTGGTATCATCTGCAAAGAGGCAAACCTTACCCGACAGCCCTTCCGCTATATCACTAACAAAGATGTTAAAAAGAATCGGACCAAGGACAGATCCCTGGGGCACACCCCTGGTAACATCCTTCTCCTCAGAGTGAGCTCCATTTACTTGTACTCTTTGTCGCCTCCCATCCAAACAATTTCTAACCCAAGTAGTAACTTTAGGGCCCATCCCTAGGGTGCTCAGTTTGTTTATAAGTCGCCTGTGAGGAACAGTGTCAAAGGCTTTACTGAAATCTAAATACACCACATCTAGAGCTCTCCCTCGGTCCAACTCCCTGGTCACCCAGTCAAAGAAATCAATCAGATTTGTCTGACAAGACCTGCCTCTGGTGAATCCATGCTGCCTCGGATCCTGTAATCCGCTGGACTCCAGAAACCTCACTATTTTCTCTTTCAGCGGTGTTTCCAATAATTTACTCACCACCGAAGTTAAACTAACTGGCCTGTAGTTTTCAACCACATCCTTACTTCCGCTTTTGTGTAAAGGCACCACATGAGCCTCTCTCCAGTCCTTTGGCACTACTCCCGACTCCAACGAGACATTGAAAAGGTCAGTCAGTGGAGTTGCTAGAACGTGCCCAAGTTCCCTCAGTATTCTAGGGTGTATCCCATCTGGTCCCATCGCTTTGTCTCCTTTAAGTTGAGATAGTTTCTCACGAACACAGTCTTCTGAAAATTGTTCAAGATGTCCTTCTCTTCTGTTCCTATTTGTGGGTGTTTTCTGAGGTCCTGCTCCTGGTTCTTCATCTGTGAACACAGAACAAAAATATTTGTTAAGCAATTCCGCTTTATCCTTATGAGCTTCTACATATTCCCCCCTACACCCTTGAGTCTGACAATACCACTTTTGCCCTTCCTCTTCTCACTAATATATCTGAAAAATGTCTTAGCCCCCCATTTTATTGTGTTAGCTATTTCCTCCTCCTTTTGAATCTTTGCCTACTTGACTACTTTGCTAGCTTCTCTAAATTTTTCCAAATACAGATGCCTGTCTTCCTCTCTCTGTGATCTCTTGTATTTCATGAAGGCCTCCCTCTTTTTCTTCACTTTTTCAGCTACTTCCTTAGAAAACCATAGCGGTCTCCTTTTCCTTTTGCCTTTATTTACCATTTTAACAAAAAGGTTGGTTGCCTTTAAAATATCCCCTTTCAGTTTTGCCCACTGTTTTTCTACATCCGCCAGCTGTTTCCATCCCACTAACGACTCCCTGAGGTATTGGCCCATCTTCGCAAAGTTAGTCTTCCTAAAGTCTAAGATCCTCACCTTGGAATGGATTCTAACAGCCCTAGTCCTAATACTGAGCCACACCATCTGGTGATCACTGGATGCAAAATGATCTCCCACTACAACATCAGAAACACTTTCACCATTGGTAAGCACCAAGTCCAGTATGGTCCTTTCACGTGTGGGGTCTGTTACCAATTGCCTGAATAGTTCTCCCTGTAGAGAATCCAGGATCTCCTTACTTCTAGATGATACTGCAGCAGGAATGTGCCAAACATCTGGCATATTGAAATCTCCTATCAGTAGCACTTCCCCTTTCCTAGCAATGCTGCATATGTCTTCAATTAACTCTGTCCACCTCTTCCTCTTGTGAGGGAGGTCTGTATATCACACCAATGCAAATAGATGTCTCTTTCCCTCTTTCTAGTTTAACCCACAATGCCTCCTCTCTCCCTTTTAAGGTCTGTAATTCCAAAGCTTTAATAGCAGTTTTTACATATAGTGCCACTCCTCCTTCCTTTCTTCCTACCCTGTCCTTTCTGAATAAAGTATAGCCAGGTATAGTTACATCCCAGTCATGGTTTTCTGTGAACCATGTTTCTGTAACTGCCACTAAATCCAAGTCAGCCACTCCCACCAAAGCTTCAACATCAGGGATCTTATTCCCCATGCTACGGGCATTTATACACACTGCTTTCCATGTGTTACCCTTGTTACCCATTTCTATAAAGGTATTTAATGTATCACCTACCTGGGGGCTTTCACTTACCTGGGGGCTTTCTTCACCTATCCCCAACGAATCTAGTTTAAAGCCCTCTTCAGTAGATTAGCCAGTCTACTACCAAAGATGCGTTGACCTTTCTTGGACAGATGGATGCCATCTCTGTTCTGCAACCCTTGGACTTGAGGCCCAAATCAGAGAGGTGGAGAAGGTACTGCAGAACCACCCTTACCGGGCAAGAGAAAGGATCTAACTCCCACTCCTTGCACCACGTCGCAAACCTACGCCACTTCAAGGCATATGCTCGTCTGATTGACAGCCTCGACGAGGCCAGCAAGACATCCTCAATATTCTGTGGAAGGAGGAGTGGAGCAATTATTACCCTTTCAGCGGCCACGTCATCAAGTTGAGTGAGCTGAGATTGGGGTGCAGAAGAGAGCCCCCCTCCAGAGACAGGAGACTTGGTGAGGACCCCATGGTGATCGGGGCCTCCACTGCTAGCTGTAGACGAAGCGGGAACCAGGGTTGCCTGGGCCACCGAGGGGCAATAAGGATGACCGAGGCCCTGTCCTGGAGAATCTTGAATAGTGCCTTGGCCACCAGAGGTGTTGGGGGAAACAGAAGGTCCCCGGACAATGATATCAGAAACGCATCGGCGGCCACCCTGTGCGGGTGGGGTTGCCTGGAGCAGAAAAGGGGCAACTGGTGATTGTCCGGACTCGCAAACAGATCCATCACTGTCCACCCCCAGGTCTGGAAGAGCCAACTGGCTACCCCATGGTCCAGCTACCATTCGTGGGGTTGGAGAACCCTGCTTAGCCTGTCTGCTAGCCAGTTGTCCAGGCCCGGCAGGTAGATTGCTTGGAGACAAATGCCATGCTGGGCTGCAAAGACGCATAGGTCCAGGGTTTCCTGACATAGGAGGTGGGACAACGTGCCACCCTGCTTGTTCAAATAGAACATGGCCACTTGGTTGTCTGTCTGCACCAAGACAGATTCTTGGGTTAGGAACTGCCTGAAAACTCCTAGCGTTAGGTGGATGGCACGTAGTCACAAGAAATTGATTTGTTGAGCCTTCAGTCTGGAAACCCTGACAATGGGCTCTCCAGCCCAGCAGTGATGCATCCGTGGTCAGGATCCTCGTGTGCAGAGTGACCTGGAAAGGCATTCCTGCCCCCAAGTGAAGCGGTTCGAGCCAACAGGCTAGGGACCTTACTAGACATTTGGATACTCTGACCCTGTCCCAAAGGCGTCCTGAGGCCTGAGAGCACTGGTCCCTGAGGCACCACTGAGCGGTCCGGATGTGGAAGCGGACATCCGGGGTCACATGGACTGTGAAAGCCATGTGCCCGAGGAGGCGCAGGAAAAGCCTTGCTGACACTGCAGACTGGCGAATCACCTGGCCTGCCAGAGCCATAAGTCTGCTTGCCCTATCCGCAGGCAGATAGGCCCTCGCTTGAAGAGTGTCGAAGTTGGCTCCAATGAACTCTAGCTGCTGAGTTGGAGTGAGGCTGGACTTTGGGTAGTTTATCATGAATCCTAGGTGCTGCAGCACTTGGATGGTGTGAGTTGTGGCCTAGTGGGCCTAAGTGGCCAAGGAACCTCTGATGAGCCAGTCGTTGAGGTAGGGGAATACAAAGACCCCTTGGAGCCTGAGAAAGGCAGCAACCACAGCTAGGCACTTTGTGTACACCCTGGGGGCCGAGGCAAGGCTGAAGGGGACTACCCTGTACTGGTAGTGATTGCCCCCTACCACAAAGGATAGATATTGCATGTGGCATGGGTGTATTACAATGTGTGTATATGCATCTTTCAGGTCTAAGGAGCAAGCCAGACTCCCTGGCGGAGGTAAGGCAGCAAGATTCCAAGGGAGAGCATCTTGAACTTCTCCCTCACCAGGAATTTGTTGAGGTTGCGCAGGTCGAGGATGGGTCTGAGGCCTCCTGTCCTTTTTGGCACCAGAAAGTACCTGGAGTAGAAGGCCCTTCCCTGCAAGTGGTGGGGCACTGGTTCTACCTCCTGATCCACAAGAAAACCTGCTAACTCCTTCAGAAAAAGGTCCCCATGAAGAGGAGACCTGATGGGCTCTCCTGGAAAATAGTGAGGAGGCACCTGAACTAGGTGAAGATAGCCCTCTTAGACCATCTGCAAAACCCAGACATCTGTGGTAATGGCTGTCCACCTGTGGGCATACAGAGTAAGCCGGCCCCTTGTGATCTGCCTTTCCCCATTGGGAAGAGTGGCCATACAATAGGAGTCAAAAGCCACTGCCAGGCTAGGCCGGAGCTGGTGCCTGGAGTTTGGGGCTTTTCTGCTTACGCTGGCCATGCTCCTGTCCCTTGGCCTGCTGCCCCTGTTGGGGAGCCAGGGAGGCCTGAAAATGGGGGTAGCTTCGGTAAGCAACACCCTTCCTCGGGTAAAAGAGCTTTTTACCCGAGCCCTTCTTGCGAGAAGGGGCAGAGGACTTCATAGAGAGCCGTGTCCTCGTCATGTACTTGGTCCAACTCTGTGGCCATGTCGGTCATGTGTTTGCCGAAGAGATTCTCCACCCCCCCCCGGCATGGGACATCGACCAACTTGTCCTGAACCCATTGTTTGAGGTCCGACTGCAGTCATGCTTGGCGTCATGCACTGATGCCAGCTGCCTGGGCCGCTGACTCAAACCCATCATAGGCCACCCGAGACAAACTTCGAGCACTCACGAACGGCTTTGAACAGGCTCCTGAAGTGCTGCAAGGGCTCCTCGGAGAGACCAGCCGAGAACCCGGCGCGTTCCTTCGCTAGATCCCTCAGGTACATGCCCATGTATAGCTGGTAGGCCTGGATCTGACAAGTCAGCATTTAATCCTGGAAGCACTTTCTGCCGAGGGCATCCAAGTTGCGGGCCTCCCTGCCAGGAGGCACCAAGGAATGCATCTTCTGGCTCTTCAGCCGGCACATAGCCGATTCCATAACCATGGAGATGTGTGGTAGCTGTGACTTCTGAAACCCAGGGCTCCGGCGGACTTGATACATCAAGTTGAGCCGCTTGCTGACCACTGGCACTGACGCCGGTGTCTCCCACATGCGGCGCATCAGTCATTCCAGGATCGGAGGCACAGGAACAGTAAGGGCCTCCTGAGGGGGGCCTCATACTGGAGGATCTCGAGTTTGTCAGCTCGAGGATCCTCCTCGGACTCCATGGGGACCGCCAATGCCTTGGACATATCCCACACGAAGTCCAAGAACCTCATGACCTCCGGGGGGGAGGGGGGGAAGGGGAGGGGGACATTTTCTGAGGCTTGGATACTGGGGCATTGGATGGTACAGCTGTGCCAGCGGGTATCCAGGGACTCCTCATTCTCGGTTTCCCAAGCAGACGCCTCCGAGGAGGAATCGGTGGGCTCCTCAGGCATCGATGGCCCCAGCGCCAACCGCCCCGACACTGGCAGGCTTGGCGGCGACGATCTCGGTCCCAAACAGGAGGCCGAGAGAGACCTCGGCCGAGGATCGACTTGAGCCCGAAGGGCTTCGAGGATCAGCTCAGCCTCTAGGGTAGACTTTGACGTTGAGAGCCCGGTGGTTGAGGCGGAGGAACTGGACAGGCCGGCTATCAGCAATGAAACTGTGCTCCAAGGCCACCATTCTGGACTCAATTCTAGAAGGCTCCGCAGCCACCAGCTCGGGCTCCGACGCTGTTTCCCCCGTATCCAGGCAAACCAGATATTTAATGCCGGTTGCCAGATATGAACCCCTGCACTGTTGGAGCTGTCGATACTGTCGGTACCAAGGCTTCCAGAAGTGCGGCCAAACTCCTCTCAAGAATCAGAATGCACTGGTCCAGGGAGATGGCTGACGCCTGGATTCACCTATGGTCAACATCAGTATATAAAAAGGCTACTGATAGAAACACACTTCTACATTTTCGAAGTATGCACCCTAGGCGGTTGAAAGAGAGCCTTCCATTCTCACAATTTTTGCGCTTTAGGAGAAATTGCTCAGATAGGACTGATTATAAACATAAGTCTAAACTACTATTTAGTAGTTTTCTGGATAGAGAGTACCCTAAGAAAATAGTTAAGAGCGTACTCTAGAGCACTATACAACCACAGAGGTCCATTATTAGAAATGAAGTCCACCCATAAAAAAGATGACATGGATCCAGTTAACGTTAATTTAATCACCAGGTATTCCCCGCTTAGTTTAGACATTCAACGGGTGATTAAAAAACACTAATGTTTTAACAGCAGTTCCAGGTCTGGTTGATAAAGTACATTGTGTGTGGAAAAGAGATCGCAATTTGAAAGAGTGGTTAAGCCCAGCAGTGTTAAAACCTATTGTGGATAGGACACAGAATGTACAAGAAAGGCCACCGGAGCTGTGGAGCTTGTGACATTTGTATCATCACGATAGCTGCTTCCCGTTTTGAATATTTGGGGGCAACTGTCACTTTGAAATTCACCACTACATGTGATTCAAATAATGTGGTTTATGTTATAGTATGCCCATGTGGTTTAGCGTATGTTGGCAAAACAACACGTCCCTTTAGAACTCATATGAGAGAACATAGGAGCCGTTTAAAGTGCAAGATAAAGGAGGCCCCAATCGTTCAACATTGTTTATTGAAAGGCCACGTGTTTGAACAACTTCGCTGCCTGTGCATAGATAAGGTCGAGGCAGGGAGAGCAGGGAAATCACTGGACCAGGCATTGATAACAAGGGAGCAAAGATGGATATACAGACTAAAAACCTTAGTACCTACTGGCTTAAATGCGAATATAGATTGGACAGCGTGTTTATAGAAAAAATAGAAAAAATTAATAGTAAGAAGCGTGCGCTACAATATAAGATGGGAGTTTACAAAAGATCAAATGGTATTGCGATAGGATTATGACAGAGCAAGGGGAACATCGAAAAGATTAAATTAGAGAAACAAGTAGCATTGTTATAACCCGGTAGAGAGCAGTAAGTTGGATAAAAAGTAAGTTCGAAGATTAATTTCTGAGAACACAGGCAAGAGGCAGTTTGAGCCCGATCCCCCATGAGAAGGGGGAGAAGTGATATTAAAGAGGCGTGAAGGTTTCAAATATGGAATGGAAAGCCTTAAAACCTGAAGACATCCCTAAGGGGGGAGGGTCTTAGAAAAGATAGATGCGATTGGATTAGATTAGATCAGGTGGACCTTTTAAATATGGAGTCATGGGAAGTACCCCGCATGCGCGGTGTTCCTTACCTGAACAGGGAGAGAAGTTTGGTATGAAACAGTTGAATGGTTTTGGGTTAAATATTGAACGTGGGCAGCATTGACGGTAAGGGAAAAAGATTTTTTAGAATATATATTTTTTTTAAATTCTTTTATTTATGCTTTTGAACAATACAACAAAATCAAACACACTCCAAACGCAACAATACACAAACCAAAAACAAAAAGCAGCACCCCCCCCCCCACCCTAACCCCACCCCCCTGGCTCTCTGAGAGTACAACACTATGTGTCTTCCAGCACAGAAATCGAAGTACATAAGCCATAAACAGCCCAACAAGCAAACCTCGCAGGGAACCCATCCCCTCAGGGAGGGTCCCAGCTTATCTGAGCACGAGCAACAAAGTTATCCAGCAATAGCCATTTATTTAAGCAGCTCTCAGCTCTGTCAGGAGAATGAAGTTTACTGTACAGTTTCTCATACCAGGCATATTGACAGACTAAGTTCCACCACATATGAAAACACAACCTGCTCGTATTCTTCCAATTTACAAAGATAACTTTCAAAGCAATAGCAATCATAAAATTAAATAAAAAACAATTTGCTTTGGTTAGGCCAGGTACCTGTAGCGCCACTCTTAAGCAAACCATGCTCCAGGATAATGTGCCTGTAACATTTAAAACAGCCTGCATTCTTAACCATATAGATCTCCAGTATCTCTGAACGTGGTAACAATCAAACACCACATGCTTAAGAGTGCCAGCATGCATCTGACATGACCAACATTTACCCGCCGCAGTCTTATCCCATTTAGCCAACTTCATGGGGGTAATATGGGCACGATGCATGAAAAAATAGAGATTGAGTGATCGCAGCAGACTTAGAGACCCGAGACACAGGACCCCATATAGATCGCCAAGCTTTACTAGGTATGGGATCCGGAACTTCTAGTTCCCAGCTTCTTACCAAGCCCCGTAAACAGAATGGGGCTTTGTCCCTCAAGAACGTGTAAATTTTGGAGGCAAGTCCCCCCGTACCGACTGTCTCCGCTAGTTGCTGGAAGGTACAATCCTCTCCAACCAAATCTGCAGCACAAATTTTAGCTGATTTAATGCTATGCTGTAGCTGCAGCCAGTAAAAATAAGCAGAATCAGTTAACAAAAACTCTTGTTGCAAAGCTTTAAAGTCCTTCCAATTTGAATTATCTAGCAGCTGCCCCACACTCCAAATCCCACATGCTTGCCATCTTTTCCATGCAAACATCTGACCATCAATTCTAAATTTAGGGTTCCACCACAGCGGAAGCCACGTGCCCGTAGGTCCGCCCGCCTACCACCGCAAGCTGGACCAATGCCAAATAGGCCGCTTGCGTCACAAAAACCACTCTCCCAACCTGAGACTTTACAGGGTGCTTCATACCAAGAAGCATTCCTACTGGACAAGGGTGGACAATCCGCTTCTCCACTTCGAACCACACTGGCCTAGACAACAGACCCTCTCCGGAGGCCCACAGCGCGCCTTGCTTTAGAAGGAACGCCTGATGGTACCTCTTGAAATCAGGAAACTGGACACCACCTTTATCCTTAGACGCTTTCAACTTCTTAAGAGCTATCCTAGGCTGCCGGCCACGCCATAGGAATCTACTCAAACACCTTTCTACCTCAATGCGTAAAATCCTGAATCTAGCGGAACCAGTAGCATGCTCAGCATATAATTAATCTTGGGGGTTAACGTCATTTTTATGGTCTCTAACCTCCCCCACCAAGACAGCTGAAGGGGGGACCAAGTTATTATAGAGTGCTTTAAATTTTGCAACAAATCCACCATATTCTCTTTAATAGCTCGCTCAATGGGAACACCATATTTGACTCCCAGATACTTGATGTTACCAGACTCCCACCAAAATGGAAAAGAAGCCAGATGTTCCACAGTAGCGTTACTATTCATAGGAAAAGCCACTGACTTAGACCAATTAATTTTGTAGCCAGACAACCCAGAATAACGCTCTATCAGGCTTAAAATCGAAGGAATATCCGAGGGCAGAGTGAACAACAAATCGTCTGCATATGCTGAAACTTTAACCTGCCAGTCCCCCACTACCAAGCCTGTAATATCTTTAGATTGCCTTATTGCAATGGCTAACGGTTCAAGAGCCAAATTAAAAAGCAGAGGTGAAAGAGGGCAGCCTTGGCGGGTGCCCCGATGCAACGAAAAGGAGCACGAGAAGGCTCCATTTGCCACAATCCGGGCAATGGGGTGCACATAAAGACTACGCGACATGTTGATAAACTTCCGGCCAATACCAAACCACTCATAAAACTAACGTTTTAAAGAGAAAAATCCATTCCAGCCTGTCAAAGGCCTTTTCAGCATCCAAAGAAATACCCACCAGAGGATCATCAAGAAATTGAGCTCTTTCCAACAAATTACAGAAAAGCCTAGCGTTGTCTGAGGTAGCTCTACCCGGAATAAAAACCACACTGATCCGGATGGATCAGCTCCTCCAAGACCTTACCGAGCCTTTTCGCTAAAACCGTGGCATAAATTTTGTAATCAGCGTTCAGTAATGAAATAGGCCTGTAATTGGAGACTGCAGTGGGATCTCTCCCAGGTTTCTCCAAAACAACTATTGTTGCCTCCGCAAAATTATCCCCATACGCTGAAAATTCACCCAAATCCTTGAAGAAAGTCAACAGATGGGGAAGGAGGTCTTTTCTGAACACTTTGAAAAATTCAGCGGGGATACCATCCGGTCCTACCGCCTTGGCCGAGGGCATACCAGCTATGGCATTACAGATCTCCTCCTCTGTAAATAGCTTATCCAACTCCTCTGCCTGTTGGGCTGATAGCATCAGATGCACTAAATTGCCTAAGAAATCCTCCATTGCCACAGGATCCGGCGTACATTCTACGGAGTAAAGTTTACGATAATACTCCGTAAAAGCCTCTAGGATCTGATCCGTACTGACCAGAGGCCCATGGCTCTGGTCAACAATAGTTGCGATTCTCGCCTTGTCTTGCTTCCTTTTCAAAGCAACAACCTGCCCCCTTTATTATTTTCAACATAATACCGCGATTTCTGTTTCAGAAAAACCTGTTCTATATCATAACTCAAAATCTCATTATACTGAAACCGAAGTCTCTGCAACCGGAGTAAGATGCTCGACTCCGCTTGTTTACAAAAAAGCCTCTCCCCGGCCTTAATTTGTTCCTCAAGCACACGCTTTTTTCCGTTTGGACTCTTTAATGGAAAAGCTTGTGATCCTTGCCCGTAAGAACGCCTTAAAGGCCTCCCACCAGGCCCAACTAGCCGTTTCCCCCCACTTATTAGAGTCAAAATAGTCCCTAATCGCAGCCTTTATTTCCTCTTGGAACACTGGTTCTGCCAAAAGAGACCACGCCCACGGTTGCATGCTCCCACCACCCCAGTTTACATGTAAAGAGATGGCAGCATGATCGGAAATATGCATACCCAATATTTCCGCTCTTTGGAGACCTGACATCAAACTTTTAGAAACGAGAAAGAAGTCGATCCGCGACCACGATTGATGCGGAGGCGAAAAAAAGGTGAAGTCCTTATCCTTGGGATGAAGAATCCGCCAAGCATCTGACAGCCCAAGGGCAGCGCTCAGAGCCGCCAATGCCACCCTCGCCCTGGAGGACTTCTCCAACCTTACTGGCAGTTTATCCAAAAGAGGGTCAAGAGAAACATTGAAATCCCCTCCAACAACCAACAGAGACGGAGTGTGTTCCTGCAATACCCTAGAAAGGTCCCTGTAGAATCCAGGATCATCAGAATTTGGCCCATAAACATTAGCAATGGTGAAAGTCTCTTCCCCACACTCTACAGAGACTAACACCCATCGTACCTCCGTGTCACTGCGATCACTCAATACTCTAAAACCCAAGGACTTCTGCCCCAGAATGGCTACCCCATTCCTTTTGTGAGCAGCAGGAGATGCACCTAGTAACAGAAACTGTTTATCCTCCAGTTTTCTCGTCTCCACCAAATCTAAATGAGTTTCTTGTAATAAAATCAGATCCGCCTGCTGATGCTTACAATACGCAAGTATTCGTTTCCTTTTAATAGGGCTTCAGATCCCTTTCACATTCAGAGAAAGGAAATGTACCACCCTAACTACACTCCCTGTCAAGGCCATGATACCCAGTTAGGACTGCATGGAAACCACACATTAAAGCCATTGTTTTATCCCCCTCAGAGAGCCACTGAAAACCCCTACATACCAAAAATAAACCCCACATACCCCTGGCTGGGCGAGTCAGAAATTGGCCCAGCATGCCATAATCAGACTCTCCATCCAAAACTAATCACAACAAAAAACCTTCCCTGCGCACCCCCACCCCCCCCCCCCCGAGCCCATCCACCCGAATACCCCAGCAACATCTTGAAAGCACGCACACAGAGTAGACTAGCATAAAAGTCCGGCGAAGTCCAGGCCCCCACAAAGGGAGAAAAAGGCAATCCAACTCCAAGCTTCCAATCTCTCATTGCATTTGAAGCGCTTCTTGGGCAGCAATACATTTCTCAAGTTCATTCGGATCCTCAAAGTTCTTAGTTACATTGTTGAGGGTAACCCGAAGACGAGCAGGGTAGAACAATCCGTACTGCGCTTGAAGGCACTGGAGCCTCTGCCTAAGCACAAGAAATCATTTCCTCCTCTCAACCGTGGCCTTGCTGAAATCCGGGAAAAAAAGAGACTTTATGGCCCTCAACCTGCTGATGTCTGAGAACGCACAGAATCATCGGCCTGGGGCCTTTAGAGTGTAGGCTTAAAGCCAATGGCACCCGATGGGCCCGTTCAATCTCAAATGGTCGAGACAAGTCCAATTTAAGTATTTTAGGAATCCATTTCTCCAAAAATGCAAACACATTTTTCCCTTTAGTTCCCTCCGGGAGTCCAACAATACGAATGTTATTTCTCCAAGCCCTGTTGTTCATGTCCTCCAGAATATGATCCAGCAATTCCAACTTTTGCGTAGTTTTACTTAGCTGCGCTATCTTCTCCTCATACAGCGCTACGTTTATCTCAACTTTCTCCACCCTTGCCGCCAGTGACAATTGCTCTCTCAGTTCTTTAGTAGTCGACTGCAAATCTGCCAGGCATTCCCCATTAGTATCCATGCGACTGCGAATCGCCCGGACTTCACTCAGAATCTCTCGCACCCCATCCTCATGATCACGCTGCGGCGCCATCTTGAGAGGGGATAATGGATCCGTTTGAGCGCTTTGCTTCGGGGTTCGAGGGGTTAGAAAACTCTAACCCCGTCTGTTTGCTGCAAGCCATTGTCCAATGTCACTAGCCTTAAACAGCCAGGTCAAATGCGCAACCACGCAGGGAGGGACAGGATTCTTCAGACTAGGTCTGCGGGAGCTCTCCCTTAAGCGTCCATGCGGGTCTCCAGCTGGCTCCGCCTCCTTTTTAGAATATTTTAATATTCACTGGTGTTAGGGTGAATTAATTGGGATTTGGAGTGAGGGTGTATGTTATGTTTTATTTTTATACAGCACAGTAAACGGAATAACGAATGATCCCCGGAGGAAACTGATAGCGTGAAACGCATGAACGGTACCTGGGGCAAGCGTCGGGATCAATTGCATTTTACAAAGCAGAGGAGTCTAGTTACTAAAGCTAAGTACATAGCCTAATAATACTGTACTGTTAAGTTGTGATTTGAAGATTGAAGGCAATTTGAAAATTTGACTAGCTCCAGCATTTGATAAACCATGGGAGGTCGTTGATGCTAAAAGGTAGACTACTTTATTAAGACGGCAGTCTAAAAAGTAGAGCCATTCAAAGTCTGAGACCTTACCATACACAGGAGTAGCTGTTGACATTTTCAAAGAGAAAGGATTTGGATGAACTCCAATCCGTACATTGGTAATAGTGAATGACTTATACTTAAAGTGCTCACAGTTATTTACAGACATTAACGCTGATGCCAATATATAATAAAGTCATTTATTTCTCCCTTTCCCCCAACTGCCTGCCAGCTAGGCAGTCTGTTTCTACCTCATTGTGCCTACAATAGCAATAGCTAAACATGCGCTTTTAGTCAAACTCCTGCTATATCCAAACAAGGAAGCTTCCTAACGGCATACCCAGGACACACTCCCATAGCATTACAGTGCCCCTCACCAGTGCCCCTCACCAGTGCCATACAAACTGCCTACCTCTTTGCCATGGTACCACTTCTGCCACATCTCATTATCTCCTAAGAGGTCCCACTGACAGAGTATCCCCCTCTACACTGTGCCTCAGTAATCAGGCACTATACCACACTCTCCAAATTCCTGCCCTTCTACTTTTTCTTGGCTACCCCTTCCCCCCAGCCATGACAACACAAAATAAGTAAAGCATAAAGATTTGCAAGATATGACAAGCATAGCAATGTAATTATTTCCAGGCTGTAAACAGAGAGATGGATGGATGGAAGGATGTTTTCTGAAGCTTACAGCTTGTGAAGATGGTGACCCACCTACTCTGCTTTCTTCTGGAGTTATCCTTCCATTTCCCCCCAGCTACCCAGCATCCCACCAAGAATTCTCCCTCTAAAGGCAGGCAAAAGTACGAAATGGGACCCTTTGAGGTATGGCCACTAGGTGATGCAATGGCTCCTCTGCAACAGAGGGCCTTTGCATGCTCCTCCATTCCATCACTGGATGGATTAATGCATATGCTTTCATAAAGGCTGCATTTTGATTTCAAAATATACTTACACGGGTTTTTCTGTTGCAACTCTACTGTTACCATCATAGTCTTCTGCAAACTTATCATTGATGAACCAAAATAATGGAAGACGATGTTCACTTTGTGAAACATTGCAAGCTAAACTGACCCGATCCCCTAAAAATATACAAGGGATCCAACAGTTAGTCTGAATTCGGTGAAGTAGTATAAAGTTACTACTAAAATAAAAATTAGTGGAATATCTTGTATTCAACAGGTAGCTGGATCCAAGGCAGTATGATTATATTTAACAGTCTTTTTTATACCGCTTTATCATTTCAGTCAAAGTGGTTTACATTTTAACTTAAACTTGATAACTTGGATTTTTATGAGGCAACAGAGGGTTAAATGACTTGCCCAAGGTGCCCTAGTGGGAATCAAAATCTGGTCTCTTAGTTCCCAAGCCAGTGCTCTATTAGGCTACTCCTCCACTCCAGATATTTTTTTTGTGCCATCAAATGAGTGTTGACTCATAGTGACCCAGCTACCTCTGGGTTTTCTTGGCAATGTATCACCGGAAGTAGACTGCCAGCCTTTTCTTCCGAGGCAATGCCCAAAGTCACAAGGAGTGCAAGTGGGAATTGAACTCTTCATCTTCTGAGTACTAGGCAGTTGATCTAACCACTAGGCTACTCCTCCACTCCAGATATAGATCATGTTAAACAAGTCTAAACACTTTCCTGTATTGGGTGACCACAAAATAAGATTGAGGGCTGGGGGAGGGAGAGAGAGAGAGTACCAAATATCAAATGTTTGGATTTCAGTAAAGCTTTTAACACAGTCTCACATAGGCAGCCAATAAAAATGTGAGACCAAGGTGCTGAGTACATCAGAAAATGGCTGAGTGATGGCAGTGGTAAATAGAGTTAATTCAAGGGAAGAGAGCTTATCAATGGAGTCCTGGGACTGTTTGGCATTTACTGTACACGTATAGATAGCATAGTTACTCACCTGTAACAGGTGATCTCCGGGAACAGCAGGAATTTAGTCCTCACATATGGGTATCGTTGGTACCGACGGAGCCTGCGTGGGAACGCTCCCCAGCGTCCAATTAGAAAGCCTTTGGGAGCATCCCACAGCGCCTGTGTGCTGCCTTCCCGCCTTTCCCAACCACCTCTCTCCAGTTCTTCGTTTTAAAGCTGAGACAAAGAGAGAGAGAGAAGAAAAGGAAAGAGATAGAGAGAGAGAGAGAGATACAACTCCTAGGGGAGGTGGGTGGGTTGTGAGGACTAAATTCCTGCTGTTCCCGGAGATCACCTGTTACAGGTGAGTAACTATGCTATCTCCAGGAACAAACAGGAATGTAGTCATCACATATGGGGACTCCCAAGCTTTAGGTGCCAGGGAGAGACCCAGAAGTTGTGTGTCCCTGAACAGGGCTCCACTTCCACCCATGTATCTCTGGCATCCTACCAGGGATGGTGGGTAGGAGTTGATTAGGTATGGAACAGGTGTTGAAGAACAGCCTGACCAAACAAGGAATCCCGGCGGGAGTCCTTGTCCAAGCAGTAATGGGCTGTGAAGGTATGAACCGAGGCCCAAGTAGCTGCTTGACAGATGTCATTGATAGACAGAGTGCAGATGAGCCATTGAGGCTGCCATGGCTCTCACATTGTGAGCTGTCACATGGCCCTCCAGAGAAAGGTTCTTACTCTGATAGGCGAAGGAAATACATTGAGCAATCCAGTTAGACAGTGTTCTCTTGGAGACTGAAAGTCCCAAATGAGAAGGATCAAAAGCAACAAAGAGCTGAGAGGACTTTCTATGTTGCTGAGTCCTTTGTAAGTAAAAGGCTAAAGCTCTCTTACAGTCCAAGGTATGAAGATTTTTCTGCATTGGATGCATGAGGCCTTGGAAAAAACACAGGAAGGTAGACCGCTTGGTTCAGATGAAAAGGCGAGACCACCTTTGGCATAAAGGGTGGATGAGTCCTAAGGACTACCTTGTCATGATGGAACCTTGTATAAGGTGGATCAGCTACTAGCGCTTGCAACTCACTAATGCGGCGTGCTGATGTGACTGCAATAAGAAAGATAACCTTCCAAGAAAGGTATTTCAAGTAGGTAGTAGCTAAAGGTTCGAAAGGTGGCTTAATGAGCTGCCCAAGAACCAGATTTAAGTCCCATGCCACCGGTGGTGGCTTAATGGGAGGCTTAATTAGAAGCAGGCCTCTCATAAATCTTGCTATAAGAGGATGAGAGGTAATAGGCTGTCCATTCAGAGGCTTAAAGGAAGCTGTAATAGTACTCAAATGGACTTTTACTGAATTAGTCTTCAGTCCTGAGTTGGATAAATGAAGGAGATATTCCAGCAAGGATTCCAGAGGTAACGCAAGGGGGTTAAGAACCCTCTGCAAACACCATATGGTAAACCTTTTTCCACTTAAAAGCATAAGAGCGCCTTGTGGAAGGTTTCCTGGAAGCAAAAAGAATATCCTTTACTTGCTGAGGAAGATTAAGATCTTGGAGATCTAGGCCTTCAGCAACCAAGCCCTGAGACGTAGAGACTGGGGATTGGGATGCCATAATATTCCGTCCTCCTGAGATAGGAGATCTGGAACAGACCCTAACTCCAGGGAGGGAGCTTGAGAGAAATGTAGAAGCAGAGGGTACCACATTTGCCGTGGCCAATGTGGAGCTATGAGAATCATATGGCCTCTGTCTCTCTGAAGCTTGAACAGGGTTTTGAGAATTAGGGGAATGGGTGGAAAGGCATACAGGAAGTCTTGACCCCAATGAAGGGGGAAAGCATCCCTGGCCTGAGCCCCCTGAGCCGGAATTCTGGAACAGAATCGGGGAAGTTTGGCATTCCATGGACTTGCAAAGAGGTATATGTCCGGGGTTCCCCAAATCTGAAAAATCTTGGTTACCTGGTCTGCATGTACAGACCATTCGTGTGGGAGCAGAACTCGACCGAGTCTGTCCGCTCAAGAGTTTTGTATGCCTGGAAGATACACTGCCAGGAGATGAATCTGATGAATCTGATGCCAGGAGATGAATCTGATGCTCTCTGGCAAGCCCCAAAGCTTTGTTGCAAAGCGACAGAGAGCCTGTTCCCCCATGCTTGTTTACATAGAACATGGCTACTCGATTGTCCGTATGAATGAGGACTGTCTTGTAGCCGAGTAAGGTGTGGAACACTTGCAGAGCAAGGAAGATAGCTCTGAGCTCCAAGAGACTGATATGTAGACAACTCTCCTATGGAGACCAGGTGCCCTGGGTAGAGAGGTCTTGCAGATGAGCTCCCCACCCCATTGGAGAAGCATCTGTTGTGAGAGTTGCTTGGGGTAAGGGTCATTGAAAAGGGGACCCCAGCAACAGGTTCTGAGGGGACTTCAACCACTGGAGGGACAAAATAAGGCGACTCGTCTTTGCTATTTTGTCTGACAGGCATCCTGACGCCTGGGTCCACTGGGTGGATAAAGTCCACTGAGCTGCCCTCATATGGAAGCGAGCATAAGGAACCACATGCATGAGAAGCTAACTGCACAAGGCGAAGGCAACGGGCCTGGGGAAGATAGGCCCTTGCCTTTGTGGTATCCAGCAAAGCTCCTATGAACTCTAGAGACCGAGTAGGAGTTAGACTGGATTTTGGGATGTTTATTACCAGCCTCAAATACTGAAGGATACGCATTGTGCAGGATAGAGAAGTCCTGGCCTCTAACTCTGTTGGTGCTCGAATGAGCCAGTCATCTAAGTAAGGGAAGACAAATACTCCTAGAGTGCGTAGAAATGCTGCTACTACAGCCATGCATTTCGTGAACACCCTTGGTGCTGAGGCCAGACCAAAAGGAAGCACCCTGTATTGGTAGTGCTTTCCTTGAAAAAGGAACCGAAGGAACCTTCTGTGATTTGGATGGATGAGAACATGAGTGTACGCATCCTTGAGATCTAGAGAACAAAGCCAATCCTGACTCTGAAGGTATGGCAGCAGAGATCCCAGAGAAATCATTTTGAATTTCTCCTTGAGAAGGAATTTGTTCAATTCCCTGAGGTCTAAAATAGGTCTGTATCCCCCTGTTTTCTTTGGAATAAGAAAATACGGGGAATAGAACCCTGTACCCTGTTGATGGATGGGTACTTCTTCTATTGCCCCTTGGGCAAGTAGAATGGTGACCTCTTGACCTAACAGGTTGATGAGAGAGGTCAGAGAATTGAACTGCTCTACCACTGTGTGAGGGGGCATGCTTGAAAAATGAAGCTTGTACCCCTCCTTTATGATGGAAAGCATCCAATGCTCTGCTGTTATTTGCCCCCATCTGGGGGCAAAAATGACATAACCTTCCTGGAATGGTGGAAGGCTCTGGTCCCTCTAGAGCCAGGAAGGCTAAGTTCTCTAGTTGAGAGTCAAAGGCCCTGTGGAGGCTGAGCCTGCTGGACCGGCTGAGGCCTAGCAGCCTTTGTTTTTTTCTGTTTGGGTGGTTGCTGACCTTTCCTGGCAAGCTGACATGCAGAACGTCCCTGCTGAAGATAAGCAGGATAATTTTTTTTTTTTTTAGAAAAGAATGTTTTTTTGAACAACTTCTTTCTAGCAGGATCAGCAGTGGATTTGGATAATCTATCCAAAGTGGAATTTTCAGCATTCAGTTCACTGGCCCTTTCTTGCCAATCCTTACCAAACAGGTTCTCACCAGTACAAGGGATGTTTCCCAATTTGTCTTGTACCCAGAGCTCTAGATTAGATGCCTGGAGCCAAGCAATTCTACGTGCACCTATGGCAATAGCCGAGCTTCTGCTTACACACTCAAAGCAGTCAAAGGCTGCACGGTTAGAGAATTTATAAACATATTTAGCAAGTTTGACCAAAGTGAGAAAGTCCTGTCTTTTATCCTCAGAAAGAAAAGGACTTAAAGCCTCTAAATCATCTGTGATCTCCTTCAGGAACATTCCCTTGTAGAGACTATAGCAGCGATGGCGAACCTATGGCACGCGTGCCAGCTGTGGCACGCGAAGGCCTTGCAGCTGGCACGCGGGAAGGTCCGCAATTGAAAAA
Source organism: Ichthyophis bannanicus (assembly GCA_033557465.1). Classification (NCBI taxonomy): domain Eukaryota; kingdom Metazoa; phylum Chordata; class Amphibia; order Gymnophiona; family Ichthyophiidae; genus Ichthyophis; species Ichthyophis bannanicus. The sequence goes on along the minus strand of CM066032.1, from coordinate 521,245,577 downwards.
AAAAAAGAAAACCTGTCTGCTGCCGTTGTCGGGGCCGCCGCGGCAGAATCGAGCGTGCCGCGGGGCCCCCCTGTACCCACCCGGCAGAGCCTGCCCTCCCCGTAGCAGCTCTCTCTTTGGAGCTACAGTCAGATGCGCCGGCTTGCAGAGCGCGAAGGGAAGAGTTTCCCTTTCGCGACTCTGTTAAGCCCGCGGGGGCTGATGGGAACTTCCCATCAGCCCCCGCGGGCTTAACAGAGCAGCGAGGGAACTCTTCCCTTCGCGCTCTGCAAGCCGGCGCGTCTGACTGTAGCTCCAAAGAGAGCTGCTACGGGGAGGGCAGGCTCTGCCGGGTGGGTACAGGGGGCCCCGCGGCACGCTCGATTCTGCCGCGGCGGCCCCGACAACGGCAGCAGACAGGTTTTCTTTTTTTTTTTAATTTTCCCTGGGCTGGGCTGGGCTGGGTTGGGGGGTGTTAGGAGTAGTGATGGGCTGGGCTGGGCTGGGGGGGTTAGGAGTGGTGATGGGCTGGAGGGGGGGTTAGGAGTGGTGATGGGCTGGGCTGGGGGGGGTTAGGAGTGGTTATGGGCTGGGCTGGGCTGGGCTGGGGGGTTTAGTAGTGGTGATGGGCTGGAGGGGGGTTTAGTATTGTGGATGGGCTTGGATGGGCGGGGGGGGTTAGGAGTGGTGATGGGCTGGGCTGGGGGGGTTAGGAGTGGTGATGGGCTGGGCTGGGCTTGGCTGGGGGGGTGAGGAGTGGTGATGGGCTGGGGTGGGGGGGGTTTAGGAGTGGTGATGGACACTGGGCTGGCTGGGGGGGTTAGGAGTGGTGATGGGCACTGGGCTGGCTGGGGGGGTTAGGAGTGGTGATGGGCGCTGGGCTGGGGGGGTTAGGAGTGGTGATGGGCGCTGGGCTGGGGGGGTTAGGAGTGGTGATGGGCGCTGGGGGGGTTAGGAGTGGTGATAGGCGCTGGGGGGGCTTAAACTAAAAATTGAGTGATGGGGGATTAGGACTGGGAGTGGGCTGATGGGGAGGTTAGGACTGGAAATGGGCTGGTGGGATTAGGACTGGGAGTGGGCTATGGGGGGCTAGGACTGGTAATGGGTTGGGGGGGTTGCTAGGACTGGAAATGGGCTGAGTGGAAGGGGGCTTGAACTGCAAATAGCTGTTGGGGATGGGGCTTGGAATGGAAATGGGCTGAGGGGAAGTGGGGGGCTTGAACTGCAAATAGCTGATAGGGACGGGGCTTGGAATGGAAATGGGCTGAGGGGAAGTGGGGGGCTTGAAGAAGGGAATGGATGCTGGGTGAGACTGGAACTAGAAGGGAGCAGATGTTGGGGGAGGATTAGAATGGGATGGGGCTGGGAGAGTAAAATGGAGAGGGGAAAAATATTTTGTGTAGGAGGGATGAAAAATCTACAATTGGCCAGGTATTGGGAGAGTAATTGGGGATTGAGGATGGAGGGGTAAAATTTGTGTGGATGAAATAGGAATGAGGAAAGAGCAAAAGGAGAAAGATTAGTATGTTAAAGCAGATGTAGAGAGAGAGAATGGAAAAAAAACTAGAAGAGAGAAGAAAGGACAAATGGACAGCAGACGATGGAGAGTTAGCAGAAAACATGAAGAAACCAGAAGAAAATGGCTGGACCAATTGCAACTGAAAAAAAATGCACAAAAGGTAGAAAGATATCTCTTTATTTTGAATTTATTAACTGGAATATGTCAGCTCTGGGAAATGTGCATCATTAACATCTGCGCTTTGTTTGGTACAAGAGGAAATTCCTATTTGACGTTGCCACTTGTTCTCTTTCCCCAGTATTCTCTGAAATGTATTGGTTTAATATTTGCAGTGTTGCCTTTTGATAGGTAGGGTATGGTGCTTTGTGAGTCCTGGTAATGCTGTCAGGATACGGTGGGTTTGCTATGGGTTCTAAATGGGCAGCGTTTGTAGTAGTTCCTAATGTGCCTGGCGGTTGGCACTGGATTATAGTAATGTAGAAATCTTTTAGTCTTTCTTTATCCATACACTCATTAAGAGACATGTTTACTAAAAGTTAGTGTATGGTAAGATTATGCAAATATGACCACTTATGCAAATGACGTGCTGGCACTTTGAGGAAATTCTTTGGTTTTGTGCGGCAGTTTGGGCACTCGGGCTCAAAAAGGTTAGCCATCACTGGACTATAGGAACTGATCCTGGCAGAAAGCATGGAAGCTTGGAAGACCCGACGTCCAAAAGTATCCAGGGTTCTGCACTCACGTCCTGGAGGATTAGAGGCATGTCTCTTTGCACTCTTGATCCTTCTCAAAGCTGATTCCACTACAATAGAGTGGTGAGGAAGCTGAGTCTTATGAAAACCAGGACAAGGAGGGACTCGATACATAGCATCCAGTCTGCGAGAATGAGGAGAAATGGTAAGAGGTGTCTCCCACATTCTTAACATGAGATCATATAAAATCTCATGAATGGGCAAGGTAGCTGCCTCCGAAGGAGTTTTGGGATATTGTAGAATTTCCAACTCCTTGGCCCTTGGCTCTGTTTCAGGGGCCATCGTAATGGAAAGGCCCCGAGCCACCTCCCTGATAAAATCTTGGAAGGAAATATCCTCTGGAGGAGACATCCTGAGTTTAGGGGAGGAGGGCTCCTCTGGGAGAAGCATTGCTGCATCGACAGAACTGTCAGAATCCTCAGATTCTTCAGAGGATTCGAAGTATCGTCTGTCCGGATGCTCTTGAAGAGCCCGATACCTGTACTGACCAATGTCGGTACCGGATGACTGGGTACCGGCAAAGCAGACACCGATGCCGATGCTATCGGTACCGGTACCGACACCGATACCGAGGCCGGTACCGGTGGAATTGTCTGTCGCAGTTCCGAGGGCGTCGATGCCGCAAGGAGAGCCGCTAGACTGCGTTCCATAGCCAGAACTCTGGTCTATCGACGCTGCCAATGCCTGGATGTCGGTACCGGAGGAGACCGCCGGTACCCCAGAGCATGGCACCAGTAGTTCTGCCGAGGTGGAGGCCTCCAGAACATCCTGGAACCCCGATAATGCTTTAGAAACCGAAGCCTCCCGCTGGGGTAATTTTGCCGGTGCAGAATCCTCGAGGCAATGCCCTTTGGGGACCGGCTGGATTTATGTTAAGTTACCTGAGATCCATGGGAGGAAGCAGCAGCCCTGGAAGACGTTGTTGCCACCGAAGCTGCATCCGAGGGAAACAGGGTACTGAGCTTAGCAGCTCGGTTCTGCCGACCCCTTTTAGACATCATAGCACAGGACATAAATCCGTGATGGAATGGTCAGGACCTAAACATTTTAGACACCATTCATGGGTGTCAGTGACGGAAATGGTACCGCCACACTTGGTGCACATCTTGAAACCTGATGCAGGTTTCTCCATAGTAAGGGAAAAAGGGTTTTGGGCTGAAGGCCCAAAAAGGCACCTGAAGAAAGAAAAAAGAATAGTATTTTTTTTTTAAACAGAAAGAAGAAAAACACTGGTGGTACCGGTGAAGCGTTGAAGGAGGCAGACGCGACCACAAAAAAGAAAGAAAGAAAAAAAGAATTCTTCTGCGGTGACAGGAACACGACCTGCTGGCTCCGTGGAAAAAGAAGAACTGGAGAGAGGCGGTTGGGAAAGGCGGGAAGGCAGCACGCAGGCGCTGTGGGATGCTCCCTAAGGCTTTCTAATTGGATGATGGGGAGCGTTCCCGCACAGGCTCCGTCGGTACCGATAGCCATATGTGATGACTACATTCCTGCTTGTTCCTGGAAATTGCAATTTCAGAATGACACTATTTACCTTCTGCGGTGCCTCAAATGCAGAGTTTTAAAGGGGCCATGGTGTGGACAATACAAAATTTGTATGTGTATTTTCACATTTTAAAACTAGAATACATGTATCTATTTAAAAAATTTCTCTCCATTTGCTTTTGCACCACCTCTCGGGGGCACGTGTAAGTTTTAAGAAGTGCTTATTTCAGACAAGAATTGAAACGCGTGACTGAGGGTGCAATTATGCTTAGCCCTCATGGTAATTTCTGCTACCTTTAAAATGCAAATCATTCTCCTAGCAGGGCTTCACTCCTTAACTGGCTGCACTGCTATGTATAATTGTTTAAAATATGGCTCCAATAAGCTACTTCTTCGCACTTTTACATGGAAGTAGTGAAAGCTGCCACTTAAATATATAATGGTCAATAGCCGCATATAGAACACAGCCGTTATCTTTTTTCCACAAATGGGGAAAGTTGCCTAGATTGGGAGGGCAAGTAGGCTCTTATTTTGAAACTATTTTATGAAGACACACAGGTGCCTTAGGGGCATGTTTACTAAAGGTCAACGCATGTTAACCAGGTTAGAATGTGTTAAGTGCCACTGTGCCCATAGAAATAAAAGGGCTCTGGGTACTCATCGGGCATTAACTTCAGAAGTGTATGTTAACTCTTTTAGGAAACATGCCCTTATGCGTGCCCTTCACCTACATATATTTATAACTGCTCCTGAGCCGTCTGCTGTTTTTGTGCTATTGTTTTATTAAGACACTAAGGGGCATGTTTACTAAAGGATTTAACATGAGTTGAAAAAGTTAATGCACATTACGGGACAAGAACCCTTTTATTTCTATGGGAGTAGAAGCACTTAACATATTAACTTCATTAGGGTGTGTTACCTTTAGTAAACTTGCCCCTTAGAGCACAAACACAGCAGGTAGTTGCAATGTCCTCACATACTCTTACATCAGTTCAAGAGCAGTATAAATATATGCAGGTGAAGGGCGCACAGGAGTGGAGAAGTAGCCTAGTGGTTAGAACACTGGCTTGGTAACCAAGCAACTAGGGTTCGATTCCCACTAGCACTCCTTGTGGCCTTGGGCAAGTCACTTAACCCTCCATTGCCTCGGAAGAAAGGCCTGGCAATCTACTTCCGGTGACACTGCCAAGAAAACCCAGGAGCTTCTGGGTCGCCAGGAGTCAGGACTGACTTGAAGGCACACACTGCATTGAAGGGCGCACATAAATGTTTATTTTATAAACTGTGTGCGCACTTCATAACTCTGCCCCTGAACATGTCTATGCACAGTTCACCTAAAGTATGTGCCTTCCTGTCACCATGTGTAGATTTATGCATACAACTCAGACAATTTTATAAGAGGCGTTTTACATGCAAACACAAAAAGTTTATTTAGCGTCCTTCATGTTGTTGTTAAGTGCCATTGAGTTGGTGTTAACTCGTAGCGACCCTAAGAACATAAGATATGCCATACTGGGTCAGACCAAGGTCCATCAAGCCCAGTATCCTGTTTCCAACAGTGGTCAATCTAGGTCATAAGTACCTAGCAGTCTCCCCTCTGGATAGTTGACCTAAACTATATTCGGTCTTTAGTCAGGCACCCATAACTGCTGTTACTGTATCAATCCATCTCATTTCCGGTCTTCCTCTTTTGCATTGACCTATCTTTCCAAGCATTAAGTCTTTCTCTAATGATCTCTCTTGGCATGATGTGTTCAGGCAATTCATGACACACAATATTCGTCGCCAGCACCATAATTTAAAGGCATCAATTTTCTTCCTGTCTAACTTTTTCACTGTCCAACGTTCACATTCATATGATGTGACTGGCAAGTCAAATCTCTGTATGAAGAATGACATCTCTGCTCTTGAGAATCTTGTCTAGGTTCTTCATAGCCATTCTGCCAAAGGCAATGCATTGTCGGATTGCTTGTCCTTTCTTTGTTGATTGTTGATTCAAGTAGGTTAAAAGTTATCACCTATTTCAATTTCTTCTCCATCAATGATCACCTTATTGATTTTGCCAGCTGTCAGGATCTTTGTCTTCTTAACATTAAGGTGCAGGCCCATTTTAAGACTATGCTCCTTGACCTTGAGAAGCAAATGTTTCAGATTGTCTTCACTTTTAGCCAGTAATGTGGTATTATCAGCATAATGACGGTTGTTGATGGGTCATCCACAAATCGTCACACCTCAGTTGTCTTCATACAGTCCTGCTTCTCTGATGATTTGTTCTGCATATAAGTTAAAGGAGTAGGGGGAAGTATGCAGCCTTGTCGTACACCATTGCTAATTTTAAACTATTCCGTTTCTCCTAGTTCCATTCAAACTGTTGCCTCTTGATCCATGTAAACGTTGTGCAAGAGAACAATCAGGTGTTCTTGTATACCCATGCTTCTTAATGTGGCTGAGTGTTTCTCATGGTTTACACAACCAAAAAGCCTTGTTGTAGTCAATAAAACACATATGGATATCCTTTTGGTATTATTTTGCCTTTTCAAGGATCCATCACATATCCGCGATGATGTCTTTCATTCCTCACACTTTCCTGAACCCTGCTTGCACTTCAGACAGATCTCGTTCCAGATATGGTTGTAGTCTCTGCTGACTGATCATGAGTAGGATCTTGCTGGCATGTGGGATCAGAGCAATTGTGTGATAACTTCGAGTCAGTCGGATCACCCTTCTTCAGTATTAGTATAAACACAGATCTTTTCCAGTCAGGTGGCCATTAATTTATCTTCCAAATTTCCTGGCAGAGCCTTGTAAGTATGGTAAGAGCAGCATCCGATTGCTGTAATACTTCAATGGGAGTGCCATCAATGCCCGGTGCTTTGTTCTTTGATAAGGCTTTCAATGATGCTTTGACTTCTTTCATCACCAATGGTTCCGGATCATAAGGTACAGGTTGAAACGGCTGTTGGTCCCCTTCATGTTTATGGTATAATGACTATATATTCTTTCCATCTTTTTTTGATCTTCTCAGCATCATTGAACATGGATCCTTGAGCATCTTGTAGCATTCCAATTTGACGCTGGATTTTTTTCTTTAACTCTCAAAGCTTTATGAAAGCTGATTTTCTTCTTCCTCTAATAATTTCTGATTCTATTTCCTTGCATGCATCGTTGTATTACTTCTCCTTGTCTTGTCTTGCTGCATGTTGGAAATCTCTGTTGAGTTCTGCGATTGCCTCTCTTTCTCCTCTGGCTTTAGCTTCTCTGCATTTCTGGACAATTTTCAGAGTTTCTTCAATCATTGATTTTGGCAGTTTTTGCTTTTTCACCCTTTGTAGAGACTTCTCATTTTCTTTCAACACAGCCTTCTTGAAGTCATTCCATAGCTCTTCTGGAACTCTTGTCATGTGTATCTGTATTACTAATTAAAAATTTATTTGGATCAGCAAGGAATATTGCAACTTGAACGATTCTCTTGGCCAATATAGAAACATTTGCCTAGCCAATGTAGACAGGATAAGAATTCATCAATTATAATATAGAAGCTTTGAGCTGCTTCTAAAATCATGGGGGGTGTCTCCCTTGACAGGAAGATGCTGGGAGATTAGGGAGGAGTCCTTCTCCTGGCAAACAAAAATTACCCATTAGAGAGGACAAAAGAACACTTCACCTAGGAGTCCTTCTCCTAGCAAACAAATGGAGACCCATTAATGATGACAAAAGAACACTTCATCTAGCCTTGGAATGTAGACCATGGGGGATGTGTCCCTTGAGCATTCTCAGATGTCTGACCAGCGTCTTGATTGTGTAAGTTTTGAGCTTCTAAAAACAAGGGGGGTGATCAGAAGCCTGCCCGGAAACCAAAGCAAAAAGGTGGATGGGGTGGAGAGAAGCTCATGGGTGAGAGCTGGCTGCAACACATTTGTGCCTATATAAGTACAGAGAAAATCCAGAACAGACAGAGCGTAGATCTGCTTGGCCAGGCATGAAGAATCCTAGACTGTCATCAGCTTTTCGCTGAGCGCTCCCAGCTGATGTGTAAAGGGCTGTATGACAAGATTGGTGAAGTATTCTTTGTAAATAGCTGCACTATCTCATAACTCTTTCAGTGCTGTAATTAAGTGCATTACTTATTATTCTAATTGCATTCTAGTTATCTTTTCTAACTAATGTGCAACTAAGAGAATTACTTGTCTTTCTGAATAAGTATCCTTGCTTTGTTTGTAAATAAACTGCACGTCTTCATTACAAGGTGTTAGCCTTTGATATAGTAAAACAGTATCTAAAGCAGCAAATTGATTTTTCAGGCAGTCTTTAAATTCCAGTGGTATATTCTCAAGGTCATATTTTTCTACATTAATGAGTGGCTTGCTCTTTTTCAACTTTAGCTTGAATGTGCATACCAGAAGTTGGTGATCTCTACCACAGTCCGCTCCAGGTTTTGTCTTTGTTGATGTTATTGAGCCTCTCCATCGTTGTCTTCCACAGATGTAGTCAATTTGATTTTTGTACAATCCATTTGGGTGAAATTCATGTGTACAGTCACTGCATGTGTTGCTGGAAGAAGGTATTGGGAGATGAACAGATCATTGGTCTTGCAGAATTCTATTAGCCTTTCTCCAGCTTCATTTCTGTTGCTAAGTCAATTTTTTTCCAAACACTTTGCCTTCTTTGTTGCCAACTTTTGCATTCCATGTAGGTTTATGAAACTGATGATCCAAACAGTACATGCTGGCAAATCCACCCATCTGCTACATTCTTATATATACCTTATAAAAGCTACATGTTCAACAGAGCCTTTTGAAAAATACTGAGGACATGTGAATATCCCAACCTAGACAGTCCATTTCCCTCAGAAAGGTGGGAGGGGGGTTCCTCCTTTCAGAAAGGGAATGTGATAGAAGTATTTGTTTTCGTCTGAGTTGTAACAAAGAAGCATACAAAGGATTTTTCTTTTTATTCCGCAAATTGAAGGAGGGGGGCACATCATGCCTGCATGCAACGTATAATTTCTGCTTTGGAAATTGTGTTTCTTCCCAAGAAAAGGTCAAAGGAGAAGCACCCCCTCAAACTCAAAGCTAAGACCTGCACTTGGATCCCACCAAAGAGATCAAAAACAGTACTCCTATTTATCTGCTTAGAGGAGAAGCAAGAAGTAGTGCCATATTCATTTATGCTTTAAGTATACCAGCATGATGCACACATGGAGGGTAATTTTATAAGCTGGGGTCAAGTTAACATGCATTTTCATGTGTGTTCTTGACTTTATAAAACAGAGTGTAACTGCAAAAAGTATGCATGTATATTAAGGTGTGATCATTTATACCAGCATTACAGCTAATGTAAATAGCTCCGCCTACTTCTTTGCAATTATGTGCATAAATTAAAAGATTTTAGAATTCATGCACATTAATTGCTTTCATACCCATGTTATGCTCAAACACACACAGTGAAAGTATGCACAATGCAAACTACATGCATTAGTATTTTAGGAGGCCACTTACATGTGTGAATGACTAAAATACAGGAATTTAGGTGCATAGTTCATGTTTAAATTTAGGCAGGGCTTTACAAAATTATCCCCATGATGTTCCGGTTAGAAGCAGCACAGCACTGCCCCAGTTTACCAAGAGTTATAATGGTAAGAGTGGCCGAGTTGAACATTTGACACCATCTCCTCATATTGCAATGATTTCTTTCAAACACGACTATTTTTTTTTTCATATTACAAGTTCAGCAAAGTGATAATCCACACTGCCAAAGCAATAATCTACATTAAAGAAACACATTAAAAATCTGCACTTTGCCAGCCAGGAAGCACTATTCATGGCTATCAAGTAATTTGTTCTCCTTGATTTACAGTAATGGTTAAATAATATACAGACAGAAAAAAAAAACACATTTCAACATTTCTTACCAAGCTCCACTTCAATTGAGTCATTTTGTGGGTAAAGAATTACTGGTTGTTTCAACTCTTTGGGGACTAAAGAAAAAGTCACAGGAAATAATGAATAATCAAACTGAGATTACAGTATGAGCAGCTAATACAAAGATCATACTGAAACATGATTCAAGAATTAACTACAACATTTAATACTGACTTCATTTATCTGTTTCTGAATAGGTCAAGAAACTTATCAAAACAATTAAAACATTTGAATAAACAATGCACTAACAATGATGGCACTAGATTATGTTCCCAATTGCTAACTTCATTTTAAAAATCTACACTAACATTAATGGTTCCTTCATAGATAGGGAGAATGCTTCCACAGTTAAATAATGTTTCTGCAGCTCAAAAGCATTCTATTAATTGGCTTGCACAGTCCTCAGAGAATAACTCCTCATTTAAAGTCATGTAATGACACATCATTAAAACTATTGCTATGATTTTTATCCACTTAAGACTTAATTTAATGACAAGATGAGAAGTCCAAATAGGTTCACCTACGAATGTCTAAGTGCAGATCACATAAAAGTAGGTGCACTCTATCTGTACATCTACTTTTTACACATACATGCTTGGGTGTTTTAATAAAAGCCTTTATCTGCATGTACAACAGCCATTACATGAAGAAAAAGCTTTACAAAATCCATCTCCTCCCCCTTTAGTCTTCAGGGCAATCATTCTTTTTTGTTAAACTCCATCAAAAACATAACTTACGACCTATCGTGAACACTAAAGGACCGTTTTAATAAAATGTGCTAAACAGTTAATGCATGTTAATTCCCATATTAACAATACAGGTCCACACTAACAGTTAATGCAGTGGCTTGACTTTACTGCTAATTCCCCCATTAACTGCATAGTGTGGAATGGGCGGGAAAAGCGTAGTTACTCACCTGTAACAGGTGTTATCCAGGGACAGCAGGAATCAGTCCTCATTTATGGGCGACGTCAACACCAACCGAGCCTGCGCGGAGCAATTCCCCAGCTTTCAAAGAAAGCCTTTGGGAATTCTGCCATGCATGTGTGGTCTTCTTACCACCCAAGGGTGCCATCTTGCTCAGTCAGGTCCCCTAGCTAGAGCCCGACTAAACAGATGGCAAGGGAAGGACAAAAATAGCAACTTTTCAGGGGAGATGGGAGGGTAGCGAGGACTGATTCCTGCTGTCACTGGAGAACACCTGTTACAGGTGAGTAACTACACTTTCTCCAGGAACAAGCAGGAAGTCAGTCCTCACTTATGGGACTCCCCAGCTACAGGCTACCAGCTGGTAACCCAAAAAACGCCTCCGCGAGGCCGTGAGCAGAAGTCAACGCTTGAAGGAGCCCGAGTCTTCGGGTCCCCGGTGCGAAGCGTTCAGTACCCGAAGAAGGGTCGGAGGGCAGGCGTTGCTTATACCCTGAAAAGGTTACAGAGTACAGCCTGGCCGAAGGTGCTGTCCCGGCGGGACGCCCCTCTCCAGGCAGTAGTGTACAGCAAAAGTGTTCGCTGAAGACCAGGTCGCAGCCCAGCAGAAGCACTGAGCGCAGCGAAGCCACAGAAGCTGCCTTGGCTCAGACGCCATGCGCAGTGACCAGTCGATCCAGTGGGGCACCTGCCTTTGCTTGTGCGAAGGCAATGCAGTCTGCTACTGAAGGGAAATTGGCTGATAGGTATGTCTAGTATGGCTGCATCCTTGCCTGAGGCTGTAATATATTATGATGGCACGGAAGAAAAGCATGTGGGCTAAGAAAATGAGTACCCAGAGCCCAGCACAACAAGAGTAAAGCCAAGGAACCATATTCTGAGCAGGAGTGCACAGAAAATGGACCCAGCTAAGAAAAGCTAAGAAAAGATAGCCCAGGCCTAAACAGATTGAACAGGCCTCAGCAAGTTGGGCAAGCCTGGACAAGTTAAACAGGCCAAACAAAGCTGGTGATACAAAGTATTCATAAGCCCTGAAGACTACAGTGCTGAAAGCTACAGTGATTAATAAAACAAAAGGAATGGCAGGGTGTAGCCAGAATGACTCAACACTAGCAAGAATAAAAGCCATTAATATGCTAATAAGGGTGGATCCCAAGAATGAGCCTTTGCTCCAAAGGAAAGAGGCCTCTGCAGACTTTTGCACACAGCCCTCCTTTGCCCCAAAGGAAAGAGGCCTCTGAAGACTCTTTACACATGGCCCTACAACCTTTTACAGACAGTACAGCAACCTTTGCACACGGTACAAAACTTTTGTGCAGGAGTTGCTACAGAGGGTATAGGGTATATAAGGAAGCAGTTACAGAGCTCAGTGGGGGGCCTTCTCTGTCTCATCACTATGAGAAAGGGAACGCTGCCTGTACTCAGATCCCTCAGATAGACACTTGTGTATCTGTGCTTACAGCTTTTGCTTATGCCAAATAAGAGTTAGTTTTACTAACAAATAATTGTGATCCGAGTTCTTTTTATTTTCCTGGTGCACGACTCCCATGTGCCCAGGCAATTGGTAATATTGGTGATATTTGAGGAACTTTTGTGGGAAAACCAGGCCCACACTACCCAGATGGAAATGATGCGTTTGGTGACTGCCTGCCCCAGGTGATTGGGGTCGTAGGCGACAAGAGCCAGTCGGACTTGCAATGAACCTGGGTACGCTGCAGGTAGAAAGCAAGAGCCCTCTTGCAGTCGAGGGTATGTAACAACGCCGATGCCTAATTGGCGTGCGGTCTCAAGAAGAAGGTTGGAAAGACTATCTCCTGAGATGAAAGTACGAGATCACCTTCGGTAGGAACTTGGGATGTGTGCCTATTCCCTTAGAACCTGGTGTATGGAGCCTCAGCCATGACGGCCTGAAGCTGGCTGACTCAGTGAGCCGATGTCAAAACCACTAGGAAGACCACCTTCCAGGAAAGATGCCGAAGCGAACATATCGCCATCGGTTCGACGGGAGCTCACGTAAGTTGCATCAGCACCACGTTGAGGTCTCACTCCGCCGGCGGAGGCTAGATGGGAGGCTTTGAAAGCAAGAGACCTCGCATGAAGCGGGAGACCAAGGACTGCCCCGAGAGGGGTTTCCCCCCAACGGGGAGGTGGCTCGCCAAAATGGTGCTAAAGTGTACCCTGACCGAATTGGATTTCAACTCTGCCTTCAATAGGTGGAGGAGATACTGGAGGATCCACTGGGTAAAGCAGGAGAATGGGTCGATCTGGAGCTTGGAGCACCAGATTGAGAAGCGTCGCCACTTAAAGGCATACACCCATCTCGTTGAGTACTTCGACGTGAGGTGAATTGCCTCGACGTCCTCTGGGAGGTGCAGCGGAGCTAAGGCAACCCATTCAGCCTCCAGGCTGTAAGGGACAGCGAGGCCAGGTTCATGTGGAGCACCCGACCCTCCTCCTGTGTCAATAAGCCCGGGGCACAGTCCAAGGGGACTGGAGGCTCGGACGAGAGCCGGAGCAGAAATGGGAACCAAAGCTGTCAAGGCCACGAGGGAGACACGAGGATCACTGAAGATTGGTCCCGCTGAACCTTGTGGAGGGTTCTCATAAAGAAAGCCAGAGGTCCAGTTCAAGAGGAACACATTCGGGACCACCCTGCTCGGGTGCGGGACCAGGCCGCAGAAGCAGAGAAGCTGCGCGTTCACAGGACAGGCAAACAGGTCCATGGATGCGATCCCCCACCGATGGAACAAGGCGCCCGCGACCTCTGGATCCAGGCGCCACTCGAGTGGGCAGAGGATCCTGCTGAGTTTTTCCACGAGGACATTCTCGTTACCTGGGAGGTAAACTGCCCGCAGGGTCATCCCCCAGCAAGACGCAAAGGAACAAAGGAGGATCGCCTCTCGGCAGAGGAGGCGTGATCTTGTTCTCCCCTCCTTGTTTATGTGAAACATGGCTACCCTATTGTCTGTCTGCAAGAGTACCGACTTCCCCCTCAGATAGCCCTCGAAGGCCCTCTGGGCCCATCGGAATGCCCGAAGCTCGAGTAGGTTGATCTACCAAAACTCCTCAGGGGACCACTGCCCCTGGGCGCACAATGTGCCGCTGTGGGCTTCCCACCCCAGCAGGGAAGCATCCGTTGCTAGGACAAGCTCATGCTGTGGGATCTGGAAGGGCATTCGTCGAAGGAGACTTCGGGGATCCCGCCACCAACTCAGGGAGTCATGGAGACTGCAGGAGACCTGGATAGGGTCCCTGAGGTGGCTGAAGGACTGGCTCCATTGTGCCCTGAGGCACCACTGAGCTTTCCACATGTGCATGCAGGCGTGGGGGACCACATGGACAGTGGAGGCCATATCTCCTAGGAGGCGCAGCCTTAACCCAAGTCCTGCTCCTGACCTGGGCCGTCACTGCCTGGAGGCAAGTCTTTAGAGTGCAGAACAGGTACCATTAGGATACAGCAAAAAAAAAACCCAGGCTACGGGAGTAGGCAGAGGGGAGCATGAAGAGAATCATTAAGCATGTAATGAGTAAATGACCTAGTACCATACAGAGCTTACCGGCCATTAAGTTTCTACTGAATTAATGGTTTAGAATCCTGTACTGCTTACCCACCGGGTTGTCGGAAGTAGTCCTGTGATGAAGGCACTGTAGACGCAGTAGCGAGGTCATCAAGGAAACTTCACCGCAGCGGGGAGGAAGTTCCAAATCCGGAAGGTCATGGGATCCAGGCGTCAGCTGGGTCAGGAGAAGGACGGCAGGTCTTCCAGGACCAACAGTGGAAGACAGGCCGAACTAGAGAGCCTATCCCGGAGAAGAGTGGAGGTGTACCCCGGAGCAGAAGGGGTACACAGTCTGCCCTAGCGAGAGATAGGGAGACAAGGGTCCGGACCTCCGGGAGGACCACCTAACTGAAAAGGGACTGTTGACTTCACAGCAGTCCGCAGCCCGACGGGGATTAGGCAGGCGGTCTGGCCAGACCCCCTGGGGGGGAGGGGGTGAGTACCGGCCATAGGGGGAAAAGGCGGTAAACACAGGTACTGTGGGGATCCCCCAAGGCGCCTGCCAAGCAGGTGATATCTAGTATATCTAAGCCGGTGGACATGGGGACGCCCGCTCCGGTACTAACGCAGGCATGCCGGGGGGCCTGCCTCCATGAACAGCACTCAGGTAAGGCGGATCTGCCATCGATCCCCAGAACGTCCACCTGGAGAGGTGGCCGCAAGATCCGTCAGGGGAGGGATCTTTCCCGGAGGGCAAGGGCAGATCGGCGAGCTAAGAGCGCGGTAGCGCGGGGGACGGAGATAGCATCAGTCCGGTAGAATGCCGCAGGGGTTGGAGGCCCTAATGTGTCCCCAGGACCTGCGCGTAGAAATTGTCCCCCGCACAATCGGGGGACATGAGGGTATAGTCCCTGGAGAGTATAGGGGGACTATAGCGGCTGGAGGGGAATTCCAGTACGGAAGCAATCAGCAAGAGGATACTGGCTGAGAGGGGTTCGGGGATGTACCGAAGAGTAAGTAGGGTGACCGTGGGCCAGAGCGATCACGGCGTAAGGTGGTCTCCCTTTCCCACGGAGGAGAAGACCTGAACCCCTAGATAAGTCCCCGAACATTTTCCAACTGGACGAGCCCCAGAGTAGAGCTCTAGTCTAAACTTCTGGTAAGGAGGTTAAGAGCAGGCAGCCGCCCACCTGAGCCTAAAAAGGCTTAGTAAGAGTCCTGGCGCGGGCCCGGGGACATCAACCCGGGGTGAGAGGTCCCTTGCTTGGGCGCGCCTGGAGGGTGGGCGGAGGGCTGACATTTCCTCTTCCTAGGGAAGGGGGGTCTGGAGGGGCGTTTACCACCACCGGGGGGAAGCCGGGCCCTAGGCTGGCTGCTAACTCTGGGAAGGTTAGCGAAGCACTGTGCGACCTGACTTAAGGCTTCGCTATTGAAGAGGTGATCTCCGTCGCAGGGAGAATTACCCAGGATGTGCTGTGCCCGTCGACACAACTCGGACGCCTGCAACCATGCCGTGCGGCGTGCTCTAATGGCAACAGCAGAGGCTCTGCTGACCAAACGGAAGGAGTCCAGCGAAGCACGAGAAAGGAACCCGGAGATATTCCTGCAATGATAAAGAAGCAGGGAATATTCAAAGGCCTTGGTTGCAGATACGAAGGTGGATAACCGAGATAACCTCTCGGTGACCTCCCGAAGCGACAGACTCATATAAAATATATATGAAATAATTCTGGCCGCCAGCATAGACATTTGGAAGGCTTGACGCCCTAGAGTATCTAGCGTCTTCGAGGCGCGGCCTGGAGGGCGAGAAGCATGCCTCTCCTTGCTTCCGGCCATCCTCAGCGCCGATTCCACCACAATGGACCGATGTGGAAGCTGGTGCTGCCGAAACCCCGGGGACGGAGGCACCCGGTACAGAGCCAGCATCGCAGTCGGCGGCGCCGGAACCCTCAAAGGCGACCGCCAAGCCCCCAGCAGGAGATCCTGCAGGGCGGGATGCAGAGGAAGCATCGCGGCTGCCTGTACCGCAGGGCCTGGGCTCGGATCCAGGATAGGGATGGTCAGCAAGTCCGCCATGTCAAGGAGGAAATCCTGAAAAGGCGGCTCTGCCGGAGCAGTTATGGCGGGAGAGGTCGCCCGGGCACTAAGAGGCCGCTCGGGCCGATGCCCGCTGGGCAGAGGAGGGGACCAACCGACCCGGCTCGGGGCAGTCAACATGGCGTCGTCAGCTCCTGGAACTGATTCCAAGCTAGGCATCGAAGAAGTCGATGGCACCGACGGCGCCACAGGAACCGGCCTCGGCCCCGAACCCGGGGGCGGCGCTTCCCCCCGTGACTGGAGCGAATCCGCGGCCGCCGGAGGGCAGGGGCCAGCGGTCTCTGCCCTGCACTGCGGGAGAGGACAGGGGCCGATCCCGAGACGTGCCGTGGCCAGGCTTTCAAGGCTGGACGACGACTCCAGGCTGGGCATCGAACCGAGCGAGGAGATAGACTCCATCCTCGAGGCCCCCGGCGGGAGTGATCGTGCCGGTGGTGGAGATCCCGGAGCGCGGATTGGAACCGCGCCGACCGGTGCCGCGAACATCAAGGGCCCCCGAGGACGGTGCTCGGAGGAGAGAGGGTCATCTGACGCCAGCGCCGATGTCGATCGGCGGGCACTGCCCGGAGCCGGGCTCCCTCTCGAACCCGTCCGACCCGGAGAGAAATCCTGGCCGACATACCCCGAGGTCCCCGGGGAAGGTCGATGGCGGTCCCTCGTGCTCGACGCCCCTGCCGTCGCCGGCGGAGCGGCGCCACTCGAACCCGGCACCACCCTTGCGCAGGGCTGTGATACCGGTGACCCGGCGCGGGTCGAAGCGAGCGGCCCCGAGGGGAGGGAGGCCAGATGACCATCCCCGGCGTGGGGCGGAACCACCGACGCCCGCGCCCTCGAAGCGGGTACTACCCCCGCGCATGACTTAAACGTAGGGCCATCAGTGTCGAGTCGATCGGCCCCCGAGGTGCCGAGGGCGGCGGCTGGCGATCCCCGGAGGGGAGCGGGTCACTCAACATCGACGCCGATGGGTCGGCACCGCCCAAAGCGGATACCACCCCCGTAGGAATGCCATACCGGCGCGAGTCGGTCGGCCCCGGAGGCGCCGAGGACCGCAGCCGCCAATCCCCGGTGAGGAGCGGAACGCTCGACACCGACACCGAGGGGCCGGTACCGCCCGAAGCGGGTACCCGGAGCGGCTACCACGCCCGAGCATGGCTTGGATGTAGGGAGGTCAGACCCGGTCGAGCCGATCGGCCCCGAAGGCGCCGAGGACACCGGCTGACGATCCCTGGCGAAAAGTGAAACACTCTACGCTGACGCCGATGCCGGGGAATCGGCACCGCTCGAAGCGGGTACCTCCCTCGGGCATGGCTCGGGAATGTTCTGTGAGGAGCGAACCTCAGGAACATCCCGAAACCCCGTAAATGCTTTGGAGCCCGAGGACTCCCGCCGGGGTATATCAGCCAAGGAGGACTTGAGGGGTTGGCCGGAGCCGTCGCCATGCCGCGCATGAGACTCGCCCCTCAAGACTCGGCTAGTCTTAACAGACTGTTGTGTGGTTACCTGATCCTGGAGAGAAGGACAACCCGACGACCGCGCCCTTGGCGCGAAGACGTCGTCGAGGGATACCCGAAAGAGGGAGGGTCTTCTCCCGACACTGTAGCCCGGGGAATCCGGGGAAAAAGGGTCAGGCCCCAAACAGGAGAGGCACCGGGCATTGGAGTCCACATGGAAACTTAAGTCCCCGCCGTGAGGCTGGGGGAAAGAAGGCTCCATGGCCCGGTCCTCAGCGCCCGAAGGGGGCGACGAAAATTAAATGAAAACAATTAAAAGAAAGAAAGAAAAAAAGAAAAAAAGGGGGGGCACGGAGGTGCCACCGTCGGCGGGAAAGCCGCGACTACAGAAAAAAGGAAAATTTTCTGCGGTGGCAGGAGGGACGTCCTGCCTGCTCCGCGGAAAACGAAAAACTGTGGAGAGGCAGTGGGAAGGGCGGGAAGCCACCGCACAGACGCGGTGGATTCTCCCAAAGGCTTCTGATTGGATGCTGGGGAGCATTTTCCCGTGCGGGCTCCGTCGGCGACGTCTCCCACGTGTGAAGACTCATTCCTGCTTGTTCCTGGAGATAGGAGGACACCTATCCAGGCGAAGACGATATTCGTCCCAGATCACTCGGAGAACCCAGGTGTCCGACGTATTCGACATCCACTGCGGGGCGAATAGGGACAGGCATCGCCCCACCGACAGAAGTGGTTCTTGCAGGGGACAAGAGGCTATGCCGTCGGCATCAAAAATCCTGCGTGGGTTGGGGTGACGCCGGTTGCTGGGCCTTAGGCCCTTTAGGCCTGCAGTGATTTTCCCTGTGCGCCGGAGGCCGGCGCGGAGATGGGTGGAAAAGGAGGGTAGCCCCAGTCGGGAAGTCCCTTCCTTTGGAAAAAAGGCTTCTTTGTTTGCTATTTCTTCCGAAGGAGGGAGGAGGTCTTACGTGAGAGATGGGTTTGAGTGACTAACTCCGTTTCTATCTCAGCAGCCTTATTTATCCTCCATGGGTTTACCAAACAGCTGCTCCACTGTTCCAGGTCTGAGGATTGGAGCCACGCCTGTCATCAGGCCCCGATGCCGGCTGTTGCCACTCGGGCGGAGGACTCAAACCCGTCATATGCAGCACAGAAGAGGTACTTTGAGCACTCCGCGTTGGATTTCAGGAGAGTTTGAAACCTGATAAGGGGTTCACCCCCGAGACCTGCGGACAACCAGCCGAGCTCTTTGGCGAGGTCACGCAGGAACATGCCCATATATAATTGGTAAGCCTGGATGCAGCATGTGAGCATGGACCCCTGATAGGCCTTGCGCCCAAGGGTGTCGAGAGCTCTCGACTCCCTGCCTGGGGGAAACAAAGTCTGACTTTGGGCTCTTTTGCTTCTGCATCGCTGATTCCACTACCATTGAGGTGTGCCGGTGCTGGGTCTTGCGGAACCCCGGGCCACGATGGACCCTGTACATGGCGTTGAGGCGCTTGCTCACTATGGGGACCGAAGCAGGCATCTCCTACATGTGGAGGAGCAGCCTTGACAAAATGGGGGGGAACCGGAACCGTAAGAGATTCCCGAGGTGGGGACTCATACTGCAGAATATCGAGCTCCTCAGCTCGTGGTTCCTCTTCAGTCTGCGTAACCAGGCTGAAGGCCCATGCCATGTCCCGCACAAACACGAGGAATGATGTGTCCTCAGGCAGCGAACACCTCCGAGAGGCAGGTGGGGACGGGTCCAAAGGGAGGTCCCTGTGGGCATGGGTCTCCAGGGAGGTATCCCCGTCCGACTCCCAGTCCAAGAGGTCCGAGAAGGAGTCCGACTCAGGCTGATCGCCCCGTCCAGAGGTTGATGCCCGCTTGGAGCCAACCTTGGGAGGATCTCACTCCCGAGGACCGGGAAGACAAATGAGACCGATGTCGAGGATTCTCACAAGCCCCACGGCTCTCAGGACTTTCCAGGGCAGGTTGCGTTGTCCCTCTCGAGGGAACCTCAGTCTCTAGGCGCGAGCCAGCCGTGCTGAGCATGAGCGCTTACTGGGCAGCTAAGAAGGCAGAAACGCTGTGCCCTAGTGCCAGCATTTGGGACACCCACACAGACATGGGTCCCTGCGACATCGACACTGGGGTTACCGGGAATGGCAGAGAGGAGGAGAGCGGGTCCTCACCGGGATGGCCCTCAGGAGACTGGGTGCCATCACCAGAGGCCTCCTTATCTGCATGAGGTACCTTACGAGGTCACTCCTTGTCAGACTCTCGGGAATGCCGAGGGGGGCTAAGCGACCGAGTGCAGGAGTGCTCGTGCTTGTCTGGGGCCCCCGACAGCGACTTCAAGATCTTCTTCTTATGCCTCTTCACTTCAGGGGACCCCTTGTCAAAATGCCGCCGAGAGCGCAGGGCCAAAGAAGGGGATCCCACCTGCGGAGGGACAATGGAGGGTACTGCTGGGGATTCTGGGGCTACCTTCTGGAAAAATGTCATCGGACTTCTGCTTACTACTTAGCAGGGCCTTGGAAGACATTTTCTTGCAAAGAGAGCAGAGCTCCGGGTCATGGTCGGCCCCAAGGCAACGAAGACAGCAATTGTGGGTGTCTGTGCGACATGTTTTTGGAGCACATTTCTTAAATCCGGTGGCCAAGGGAGCAAAAAGGGCCCATGCTATGTCAAAGCCTCTTGCGGCCAGCGGTTGGGAAAAAAAAGGACACGAAGCCCATGGAAAAAAATGTTGACAGAAAAAGGCATCCCCTCACTCAAGAGAAAACCAGAGCAGAGGAGGACAAGTAGAGGACTGGTGCTGCTGGAAAAAAATCAAGGCCAGAGGCCGAAAACGAAACCCTTTTTCCGAGGGACGAGGCTGTGCATCCGAAAGGCTCTGCGGAAAAAGGGAGACTGAGCAAGATGGCACCCTTGGGTGGGAAGAGGACCACGCATGCGTGGCAGCAATCCCAAAGGCTTTCTTTTAAAGCTGGGAAATTGCTCCACAAAGGCTCCGTCGGTGCCGACGTCACCCATGTGAGGACTGACTTCCTGCTTGTTCCTGGAGAATGTGTGAGACCACTCCTTGGGTAGTTAATATATGGTAAACACTGCACATTAAACGTTACAGCAGATAACAAAGATCACTTACTACCACTACCTCAGTAGGTGGTGTTAAGTGCATCTGCCTTACCTGCAATGCATTCAGCACATGATGGAGTATATTATCTTTGTGTTAATCGTATAGGAAGATCCTGGCATGTCCCTCCCTCAAAACAGTTACTGCACAAGCTTTGCACGGTAACTGAACATTTTTACCACACCTTACTAAAAAGGACCCAATGAGTTCTTAAAGAAACAAAACTAAGGGGGGTATGTTTACTAAGCTGGTCTAATGGTTAACCTGTGCTATCTGCAACTAGATCAACATTGGATCTAGTTGCAGATAGCAAAGATTAACCGGTAGCATAGCTTAGTAAGCATACCCCTAAATGCAAAAGGGTACGCAATGTCTACTTAAAGGAACAATTTTTAAAAAGTTCTAAACATGCTTTGAAAATATTGGCAAGAAAATGATATGGAAAGCAAATACATCTACACTAACATTTCAAACCTCTCTGCAAGATAACTGGATACATATTATGATTTTTTTCTCATAGAAATGATGCGATATGAATTTCACAATTTTCATGCACATTATGAAATGTATCCTGTTTAGAAATGTAAAAATAAAATCCTAACACATACAATATGCCCTCCTTAAGTCTGCCTCGACACCATGTACTGGGTATGCCAAAGCCCTAGGTTCCAAAAGACCCAGCTTCCCCACAACACCATGGTTATGGAGTCAGCAATGCACTGGCTCAAGAACAAAAAGACCCATTTATTGGTGCCACCCAGCAGGAAGACCCGAACCCTTAACGCCCTCGGCCGGAAGGCCTTTCAGGGCTCGATGCTAACATTTATTTATTTAGACAGTTTTGTATACCGCCTTATCCTTCAATCAAAGCGGTCACAACACAATTGGGGAATACATTTAACACGTGGGGATATGAGACACATTAATACTTACAAGGAACAAGGGCAATGGAGGGTTAAGTGGCTTGCCCACGACCACAAGGAGCATCTGTGGGACTAGAAACCCCAGTCCTTCCGGCCCAAGGTTGTGGTCCTCTAGTGGGATTTGAACACCCGACCTTCTGGCCTGAAGTACCTTGCCCCAACCACTAGGCTACTCCTCCAGATCCAGTCCTACCAGCTCTACATCAGCATGTACCTGAAGGAACTGTCGAAGGAGCTTGGTGGATTCTTGGCAGGCCTCGAGGGGGAACCCCTGCAGTGGTTCAAGACCCTAACCTTGGCAATAAAGGAATGCTTGAAGTTTTTCTCTCGAGGAGCCTATGATTGTTTTGGTCATTGGCCAGGGTGGCTGCCGCATGGCATCGGGGATCGACGTCAAGGATGGCTGCAGTCATCCGACCTGGAACAGTGGGTGCAGGACAAACTGATAGATGTCCCCTGCATAGGTGAAAACCTATTTGTGAAACCCATGACGGATAAGGCAGTGGAGATAGAGACCGAATGTGACGAAAATCAAGTTCTCAAAAAAAGACCTTGCGGCACCCCCAGAAGAATGCATGGGGGTAAAAGCCCTTCTTCCCGAGGAAGATAGGAGGCTTCTATTGTACTCCATATTTCTAGGCCATCTTGGCCCCTCAACAGGGCCAGCAATGAAAAGGACAGGGACACTGTTCCAGGAAACAAAAAGCCCCGAAGTCCCGGGCGCTGGCCTCGGCCCAGCTGGGGGAGTATTTGACTGCCTAATGTCTGAATCAATAGCATGGCTTCCTGTTACAAGATGGGGCCTGCTCTGAATCAAAGACTGAAGTAAACAAGATGGCTTCCTGTTTTGTTATAACTCAGCATTAAAACTTGCAGATCAAGCAAGTATTTTTCCAGCTGATTACGTGCAGAAGAACATGGCTGAGACCTTCACTGTGCTATTAGCATGCGCAACAATGTATCAATTTGCACACTAGCAACTTTCGCACCACAGAGCTTTGTTTATGAAGGACCATCTATTAGCTGTTAGCAGATTTGCTGAAGATGACATTCAAGTCCAGCCAATCACCAAGACATCAGGACAAAGAATTATATGGCTGTACACCAGAACCCAAGAGGACAGAGTAGCAAATCATCTGGACTGGATGGTATATCCAAGGGTGTTGAAAGAACTGAAATATGAGATTGCAGACCTGCTATTAGTATCTGAACTATCATTAAATTCATCTGTAATACCTGAAGATTGGAGGATCGCCAATTTTTAAAAAGGGTTCCAAGGGTGATCCGGGAAACTAGACTGGTGAGCCTGACATCAGTACCAGGAAAAATGGTAGAAACCATCATAAAGAACAAAATTAGTGAACATGTAGATAGTCATGGCCTAATGGGAGACAGCCAACATGGCTTTAGAGAAGGAAGATCTTGGTCTTATGTCATGAGGTAACGCCATCAGAACCCATGGAAGTAGGGGATTGTGAGCAAAACATAAGGGAAACTGACAGCTCAGGCTCACACATGGGAGAAGGTTGCTATGAGCAATAGATGAAAACAAAGCCACGTGGTGTTAGGGAACGCCCGAACAGAAAGGGAGCACAGAATTCATTAGAAAATGAAGAGCACCTGCATGGGGGCGGAGCCCAGGCTATCACCAATTTGAACGTACTTAAAAATCACTTACCGGGAGGTAGGAGGAGAACGGAAGGTAGAGAGAGAACTAAAGGAGAAAGGAGAACAGAGAGAAGTAGTAGGAACTACAAGGGCTGTAGTTGGAACTACGGGAGAAGCATTAGGAACTGCTGAGCTTGAGAGCAGTGTCCGTGGAGCTGTGAGGACGGAGCCAAGGGGATTATCCACAGCACAGAAGGTTGGTGATTCTCAGAGAAGCTGTTGGGAACAGCAGTGCACTGCCTCTCAATATCCCCAGGAGCGTTGCTGTGAGGCAAGCAGAGAAGGCAGTCCAACAGCCAAGGCTTTAAGATACAAATTACCTAACACCAGAAGTGCAGAAGGGGAAAATTTTTACCCTGAAGCACATTTGAATGAGTCAGAGAAACACCGTGGAAAAGGGGCTTCAAAGCAGAGCTGTATTCGTCCGAGAAAGCAGGAAGTAGCAGTGCCTAAAGGTAGGCGTATTTACCCTAATAAGAGGGATTTGAAATACCCTGACTTTCTCTGCACTTACCAGGAGCTCTGTAGCTCTCAAGAACCCAACTACAGGAAATACGGTAGTTTCCCACGGGCCACTAGTATAGTGGAGGAAGAGAATGTTTTAACTCCTCGACAGAGACATTTTAACTTCAATGGCAATTGGGAGCCAGAAGTTTACTCTGATGAGGAGGCAATGCAGGTTGAAGTTCCTGAAGAAGTTTTAGAGGAAAATGAAATGGATTGTACGTACACATTATCTGATTGTGTAACGTCTCTGTGTTAAAAGCAGCCAGAACTGTTTATGAGAAGAAACAGGTTCAAGTGTTCAGTGAGTGAAAGGAACTGTCTTCTGTTTTTGTTCTGTGCTATTGTTTAATGCTGAAGAAAGCTAAGTTTTATTGAAAGTATTTTTCTTTAATTGTGTTATCAGACGAAGGGTCTGACCTCCTTTATATTCCACTTGTTATGAATCCACCCCGGACGGGGAATAAAGCCTGAGTTTAACCTTACCCTCTGCTTCAACTACACCTTTTGGCTGACGGTGAAACTACAGGATCCAGAAGGCTTTGCTAATGCCTTCATAAGAGCTTTACAGCCATAAAAATACTGCCCCATCAAACGACCCAAGCCCTCTTTAGCCTCTGGGTACGTTAGTGGGTGACACTTACTAATCTATTGTTTTTTTGAAGGTGTCAATAAACAGGTAGACAAAGGTGAGTCAGTTGATAGTGTATCTGGACTTCGAGAAAGCCTTTGACAAGGTCCCTCATAAGAGACTTTTGGCAAAACTAAAAAGTCATGGGATAGGTGGTGATGTACTATTGTGGATCAGGAACTGGTTAAAAGATAGAAAGCAGAGGGTAGGGCTAAATTACAAATTTTCCCAGTGGAGAAAGGTATATCGTGGAGTACCCCAGGGATCTGTGCTGGGTCCGCTGCTTTTTGACATTCATAAATGACCTGGAAAAGGGAATAACGAGTGAGGTTATCAAATTTGCAGAAGACACAAAACTATTTAAAGTTGTTAGAACCCAAGAGGATTGTGGAAAATTGCAAGAGGATCTTGATAAATTGGAAGACTGGGCATCCAAATGGCATATAAAATTTAATGTTTAGAACCCTCTTATAAAACTTTTAAGGCTAGGCTGAAGACCCACTTTTTTGCACCGCTTTTAACCTTTCCCCTCCACCTGCTCCCCTTTCTCCCCCACCCCGTTGAACCTGAATGTATTTAATTCTCTGTTTCGTCCCCCATTGTATTATCTGTCACTTTATCTCTCCACCCTATCCTGTCTCTTCAATTTTTTGGGGGTTCCTTTTCCTTTTTCAGCAGTCCATTTATCTTATTATTGTACACCGCTATGGTGCCACTGGTAAAGAGCGGTATATTAAATGTGAAAATAAAGATAAAGATAAAAAGAATGCAGATAAGTGCAAAGTTATGCACCTAGAAAAGAACAACCCAAACTATGGTTACATAATGCAAGGTTCCACATTGGGAACCAGCACCCAGGAAAAAGATTTAGGACAACATGGACAACATGTTAAAACCCTCTGCCCAGTGTGCAGCGGCGGCCAAGAGAGCAAATAGAATGCTAGGTATCATAAGGAAAGGAATGGAAAATAAAACAAAGGATATTATAATGCCTCTGTATCGTTCCATGGTGTGACCGCACCTTGAATATTGCGTGCAATTTTGGTTGCCGTATCTTAAAAAGGATATAGCGTTATTAGAAAAGGTACAGAGAAGAGCCACCAAAATGGTAAAGGGGATGGAAGACTACTCCTATGAAGAGAGGCTAAAAAGGTTAGGGCTCTTCAACCTGGAAAAGAGACGGCTAAGGGGAGATATGATAGAGGTCTATAAATTAATGAACGGAGTGGAACAGGGTAAACGTATATCGATTGTTTACGTTATCAGAATAAAAAAAAGACTAGGGGACATGCAATGAAGGTACAGGTTAACCTATTTAAAACTAATAAGAGAAAATATTATTTCACTCAACATGTAATCAAACTCTGGAATTTGTTACCGGGGGATGTAGCTGTTAGTGTAGCTGGGTTTAAAAAAAAGGTTTGGACAAGTTCCTGTTGGAAAGGTGCATAAACCATTATTAAAAGGGACTTGATATATCACTGCTTGACTCAATACAAGCATTGCGGAACCTGTGTCTTTTGGTGAAACTGCTAGGTACTTGTGACTTGGATTGGCCACTGCTGGAAACAGGATACTGGGCTTGATGGAGCTTGGTCTGACCCAGTATGGCATATTTTATGTTCTTAAGAGATGTAACCCAGAACACACAGACATAGCCCAAAAGAATACACATCTGCAGCACACTGAAACATGGACAGAGGCTGGCAGAACACCTGGGAACTTCTGATATAGATTGTTTGCCTGTCTCTCTATCTGGAAGGTTAGATAGTGCTCAAAGACAAAACCTCACGCCTGAGTGGATTTTTCCAACAGACCGGCAGCTCAGTGGGTGACCACGCAGTTCATCTCAGCTGATGTTGAACCTCTGCCATACTTTGACTTTGTGCCATGCCGGAGATAATTTCCCAGACCCAGCCACGAGTATTCTGGTGAAAGCTAAGGTACTGATCTTGAATTTCTCCCTGAAGTTGGGGCTAGCTTAGACAGAGATAATTTACTATATGTTCGAATGCACGCGAAACAGTGACATTGGTTCCTAAAACAGAGATTAGGCCTCTTGATAATTGTAACATACTCTTAGGGGTATGTCTACTAAACTGCGATAAGTGATGTTATTGCGCGATAATGTCTCCAGTGGCGAAAGGTGCCGCAGAGGGTGGAGAGAGGGCGGAGAAAAGGGGTCAATGGGCAGGGAGTGGGCGTGGAGAGGCTCCTGCTACACTAACGCTGTGAAATGAAGGTCCCAAAATTAACACCAGTGAAAACCTCACGTTAGAGAAATGTTTGCAAGAGATAGAAACCGTTTCAGTGTCAGCAATGTACAGCAGAGGCAGGGAGCCCAAGAAAAATGATAGTAGTGATATATTTGCAGTAATAGCATAGTGCCCAAGTTTGATAGGGCACTATGGTGATGCTGCAAATGGGGTACAGGGGGCTTCAGGCGGGACATGCAGTAGGGCAGCTGGGGCACAGGGTGGACAAGGCAGATGCTTAGGTGGCACATAGGAACGCAGAAACTGAAAATCAGTAAGACAGCAACTGACCAAGGTCAAACATGCCCACGAGTGTGTCCCCCACAGTGTCCCTGGGGACAGTACCCAGCAGGTACCCCAAAGGGCACATAACATTTGCAGGCGGTGCTGGAGGGGAAGCACGGATATGTATTTAGGCACCCCTACCCCATACCGCACACCAGAGGCAGCTGCCTACCGGCACACTGGATAGCCAGGGACTGCGCACCACTAGCACCACCGGCATAAGGGCATGTCAGCATGGTGGTGGAGGGGGCAGTAGCATCTGCCCACAGCAAACCAAGGCCAAGCCCTGTTTAGGAGGGTGGCATGCAGGGCAATAGACAAGGTCTGTCTGAAGAACAGTCATGGTATCCCCAGGGAATGACCTGCCTCTGTGGCAACACTTTGGTGCAGTACACACAGCCAGTGTTCAGGGGCAGAAGGTCACAGGTTCAAGTCCCAGCTGTGGCTCCTGCAGACCAAGTCCCTATATTTTACCCTACAGAGCACATACACCATAAACATGTGCACTCCCTAGAGCAGAGGTTCCCAACTCCAGTCCTGGAGGGCCAAACACCATTCAGGTTGTCAGGATGTCCCTAATAAATATCCATGAGATGTACTTGCATGCATTGCCCCCATTGTATGCAAATGTATCTCATGCATATTCATTAGGGACAGCCTGAAAACCTGAACAGTCTTCGGCCCACCAGGACCGGGGTTGGCAACCTCTGCCCTAGAGCATCGGCCAACAGGGTCACAAACACCCACACCAACAGGCTCCACTATCCAAAGCCTCATGGAGAGTCAGGGTGTTGGGCCCTGTGCGAAGCAGCAGCTACAACTACTAGCACCTGCATACCTTAGCAAGGCCGTCAAACATGGAAACCCGTTCCATATATATCAAAAGGTTGCTATGAGTAAGAGTAGTTACTCACCTGTAACAGATATTCTCCAGGAGCAGCAGGGATCAGTCCTCACATATGGGTGACATTGACGTCGATGGAGCCCTTGCGGAGCATTTCCCCAGCTTTCCATGAAAGCCTTTGGAAATGCAGGCATGCATGCGCAGTTCCCTTCCCGCCTAAAGGTGCCATCAAGCTCAGTCAAATGACAGTTTATTTTTACATTTTTGTGTGCTGTTTTTAGCTATGTACAGCTGCAACTCCCAGGGGAGGAGGGAGGGTTGTGAGGACTGATTCCTGCTGCTCCTGGAGAACACCTGTTACAGGTAAGTAACTAATCTTTCTCCAGGACCAAGCAGGAAGTCAGTCCTCACATATGGGTGACTCCCTAGCTCTGGGCTACCAGGCACCCAGGCTGAACAAGAGAACTCCCTCTAGTCTCAGTATCAAAGAAAAGCTTTTCACTGACAGCACCTCCACCTGTAGCCCAACAGAGGGAAGGAGTTGCCTAAACCTCAAAGAGATTCCAGAGTACTGCCTGGCCAAAAGAACTGTCCCTACGGGACTCCCTTTCCAGACAGTAATGGGCCGCAAAAGTCTGGCTTGAAGACCAAGTAGCAGCCCTGCAGATGTCTACCAACGGTACAGAGTGGATATGAGCCACCGAGGCAGCCATTGCCCTGACACGATGGGCTGTGACCCGACCCTGCAAAAGAAGGTCAGCCGCCCTGTAAGCCCAGGTGATACAATCAGCCACCCAGATGGACAAGGTATGCTTGGACACAGCCAACCCCAAATTATTAGGGTCAAAAGATATGAAGAGCTGAGTAGCCCTTCTATGTCCCTGTGTACGGTCAAGGTAGAAGGATAAGGCCCTCCTACAGTGCAGGGTATGCAGAACTGCTTCAGCCTGGCTTGCATGGGGCCTAGGGAAGAATGTTGGAAGAACCACCTCTTGGTTAAGGTAGAAGGAGGAGACAACCTTTGGGAGGAACTTTGGATGAGTCCTAAGGACTACCCTGTTCCTATAGAAGCGGGTGTAAGGCCTGTCACAGACTAGGGCCTGAAGCTCACTCACTCGCCTGGCCGAGGTGAGGGCTATCAAGAAGAGTGTCTTCCAGGATAGGAAGCGTAGAGGGCAAGTAGCCATCGGCTCAAAAGGTGGGCGAGTCAGTTGCTGCAAGACCACATTCAACTCCCACTCAGGAGCAGGACGACGGATTGGAGGCTTGAGCAAAAGCAAGCCTCTGAGAAACTGGGACACCAAGGGGTGAACCGACAGAGAATGTCCTTCCACCAGTGAGTGGTGAGCTGCTAGAGCTGAGAGGTGGACCCGAACAGAATTGGATTTAAGTCCCTGATTTGATAAGTGCAGTAAGTACTGAAGCACTACTGGTACAGTACAGGAGAAAGGATCCTGTGTATGTAGCTGACACCACACAGAAAACCTTTTCCATTTGAGAGCATAGATTTTCCTAGTGGACTGTTTCCTAGAGGCTAGGACAACTTCCTCAACTTCAGGAGGTAGGCCCCAGGGAGCCAAAACTACCCTTGCAGCCTCCAGGCCATCAAATTGAGAGCTTTGAGATTGGGGTGCAGAAGGGAATCCTGATCCTGAGAGAGAAGGTCGGGTTGCAACCCCAGAGGCAGTGGGGGATCCACTGCCAGCTGAAGCAGAAGGCCTTGTCCTGGAGAATCTTGAACAGGGTTCGGGCCACCAAGGGCGTGGGAGGAAATGCATACAGGAGACCCTGAGACCAGGGAATCAGAAAAGCATCTGCTGCTATCCGCAGAGGATGCGGTTGCCTGGAGCAGAACTTTGGCAGCTGTTTGTTCAGAGGACTGGCAAACAGATCTATGGATGGAAGTCCCCATTTCAGGAAAATCTTCTGAACCACCAAAGGATGGAGCTGCCACTCGTGGGGCTGCAGAATCCTGCTCAACTTGTCGGCTAGGTAGTATTCCTGGCCAGGTAGATACACAGCCTTGAAGAGCATGTTGTGCCTGAGAGCGAACAAGCAAAGGTCCTGTGCTTCCTGACAAAGGAGCCTGGACCCAGTTCCGCCCTGCTTGTTCACATAAAACATGGCTACCTGGTTGTCTGTCTGAACTAGGACAGACTGATGAGCCAGGGT
This sequence comes from Ichthyophis bannanicus, assembly GCA_033557465.1. NCBI lineage: Eukaryota > Metazoa > Chordata > Amphibia > Gymnophiona > Ichthyophiidae > Ichthyophis > Ichthyophis bannanicus. The sequence continues at coordinate 521,215,537 of CM066032.1, read as the reverse complement.
TGGAGAGAAAGCCTTGAGGGCTAACTGAATAGCCCTGAGTTCCAGTAGATTGATTTGCTGTGCGGCTTCCCGGGGAGACCACAGGCCCTGGGTGCACTTGCCTAGACAATGAGCTCCCCAGCCCTGCAGGGAGGCATCCGTGGTCAACACCACTGTGAACCCAGGCATCTGAAAGGGTACCCCTTGCAGCAGATTGCATGGGTGCCGCCATCAGTTGAGGGAGTTCAGGAATTGTCTGGACACACTTATCCTGTCTCGGAGGCTGCCTGTGGCTTGTGACCACTGAGTCCAAAGGCACCACTGTGCAGGCCTCATATGGAGCCTGGCATTGGGGGTCACATGTACTGTCGAAGCCATGTGGCCTAGAAGCCTCAGGCAGAGTCTGGCGGAGACCAGTGACCTGCTGAGAAACTGGCTTGCCAAGTTTATCAGTCTTTGGGCTCTGTCCTCTGGCAAGAATGCCTTTGCCAGCTGAGAGTCCAACCTTGCCCCTATGAACTCCAAATTCTGGGATGGGAGCAAAGTGGACTTTGTGAAGTTTATGACAAACCCCAGGCTTTGAAAAAGAGCAATAGTTCTGAGGGTGGCTTGTCTGGCCTCCTGGCACGTCTGACCCCTGATGAGCCAGTCGTCCAGATAGGGGAAGACAAAGCTACCCTGATTTCTCAGGTAGGCCGCCACCACTGCCAGGCATTTGGTAAAGACCCTGGGAGCGGAGGTGAGGCCAAAAGGTACTACTCTGTACTGATAATGGTTTCCTCCCACAATGAACCTGAGGTACTTTGTGGTCTGGATGAATTAGGATGTGAGTATACGCATCCTTTAGATCCAAGGAGCATAGCCAATCTCCCTGCTGGAGGTAGGGCAGAAGGGTTCCAAGAGTAAGCATCTTGAATTTTTCCTTCTCCAGGAACTTGTTGAGGTTTCGGAGATCTAGAATAGGTCGAAGGCCACCGGTTCTTTTGGGTACCAGGAAATACCTGGAGTAGAACCCTAGACCTTGTAAGTGGGGAGGCACAGGCTCCACTGCCCTGTCCACCAACAGACCTTGTAGCTCCTGAAGGAGAAGATCTGTGTGCAGGGGAGGCCTTGGAGGCTCCCCTGGAAAGTATGGAGGAGGCAGTTGCTGGAAGTGTAGTGCATAGCCCTTGTGGACTATTCTTAACACCCAACTGTCTCCAGTGATGAGTGGCCACTGGTGGGCAAACAGAGCAAGGCGACCTCCTGTGCAGGGATGGGAGAGCAGGGACGGAGAGGCTATGCTTAAGGAGTCAAAAACCATCGAGGTTTTGGGCCTCCCTGCCAGGGAGCACCGCGGAGTGCATCTTCTGACTTTTCAGGTGATGCATGGCCGATTCCACCACCATGGAATGGTGTAGTAGCTGCGCCTTCTGAAAGCCAGGACTCTTCCGGAGTCGATAGATCGAATCAACCCGCTTGCTTAAAACCGGCGCCTCCCACATCCGGAAGAGGAGCCGTTCCAGCATCGGAGGAACCGGGACAGTAAAAGCCTCCTTCGGAGGAGAGTCGTACTGCAGGGCCTCGAGAGCTCCTCGGCTCGAGGCTCCTCCTCGGAGTCCGCAGGGATAGCCAACGCAGTGGCCATATCCCGGACGAACTCCGAGAACCGGGTATCCTCCGAAGGGGATCTACTCCGGGGTTCAGACTGCGGTGAGTCCGATGGGATGCACAGTCTTGAAAGTGTCGGGAGACTCCTCGTCCTCCGTCTCCCATGCGGACTCGTCCAATGAGGAATCTGGGTCCGACCTCGCGGGGCCTGCGAGCACCCGCCCCGACGCCAAAGGCACCGGAGTCGACACCCTCGGTCCCGAACGGGAGGTCGAGGGAGACCGCGACCGAGGTCGATCTCGAGCCTTCATGGCCTCGAGTATCGGCTCGGTCTCCGGGGTCGACTTCGATGTCGGTCCTGGTGGTCGGGGCAGATGCGCCAAACAGGCTGGCCATCAGTGCCCACTGCTATTCCATGAAGGCAGACAGTCTGCTCTCCAAGGCTGTCAACCTGAGACCCAGCTCAGGAGACTTAGCAGCTCCCGACTCGGGCCCCGGCAGCGCCGGGCCCGACGTCGGCTCCCTGGGAAGAGAATCCACAAGGACTACACCCATAGCCCATGGTCCCTGTAAAATAGTTATCTCCAAGTTATAATGCCCTGTTCAATGTAATTTCAGTTTGTTCAATGTAAACCGCACTGATGCAGAATAGCGCGGTATATAAGAGAATGCAAATAAATAAATAAATAAAATAAAATCTGCAAAGGGCATAGGGAAATGGCTGGGATATTGTAGTGCCCGACCACCTGCACGGATATGGTGACCACAGCAAGTCATGCTGGGAGGTCACTCTCACTCTGAGCAGTGACCATGGCATGTCTAGGTTCCCACATAGTGCTATACAGCGTTTCTCTCAAGTGATATTTGTGAGTTCCCATTTCTGGAGCCCAATCACTGACATACTTGCTTGGTGTTTGTGCTTATATCCCACTTCTGGGTGCACATAGTTCCTCTAGGAACATGCACTATGTATTGGCTAGCAGACTGTCTGCAGTTAGCATGTGTATGGCTGCAACACCTTGCAGGGTGCAGCAGGTGCAGACTGACTGTGCCCTCTGCTGGTGAATGTCAGATCGTGGTGGGGCAGCTGAGCTGACCAGGCCTACTACCTGTCTGCCAGTGGCCCTGTCACAAGTACCGATCTGCATCAACTGTCCATTCGCCAGCAGGACTGGGGTTGCTGGTCCCACAGCCCATCATGTACCTCTACTGCCCCCATTGCAAACATCGAGTGTGGGTCTGTTGGGGGCAGATCATGTCCCCCACCCTGACCCAGAGAAGGCGGTTTGCTACGTACATTGTCATCATGTGAGTCCAGAAACACCCCTGCTCCTAAAACTAAGTGACCATAGCAAGCCCACTGGATATGCACTATTTTTGGTGCATCATGGTCCACAAGGGCCAGACATGACTGGCGAATACAAATGGACACAAAGTTCCTACGCATGTCTGCAAAGAATACCTGTCACACACTGGCACTGATGGAGACCCGCAGCAAAGCCTACCTCAACCAACCCGGTTACTGCAGATCTGGTGCTGGCCACCCCACCTTACCCTCAGGGTGAGCACAGAACACACACAATGGCATGGCCTGTAGGTACTCTGTGCCAGTGGACATGCACGGTCAGTCCCCCCTACCAAGCTGACGTGCTGTAGAGGTGCATACCCCATCTGGTGAGCAGATGTAGACTGCTGTTCTGCATGTGAATTGCATTATGGGTACTGTTGGTTCTATCCTATCCTGGTAACCACAGCAGACAGTTTGTTCGGTGACCTGTATTCTTTCTGTAGCCAGCCATTGGTATGATAAAACCCATACTGATGTAGCACAATGGTTAATACAATGACTTCAGTGGCAGAGGTCATGGGTTCAATCCCACAGTGGGCTTCCTTTAGTAAGACTGTCCGAGGCAACTTCCTTTTATGCTTGTAACAGTCAGACATTTCAGTTTGTTCAATGTAAACCGCACTGATGCAGAATAGCGCGGTATATAAGAGAATGTAAATAAATAAAGACATATTTCTGAAATCAGTGTTTCCAGCCAAAAACACCCTCACTTCAGTTGCCTAACCTAAGGTGCCCTGTAAAGTGCCTTAGCTGTGGGTTTACCCCATCCTGGTAAGCACAGCAGAAAGTTTGTGCGGTGACCTGCAGTTGTGTAGCCAGCCATTGCTATGATAGAAGACAAAGGCATAGCACATTGGTTAATACAATGACTTCCCAGCCAGTGGTGATGGGTTTGATTCTTCTGTTCTCCTTTTGTTATGCCTGTCCTACACAACTACTTTTCATTCCTTTAACAGTCATATCTGTGCAGATCTGTGCTGCTGGCATATTATACCCTCATCAGTTGCCAACCATCCTTCTGTCCATCTGTGTCTGCCAGCTGTGTGGCGTCCTGCCCTAATGTGCAGGCTACTACCCCATGTCCTGTACTGGTACCCTTTTCTAGATTGCGGCTCTTCATGCTTGCCTCTCCTGTGTCTGCTCTGCATGGCACTGCTACTCCTCTGTCCTCCTGTTATTTCACTTATCCTGCCACCTCCGCCTCCTCTGGTGGACATGTATTCCCATCCTCTGCTATACACTGTCATTGTTGCACTTTACATTACCATCACCCTGTGCATCGGTACAGCTGCCTCCGATATGTTTGTCCACTTCACCAGCTGACACATGGGCTGCACGCAGATTTAGCAGGTCCATCAGTTCCGACATCTACTTCCTTCCATCACTTGCTTATTGCCTTTCCTTGGTGCTCTGTGCAGTGTTAGGGCTACATCTGTGTTTGGACCATACATTTCATGCTTGTCAACTTGGGCCACCTTACTGCCCTTGGGCACCATTTCTTGAGTCACCTTAACATCCCTGGGGCATCTTTAGTGGCACCTTAGGTTCCGGCAGCTTATGGGGCGCCTTATATGGTGCCTTGGAGGGTGCCAACCTATGGCGCCTCATGGGGCGCCTTTTAAGGTGCCTTAGGGTGGGTGCCCTATAAGGTGCCCTATACAACGCCTTGTCAGCCTTGTGATGCTTGGTTTGTCAGCTTTCGGGCCACCCTCTAGGGCGCCTTGTCATGTGCTTGGTTTGTCAGCTTTCGGGCCACCCTCTAGGGCACCTTGTCATGTGCTTGGTTTGTCAGCTTTCGTGCTGCCCTCTAGGGCAAATTATGACCCGCCTTGGCTGACGTGGCACTTTATGATGTGCCTTATGGGGCGCCCTAAAAGGCGCATTATGCTACTGCACTGAGGTGAGGGTTTTTTTGGCTGGCAGCACAGATTGTTGAGAAGTGTCTGACTTTTACAAGCATGAAAAGGAATAGCCTTGGACAGCCTTATTAGATGAGCCCACTGAGGGATCAAACTCATGACCGCTATCTCAGCAGTCATTGTATTAACCAGTGGGCTACACCTCTATTGCTTTTATCACAGCACTGGCTGGCTACAAAGGGACTGCAGGTCACCGCATGAAATTAAGGTTACCGCACGGTAACGAGCCAAGGCGCCCTCTATCGCGCGATAACACGCCATTGCTACCTTGCCGCCAGAACACCCACTTCCTTATATGGCATTCCTCATGCTAACGCTGTACCTAGCATCGGTAACATTAGCACAGTTTAGTAAACCACAAACACGGCTATCACTAGGCTCCCCCGATTGGGGTCGAGCACCTGAGCGGGGCCGGCAAGCCCTCCCGCTTAGAGACTCCAGCCCAATCGGGTCTGTGGGAGGTGAGGAAACCACTTCAAAGAGACGCCTGCGCCCGAGGGCCTCACCAGAGGGCCCTTTGGCGTGGCCCTTAGACGCGGACCAAATAGTGGCCAAAGATTCGCATCTCAAGCCCTCATCTAAGCTAAGTCTGCTGCCTTACCTTGCCTGGACAATCCACTGCTTGCTGCCTTACCTTGACTGGACAATCCATTGCTTGAATAAGTTAATGCTATTACCTTGCCTAGTCAACCCACTGCTTGTAGATTAACTGCATAGAACTTGCTACCCATTTTTGCATTACTTGCTTTGTAAAACAACTCACGCTGCATAAGCCTATTACCTTCATCAATTCAACTACTACCTCATAGCTAGTCTGCAAACTAACCACAAGTACCACAACACACAGAGTAAAGATACCACTACTAATGCAAAACTACACCTATAGGACACAACTCAAGTCGAGCCCAGGTCAGTAAACCACAAACCCTATCCCAGGTCAGTAAACACAAGTTATAAAATGCACTCCGTTACCCACTACTTCATGGCCTACATCACACTCCTCCACATGTTTGCATTCTGCGCACACAGCATCAGACTCAACAAACAAATCCCCTTGATAAAACATACCACCCAACCAATGTTCCCTCTAATTTTCTGTAGGCTGTGTGCGCATAAAATATCAGGTTAAATTTTTGTACGCCACATAACGACACTCAGAGTTATATACTTTAAAATTTGACTACACGTCAGAATACAGTATGTACACCACTTTGATTTTAATCAAACTAAATGAAATAGACGATTACTAAATGAAGCGGGAAATTTCTAGTAATTACAATCATAACTTTTAAATTTTAAGACGTCTGTGTTGTTTCCTATCAGAATCAGAGCCTTAATTTTTGTGCGCTCTGTTGTAAAGTATGTGCGCTCGCTCGGCGAGATGTGTGCGCGCGCACACGCGCACAGCTTAGAGGGAACAGTGCACCCAACCTAGATGCACACCAGCATCACACATATCCAAAGAATGCCATCAATCAAAGAATACAGCCCACAAACCACACAATGCCACACGTAACACCCTCTCACCACCACACAAATAATGAACACACAAATCCAATCATATCAACAAACATCAGGTGTGCTCTACTAAACTCCAGATCTATCAGGAACAAGCCAAATACTATCCTTGACCTAATCCATGACAAGAAGCTTGATATAATATGCATCACCGAGACCTGGCTAGAAGACTCGGACCAGGTCATATTAAATCAAGTAACCCCAACAGGATACTCGGCATTTAACTGTATCAGAGCACAAAAGAGAGGAGGAGTACTAAAACGTACTAGAAAGGAATACAGATTCAAAACAATCGCCACCACTAACACAATCAAATCCAACACACTCACTATGGCCAACAAGTACCTAACCATCTCCCTCACATACAGACCACCTGGAACCACAACTGAACACCTATCCACAGTAATTGAAATGATATGCGCACATAACAGAAGACACAAACCCCTCGTTGCACTAGGAGACTACAACCTAACATCCACACCAACCAGAGAAACCGTATCGTTCTTGAAAGCCATGGAGTCACTAAAATACTGCCAGACAAAGCCCCAACGCACCAAAATGGTACAACTCCAGACATGGTCTTCATGCCAATACAACTAGTAGAACAGAACAAAACCACAAAAACAATCACCCCAGTCCCTTGGTCAGACCACCATGTAATTGAATTTACCATGACCCTGAATAACCCCGCCCAACGCAAAGAAGATGAACTACTACATGGTTCAAAACATTTAACAGAGACTCATTCATAAATAAAATCACCACACAACTTCAACAGGATCGCGACACCATGGATCTTAACATAGAAGAATGGAACACAATATCCAACGCAGCATCTGCCCCAGCCATCAAAGAACCACAAACACACAAGAGATCCAACACCCCATGGTACTGACACGAAATCAGAGTTGCAAAGCGCACACTCAGAAGACTGGAAAGAAAATGGAGATGGGACAAAATCACACAACCTCCTAACACAATACAAAGACAAACAACTGGAATATAACAAATCTAATAAATGAGTGTAAACAGCAACACCATACCAACCTAA